>CAXKWD010000007.1:138907241-140107241 GCA_964059195.1 Ectobius pallidus
GACATCGTGAAACATGTTTTCCCGGTGTTATCTTGATTTTGATATCATAATACTTATTCTATAGTGCATATATGCGAGAAAATAAAAAAGATCAAGGAATATACTTGCGAATCCGTAAGATTTTTTGGTTCGACCATAGGCTACCATAATAAATTTATTAGACTATATGTGACGCAACAATATCTTAATGACATCCAAAAGAAAATATTTTCATTAAAACACTGGTGTGGTAACGATCATTATTGAACCCGAGACGACCATGAAGCCTTGAGAGCAGCAAATGAAACTGCGTAATAAACAACTTGTATTGCAAATAAAATCAATTCTGTTAGTCTTAATTTTAATATTATCCAAAACTGAGTTAGTTTTGTCTTTTGAAAGTCCGCTGGTTTGACGTTAAATGGCCAAGAATAGCTTCCAGTTCCCATACGCAATCACCTGTCATCTACCGGCGAAGACTAGAACTACGAGATCTTACTAGCAGCTGATTGCTGATCAAACATTTAATTATGGGGGAAGAAAAGAAGTCGTATTCAGCTTTCCTTTAATGCTAATTAAGATAGCATACTCTATAATAATTATGCAAATGGGGAAGATAGTTTCATAAACATACTAGTATCTTAATAAATGTCGTTTTAGGATCACTGTATAATTTACTATTACATACGACACAGATAGATTACCATGAATGGTTGAAACCGGAATAATTCTCAAACTGGATACAATCTTCGTAGCAGCACAGCAGCTGAGAGCGTGGTACTGAAACCAATTCCACATTCCAGCACTTTTACTTTCTGGTAAGTTCATGCAGCATTTCAGCAGTTTGCATAGGAATAACTCTGTGCGCTCTAGCTAACCACATCAAACAACATTACACCACAGTAACATACATAACATAAACCATTACTGTGAGTTCACTACCGCTCAATGCCACTACGAGGTTGCTAATACTGAAAAAAATACAATTTACTTTGAGTAAGCAATAAAGAAACTGATCTTGTGATGTATAGACCCTAATTGAACAATCCAGTTTAGGGATCGTTATGAGCAGGTCCCGGAAGTATATGAAAAATCGTGTTTTCAATAATGCAATATATATGAATTTGTTTTATTGGGAATGTGCTTTTATAATATTAGGTCTAAAGCAAAAGGTATGGTATTTAATAATCTGTAATATCTAGCCAATCATTCAAAATTCTTTATATTCGGTGTTCGCAATTAAAATAAATAAAAAAACTAACGATGAAAAAAATTCTCCCGATGTTCAGTTCACCGTAACAGCACATAATTGATTTAGTCTGACAAATAAAGCTGGGACTACGATTGGCTTGAACCACGATGGGACGGCGACATCGGCGACATGCATTTACACAAAATTTCATTAAAATTCTTCATCCCCCTCGTAAGGGTTAGAAAGAACATAGTCAAACGGTTCGAAGGATATATATAGATCGAAAATCATGAAAATACCACCAACATGTCTGCAAAAAAATGTACTTTCATAATTACATTTTTTAATGAAAGGAGTGTGAGGTACATTTCTGGGAATTCGGGCAGACGAAACTCAAGTCTCTGTAAATCCAATTGACGTAGCTCGCACAAGATGATTACTAAATTACTGGGAAATATATTTGAACGTAATTTCTTTCAAACCACATTAGCTGATTAGAAAGAGATAAAAAAAGGTACTGTAATAGATTGAGTCAGATGAAATATAAATTTGTGGTTTTTTCCAGCAACAATTTTAATTAATTTTCCAAACGCAGCAGTGCAAAGAAAAAATTAAGAATAAAGTGTTTTCAGCATGATGTTTGTTTCATTGGAACTAGCCTATGTAATAATAATATTTAACTCATTGAAAAGGAATTTTTCAAAAAATTAAGTATTGTACCTGTACATGATAATTATTTAATACAAGATAATTTCAGAAGCTTAGCGGGTTTAGAAAATTATGTTTACTTAAAAACAAGTGTAATTAATAGAGACCGGATTTTAACGGGAATTAATTTTTTTTATATCTCATCACAAAACTTGATAAAATTGAACAGGCCATTACTGAGTAAGTTTCAACTGCAAATGACCTGATTTTAACGTCCTTTTTTTTTTTTCCTTTTTTAGGCTCGTTTCCCTTCTTTTAGGAACTTTCCCTTTCCAGTGCCTTTTTTGCTAATTTATTTTGAAAAATACGTAAACTACCCATTAAACATTGTTTTCACTGATTCACCATTAAAAAAATAATTCCTCCCAGCAGAATAGAGCGTTACAGGGAAATCAGATGCTTGCCATTGCCTAAGTTTCCCATTATAACAAGGTGGGGAACATGGATTTCGTGTGCTATTTTCCTCTGTGAGAATTTCAACGGGATCATAAAATTTATTCAGTCATTAGATGTTACAGAATCAGCAGCTGTAGAGCAAGCAAAGGCTTTACATAAAACAAACATGTATCTCTCTGTTGAATTTTTACACTTTCTTACTTTTATATCCCTTTTTCCGCACCTTTTTTGGCAATAATTTTCCTTTTTTTTTTTCCACCTTTTTTTTGGCAATAATTTTCCCTTTTTTCGTCCTTTTTGGGTGAAAATTTTCCCTTTAAAATCCGGTCTCTAGTAATTAAGTCGACTTGTCATTTCACAGAATGGTGTGCTGGAAGTATGTTCGATAAGAAATATCTTACGTCAATGTGATACAACTGTAGACCCGTGGACCATATGCTCCCTCGACTGTATTCATAAAAACTTTATGGGCCTATCATTAAAAAGAAATGGTTGTAAATTATGATACTAGCAGGTGCCCCCGGTTTCGCCCGCGATTATTTATTCAACTGCTATAATATAAGTTTTATTTAAATGATATATTTAACAGAAAAATCATTAGAATATTATATTTACTAACAGTAACATCATTTTTACATAAATTAAATTAATCACATTTTATTTTTAATTATAGGTCTATTGTTTGACGCAGTAAATATAAATAATTAAAACGCCATACGGGCAAACAGATTCGAAATTAAACCATTAAAACGAACAATAGATTCTTGAACCTTATCTTTACACGCAAAACATGCATAATAAAATTAAAATAAAATAAATAAAAAGCTAAAAATCCGGGTTTGAGATGCACTTCACAATTGAAATGTGTCGCCCGGGAAAAAACGACATCAGATCCGAATTTTCTAGCCTCCCCCCCCCCCCAAAGATATTTTACTTGTTGTTAAGCATATGGAGATTTATCAGTGTGATTACTTCACATTTCAGTACATTTTGGCCGCATGTATAAGAGTTTTAATTTTTTATTGCACCATCAATGGGTTCATGTAGTCATTTTACACAATCTGCATAAAAATATGAATTACCATGGTTTTATGGTTTAGGCGCAAAATCCGTTTGTATGTACACGTATCGAGACAACAAAAGACGTCAAGGAATCTCCTCTAGAAGATCAAGGAAGAGCTAGAAGTGTCACAAATTAACTTTACTCATGTCATTATACCTTTAAGAGCTGAATCTGTACATTTATATAAGCAGTCATCAAGTGGCATCATCAAAGGGATCTAAGCTAAGAATCAATGCGGACAACTGTAGTGGAAAAGTTTATGTCAAAGAATAACAATCGTAACATAAGGGGAAAAATCCTCGCATTTTACATAAAGCAATAGTCTATTAATCTCATCTCCGCTTTTTATACAATTATTTTTGTATGGCTAATTTAGAAGCCGGTATCAGTAAAAATGTTAATAACGGCAGCCAGGATCCCAGAAACAACCGTCATTTGTCCAGTGTCACTTCTCTTCAATTCTCCAAATGTTTGATGCATCACTTTTTCAAACTAACACGAACAAACATGATTCCAAGAATTCATAAATAAATAAATTGCCTGATGAGGAAATATCAGCTACGAAACGTCATACGGCTTTACCCTTCTTGAGTAACTACATTCATCTACAAATTTAGCGACTGAAAGATTCAGTTGCGCTGATAACTGGAATTCTGAGAAATATATTTATCCTAATGATTCTCTTGAACTGCGTAATTTTATTCTGCGAGAGAGAAGAGCACAAAAGATGGATTGAACAGGTTGCAATATGAATTGGCGAAACAAATTAAACCCACAGATTTTCGTTCGTCAACGTTCATCAGGTTTCTCGGAATTCAAAAGCAGTCTAGGAATAAAAGGAATATTTTGAAAGCCATACACGTCAATACCCTTTTTTTTTCTGTGTGTACAGGTACTGAATAAAATTAATAATCAAAGCTCTGATATCATTTTTATCTCTGACATAACGGGAACGTGAATGGTATTGTATGCCTGCAAAATGTAGGAAATCTGATGGCTCTCAGCGGCTTTGCAATTCATCACAGACTTGTTCGCTGTAAATAAAACAAATCGCGGCTTATACAAATATCTGTACTCAACAATGGTCTTCTGAAATCATAAAAAATAAATTAATTTTATTTCTCTCTCTCTTTTTTTTTACCTTAGTTTTACCTCTCTCTTGTAGGGACTGTTTAAGCGACCCTCGCCGTCCGGGCCTTACAGGGCCGCGACCTGTCGGGAGAGGGATTATCTTTGGATCACATAAACTTTTTTGACCAGACAAGGACATGGAGGGCCTCCCGGATGAGTGATCAACCCAATGCCAGGGCCACCTCCAAGACAAGACGAACACATAGGATGAGACACACCATTCACACACTCACACACTCACACACTCACTCACTCCAAACAAGGCGAGGATGGGATGAAGATGATAATGACGGCCAGATGATATCCGGGGACCACAAGGGCCTAAAGTTACCCGATATTTGCCTCACAGGTGAGGAAAAACCCCGGAAAAAACCCCGGAAAAAACCCCACCCGACCAGGATTCGAACCCGGGTTCGCTGCTTGAGAGGAGCGAACGCACCCCCTACGCCACAGCGGTGGACAAATTAATTTTATAATTTTCATAATCAGCCAGTAAAATGGAACCAAACATCGTGAAGCCTTAGAGTTGTAACTTGCCAAACTAAATATGCAACACACATATTAAAACGTCAATCACTCGTGTAAAATAAAATTACTGAAAAAGCTTCGTACATAATCCTTAAAAAGTTTGTCATAAAAATGAAATACATTTTTCGTGTGACTAAGCTTAATTATGGCAGTTTCTTCATTTATGTCTAACTGTAAGAAATAAAGTCTTTATTATAATTCTACATGTAAGTTTCGCAATTTCAATATTATGTAAGTCGATGGGAAATGAACGTTCACACAACGTAGAAGAAGAAGAAGAAGAAGAAGAAGAAGAAAGAAGTTAATTTGAGTGATGTTTTTAAGAACTTTTAAGTTTTAGTGATTTTAATCAATTACGATCCATTTATTAAAACAGCTTTACTCCTTTATACGCAATTCTACAAAATACATATGAAAATTTCCTGAAGATGCTTTATAAAACCGAAAGGCCTCGGCTAAATAAATAAATAAATAAATAAATAAGGCCGAGAGTAATGTTATATATAATTATTTTATCAATATCTTTTTGCTCATATTTTAAATTACTATTACATTTAATATTATTTTAATGTAATTTATTTAATTTTAAATTATTAATTTTATTTATTTACAAATGCTTAATTTGTTTAGAGATTAGGCCTATGAAGGACGCTGTAGTTTAATCTATAGGCATCAACGAAGCAAGCAATTTCGATTCCGCTAGACTTGATAATGTACTATATACCTTTTGACCAAGACTGACGTCATTTCCGATTATTTAGTCAACTACCTAGTTGACTTCAGCTTAAAATATAGCCTTCGGGCATGGCCTAGTTGTAACTTTGGCAAACAAATCGCGTAGCTTTACTGACGAACTGTAAAATTTTAATTACTGCTTGTTGTAGAACGAGTAACAAATTATTTGTTCTCAAACTGTATTTTCTGAGTTTGTTAGTTTTAATCTCGAAGTATTTTTTCCCCTGGAGTCGTGTGTATTCATTAGTTAGGCGAGTGAGAGACGGTATTACTTGGAGTGCAAAGGTTAACTACGTAGGTTTATTCTGTTCATTTTTATGCATGAAATCCTGCATGTTCCTGATACAAATCCCAGCTAGAAAATTTTAACAATTTTATGTCAGCATTTAAAAGCATGGTGATACCGGCAGTAAACAGCAAAGCTATTCATAATGATTGCAATAATAATAATAATAATAATAATAATAATAATAATAATAAAGAATTATGCTGTCACGCATGTTCGATAGTTGCATAAAATAGGCTAATGACTATGTGAAAATAAGGTCATTTTTCGTCAAAAATAAGTATTCTGTTTTATTAGAAAAATGTATCTGCAAACCATAAGAGGCATGTATGGGTCTCTGAAGTTTCGAACCTCCGTCACGCTTTGAACACCTCCTGCGAGATACTTAAAACACTAAATTAAATGTAATTAATGAACTTCGAAAGCAGTTTTTATAACTTCCACTTTTAGCAAGTTTCAACACATTCAAACTGTTAAGCTTCTACAATTTTCACATTGCATATCTGAAATTTTTTCTGGGTATTCGACAGAGTTTGATTAAAGAAGTAGAATACTGGACTTTTTAATTGGAGCTATTTTAAATTTTATTTAAAATATGATATACCGGCAAGCAATAAGAACGATCAAATCCGAAAATCAAACTATGAGGGGAAAAAATCTTCATATTATTGCACATTATTACAAATATAGCTACTCAGCATTTTTCTCGATGAATGAAAAGTCTGAAGAAACAATCCTACACTAAACTTGCGCAAGGAAATATATTTTGAAAATACGCCCTTATTCACCCCTAACATAATATATAACTTAATAAAATATCACATTGACATGAACTAAATTTTGTACCATACATAGAAAGGAGAAATGTGTCCAAAAATAAACCATTTGCTTTATGCATCTCAATGCCCTCCAAAAACGTCGATTAAGTTATCGAGATCGTCTTCTAAGTCACAGGTGGACGAAATATATTTCGTGCAAACCACTCGTAATTCTGGGAAGGCCTCTATATTGATCAAAGCGTGAAGTTAATGTTATATAGGCAATCCACGTCTAGAAGTTCTATAAATTTATGAGCTCCAACTAAACTTCTGGAAGTAATGTTGTAAAGCTCCACAATGTATGAAACTTCAAACAATAAATCAAAATTCAGTATATACCAAGCAATCTAAAGATGTTAGTTATACAGAACTGGTTTTGAAATAATTATTCCTTCCGGAAATAATTCACCTTTATTTGGATCTATTAGAAACTTGGGAATTAAATTATATAGGTTTCTATACACTGGACTAAATAATAATAATAATAAAAAATATTATAACACTTTAATCCGTTAGAAATTTAAAAACAACGAACAGTCACCAATATTTGGAAGAAACGGAATGAATATGGTTTTCAAAAAAGATACGTGAAAGGATGTTACGGTAAAATGCACTTCAATACCACACAAAATCTAATTAAGATAAAAGGTGATCACTATAATAATACGTATAATAATTATAATAATTATTTGATGAATAACACATACACAGAAAACTACCTAGTGGATTAGCTGAGATCCAATTATTTAGGATTCGCATTTAAGAAGTAGCAGTGGTTTGCCAATATGAGAATGTCTTTTTCACTATTTTTCCAATTTATTGCAAGAGCGAAGGATTCCAGTATCCTTATGACTACCCTGAATGCTCCTGGTCAACTTGTTTCATGTTTGTGATCAATCAGGAGGAGGTCTTGCTTCGTGCTAATAACACACACGAGGGAACGTTTACATGCTTTATCTACTCGTATAAACAAGTGATCCAGGTGTTTTTCCCCTTTCCTAAGCCCAATAGTTTACAAGTCTCACGAAATTAGAGGTTAAACAGTGAAATAAAGCCAAATTCTTGAAGAAAATTGAAAATAATCCTTTTTTTGTTTTCTTGTCACTATTCAATTTAGAATATAGTCTACTGATAGTGCCATTTTAAGAAGACCTCGTCCCAAACCATAGTCTATCTAAAAACAAATCATTGACCCCTAAAACGAAATCTGCACCGACATAAACACCGACAAAGAACAGGTGCTCTTGTAGTCTTGTGGGTTTTCACAGTGTTGCCGCCGTCATTCACCACTTCTCAAGTGAAGTAAACACGCTGTGGTACGTATTTGGCAACATTGTGCTGGACTGCAGACAAGTGAGAATACCCCTAATTACTTTTCGATTCACTGATTGACAGGTCGAAGAGGATTAGGGTGGCAACAAGTAGAGGAAGTTCTTGGAAAAAGGGTCTTTAAGAAGTAGAGTAGGATTACTTCCACAAAGTCTCTGGATTTTTACGTATATACCTTAGGAGCCAGTCTCACCGTTCGTAGAGTTCCTGCCATGGGGAGGTAACTGCACCCTGATTGGCTCAACTCTTCTATCCCACTCCACGTGTTGTCTGTCTCTGTCTCGACGCGGCATTATCCCTCCACTCAACTATTATAGTATTTTCTACGACTGCCAACGTGCTGCATGATGTTCCCTCTGTGCTTAACAGTAGCTCACTGATCTTACGCGCAGCGAATCCGCGCACGCTGGTAACGAGAAGCTCGCTGGCTGGGTTAGTCTTCAAGGCCAGAGACTTTGTGGAAGTAATCCTACTCTAGCACCCACATTTTTGCATATCCTGTTCTCCAGAACATAGTTCAGACGTAATTTATTGTAATTGTCAATGTTATTATTTTGTATTATGAATAATGCTTCTATTAACCGTACTATGAACATTGTTTTCATTCTTCGTATTTGTGTGAACTTCAGAAGATTACAATGTAATCACTGGTGGACAATACAAGAGTATCCAGTAGGCAAACTCAGCTTCTATTCACTGTTAACTTATTTCCAACAAATAAAAAAAAATCATGAATATCAAACGAGTTGTAGATCTGTACCGAAGCAAATAACAAAGGAAAAAATGGAAGCCTGATAAAGTAACATATTTTATTCCTGGCTACACGAAACAAACTGAAATTTCAACATTAAAACGCAATGTAAGATCAAAGGACATCATCATCGGGTTCGACTGAAATTTATCGGACAAAGCATAATTCAATATCGTTCGCAAGGGAAGGGGTGGGTTCGACAAAAGGGAATAAATATAGCTACCCGTTCGTTCGCTTTGCTAGAGATGCCTACATTAAAGTATCGGCCGGTTATGTGGTCAACCCGGTCGCTTTTGTTCTCATAACAACGCCGGAATATAGGTTACTTGTTATGGGGTTGGGTAGTTATCTTTTCTGTGAATCTCAGTGCTTTGTTACAGGCATACAGAACTTTCCTGATACTTCGCTAATTCTAATTTACTAAAATGTTTAACTTTACTGCTAAGCAGTGTTTATTTGTGACGGTACGCAACGGTAAATAATAAATAAAATTTGGATATCATTCGGAATTTTCCTATAAAATTATAGCTTATTGCTTAAAACGAAGCTTGTTTGTTGGTTTTGCTAGATTTCTACATACAAACGAGGTGCAGTCCAAAATTAACGCTTAATAGCCGACATACGAGCACATGATAGTTTCTGTATATTGCTGTGGCTACTGGACTGCAAGAGAGTTTTTGAAAATTCTAAAGAAAACAGTGAATTTTATTCGTTCTAGAGGACTCAGTCAACATTACTTTTCCATTTTAATTAGTGTTACAGGTGGTGAACTTCAGGGCTTGCCAGCTTATTAAGAAGTTTGGTGGCTCTCTTGTCATCAAGTTTTAAAATGCTTTTGGACTCTTCAAGAAGAAATTTTAGTTTTCTTAGAAATGGAAGTCGAATCACCCAATAAGACATGTGACGACAGTAATTCGCTTGAAGATTTAAGATCCATGGTAGATATTGCAAGTCATTAAAATGACTTTAATTTTAAATTGCAAGGGAAAGCTTAGTTTGTAATTTTTTTGTACGATAAATTAAGGCTTCTAGAATAAAGCTCAAGCCGTGTGAAGGGCAACTGGTAAACGACGTTTAACAAATTTTCTAACTAAAGATTGCTTCTGACTTCAGTCATTATGCTTCCAGCATAAAACAGTTAATTAATAATAAATGTAAGCCTAAAATTTGTAGGCCTAAGTAATTTTGTGTTAAAATCCTGTTATTTTGGTAATCCATACACTTTCCATGTACTGTACTTAAAATGCATTGATTGTAGGCTAATATACAAAGCATACTGACAAGAATCACTAGTCTTTTATTCCATGGTGTTTTAAAATTTTAATGTCGGGTGTTTAAATTTTATAAGAACAAAAAGTTATATTTTAATTTCGGCATGCGGCCCCTAGACTAAATTTTGTCAAGTTGTTGGCCCTCAGAAAAGCTGAGTTTGACATGCCTGCTCTAGTGTATTCAAGAAACCACAAAACAGTGTTTCTATTGAACATTACATTATGGTATTTTAGGAGAAAAATTCCTCTGACGCTAGGTCGAACCCATGACCTTCGGATTTCCAAGCTGATGTTCTCCCAATTGAGCTAGCCAAAGTTCGAATCACTGCACCAAATGGGATCTCTCCTATGATCGATTACCCTTATGGTTGTTGGTTACCCTCATTAAAAGACACTTACGGCATATACAATTAGCCTACAAGATAATATTCTCATATAATGTTCAAGAAAAACAATATTCTATGGTTTCTAGAATACATATCTACATCTTAAATGTTACTGTAGGTGTAGAGTAAAAACATAAAAAATTACTCACGATAAATACGAAAATCTGGCCTCTTCACTTCATAAATGTTTCGTCTTTTACATATTACAGGCATGGATTAGGCTACATAATTTTCAGTATTTGCAGACACAGTTTGAAAGCAACACGCCACTGCAAGACATTTGCCTTGCTTTATGAGCAATTAAATTGAAACTCTACTCTTTAACCGTATGTTGGCATTGTTTTATCTAAACAATTATCTTTTTTGATGTGTACGCAAGCTGTGCAAAGCTGTTACTTCTACAGTTAAGGAGGGATTTTACATAAACATTTTTAATAGCTCTGAACGTGTTAAGAGTCATGCCGTAATGCTAAAAAAGTGTTATACAGGGTGTTAATGAATAACGCCGAAATATTTTACCTGTGTATAGAGGGGACATAGACAAGCAATTTTTATTGGGAGGTTTTTGCTCTATGGACTAAATTTTTCCTGTTACAGCATGAAATCTCCCAGGGCATGGCCGCCACTGGCTTATAACATTAGAAAAAAATGCAAAACAAAGAAACTTCGTTATTAACACTGTAATGAGTAGTTATCAATAGAATAAAAGACTAATGCAGTGGGGGCCAGTCATGTGAATAGTCTTTAAATCGGCACATTATGAAAACTCTATATTAATATAGATGTTAATGAATGATTAATAATCAGATTTTATCGATCACTGAGAAGGCATGAAGACAATTTAATGAAAATGTTAACCCTATTTCGTTTAATTATTGACTTATGAGCATCAAATTATGACTTTAGTGCTCTGTAGCATATACATTTTACGCCATAGAGCAAAATCTCCTAATAAATGTTGTTTGTCTATGTCCCCTCTATACACAGGAAGATATTTCGGTGTTATTCATCAACACCCTGTATAATGTGGCAATGAAATATGAACTTTATGCTATGTTTAAGTTAGTTGCTCTGTTCTGGGTGTATCTGTGTGTAACCATGTCCAAGTTTTATATATAAATACATATTTTAATATGACCATTTACCATTTAAATGTTATAATATCTTTAAAAATTGCAATGTTTGTATCGAATTTCGTTCTCGCAAATATATCGATAAACTCGTAACCTCTCGTGTGATTGCCTATTATGAAGACGCTACAGCTTTTATATAGGCTATAAAAGCAAATATATCGTCATTAAATGTTGCTATATTCTTTCAGGCCATGGTAAATTCAACGTCTAATTTGAAAGATTCAAAACACCTATCGTACTTTTGAAATGCCCTGTTTTCGAAAGAGCACATTATGAGTTAAATTTACAGCTAACAGACTGCTCGAATTACTTTTAGAAGCTCTTATTTAGCACGCCCGTTTAAATTGTTGGAATTCTGTCAACATATAGGTTATTTAATTGCTAATTGCATTAGTTGAATTAGCCTTCTTTTCACTTTTGTCTTGGTATCTTTCTTTCGTGTAGATGTTTATTCTTGTTTATTCTTATGCATGTAATCTAGAACTCTAACATAAAGTAGCAGGTTGTGATTAATAGTACTAATAATAATAATAATAATAATAATAATAATAATAATTATTATTATTATTATTATTATTTAATGATACGATTTTGTCATTTTTAAACTATGCTGATTATCGTACAGATATCGTACACATATATTCTTGAAATGCGGAAGTATTTTTGGATGCAAGGGATCATAAATCGCATATCCATTACGAAAACACGTTATCGGATTCAATTTCACGATCTAACATACTTCTTCTACCTATAGTGCCCAAGGTAAGAACAAGGAAAGTAATATGATAGAAAATATGCTTATTGCTTACCCTATGTAAGGAATCAGTTGAATGTGAGGAGGGACTGCATCACTGACCAGCGCAAGGAAAAAGAACACTCACCTGTAAGCAAAAAAGATCACAAATATAAAAACGCTGCAGAGGCAATGACTTCGTAATGCATCGCATGCTTACCCTTGCAGAAACCTATACATAAGAAGAGTGAGTTATGTATCGTGAAAGTAATACATCGTGTGAATGTACATAGTAGCAACTTTCCCATAAGAATAACTACTAATTTTAAATAAAAATTATCTTGTTTATAAATAAAATAATACGTAGTAAAATAATCAAACACTCATACGAACAAATATAAATTAATTTTATATTAAAGGGCCAGCCGGATGAGCCCTAAATAAATAAATAAATAAATAAAAATACATATATAAATATAAATACATAAATACAACATTTGAATACAAAAATACAATTAAATATAAAAAAACAAATTACAATGATAGGAAAGAAATAAAAAATAGAAAGAAACATGACGAATGGACTTTATTATTTTCTTAAAATTTAATTGTTCAAATTAATTAGTTAAGGATTATTTTAAATAATGGAATTGAGTAAAATGGGACAAAAACTATTTAGCATTTCCGATTTAAAAAAAAATATTTTATTAATATGTGCTCCTTTTATACTAACTCTTTCACTGCTGAGAAGTTATAGATGCCTATGATCGATTATGGCAATGATTGTTATTCAACAGATTCCTTATTTCATGGTCTGGAATGTGATTGACACTACCCCCGTTAGAGGCTGCACATGTTGACACTTCCCCCGTTAGAGGCTGCACATGTACAAGTGATACAAAAAATAGAATTCAGTTAAAAAATAAAAATTGAAATATCAGAGATATAATGACCAAAAATTGAAATGAAAAATATCTACATAAGGCATTTAATTATGTTTTATTTTCAACATAAACTAAAATTTATGTTTTATTGCCAAATAATGTTTCATAATAATTTTGTGTTTGCGGCGCTGGGCCTATTTTAGTCTTAATGTAGATCTAAATAAAAATTTAAATATTTTCAATGTCAACTGTAGGTTTCTAAGATAACTTATTGGCTAAATATCCGTCGAAATAGAAGGAAGTTAACATCGAAAACCGCCGTTTTATTCATAAAGATATCAGGCTCCTATGGAGATTTATCAAACGCATTCATCGACCACACAATTAGAGGCACACGATTGAACCTTAGGTAGAATCAGGAATATTCCGTCCTTAGGCCCCTCGAACTTGAGCATCAGCTGGAATAACACAGGCTATCATCTCCCTCATAAAAGCCACCGTGGCCAGCGAGCGAGGGTTGAAATTATTACAATTTGCACAACTGTGGGCTTGCTGTTTGTAATGACCTCCAAATTGCCACATCTCACCTGACGATGGAAATTCCACACCCGTGATAACTCTATCGTGGCGCGTGTGAGGTACAAAGCATATTTTTTAGCATAATGGACAATAATAGAGGTTGCCCGCGTGTATAATGGAATCTGATACAATATGATGGATGTTTCCATATTCGCATATCATCACGCCATGTAACAGTTTCAACTTCCCGTGCCACTGTGTTTGATTCAACCAGATATGCACATTATCTCCATTCATTGTATCTTTTTTTTACGTTACACATGACTGAATACATAACAGATAAATAAATAAATAAATAAAACGAATAGTGATGTATACAAATAAAATAATATGTGCTCCTTGAGAACGGGGACTAGGGAAAACTGCAGAACGACGAGCTTCTTAACCTGTGTGTATATATATATATATATATATATATATATATATATATACACATATATATATACACACACACACACATATATATATACACACACACGAGGGAGAGTTAAGTGAAAATCGCAATAATTTTTTTTTTCTGCAGGAAGTATGTTTGCTTGTACATTATTTTTCTACTTAGTACCCTCCTAGTTCAACGCACTTAAGCCATCGCATAGGAAGTGCTACGATACCGCGTGATGAAAATGATTTTGGTTGACGCTGTAACCACTCGTTCACCGCCGATTGGACGTCTTCATCAGACTTGAACTTCTGCCTTCTAACGTGCTCCTTGAATGGGCCAAAGATGAGGAAATCGGATAATGCCAAAGCGAAGGAGATTGCTGAGTGCAGGTGTTTTGCTTCAACATGATAACGCCCGTCCTCATGCTCCTCGTGTAACAATGAAAACCGTCGACGACATCCGCCAAAATCGCCTGATTTGGGACCATCAGAATTCCACATCTTTGGTTCATTAAAGGATCACCTTGGAGGGCAGAACTTCAAGTCTGATGAAGACGTCCAATCGGCGGTGCATGAGTGGCTACAGCGTCAACCAAAATAATTTTTCTCACGTGGTATCAAAGCATTTCCTATCCGACGGCTTAAGTGCATTGAACTAGGAGAGGACTAAGTATAAAAATAATGTACAAGCAAACATTCGTCTTGCAGTAAAATAGTGGGAAAAAATTAATTGCAGTTTTCATTTGATTCTCCCTCGTAGAAGAATGATTAGAAGGAGAAGAAGAATAAAAAGGAGACAGGGAAGGAGAAGAAATCTACATGAATCAGGTTTCAGCGAGAAACGTCTCAGCTCTCCTGTATTTTGTATTTCTCATTAACAACGAAAACAATGGAGGTGTAGATATGGCTGCAGGTTGTAAAGCACAATGCATACACCTGAAGGCAGTAAGTGATATTACACATGTTGTAGTGACATAGCTGCAGGTGCGACATGTTATCCTGCCTCATTTGTCATCCGTTTGACACAAGTCATACCTTGCTGTCTTCTCCACGTACTTAACTGAGCTGAGCGCTACATTTCATGCAAGCTATTCAAGATACGTGTCTGGGAACAATAGCAGTACTTGGGAAATAATATGAGTGAAATAAGTCCATGCTAAGGATTCATTTACCATTAATCCTTAGCTAATGAACCAATTTATTTCAAATTAAGCAAATTACCAGGGCCCGGATTTTGATGAGAAGTCATCTTTTAACTGATACATCATGGACGCTGCCCACTAGTGCTGATATTCTGATCATGCCTCCTGGATTATAAAAATGGTAATTTTTAAGGTCATTTTAGTACATTTTTCCATTTTTTAATTTTTATGTCTTTTTTTAGAAATTGATATCATTATTTGGCAATTTTATTGCTATTTTACGGCCTTCTTTCCCCCATTTCATATTTTATGCGATTCAAACAAAATTAAGTCATTATTTTCTCATTTTGTATTATTATCGGAACCCTAAATAAGCATAATAAATTAAACATTGCTTTAATTTTAATTTGGGTACAGAAAAGGCGGTGTTTGCTGATTACATTTAACTGTATGTGCCAATTAAATGATTTACAAGTCTACAATAATTGAACAACATAAATCTAAAACTGAACTTGTAAAAAACTACAATTAATTGATACTTACTTAGTAAGTTAATTTTAAATCTTTACTGTTTTTATGGTTTTATCTCGTCCGCCGCTGTGGTTCAGAGGATGTGTTCGCTCCTCTCACGCAGCGGGCCCGGGTTCGATTTCTGGTCGGGACAAGTTACCTAGGTGGGTGTTTTCCGGGGTTTTTCCTCACCTGTGAGAGAAATGTCAGGTAATTTTAGGCCTTGTGGTCCCCCGGATATCATCTGGCCGTCATTATCATCTTCATCCCATTCTCGCCTTGTTCGGAGTGAGTGTGTGTGTGAATGGTGTGTCTCGTCCTATGTGTTTGTGTTGTCTCGGAGGTGTTCCCGGCATTGGGCTGATCACCCATCCGGGGAGGTTCTCTATGTCCTTGTCTGGTAAAAAAGTATGTCTGTGTTGTGATCCATTGTTCATTCCTCTCCCGACAGGTCGTGGTCCGGTAAGGCCCGGGCGGCACGGGTCACACAAAGGTCCCTACAAGGGAGAGGTAAAACTACAAAAGAGAAAAAATGGTTTTATCTCTTTTTATACAATTGTAATAATTACATTAAATAATTTATTATTTATTATTATTAATTAATAATTATTAATTATTTAATAAAGATTAATTATTAATCTCTGCAAATTATCATCATTTTGATAATTAACAAAAATATTGACTTGTACCTAAGTCCTGATCTAGGGTATGATTGTAAAGTAATATTGTAATACACTCATTGCATAACTGTGTGCTAGTAATTTATGTAGAAATAATTACGACCATACAATAGCCTATATCTATGTCTATCTTTACCTTAGTTTTACCGTTCCAGTTTAGGGACATTTAAGCGACCCACGCCGCCCGGGCCTTACAGGGCCGCGACCTGTTGGGAATGGGATTATCTATGGATCACATACATTATTTTTTTGACCAGACAAGCACATGGATGGTCTCCCCGGTTGAGTGGTCAGTCCATCATAGCTTATATGCCTAAGGTAAATATTTATATACTTTAATAATAATAATAATAATAATAGTTGTATTTGCAATACAGTACAATACAATCTATGCCTATGAATGGTTTCTTTCTCATTTTGATACTAAGAAATTAACCTAAACTTTAACAATAGTAGACTTTATAATAAGGTGGACATTATTTACTACATTGTACTTATTCACCACAAAAGGCATGAAGTTTATCAATCATGCTTAAGAGATGTGTTGCAGCACGGTGAACAATGGTGGAAAGTGGATGTGTAAGCGGAAACGAATAGGAGAAGAATTTAACCCTATCAGGCACATCATTTTGTTAACTTGATCAAGTAGTGATGACTGGATGTCGTACAACAAGTGTTGTTTAATATTCTGCATGCATTGGCATGACCTCTCAGTGCAATATGACGCACGACACGATATGCCAAGCAACATTACATACATGGTAACAGGTTACTTTCACAATATATACTGGAGGTTCTGTTGGGGTGTTTTGGCACCTCTCACAGTTTCGAAATATCTTACCCTCTTCTTGTTAATCAAACAAGTACTGAAGGAAAAATTTCACATCATGAAATATACGGATTCGTATACCACTCAAACATGTCTTCTTCTTCTTCTTCTTCTTCTTCTTCTTCTTCTTCTTCTTCTTCTTCTTCTTCTTCTTCTTCTTCTTTTTTCTTGGATTGGGCTTTTGCCTGTTCCGGTCTCATATCTGTTCAGTCCATCTTTTGATTGGTCGTCCAATCGGTCTTCGTCCTTTAGGTCTGTACTTTAATGCTTGTCTAGGTATTATTTCCTCTGGCATGCGATCTAAATGTTTCATCCATTCATCTCTGTATTTTTCGATCTGATTTAGAAGTGGTTGTAGGCCTACTTGCAATTCTTCCCTAATTTTCTCGTTCCTTAATGTGCTGTATGGCTGAAATTTTCAGTTGAGATATTACCTAAACAAACAGGTGTTTTGACACCTCTAACAGTTTCGAAATTTCTTACCCTCTTCCTGTTAATCAAACAAGTACTGAAGGAAAAATTTCACATCATGAAATACACGGATTCGTATACCACTCAAACATGTCTTCATCTTCTTCATCTTCTTCTTCTTCTTCTTCTTCTTTCAAGGATTGGGCTTTTGCCTGTTTCGGTCTCATATCTGTTCAGTCCATCTTTTGATTGGTCGTCCAATCGGTCTTCGTCCTTTAGGTCTGTACTTTAATGCTTGTCTAGGTATTATTTCCTCTGGCATGCGATCTAAATGTTTCATCCATTCATCTCTGTATTTTTCGATCTGATTTAGAAGTGGTTGTAGGCCTACTTGCAATTCTTCCCTAATTTTCTCGTTCCTTAATGTGCTGTATGGCTGAAATTTTCAGTTGAGATATTACCTAAACAAACAGGTGTTTTGACACCTCTAACAGTTTCGAAATTTCTTACCCTCTTCTTATTAATCAAACAAGTACTGAAGGAAAAATTTCACATCATGAAATATACGGAATCGTATACCACTCAAACATGTCTTCTTCTTCTTCTTCTTCTTCTTCTTCTTCTTTCAAGGATTGGGCTTTTGCCTGTTTCGGTCTCATATCTGTTCAGTCCATCTTTTGATTGGTCGTCCAATCGGTCTTCGTCCTTTAGGTCTGTACTTTAATGCTTGTCTAGGTATTATTTCCTCTGGCATGCGATCTAAATGTTTCATCCATTCTTCTCTGTATTTTTCGATCTGATTTAGAAGTGGTTGTACTTGCAATTCTTCCCTAATTTTCTCGTTCCTTAATGTGCTGTATGGCTGAAATTTTCAGTTGAGATATTACCTAAACAAATTAAGGTAATTTTTTATAAGTAAATCTCATGTCCAAAACTATGACTGCAGGACTATATTCCTTGTCAAAGGAAAAGATGTACGGCCGAGAGAGAAATAGAGAGGGGAAGAGAGAGTGAGAGAAGGAAATAGATAAAAATATAGAGAAGTAAGGGAGACATACAGGTAGAATGTGACAAAGAGAAAAGTGAGAGAGGGAAGGAGTGCAAAAGAGAGAGACTGATAAAATAAAGAAAAAAATAGAATATAAAACACTGGAAAATTCAAAAAGAAATTGTTTTTTTGTTGAACATTAAACGTTACTCAGGAGTTCAGTAAAGCAAGATACAAAATTTATCTAACAGTTAGGCCTATGATACAAGTAAATGAAGTGGTAATCGTAAAATGAAACATTGCAACATTGAACTTCCAAGGCTGCGAAAACAGTGAACAGTGGGTGAAACGTGAAATGAGTGAATTCCTCTATTGTGCGAGCCACGAACAATCAGATCAATTGAGTTATTTGTCGAATGTACCGTGTCAATTCCTACGTTAATCACTCAAGGCTGTCATACTGTCCTGATGGACTTATTAAATTTGTTTACAGTTTCGATAATTTTACTGTAAAAAATTAAAATATGTAATAGTAAACGTAAACATATATTGATGCCAACAAAAAAAGAACTTTTAAGCTGAGCGGAGAATAGCAAACTGTGAAGTCTTAGGATAAATAATAGTGGATTAAGGTGTAGGGATATTCAATGTCTCAAAATGAGTAAAATATGTATCTAAACACGAGAACATTGTCCCATAACAACTATAAACTATACAACTAAAACCGATTAACACGAACTAAATAATAGGAACGTTATAAAAATGAATTTGGGAAATTTAATACGGACCTTTATTTACGGTTGAGCGCCTATAGGCAGGAATAGCGCAATTAGCTAATTGTAATCTACTTAAAAAAATGGCTTATCAATTATCACTTCCACCCCAAGACTGTGAGTAAGCGGGGTTCTATAGCATCAGAATAGGCCTACCGTGTAAATATTGCAATTCCTTAAGGGGTGACCAAAGGGTTGAGTATGCTTTTCTAAATTATTTATCCTAGAAACTTGAAATTTGGCATTCTTCAATTATATGTACATTTAAGGTTTGAAATTTCATTCTAATATTTCAATTCTAATATTCAGTTTTTAACTGATTTTTAAAATAAAAATTGAAAGTTACCTATTCCGAGACATAAAATATGAACATGAATTTTTTATGCGAGATACAGTGAAGCATGTTTTACTGATTGATTTTTTATTGTTTGTACTTTTTGTTCAAAAAATACTTTAAACAAAAAGCAATTTAAAAACTTCTACGTGATTATACAAAATATGTTTTTAACAAATAATTGCTAGACGTTTATAAAATATATTTTGACAAAAAAAATGCCATAGCTATAACTTAAGTTATCCTTATTTTTGTGGGAAACGTTAGATTTGCACGTGATAAAATAACACGCAATCTCAAGCTGAGAAAATGGCGATTAACTTTTTCATGCACTAGCAGTAGGAAGTGAGGTTTAAAAATGGTGCCAGCAGCACTTGTTCCATACGTTCTAACGACAAACAAATTTTGCACAGGTAGTTTAGGGTGTTCTTAATTTATTTACACTAAAAACCAAAAGACAGCACTTCTGCCATTCGCATTCTGAACATTACTATACGTAAAGTATAAAATTACACACTGCCTAGAAACTAACTAGACAAAAACATGAATAAAATTACAATAATATGTAGCTGTAGATATTCAAATGAGTTCAGAGGGTTGAATGATTCAGGAAGAGGTATCCTTTGCCAACTTACTGCTTCTAATTACTTAATTGGGACTACGCCTATGATAATGCGATCCAGTCTTGTGATGTAAATTCACTTACAGGGAAATATGAAGTCTGTAATTGCCGCCTAACACACTGGTGAGAGCAGATGAATTTTCATGCTCCAAGAAAGTCAAGTTACGCCCTTTTGAATTTTCCTCGTAAGACAGGCGAACACGTGTATATCGCAGGGAGTGGATGTACTAATTAAATGAATTCCTCAACCACATTCCAAAGGCGCTGACAAATGACATATTCTCATTATTAGCACGGTATTTTCCCCACAACTTCTGTTTAGAATTTATGTTTCCTTTAAGGCTATTAACTATCTTTATGAAATAAAAGTAATAAAATAAATAAGATACCAGTTGCTCAAGCAAATATATATATATATATTTTTTGTTATCGGTCACCTAGGCCCTTCGGTGTCTCTACAGCATCTTCAGGGCATCTTTTGTTGGCTTGGAGCTCCAATAATTAAGCCACCAAAAGATGCCCTGAAGATGGTGCAGAGACACCGAAAGACCTAGGCGACTGATCACAAAAAATATATTTGTTGAGCAACTGGTATCTTATTTATTTTATTACATTGATCGAGCTCAACGGTGTTGAATATGTATTTTAATATATCTTAATGAATTTTAAAGATTTTTTACTACCTTATACCCTCAAAATTAGTCCTATATCTTATAAGAATAAATAACCTACAAAAATGTCATAAGATGTTTTTGGGATTGCTTTGAAATAATTAATATCAGATTTTATGTATGAATGTAATTATAGTATCCTCTGTAATAGCTACAGTTGGGAGCTGACGAGATGATCCCTGGCATGACTATGGAGCTCTTATCTGCAGCCAATAACAGCGCTCCCCTACACTTGCAGTTATAGCACAACACCGTCTTCCCCCTGCATGCCACCACTAAATCACGGATCATCTCGTCAGCTCCCAACAGCAATGTTAAGATGTTACATTGAAAGATTACAAAATATTTACAAAAACCAGAACGCTTGTTAATTATATTCGTCGATAAATCTACTTTATCTGGCTTCTGTAAACATTTTTTTAATTCTTTTAATGTAACATGTTAACATTATAGCTATTGCACAGGATGCTATAATTAAATTTTTATATAAAATCTGATGTTTTAATGTAATTTCAAAGCAATCCGAAAAAAAATCTTATGAATCTCTCTCTCTCTCTCTCTCTCTCTGTGTGTGTGTGTGTGTGTGGTGACCAGCCAAATCTACGGCAGACAGAGATCAGAAATTAAGTAGAAACCCCAGACTTACAAGAAAAAAGCAAACTTTAAAATTACATTTTTTGATCATCAATGGTAAATGTCTCCTATTCAGCCATTCAAACAAATGTTAAATGCTTATTCTGCATATGTATATGAAGTATTCATCGTACATTTTTATTTTTATTTTGTTACACAAAGGAAAACGTTTGTGAAATTTCTCGAATGCTCTGAGCGTATTGAATGTTTGTGGGAATCAGACAAACTACAAAATATAAACCAAGCATAACCTATGTCAATGAATAGAACTTCCCACTTCACTCCAGCACACACAAATGCCACAAAAGGAACAGATTTTCTATACAGTCTCTAGGGAAACGATGTGCGCTCTAAATATTATTGTATAGACCGTTTAGAGAGCCTTTCAGAACGAATAAATAAAGTAGATTGCAACTTGTGCGCCGTACATCTATGCAATCTGCTCCACTAAAGACACCTCAAAGTACCGTACATTCTATGAAGTTAACCAACTCGTTGAAAGTTACATAGTGTAATGACATCTGTATTCATAATAAAGGTACCGGTACCGATAATTCAATTAAACATTTGATATTTTATTATTGTTAATATTGTTCTCAAATATATAAATACGTTCTTTGGTTTGATAGATATATCGAGATGTTTAAATAAACTAGGTAACTACGCCCATTACACGGACTGGGAAAATAATTTTATCATTAAGTGAATTTTACCTTTAAGTGAAAATAATGACCCAACATTGCCCTCTGCCTAGGGTGGCCAGACATCCGGCTTTTGGCCGGACTGTAAGACTTTTTGCTAAGTAGTCCTCCATCCGGCGCGGCTTTATGCCGTACGTTAATTTGTCCCCCTTTTCGAGACTCTGATGGAGCATATTAATAAAATTGAATTTTCCCGTATGTTCCAGCCAATCCTAAGGTTGGCAAGCTTGTTGATACTATAATTTGTTTAGTTGGTGCTGTGGAAAAATCTGAATCTATTCCTAAGGATGGCATGCTTGTCCATACGATGATAGCGTACTATCGTTTATTTTATATACATGCAGTTATTACATAAAATTAGTCAGGATTATACCATGTAATATCTGCTGTCCAGCCGTCCATGCCCGAAGTTTTATACTATGCTAGATTACCGAAGAAGTGTGTCCTCCTTTCTGACATTTTAGAAATGGCCACCCTGCCTCTGCCCGTAGATAAAGTACTTTAGGGATGTAGCGCCACGGAGTTTAGTTTAGTTTTCAGCATTAAAAGACGTTTTAAGGTAACCTGTATTCAAGAATACAATTTTAAAAATTGGAAAGTTGTATAAAAACAAATTCTTATAATTGGGTTAAGTATCTTTCGAAAATGTAACAAGTAGCTTGCTGACGATTTTCTCTCACTTTCCTAGCAGTTTACATGAAGAAAATTTTATTTTTTCAGGATATCTTGCTGCCGACAATGTTTAAAATTTTACAGAAATTGCATATACTCCCATTAAAAGCTAACACTTTTATTTTAATTTTTTCTAATAATTTTTCTGAAAGATAATTACAAGTGAATCATCTCATACGTAACTGAAGTCTTGTCCTGCGGGCAGTAAGTCTTTGCATAACGTTTAGACAATTGAGCAATGCAGCCGCTTAATTTATGATAGAAAATTAAGGGTGGAAAAAGTTATGTGAGTGTTTTACATCAGATTTTTATTAATATCTACAACTTATTCTTAAATCTAAACTTAAACGTCTTCTGCAAACAATCGTTCATTTTGAGGTAGGTCTAATGCCATAATAGGATACATGCTAACGAGCACTGCTTCTTAAAACACATAGAAATTTATGTAAAATACATAACTCTCTACCTTTAATACATTCCAGTAAACAGTACACGGCTGTATTGAAGTAGTGCGCTTATATTATATATTATAAATTACATCATCTTTATATCGCATATTATTATGCATTTGTATAAAATATTTCAGTGAACTGTTAGAGCTGTTGTCGAGAAAAACGCGAAAAATGAAATTATCTTCAAGCAAAGGGGTTGCAAAAATGAAGAGAAAATCGTTGCCATGCTTCGTGTTGCATACCTAAAGGATACACAACCCGATGCAATTCACTGGCATAACTATCTTCACCCTAATACTGGAAAACAAAAATTTCTCACTTCACACTCTGATATAGAATAAGAGACCGTATTGCAAGGAGTGAGTAAGTTACTGTGCTATTTGACAGGTGACTGAGATTCTACGAATGGTGACTGGCTTATAACTACTCTTCAGAGAATTTAAAAGTTTGAAATGGAAATTTTAGCCCTCAGTATAAGCATTTGTTATGCAAAATCTACATTACATCGATAGAGCCCTTTTAGTGAAAATTGCCAATCATAAAATATTCTTTAAGTAAATTGGTTTGAAAGTATTCGTATCATATCCTCAGAAAACTCAAATATAAAATTTTCTTTTTCATTCTCGAGCCTTGCTAAACGCACACACTCACACAGACATGTTTCTGAAAAAGTAATTTTTTTGGATTCAGGGGCTCTCAAAACATGTTGAAAACTAGACTTCAAACCTCGACTTTAAACCTGTAGTAGGCCTTATCTATGGTAAACGTAGAGGAAGTAATTATGAAGCTACTCTTGTTTAAAGATACTTTAATTTTCAGGACAAAAAGGAAATACGTTTTCTTTCTCATTGTTAGTTCCTACTGTTGATTAGCACAAAAATGAAGATTTTTTTAAAGTTAATTAGCAGTCAAATTCGTAGCTACAGTAATTACGTTTATTACTGTCTTTGCATTTGAACGAAGAAATGCCAATAAAATGAATAGGGATCTAAAAATGAATAATCTAAAAATACAATAGTATATTTGTGAAATTCGTGTTAATTAAGTTAACAAGCAATATTTATAATGACGGAGCTGACATAGCACAAGACAATGCTCTTCCTTGAATCTCAGATGCAATCACATATCTGTAATAATAAAAGGAAGTGTTTGCCTTTCTGTCTGTCTGTCTATGCGCGATGCCCAGCAAAATCTACTGAACGCAGAGGTCTGAAATTTTAAACTTAGATGAACTGAAGGGTGGGCAAATGCACCTCGAAGTCGGATTTTTTTATTTTCGCTTTCGTTCGTGAGCTATGAGTGAGAAACCGGCAGAAAACGTTATTTTTTTCGCTATCCAAGCATCAGTTTTCAGTAATGCATTTCATTTGTCAAATCAGTTGCAGGTGACTTTGCCGTTTATTTAATCATAAATTGGAAATAAAAGAATCGCTTCATTTTGTAAGCCCAAAGTTTTTCTGGCGCCTATCAGTTGTAACCTTCCTCAGCGCCAGCCCCATAACCAAATTCAGAAGTGATTAAATAAAACAGCGTTTAGAATTACTTCTGTTCATTTATTACTACTGTACTAGACTATTAATTATCGTACGGTTCAACTTAATTACAAATGATTTAATAAATAAAAATTACTATTTTATAATAATATATAGTCAGTAAATAATATCTACAAAAAATAAAAATCTCAATTACAAATATAAACTGGAACAACACATATGTTCAAAAGTTGGTCCCACGGTGTGACAGATGTCTCAATTCCGGTGGCGAATAAGTTTTAAAATAGCTAACACTTGCTGATCTGTTGCAATAAATATTTCCATGAAATTGTGTTTTATTTCTGTAAATGGCCCCAAGAAAACTTACTTCGTGGACGGCCCTCGTACATACACACCGTACAATACTAGGATCGGGAAGAAACAGCTCCGCCTGTATTCTTATACGTATTTTGAACAAATCCTAACATCTGAAAAATCAGTTTGTTCAAAGTTTGTACTGAGTAATCGCATTATTTTCACATATACAGTAAAGCAACACTCTGTTGAGTACTAAAACTAGGCTAATGGCGGAAAAAGGCGACTGGAAATTTACGCGTGAAGGCAACTCATAAAAAAGTGCCGTAACCTCCCACCAGTACCCTGAATCTATACTAGGTCCGGGAAGAAACAGCTCCACCTGTATCTCTATACATATTTTAAACAGATCCGAACTCAAAGAGAAAATTTACGACAGGCAAACACTGCTGCAATTTCTCCTGCACTCATGTTGTGCCATCCTGAAAAAAATCAATGAGCTTAATTCGGTTTAACGGAATGTAACGTCGAGAGGATAAATTTATTACGAAACTCTTCCGATTATCACTTCAAATCTGCCATCTTTACGAGCTATCAAACAAGTTTAAGCACTAATATTTTTCGGCGTTTTACTTAAGATGAAGAAGTTGACTTGTAGTCCACGGAAGCGTAATATTTTTATCTTTCCTAACTACTCATTGCAGAATCTGATCTAGAGTCCTCAGTATTAATAGTTAGCACTATTGGCCTTAAATCGAGGATAGTAGGTTTATTCAAGTCTAGCGTAGAAATCCACCGCAAATCTTCTTGTGAAGGGAAGTAAACCAACTAATTGCGATAATTTTCTTTACAGTACGTTAAAGAAATAATGAATTCACGAAAAGCTCGGAGCAACATAGCAGGTCTTTTCATAGCTTGACCTTCCACAGACCAACACTTCAAAACTACAGATCGCGAGAGAACGCAGAAAACCTGAACTGTTCTTATTTATTATGTTGAGAATATAACAGGCCCATTGCCCAATTACAATATTCTGTTATACTAATTACACCAGTTTTACAACACTAATATCACAGTATAGTATAACAGTAGCGAAGCTCCATACAGTTTTTTTCAACCGGCGCGACTGCAGCTCTCGTAGCGGTGAGCGAGAGATAACACAATCTGTTACATTGTTTCTTATGAAAAATGCACAATCTAGAAGGCAGTGGAAAAATGTCAACAATATTTTATGGAAATGCTTGTAGTGCTATAAACTGCACCAACAGCCAAAGGAACCAAAGGAATCTCTCGATTTATCTTTCTTCAGGTTCCCTAAAGATCCTGAGAGGTAAGCAAAAACAGTTATTTGTTAAATTAAATTGCCAATTTGTGATTATCACGCTTGCATCCATACTAGACCACATCGGGAAACCGGTCTGATACTTTATAAGATATACAATGTCATCGATCTTGAAACTACAACTTCTTTATATTACCATAAAGTCTATGATTTGGTGAGTTCACCAGTATGCCTTTCCGGTAATAATCTCGTTCTAGTAATTTTAAAAATAAGAAGAAATACAGCCATATATTCGTATCTTTCCAATGCTAAAAATGGCTGTTTGCTAGTTCAATCTTGCCGGCCGCTTGGGGTGCTAGTGTCGCACCGATCTGTCAAAAGGATGCATTTTCCTTTCATTAGAGCTTCGCTACTGTTATACTATACTGTGCTAATAT
Organism: Ectobius pallidus; assembly: GCA_964059195.1. Lineage (NCBI taxonomy): Eukaryota > Metazoa > Arthropoda > Insecta > Blattodea > Ectobiidae > Ectobius > Ectobius pallidus. The sequence continues at coordinate 138,934,449 of CAXKWD010000007.1, forward strand.
TATATGTTAAAAGTAGACTAAATATATCTAAACTAACAGAACTAAAAAAATACAGAGAAAAGAAACGAGAAACAAATACAATACGAAAATTGCGACAAATTACAAATTATTAACGACGTCTCATAAGCGACCTGCAGAAAAGTATGTCTGTTTAATCACAATGCTGTTTCTTAACTATTTCTCAGCTGAATTTTTATGGTTATTCAAGCAATCATCAAGTAAAACCGGCAGTGGGCTTTAAGTTTGAAATCATGGAAACAAATTTCATTAAAATAGTTGGTTTCCATAAATAATAAAGGTAATATTTGAACAAAAATTGTCATATTTTGGATAAAGCATTATTATGCTAGTCTTATATCTCTGATTTAAACAACTGTTCAAAATGACACATTTATTTGTCACTAGCAGTGAAAAGGTTAAGCTTTATACCTAAAGTAATATTAAAAAAAATAAGGTTGGCATGATTGGTCACTGCCATCTGGATTTTTCAGTTGCCATGAAGACTTAACCAGCCTAGGCCGGTAAAACGTACTTTACTGGCCTAGGCTGGTAATGTGCTACTTTTCGGTGTGTTAACAGTCCGACAAGCAGCTATTTTACAGAGCATGTACTAAAAACTAGTTTAATACCTATAAAATATAAAACAGGTTTTATAAAAAAATCTAAAAACCTTCAGGCCATGAATGCTTTATTCCTATTTCTTGAGATTATGATTCATCTAAGTTTTCCGTGAGATGGGTGGGCCTGAATGGTTTCTTTATACAATTGAAACATATTTACTTTAAAGGCAGAACGGAAAAATATTTTCACATTCTGTGTGTGTGTGTGTTTTATTTAATTTATTTTATTTACATTTTCTTTCATGAAAGCTGCTCGCGTACCCTCTAAATATCATGCCCTTATCCCCAGAGGCACGCGTACCACAGTGTGAGAACCACTGGAATAGATTATATTATCTTACCTTGGAAATCCTACGCATTACATCTAGATCACTAGAGATGAAATATACACATATCATACGAGAGAAAACTAACACCCTAAACGAATAAAATCACTTATATTTTACTGAAATAAATATTTTAATTATGCAGTGGTTTTAACAACAAATTTCAAAATTACAATAAAAATTTCTTTACTCCTAGGAGTAGTATATTGCCGTTTCCGCCTACACTGATTTGGTTGGATCAGATATCAATATGTTGATCCATGGTTATAAACCAAAAGATCAACTCTAAAAATTGATTAACATTAATTATTTATTTATTTATTCTATTATTTCGCGATTGATTGAATATCTTGGATAGTTAATATACCAGCAACTTGGAAAAACGTCTGCGGGAGTTGCGTAAAACCTCACCATACTGATAGGGAATAAGAATCTGGGGTAGTGTTTCAACCTCGACAACGTTTAGAGTTCACGGACCTATTGAGCACTATTAGAACTACTGTTACGTTTTCAGTAGGCTAATCTTAGGTCAGGCTTTCCTCCCTTTAATGCACGATAAGACAGGAAGGTGACTTATGCCCGGTTTCTATAAACTCGCGAAATACCTATGGGTAAATTATCCAATGGATAACTTAGTTCCAGAATCACCCACCAGAGCACTAATGGTATAATGAGGAATTAAAAAAATAATATATACTACCATGCCGGGGATCGAACAGTGGACCTCTTCAACCGTAATCCAGCACGCTGACAATGAGCTACGGTGAACACTGAGAACACATCTTGAATAACGGAGATGTAATTGTTTCAGCCTATGATTCCACTACTGCAAGTCAAGACATGGTTTTGCAATATATAGCATACTAATTAGTTCGGAAGAACATTATCTTCATATAAATACTACTACTGTCGAGATCTAATGCGTAAGAGGAAGGAAAAATGAGAAGTACGACTCTAGTTTGCAATGTTTGCACACTCAGTGCTACCAAATACCGGCAAATACAGTCATTAGCGACAATGTACGGTACATGAAAATTTCAATAAGAAATATGTATATAAATTCTGATAAGTCCATCCTATTACGGAGAAACAAAGTCAACATTACAGATTATCTCAGCACTTCTAAAACTGTATTTTACAGGTACTGCAATCCGTGCACGTCCGCCATATTTATCCTACGAGAGGTTAAATTTTATCCAGCCATCCATGAAAGGATAAATTAACCCAAAGATTTACCCTTGGAAAGATCTAGCCCTAGTTTATAGAAACATTTTTTCTCTCATTTTCATATTTACCCAGTGGACTTTTATCTAGAAACTCGCCAAAACTGTGTGTGATCGTTATCTTTAAATTATTTCTGTTCGTAAGAGTTTTCCTTGTGTAAATTCTGTTCATGGGATAATTTACCCATAGGTAATTCGCGAGTTTATAGAAACCGGCCATTAGTCATCTATGCAAGCATATTTGACTAGCTTCCCTCTAATTCTTTCAAGATTAAAAAATCCGTTCCCAGTTAGGTCTTCCACTTTTATCCCTTTTTTTTTCAAATTTCTCATAATCGTATTACAATGACATGCATAATTGTGCTATTGAAATATCAATGTTGCTAAAAATCAATACACTAAGTTTTCGGAAAAAGAAATATTGCAACCATTTAATGGTATAGGCCTATAGCTCCAGCCATCTTTGGTGTGATTTTTAAACTGCTTCCTTAGCTCGTGGTTCTTAGGACTTTTGACAGGTTACTGGCAAGGCCTACTGTACATAGTTTGTGAACTGAAACCCAAAGTACTGAAAAGACATTCAGCACCATTGTTAATTCAATGGCACAATTCTATTCTTCTGACTTGTATATATTGTAAAATGGCCTCTCAGAACGAACGAAATAAACAAAGATCCTACATTTCCTTATATATATATACTCTCTTTTCATGCACGTACATAAACAAACATACACAAACACATACACCCAATGTACACACACACACGCACTGAAGATATGTGACGATCAGCGTCCGAAGAAAATTATTTTAGATACATGTTTTATAAAGTAGCGAACTCACGTTTTACACAATCTTGTGTAATTTAACTTTGTCTGGTCAGATTTTCATACAATTTTGTACACTTATTCTATAGGAATTTGGCGTTGATTTGACGCGTAACAGATCTAATAACTATAAATATGAACGATTTATTATTATTATTTTAAATAAGACCTCGTCATTTATTAACATATCATCTAAAGCAAGGAAGTTATTGCCAATTTGCTTTTTATACTCAAAATATGAGATCATTTTCTGAAGGGTGGAACTCAATGAGCGTTCTGTCTGTATTAAATCTAGTTTCTTTTTTAAATTTGCATTGCATTGTTACTCCATTTTCAAAGATTTTTTATTTTATTTTCCAGTTAATTTTTCATCAAATCTTAACCACTGAGGTCCACCCTTTGTGAAATAACTCAAAGGACCTCTGTGCAATTTTGAATGAAATCTGACAAATGGTTTTTGAGATATGTTGTTTGTAGTGAAAATTGAAACTACAAAGGGATAAACGAGTCTAAAAATATGACATATACCGGTACTTGTCACATTCTACACCCATGCACAGGTGTAGAAAAAGATAATTCCACTATTAAATTGAATTTTTGTCTGAGAATTTAAAATGGTGTAAGAATAACACACACTCTCTCTCTCTCTTGAAACGATAATTTTTTTATTTTATTTTCTATGAACCCCCCCCCCCCAAAGGACTTTATTCGATTAGGTCTATATGACCTTAGCTTGACGAATAATAAACAGTAGGCCTATTTTATAACATGAATGTAAGTATAAGTATTGATGCGCAGCAACTTCCCAAGTTAAAACTTCTTTCCAAGAAGAAAGGTACAGAAAATATATCTCCTAGACCAGGCAAGCAATGAATTCCATTAAATAAGTGTTTTCGGAAATTTCGAGATGATTTAGGAAGGCAATAAATTCTGCAGCAACATATAGGCCTAGCCACGTTTCCTGTATTGACGGAGAAACGTATTAGCCACTGTTAGAGGATGTCTGTTCACTGTTGTCTGAGTAAGACTTAAGTCTATAACAACGGTTTACAATTTACATAGCAGAGCTATTAAATAATTTGTACTTGCATGTTTTCATACGTTTTATGACTGCAAGACATGAACATAACGGCTTGGAAGGGGAAGTTGATGTCAACACGGCGAGATGTCTAAGCTGTGGTTGAGAAATTATAACTTCATATAGCTAATGAAAAATTGTGATTAAAATATTTTATCATTTCATATATTACACAGCCCAACAAAAAATAACTTTTTGTTTGGTGTCTCAGATGTTTTACAGGTTTTTGGCTATACTTAGTGTGCTTATTCCAAATATGTAAACAGTTTTTCTCTACCAGCTCTACTTCTGTCGAGGGGGGGATTTTATTCGTGAATTCTTAGTCTAGCGAAACAAAATCTTGCCTGATGATATAGATAGGGAAGGTTCTTGACCATACTTTGGACACGTAGGACGAAAACTGTACGAACTACAGAAAAACTAAAAGCTGGATTATTTTTGGCCCTCAAATTGATAGTTCATAAGTCATAAACGACCGTACAATATGTGATAGTATCAATTTTTTGAAAGACCCCATGTTATATTGTTATTGCAATCTTAATGTAATGTTAGTGTGTTGATTTTTTCTTCACATGATTTAGAAGCTACAAATAGGCACAGTTTATTATTTATATCAAACGTAAAATGGGATAATATGCATAATGGTAATACCATATCTCGAAAACTAAAGCTGTTAGGGCAAAACTAATTGCACATTTGGAATCAGCGATCTAAATATATCCAAGAATAGGTATAAATTCTAAGGCACCAAAATGGCAACTAGTCTGTGTTATCTCTCCACTTACCTACACAAAAATATGATCTAAAAAATTATCCTTTTTGTTTATACATTAGCTGCTATATTCCAAAAGTATTGGCCAGGATGGACAGTTGGCTAAACCTGGATTTCAGCCCCAATTTCGCTGGTTCGCCCAGAGCATGTATGTAGCGATAACTTATAAGTAGCTAAGGATAAAATCTGCAGTACAAAATTCTGGCACATTGACGGCTGTTATAGGCATACGAACAAAAATCTGATATGATACACATACCTTCCTCTATCCTTCATATATTCCAGTATAGAGTACACGGCTGTATTGCAGTTGCACGCATTCAGTTGTTACAGTGTCCATGCAAGATTTTAACCTAAGTTTATATGAAACGAGTAGGCTATCCTTGATACAGTTTATTAGGAAAATGTTTTTTTAAAAAAGTTTTAACTCTCAATATGCCCGTAACATAATATAATACATAATATACTACATGTCATACTAAAATATGCGTATTGTGCAATTAATTGTAGGACATTTGAACAAAATAGATAAGAGCAGTTTTCCAAAACAGCTTTTACCCGTAACGGTTGTCCTAACCGAAATAGTCTACATTGAACACCATAATTATATAAGTTACAGTACTATTTACCGATTCTGTGACAGGGTTCCCACTTTTTTTGTACAATACCTTATGAGACCTACTATGTATTCATGCGTCCACAGATTAGGAAGATGGAAGGCATAACAGTAACATCCATACCTGAAACAAAGGAAAACAAATGTTAGTTTCAAATCATTGCCACTCACCAGAAGTGACATGTTAGATTATGTCATGCACCAAGAATACACTATTTACCCACGAGAGAGAATACCGAATAGTAATTAACTTAATAGGAAATGCTTGCATAAATGCAAATTAGCAAATTATTTTAAGTTATTTGTACATGAAAGTAGGTAGTAATTATACACCGATTATTATTTCGATTTTTTAATTTTTTTTGTTTCAATTTTTATTTCAATTTAAAATTTTCAATTTTATTGCTACAAATTACATTATAAAATATATACAAATGTGATTTCGAACGACACCCGAAGAAGCTAAGCTTGTGCTCGGGAGCGTCACTTAGGTAAAATAATTATTTACAGTAATGAATAAAATTTATTTATAAAACATAGAAAAGTATAAGTTAATGCTATTTTCAGTAAGGACAGCACATGTTTTATTCACAACAATGGAAATGTACGAATAACTACAATAATTTTTTTTTGTTAAACAGATTTTAAGATAAGACAAGTAATATAACTTCCCGTTGTATTTCCTAATTTAATTATAATTAATTTTTAGCAATATAAACAATTATTAATTTAAATACCGTACAATAGCGTTTACAAGATTATTCCTAATCGTTTCTTCTTCATTTCAACCCATGGCTGTAAAAGGAACTAGAATTTGAAAATAAAGTCTTCTATAAGTCTTAGTTCGAATTAGAAGCAAAATACAAAACACAGGCAACCTCATTCTTCAATCTCATGACAAACTGAATGCAAGAGATGAAAATCACATGCTGGGGAAAGAAATGTAGGGAAATTTAGGCTTGAAGAAATGCCTATTTTTTTTATTACAGTACCGGTATAGAATAACTGATCATAGGCTATAGAGAGCTCGGACAAAGAATTCGAAGTATAAGGAGTGGAATAGCAATATATACAAGCTCTGAGTGGCAAAATACACGAGCATCTACGATCTTTAACGTTGTCATCATCAGACTTATATTTTTTAATGGAAAACTATGAAATATTATCACTATATACATTTATGATGTGTTTAGGTATAGCAATAAATGTGAAGGAGTAATCACTATAGGATGACTATGTTCACTTAGATATGAACTTGAATGAACTCCTCGTGAGTCCGTTCCCTAATAGCTCCCACCGCTTCCTGTAGCTTCAGTCAAGTTCACATCCTTTCCATCAGACCAAAGAGGCCAAATTGGCATAAAGAGGAAACCGAGTTAGAGAAGTCTTCTTTATAACCTCTGTCACCGACGTCTAAAAGACACCCCACATAAGAAAGAAAGAAAGAACCTTCTGAGAGCTTTCTGTGATCAAAGCTTTGTGCTGAAATTTTCTTAATCGGAGATAGGTCCTTAAAAAAAATACTATCTCTAACATGCTAGTGCAACAGACAGATTTACAAGAAGTGATCTATTAGTCTTTCTCATAAAAGAAAGGTTTTTATAGGCTTATATCACCGAGCTAAAACATTATGTCGAATTGCAGTTGTGTTTTAGATTGGATGCTTATGTTAGTTGAGTAAGCTACTGTCATATTCATCTATGAAATAAATTTGTTTCAAAAACACCCTCGTTATTTTCAGGCAGGGTTGTTAGGAAGTTAATACAAAAAGATCATACAACCAAAAAGAAAAAAAAAAACATACTTCTAGTGAAATTATCATACAAACCTATTTTATTTTTTATTTTTGAATTATAGCCTATAGGCATAATTGTTAGAGTCCTCCACTGTCTATGAAATTCTGGGACTTCATCCCAAAGCAACGCGGCATTTTTTAAGCCTACGAGCACATAAGCATATACATTCCCATACTACCATTTTTTATTTAATTGATAAAACTTGATTACCCAGATTATTTATTATTTTATTTTATAAATTGTATTAATGCATATCAATCATATACCATATTGTTACATGGTTATTGTATTTGTATAATTTACAATATGTAGGTCCATGCTTTATGCTTTATTTTTTTAAACTGCGCTTTCTTCACTTAAATTGTGCTCTTAAGATTGCAAAATTATTTCTTAGCATATAACAGTCACAGTCAGAGATAACGTAACAACCATAGGTGAAAATATTCTGGTATGATTTTAATGCATTACGGTTACCCAAAAAATCGCATCCGTTTACATTACTTTGAAAGTTCGTAAATTTATTTGAATAAATTGTACGCAATTATAATGGCATAAAGTGATAGGGCCTATGTGTCTTAGGTTGAATTATTAAGGACACGCAACGATAATATGAACCAACCATCCTACGTCATCAAAATGCATTCCTGCACACAAGTAAATAATTTAAAATGAACAAAATATCATCGATAATTTAGGTGTGCTTTACTCTTTATTGATGGTAACGTTATTTTAATGCAGAATAGCAATCGAAATTATATATTTGCGTATGATCTTACAAAGCATTAAATTATGGTATGCGTGTAATCTATATCATAGCCTACATCAAACCTACATCACAGTATAGTATAACAGTAGCGAAGCTCTAATGAAAGGAAAATGCATCCTTTTGACAGATCGTGCGACACTAGCACCCCAAGCGGCCAGCAGGATGGAACTAGCAAACAGCCATTTCCAGCATTGGAAAGATACGAATATATGGCTGTATTTCTTCTTATTTTTAAAATTACCAGAACGAGATTATTACCGGAAAGGCATACTGGTGAACTCACCAAATCATAGACTTTATGGTAATATAAAGAAGTTATAGTTTCAAGATCGATGACATTGTATATCTTATAAAGTATCAGACCGGTTTCCGTCCACCATATAAGCTACATCCCTACATCTTCAAGAATTTAATTGACCTACTACTAACATATACTGTACTTACACTGAAAATTCTGACAAATAAGAAAACTTAATAATTTCAATAAGCATGTAGTAGTACTAGTTCAGAAATTAGGGGGGAAAGTAAAGTTCTATAGGCATATAGCACGATAGGCCTATGGTCAGTATCAGATGCAATAGCAAAACACTTTTGTCTTTTTCTTAATTTTGTTAAACACGATAAATTATTAAAAAGTAAAGGATTAAACACGTTATCTGTATTCTCGACAGTTTAATTTTGTTAAATTCAATTATATAGGCCTAACATAACCTCGTGTTAAAACATTTTCAAAATTAGTAGGGTCAGGTGGGGTATTTGTAAAGAGGCCTATATATTTAGAAACCTTTGCATCGTTAGGATTTTCATTTATGATATACATATAAAAATAATTAATTGTATATAGCATTTACAAGCCATTTTCTGCTCCTAAAATTAAAAGAAATAGGAGTAAATATACTAGTATGGATGCAAGCATGATAATCACAAATTTGCAATTTAATTTCACAAATAACTGTTTTTGCTTACCTCTCAGGATCTTTAGGGAACCTGAAGAAAGATAAATCGGGAGAATTCCTTTGGCTGTTGGTGCAATTTATAGCACCACAAGCATTTCCATAAAATATTGATGACATTTTACATAAGCAACAATGTAACATATTGTGTGGTTCTTGCTCACCGCTACGAGCGCTGCAGTCGCGCCGGTTGAAAAAAACTGTATGGAGCTTCGCTACTGTTATACTATACTGTGCCTACATCGTATTGTCAGTTCAATTTCCTTTAAACTTTCCAGAGATGAATACTGATAATAAGGCAGACACCAAGTTAAATCATCAGTGAGCTTTAAGTTTAAAATGAACAGGGAAGATTTAATTGGATTAGGTGGTTTCCACGAATGAGAATTTTGACATGTCAATAAAAATCCCATCTTTTAACACAAATAATTGATATTTTATTTTCATATCTCTACTTTTATAAAATTTTGGAGGCGACGCAATAATACGTCAGTAGCAGTGAAAACGTTGAAACTTTAATAAAAGTTGGCTTCATACGAATAATACAATTAATGTAAATTTCATTTCAACAACTTGAAGTTAAGGGAACAAATCAGTCGTAAAAGTATGTTTTCCAGGGTAAGGGGCTTAGAAATATAGTGGTGAATTTAAACAGAAATAAAAAGCCAAAATGTAAGAACATGAACAATGTTATGTAAAACCTATGTATTCTACTGCAAGCAAAACCGGTCTCTACTTTTAAGCGACTCCTATTGAATGGCACCTACACTACAAAGCTCCTCTTTCTCCTCAGTTTCTCTTATCTTGCCCTAGAAGTCATCTTCAGAGTGTATCAGACGTTACTACAACTATAGTCTATAAACTGCATCTTAAGGGCTGATGATGGCATAACGTATGCCGAAATGCATACCCTGCAGTGAACAGAACGAGGGACAACAACGATTTTTATACTTTTAATTATCATAGTATTTTTATGATACTGATGAAAAAGCTAATTGTAGTTTTTATGATCTTGGTTGGTTGGTATATGGTTATTTAACGACGGGGAAGTACTGCAACTTAGGCATGTGACCGTCAACGGTGTGCCGGAATTTTGTCCCGCAGGAGTTCGTTTACATGCCAGTAGGCTAAATCTACTGACATGGGCCTGTCACATTTATGCACACATAATTGCCATCGACCTGGGCCGGGATCGAACCCGCAACCTTGGGCAAAAAATTTAAATTTTTGAGATCGTATATTAATACATAATTTTTCACTATGGGCTATATAGGAAACCTATGAATAATATAATGTAATAAGTTTTATACAATGTAAAGGTAAGACATTTTTATGAGGGTATAAGGATGTAACAACAACGACAAACATAATACGAACCCTCTGCTGCAATGAAGTTCATGATTATAAATTGATGTTAAAAGGCTTAAGAAAATTATACTATAGATAAATTCTGACTGCTTTGAACTTTGGAACAAACTAGAAAGAGGGAAAATAACATTCTGTAAAGAAATAACAATAAATTGAGACAGGTGGTATCGAAAACATGGGCCCTGGATTTCAGCTGAGTCGGAGCTGGTGGATAGACTCTACTGCAAGGATCAATCTTCATTACAAATCGAAAGGGAAAGAGGAGAACGAAAGAATTAAATAATCAATGACATGAAAGTCCAGGGAACCTCTGAGCTCTTTTCGTTCCAAACATTCCCCACGTCTGCCTCAGTGAGTTACGATAATTGGTCTAGACACGCAAGAAGAAAGTTATAAAAAAGTAATAACTATTACATGTAATATTGTAACTTTGCATTGTCGTGCTTACGTTTTTATCCCTCTCATTTTATAATAATAAAATGGAGAGACATTTCTCGTGATGGTGGAGTCAAGTACAAAATATTAACTCAGACAAGGAGAAACTGACACGTCGGTGTTCAATTTTGCAATGAAACGACGAAGTTCGCCTTAAAGGAAAGAAGGAGTCATGTTGTAGGAACTAATTGAAACAGAATGAGAATGATCAATTAAGTAATCTTAGTCGATATAACATTTTAACTTTCTGACAGACGATACGGGAACAGCAGTTTCCATTGTTCCTGCAAAGTAAGTTTAACATTACACTGTCTCAAACACCTACGAATAAGGTGTTCTATTATCTCAGTGATCTTGTGTGTAAAACATAAAGTAAGGCCTGTAAAACTTTTAAAACTGTATTTATTTATCTCTTAAGGACCGTTTTGTCTAGAAACCAACAATAAACAACTAAAATAATAAAAGATTAAATAATAAAAAATCATATCAATATAATTCGTACCACTATTAAAATACCATCCTCCCTCTTTCGACCAAAGCCTAATGATTTTTTTGCTTTTTAACTCCTATTTATCCACAAAAAATCGTTATTTTAATGTGCTAAAGACAGTTTGGAAGTGAAATTTCTTCACACAAAAATATAAATAAGAATCACTTAAATTAACTTCTAATAACGATAAAGTCTTAGTGTATTTTTAAGTAGCCTACTAATTACATAAAACTTCTTTCTCCCTATTAGAAGACTACCCCGCCCAAGAGACCAATTTACTCTGGACTTAGTGGTCTTTAAGTAGAGATTTTTCTTAATATTTTGTTTAGGCCTGTACGATGGGAACATATAAATAATATCTTCCGAATAGTACAACGCCACATATTATAGGCCTACGCCAAAGTCTTCATATCCTTCTCTGATTTATAGTTCATACCGCACATTACTGACATGTCGTTTTATATCTTTAATTCACAATCTGACATACTCTAATAGACTTGGAGGTCACATTTGTCACATTTGTCCAAAATAGAATGCATCATAGTAGGCCTACTAGTTATTTACTTTGTAAGACCGTTAAATACAACTCCACAAGCACGAAAATAACATTGTCGAACATCATACGACGTTTTATGTTATTTTGAATAGTAAATTAATTTAGAACTAAAATAATTTTAGTTCACTTGTACTTAGAATAGCAATCGAAAAACTTTTTGGTAATTATGTATTGCAGCGGAATTCAGGATCTCTTGGTTGGCAACAATTTGATTGAAACAGTTTATTATAGGCCTACCAGAAACACATGCGTATATTGAATATTGTGATCCATTTGTAAAGAAATTTATATCTCCTTTGAAGTTATACGAGAACCATATAATAAAATTATATTTTAAAATCCTTAACTATGATAAGGAGTTGCAGACTTTGAATGTATGGAGAGAAATGAAGTTCATAAGTAATCTTTTTGAGCGAAACTAAATATTGTGTTGCCTTACGTTTGAGCTTCGTCGGAAACGTAACTGCCGGTGTCAACGTTATGGTCCAAATTCTTATTGCCGAAATAGTTAATTATATTATTTTGAATATTGTAAATGATTAATAGGTAGGCCCTACTAGTAGATAATAACAATAGTACTAGTAGTAGTAGTAGTAGTAGTAGCGGTGGCGGCGGCAGTAACAGCAGCAGTAGTAGTATTTGTAGTGGTTAAAATGAAGGAAATGGATAATTATTGACTTTACAAAAGGGTCGAGAAGGACAGTGACATCTGGGGATATCCTCTATAACTTCTATAACGTGCTTGCACTTTATTTTTTACAGGCTCATCCCGTAAAATGAAACTTTGCATAGAAGGTGAGAGTTCCGTTAAACAATCTTTATTATTTAAAAAAATAAGGATATTAACACTAAGACTGAATACATGTGCGAAAACGAAATAACGTGATAGGTTTATCACGAGTTCCCTTGTCGAAATTGAGCAAGAACGGTCGTATGTTTCTATTTCTGTGCACATATATTGTACAGAAATATATTTATTTTCATTATAAACTCATACGTCAATGTAGCGTGTTCCCCTTGTTAACTTAAATTGAGTTGTCAAAGCCACAATCTTTACGAAGATAAAATTTTTATGGAACTATTTTTCAACTGCGCTTAAAATGTCTTGTACATGACTTCTTATCAAGCAAAATGAACGAAGATTTTTAAGCTCAGTTCCATAAATTGCTTTGCCTTTAATTTTCTAACCACAAAAAAGAATAATTATAGAAGAAACATATTATGAACAACAGTTCTTCGTCACTTAACCTTTTCTCTGCTACTGACATATTAAATTCCTAACATAAAAAAATGCATAAAAACAGAAATATAATATAATTAGAGTAATGCTTCATGTAAAATGTGGGGAAATTTATTCTCGTGTTATGATTATCATCCGTGGAAACCATTCATTCCACTGAAATGTTCCTTAGCAGTTTCAAGCTTAAAGTCCACAAATGATTTTACTTGATGAATGCTTACATAAAAATATACATTCGCATGGGTTAAAGATTTGTAAAAAATAGTAGTTTTCCTCATTATGTCAAGTGAGAGGAACAATGACAGTAACAGCAATCCATGTTTTATTAATGTAATTCACAACCTAGGGCACGATCGTTGCAGTGAAAATTATTTCCATCTGGATTAGGGATGAGCATCGCTAGTTAAGGCGGTAACCATCGATGAGACGATAATATTGATGTGAAAACATCGATGTATTTCGACGGAAAATATCGATGTATATTAAAAAGTAATTGTTTCGCAAAATCAGGCAAAATTCATAAATAAACTGAAATATTTCCATTTAAACTATCCATGTAAAAAATCGATGTTTTGGGAAATTAGGCCGATGTAAATAAAACTATAACTTAGAACCAAAGTAGGACTATTAAACTTAGTTTAGTACTGTAAATATTTATAAACATCGATGTCGGTGAGAAACATCGATTAGCAAAAACCTCGGTTTTCCATCGATGATACGGTAGTTAAGGTATACGTTATGAGGTTCTAAAGAAATAAAATATAAAAATCATATTAAAGCATGGGTATAGATTACATTTAATGGAGGAACTTTTTTCAGCTCCACAAGAAATAAGCTGAATCAGTAAGAATTTTCCTCGTGCACGCCGGCCGGCCTTGTGATTTACAGCTATCAGCAGCAGTGTTCATTGGGCGACCTAACTCTCAGGGGCTAATGAACGGTTCTAACAGCGAGCGGTTCAAAGGAAACTGATTCAGACTATCGATTTGTTCACATGAATCACAGCAGGCCTTTCAATACTCACAAAGCAATCACAAACCTTATCACCTTCAGACTTCGAGACTGAATGCTTACTGTTGTAGCAGAAAGACAGTGAGATCCGAAAACTGGCGTTCCTAGAACTAGTGTGTTTCACTGCCTGTCGGCGTAGGGCTTTCTATTAAACGGGGAGAGGGAACAATTTCAATTGATTTTGTCAGTACAATGCTCATGCGTTTTTCAAAGGAACTGACCTTGTGACCTGACAGAATACGCATGTAGAAGATTATTTGAGGCATAATGCCAACCCACTGAAAATAGAATTATCTTCACACATTTGCTTTATTTACTAATGAAGCATTCGAGTAGTTCTCTTCCATTTTCAGCGCTTCCTACCTTTGACAGTCAATGCTAGTGGATATTCTATTGTTACGCGATCCGATAAACACTGTGAATTACACTGTTGGGTACTATAAATGTACGTTATTTTATAGCCTAAAACATGTATGCATGGCTGCAAGCCTATTATCTTTCGCACAAAAAGTATTGCTCGCTACCATTATATAAAGAATGTATGATGATGATAATAATAATAACATGTTTGTTGAATTTCAGAAGTTACATTATATATATATAAAATATATATAGCATATATAACTTAACTAGTGTTATTAGTAATATAACATATTTAGGGGAGATAATGTCTCAATGAAGATTCCACGTCTGAAAAAATATAGGCCTATATTATAGAATACTTGTCTTACAGAAAGTCAAGAAATTATTAAATTTGAAACACTTGTTGAACACACCTACTGAAAAGAGGGTAATTTTAATGAAGTATCAAACCTGAGTTTCAAAAACCCTGGGGGGAACTTACTTAAAAAAAAAAAAAAACCTCAATCCCCTAAAACCAACTAAAAAGAGGAATTGAGTTATTCTAGTCCTGAAATTACACAAATTACATTACAATCGAAATATAACAAAACAGAAATAAGCTCGAACCAAATACGGAAAATGGAAGTCAAGATCCCAAAGTAAAAGATACACAACCATAAAATAGGAGTGCATACATCAAACTAATCCCAAATAGAGTTCCGTTTATTGGACTAGACCGCTATTATTATTTACCTAACCGAGACGTGCACAACTCATGAACCGCAGGCTAGATATGATCTGCAATGGTTTTTTGTTCCCTTCAGTCTGGCTTACAATAAACTAAACTTCATGGCGCTACATCCCTGAAGGGACTTGGCCTACCACCCGACCGCTGCGTCATCTACCATAGGCAGATGGCAGGATTGGGGGGCATGTGAACAGCATGCCGACGCCCATCGCCGTTAATGGTGGTTTCCGTGACCGGAGCAGCTACTTCTCTATGAAGTCCTGGCTTAAAATACTTGTATTTATTTACGAACGAGAACTGAGCGGTTCTACTAAATTAGTATAAGTTAACCTCATGTCCTTTATTCCTGATGCTGACATAACATCTCATTTCAATCTTTGTACGAAGTTTTCAAGAGGACTCTTTTACTTTTATGACTGTTTTTAGATCCAGCTCAGAAAGGATAATTCTATAAATATAGGCTAGTACTATGCTTCATTCTGAAATTTCACTCATGGGCTAATCGAAAAAATCAAGTATTTTGTATTATACGAGTACTTCATCACTTTTTAATACTTCTAGACCATTTTAGAGAAATGAAATTCTTTCAAATGTCGAAAAACCTGTTGGCTTGAACAGCACATCCTGTTCCTTAAAGTTGAAATGATTAAGGGGATTTTCTTTTCTCGGAAAGAAATGTTTGACTGCAGTTTCTAAACAACTTCATATGGCTTCGCTGGTGTTGGGAAAGCCAATTTCCAGTCTTTTCAAAGGGAATCTTTACTCTCTTCACACAGCAATTTTTTTTTCACTCGCACCCACAAACACACATAGGCTACACACCATCTAACACGCCAGATCGATAATGGTCTTATTTCCTCAACCACAATTGTAAATTCCGTTTTCTTAACCTCATTTATTTTCTACTTTTTATCTCAGAAAAACTCTCTACTGCGTACTGCAATAGCCTACTACTTAACTTTACTATCAACATCAAACTATTCCTCTCTCTTAAATTTGCTAGAATTCCATATCTGATTTTTCCCCCTTTTAAATTTCTTTAATCGTTTAGTGGTTTCATTCTAAATTGTTCACGAAGTAAGATAATTAACCGGAGATAACTACATGACCACATTTGCTACAGAAATGCACTCCACATTCGACCTAAGGAATATAATGGCCATAAAAATTGTATTTTTAAATAAAATATTTTATTTATTTCTTCTATTAGACGTATTATTTTCATATATTAAAGCGTCACTTCATCGTTTCACCACTTTTTTTCCCTTCTAAGCAGATTTTTTTTTTTAATCTCAAAATTAATATTGTACGAGACAAAATATATAGTACTGGAGCAGTATTTGATATTCGTGTAATTTTTGCTTATTTGCTTGTTTATTTTACTATTTTAATAAGTGCCAGAATGGTACTTTAACAGATTGTGTGGTGGATGGGAAAATGTCTGTCCGTCTGCTGTCTACCTATCTGTCCGTGCGGCTGTAAGCACGATAACTCAAATACACTTTATAGGATTTTCATGAAACTAGGTATACGCATTTATAACGTATATGGAAAGAAGCCTATAGATTTTGGATCAAATCAGTTGGCCAAATTTAGATGCTATTTTGTGATAGTACATTAGACTGAATGTATCATATGCAAAGCAGTCCTCATGACAACATAGGCCTACTGTTTTACAGTGTTCATATACGGCTTTGGAAGTTGCAATACAGTTAACTTTGATAAATATATTTGTGATTTGAACCACAGCACACATCATGCTACAAGACAATATAGTCCCATACTAGATCTGATTTTTGTAATACGGACAAAAATTATTAAGAAAACAATATCAATTCATAAGAATTCATAACAAAATATGGCAAAACGTGGCATTCGCAATATAACCCTTCAGTCTGCGAGAGACATTGTTATGTACAATTAGTAATTACAAACATAATATTACATAATATTAAAGATTTTTCAGTGTAACTTATGGTGAAACGTGGCATTTATAATTATTCATAACCCAGTCTGCAGGAATTATATATACACCCACATATATACACACACAGATACACACACACATCTATATATACTTATATATACACACAGATATGTACACACACATATATACATACATATACACACATACACACATATACGCACACATACACACACGTACATATATATATACGTATATATAAATTATATTATATATATAAATTACTAGAATTTTTAGAGTTCCCACACTGGAAAATTTTCCAGTACACCACTGCAATCCATCACAGAAATAATACCTCAATATTGGTGAAACATACTTTAAAAATTAAGACGTACAGTATTCTACTGCAATCTTATTTACAAGAGTTGATATAACGTTCTAGAAAGATGGAAATGAACAGGTGTGGAACGCTATTTCAGGGCTATAGCCTATCTTTATATGGAAGATGATGGTGACTATTACTCCTGTTCTTACTATATCACTATTATTAGGAGATAATAACGTAGAATTTCAAACGAATAATAGCGTAAAATATCGGCTTATTAAATAATCGATACGTAATAACCCACTACTATGAACTGCTAATGTACACTTCCACTTTCCACTATGGAACTTTATACGAGGGCTGTTTGCTCCAATTTTCATTTTACGCGGCCACAAACTTCGCCTTCTATAATCTGAAAAGACCTGTATTAGATGGGGCAGAAAAATAATTATTTCTATAAGAAGCTTTATTTAAATTCTGTTACCACCATAACAACAGAGAACGGGAAGAAGCGAGAGAGAGAGAGAGAGAGAGAGAGAGAGAGAGAGAGAGAGAGAGACAGACAGACAGAGAGAGAAAGGGGGAAAGAGAGAGAGTCAGTGAGTGTGAAAGTGAGAGTGAGGGAAAGGGAAGAAAGATGCAGTACAGCAATAATGAGATCGTACGACACGATATCTGGGTTAAAAGGGCGCACACCACAACCATGACTCACATTTTTAATAACGTTCAAGAACTCTTTCAGCGTAACTGTAGGGATCATGAAATTATATCTGGTCACACCAGAGGCCTGTATGTATGTATGTATTTTTTTTCCTTCCCTTTATTATACGCAGGCCCCATTACTTTATGTAATATTACATGCCGATTCAACTAACTTAATACCGTGTATTCTAAATTTTTATCGATCGCCTAGCTTCCCTGATTCTTATGTGTGTTAATTATAACTATCTTTACCTTCTAAATGTTTAAAATCTATATCATGTCCAAATCTATTGCTCTTATAAATCTAATCAAACTATTGAAATGTTTGTTTGTATGTACGTATGTATGTATGCATTTTTTTATATATTTATTTGAACAGAATGCTCCATTACACTGCAGTAATACTACATGCTATCTTTTCTTCTTATGACTATAAAAGTTGTTATTCAATAGAATGACTGGGAATTTTTTGCATGTATGTATGTATGTATGTATGGATGTATGTTTGTATGTATGTATCTATGTATGTATGTATGTATGTATGTATGTATGTATGTATGTATGTATGTATATATAATATGTGTATAAAACGTATGTGTGTATTCATGAAACTACAGAATATTGATTGATGAATTTCATATCCGTTTGTGGAGAATATTTAAAATCATACTTAAAACACACCACCTTATACCACAAACTACCGATACAGAGAGTTTATATTCTGATACAAGGTTGCTATTGTTTAATATCTAACCAGATATTAATCACAGTTCACCATAGTAGGTGGTTGTGTTCAAAGTTGTAGTAGCTGAACATACCACATTTCCCACTTAGATATGAGACATACAGTAATTCTCTCAAAACATTCACTGCAAAATTCCACCGAAATACGAGTAATCCATCATAACTGTCATCACATGGTCTTTTAAATTCTCGGCCTAACAGTTTTTGATGATCCCGGCCGTTCACTCATTGTTACTCACAAAATAGTAAACGGAAAGAAACTCATGTAACCATAGAAATGAGGTATCACAGAAGGCTACGAAAATAAACTGTTTTCTAGCAGAGCTCCACTAACATTGACAGGTAAGTGACACATGTGGGGTGGTAAAGGGTCTTGAGAGGGGATTATAGTGTAAACAAGTCACCTGTGGAGGTATCCAGATATTCTCAGCGGCTTAAATTTTTACTTCGGTCACAGAGACCGATAGCAAAATGATAGAAAATATAGGGTATGTTCAAGAAGCCATAACTGAGGTTTTAACAGTCAGATTTAGTTGAAATGTTTTATGCTTTGCAAGTGCACTCTGTAGTTTACAATAAGCAGAGAATGGTTGTTATAGAACTCATTGTTTGGTAGGAAAGAATTTTTTAACACATAGGTGATAATTTAGTTTTACAGTTACTTCCCTTGACATTGGTACGCTTTATTCAATTTCTGTAGCTTAGATTTTTGTGAAACACTTGAAAATTACTAACAATAGGTGCTAATATTTACCGTAGCACAATCAGTCTAATATGTACAATATTACTGCATGAAAACTGCATGAAAACTTCGCGACTAAAAAAATGGTTGAAATTCTTTATAGTCAAGACTTTTCCCATAATTCTGCTAAGGGAAATTTGTCATCCATCTATAATGAATTCCTGAGGGTTTCATTATTTTAGCATGAATAGCTTTTCAGAAAATGGTACCTGAAGTACAAAAAATGTAATTTTGCAGGAGAGCGAAAAGAAAATGACATGCATGTACTAACCTTAAGTTATTTTATCCACTTTAGAAAGCTCCAGGACTATTAATAATAATGCAACATATAAGACCTATATATCAAAATGTTCAGAAAAACTTGCTATATTACATGAGCCAAAGGAAAAAAAATATATTTTTTGACTCTGATAACTACCATCTCCCCTTAAGTACAAGTTTAAATAGAAGTATTCTAGTCAACTGAAACAAAACCTGTACACGGTCATGTTTCTTTTACGAGTAGGCCTAATTCCATTTATTAGACAGGCGAATAATACAGTCGCTTGTCTACTCCTGTGAGATGTAGTACGCTTTGAAAGCCTATTTCAGCTTTCTTCATGTACAGACCCTTACAATGCAACCAGGAACTACCTTGCTAGGTTCTTACAGCATTTCACAGTTAATCAAACCGTGAGAGATGATGCTATTTCGCTGTCGGCTGTCGTGAATTTCACTAAGAAACTTTCATCCCGTCCGGTGTTAAGACAAAGGATATCCACAAGGGAGGAGTGTGTCGGGAGATTAGATGGTGTCAGGGCATTTACAAAACAAGAGAAGCTAGCCGCACGCTTTATCTTAGAGGGCGCTACAGACCGGCGTTCACGTAATGACCCCGGTCGGAATACCCTGAAGCAGATATATTAACCCCTGCTCTGTTACCGTGTGTAGTATTTGTCAACTCTAATGGCTATTTAAAACAAGATGGAATGGCTACATGTTGCGCAAGCATCCTTCTTATTCCCAACCGTCTTTCAGCACTCTTTAGTAAGAAGAATTATATGCAGAATACGCACGAGAACTTTCTGTATTTAAATCGGAATACAACTCAAATTAAGAAACTTCTTCTTCTTCCTTCACGTATTAGACATTATTGTCTGTAAAAATCTACATTATCTTGTTCATGCCATCGTTTTTTGGGTCTTCCAATATTTATTTTCCCTATGGGTTTATGATTTTTAAAATGTAATATCCATTCTTTGTGCATGATTTATCCACTTGCTTATATATTCTTTGGTATTGATAAATTTCATTTTTATTTCTTTTGTGGTATATATTATTTAGTGTACATAAATTGTCCACCTAAACCACAAAATAATTCACGCCAAAAGTTCAATAAATGTAACGTTTACTTTACACTTTGTTTTGTAATTTACAATTGTACAAAATTAACTGTAGGAGTGATGTATATGGTTGCAGTCAATTTTGTATTGTATTTTAAAAGATGTTTTGTGTTCCTATGGTCTTCCATCCTTTGAACATGCGGACTGTGACATTCTTTTATAATTCCATTTAAATTAATAATTTCGTCACTTAAAAAACTGTTTTAAAGTAGAATTGTAATAAACATAGAATAGTGCTTGATGAAAAAATATGAAGATTTTTATCCTTGTGTTGCTGCTGTGATTCACAGAAATTAAATACTGTACCGGTACTGAAATTCTCTCCAAATATTTCCAACTTAGATCTTACTGATGATTTTATTTGATGATTGCTTATATTACTGTATAAATACAGTCTTATAAAATCTAAAGAATACATTTTATCGAATAAGCCCTACAGTATAGGTAGTATGGGAAAATCTATAACATTTTTTTAAAAGCGTAGTATTTTTTCTTTTGTTTAATAACTTTGTCTTGACTATACCACATGTATAATTGAAACTTTGTATCTTCTTTTACATATTTTTTTGTTTCCAATGGGAGATTCTTTGCCTAGGAGTCTTTCAAAATATTAAATTTTATCTGTGAGCTTATTATTTCCTCCATCACTTCCGGTCCAATCATTTTTTTAAGTGACCTATATAATATTCTATTATTACAATTTAAAGTGTTTTCTTCCCATACAAAACATTATCTGATTGGTTTGCTTTTAAGCAGTAATGTGTTAAAAGCTCAAAGACTTCGGTAACTCGAGTCTGGAACAGTTTAGAAACTTTCAAGATCTTAAAGGACTTTCAGAGTATTGTAAGATATTTTACAAGAAAACTTGTCAAGTATTGGGAAGTTGCAACAAGGTATAGTAAAGTAGTGGGAAATTATTACAAATCCTATATCTTCTGCCAAGTTCTCATGTTGCTGCATATTAAAGTATACCAGATTGTCCCAGAGGAAGATTTAAAACTTTATAAAGACACAGTAGCATTTTCAGGAGGCTTTTTATGTCCAGACGTGCTTAGAAATGAATATAAACTGTTGAAGAAACGTTGATGTGGGTTCAGAGTGAGATCAGTGTGTGGGAGGTCATTTTATTCCTCATTTGCGGAGACGTAGAGCAACTTTATTACGGCTCATAAATCATAACTAGTGACGTAATTATCAGCAAGAGCACTTCCATCTTCTGCTCGTCTCCGTCGCTCAGCTCGTCTTCAAACTACTTCAGCCCCCTCCCCTCGGGTAAACTTCGCTCGCGTAATGTGCATGTAATTTCAAACAGTACACGAAAACTGTTTTCCGAACTTCCAAACAACCGAAGTTATAAGAGATATACTGAAGTTTTTACAGCACGAAGATAGCTATTTATTTGTTTAGGCCTATAAAATAAAATAAAACTAAACTCCACGGCGCTGTATCCCTTTGAGGGACTAGGCCTGCCATCCGATCGCTGCGTCATCTACCATAGGCAGATGGCAGGATTGGGGCATATGGTCAGCATGCCGGATCCCATGGTTGTAGCTGGTGGCTTACTGAACCGGAGCCACTATTTCTTTATCGAATAACGTCCCATATTGTGTCCACCCCGTTCCAGAACTCCCTAACTCAGAAAAATGCGAGAAGATACCGGGGATCAAACCCAGAATATTATTATGTGATCAGTTTAGACCTTCTGGATCCACTGGAATCACTCAGATGGAGGAAGTTGGCAGAAACTGATCGGACGATAACAAGATGAATTTTGAGTTTTGCTCCTCGGTATTATTAGCAAGAAGACTCATTTTTCAAAGTAAAAATAGATCACAAAATCAATATTACCATCAGAAACTAAAAGCATTGCCAAGAAACAGAAGTATGACGCCGCTATTTTTGCTATTACTATGACAACAATTTATAGCCATCGAAATATGTTCTGAAGTTCAGTATTTTAACATTCTTTTTCATAACCTTTTCATAATGCTTTATAAAGCATACTAACCAACATAATATTATAACGGCTGAGTGCCAAAGAAACTCGTATTGTGGGTTTATTCGATTTTCAGAATATTTATATTTCAGAAAGTACTTCTGGTTTCCTTAGATATAACTTACAACTGTTCTCTCTGAAGTCAGAAATGAGTAACATTGTCACTTCAATTCCTATGAATACCATAGTAACATACATACAGCATGAGGCTGAAATAGGGATGGCTTGTATAATCAGAATCACTAATACCGTGAGTTAAATGCTCTAGCGTTTTATGTTCTGCTTTTATACATGAATGGTACAAATGGAAATTACGATTTTCCTCAACAAACTGTTCAAATTGTGAACTCATTTTAAGCCCTCTTATTTATGTTGCAGTTACCCGGGTTAAATGATGTCTTCCTAGCATGTTAGTACCGAAACAGCGTCTTAATGCGAGCACCAATTCGATCAAGTTAGTTCGACGCTGGAGTAGGGAAGCCTTGTATAATCCTAAAAACTGGTGAGTTAATGGCACTTTAGTAGTGTTATTGTCGTAATATTTCTCCAGTGAACTATTCAAATTGTGTTACTGATTTAAATTCCATTTTATTTATGTTGTAGATCACATACTGACAAGAAGCCTTCCTAGAATGTCAGTACCGAAACAGCGTCTTAATGTGGGCACAAAATCGATCTAGTTAGTTCGACGCTGGAGTAGGGAAGCCTTGTATAATCCCAAAAACTGGTGAGTTAATGGCACTTTAGTATTCATAGGCTACATTGCTTTTATAACTGAAAAGTCATATGAGTGATGCATGGCCCTGTGCTGAAGAGTATAGTGTCGTGACATTTCCCATGTGAACTATTCAAATATTGTGAACTGATTTTAATTCCATTTTATTTATGTTGTAGATCACACACTGACAAGAAGCCTTCCTAAAATGTCAGTACCGAAACAGCGTCTTAATGTGGGCACAAAATCGATCGAGTTAGTTCGACGCTGGAGTAGGGAAGCCTTGTATAATCCCAAAAACTGGTGAGTTAATGGCACTTTAGTATTCATAGGCTACATTGCTTTTATAACTGAAAAGTCATATGAGTGATGCATGGCCCTGTGCTGAAGAGTATAGTGTCGTGACATTTCCCATGTGAACTATTCAAATATTGTGAACTGATTTTAATTCCATTTTATTTATGTTGTAGATCACACACTGACAAGAAGCCTTCCTAAAATGTCAGTACCGAAACAGCGTCTTAATGTGGGCACAAAATCGATCTAGTTAGTTCGACGCTGGAGTAGGGAAGCCTTGTATAATCCCAAAAACTGGTGAGTTAATGGCACTTTAGTATTCATAGGCTACATTGCTTTTATAACTGAAAAGTCATATGAGTGATGCATGGCCCTGTGCTGAAGAGTATAATTAGTGTCGTGACATTTCCCATGTGAACTATTCAAATATTGTGAACTGATTTTAATTCCATTTTATTTATGTTGTAGATCACACACTGACAAGAAGCCTTCCTAAAATGTCAGTACCGAAACAGCGTCTTAATGTGGGCACAAAATCGATCTAGTTAGTTCGACGCTGGAGTAGGGAAGCCTTGTATAATCCCAAAAACTGGTGAGTTAATGGCACTTTAGTATTCATAGGCTACATTGCTTTTATAACTGAAAAGTCATATGAGTGATGCATGGCCCTGTGCTGAAGAGTATAGTGTCGTGACATATCCCATGTGAACTATTCAAACTGTGAACTGATTTTAATTCCATTTTATATATGTTGTAGATCACACACTGACAAGAAGCCTTCCTAGAATGTCAGTACCGAAACAGCGTCTTAATGTGGGCACAAAATCGATCTAGTTAGTTCGACGCTGGAGTAGGGAAGCCTTGTATAATCCCCAAAACAGGTGAGTGAATGGCTCTTGAGTATTCATACATTGCTTTTATAACTGAAAAGTCAGATATGTGGTGCATGACCCTATGCTTAAGTGTTAGTGTCGTGATATTTCTCCAGTGAACTATTCAAACTGTGAACTGATTTTAATTCTTCTTCATTTATGTTGTAGACCATCGACTAACGAGACGCCTTCTTCGAATTATAGTACCGAGACATCGTCTTAATGTGGGCACAAAAGAAGTGAAATTGGTACAAGGCTGGAATAGAAAAGCTTTCTATAAGCCACAATACTGGTGAGTTAAAACCCAATTCAGTGTTCAAGTTCTTCTTGTGGAATGGAATAATCCTGATTTTGACATGTTGGCTCTAAGCTGCAGACTGTAGCAGTGATCTTTAACGATTGAACTAATCAGACTGTGAACTGATTTTAATTGCATTTTTTTTTTTTTATGTAGCCAACGGGGAAGAAGTTCGACGAAATCTCGGAATGAAGTCGGGAATGATAGTCGGAGATGCAGTGAGTCAATAACAACCATAACTTCAAGTAGTTGACGTCTTATAGAACTACGTTACGTTTTGTGACATCGCCGAGTGACGAAGAAGACCTTGCAATTTCAAACGATAAACGAATAAATAATAAATAAATAAATAACAATAAATAAATAATAAATAAATCGGTTATTTCATTGTATTTAACTTAACTCAAAAAGGGAAGGGGAAGAATAGGTAGAAAATAAAAGTAGTCAATTTAACAGATGCACTCAAGGATTTAAAAAATCATGGTTATCATAGTAGCCTACTTCTAATAATATATATGGAACTTAAGACATAGAGTAATTTTTAAAAAAATTCAACAAGAAACACATTTTTGCTACATTATTAAATTCGGATAAGTACTGAGAAACCTAATGTTATATGTCTGTCAATTTAAAAAAAATATCCATTACTATATGCTTGCAAATATGGTCCATGAACCCTATAGAAAAAAAATACAAGTCTGTCAGCATGAGATGGAGAGGAGAATATTAGATATTTCCTTAAATGATCGAGTTCAAAACTAGATGTCAGGAAGAAGACGGTCAAAAGAGAACGCATCAGGCCGTCCAACTGAAATGCAAGGGGAGGCTATGTAGTACCACTGGTCGCAGAATGAATAAAGTACGAAAATTATTGTAGGTATGAATGATGAGATTACAGATACCGACAAATAGATATATGTTATACATAAGTAAAAATACATTAGGTTCAGAAAGGAGTTAATATATTTTCAAAAAGTAGTTTGGCTGCTATTTTATGAGACCTAGCGTATTTTTTACTGAGAGATTACAGAAGTGTTGATTCATTCATCGTTTTACATTTGTGTCAAAAAATCAATTACATCCTAAAGTTAACTGTGCAGAATTTTATGCAGTTTGGACGCATGGAATAAGTGTTGTTAATAGCATTTATAAACCTCAATGCGCTTCCGACTGGGAGTGCATCCAAACTTCAATCGCCTGTTTTTTCTTTCTTTCTTTCTTTTTTTTCTTTCTTTTTTTTCTTTTCTTTCCCCCACAGTTTCAGTTTGCATGTTACTTTGCCACATCTAAAATCGATCTATTCTCACAAAAAAGAGATACAGCTGTGAACATTTCCACATGTACTTTAGAATGTGTGAAATAAATTGTATAATCAGATTTTCTGTATAACTTTAAGTTCCTTTTCTGTAATATGTAGCATAATCATAGCCTACATCAGTATCTTTAGATTTTCATTTTCCAGGTAAAATATTTTTTAAACAAAAAATATAAACTATATAAAAATACATTAGTAAATAAGCAAGTATCAAAGAATCTCACATGAAAACTTCAGGTTCATATATGAATATGAGTCTGAGGAGACAGGTTTCAATTCTGACATAAAAAATCAATTTAATTAATTAATATCTAAGAAAAATCGTGATATTAAAAATAATTTTTAAACTTTCATTTCTGTTTAAATTTTAATTACTGTGCAAAATTTCAACTTTATAGGATAAATAGTTTAGAAAATCACTCTCAACACTTCGGAAATTAATATAATTTTAAGACGGATAATTGAAATGAAAACTTTAGATATTTTCTTAATTCCCCCGAAAACTAGGATCGCGTACAGGTAAGAAATACCTTACCTACGTGCTCTGGTAGTCGCAAGCGTCCATTTGCAAACCTTCATTGAATATTCTCTCCAATAAAATAGATGTTAGACGCACAAAATTCTGAAATAACGTTGACTATACCATCTTACTTATACCAGGCATTTGAATTGCAAAATGCTATTCAAGAACAGTTGCATGAGCAAAAACGTTTGTATTCTTTCTTTTGTCATTAAAGTTCCCATCCGTACCGCTCAATTTCCTCGACATGTTGGACTCAAAGGAACGGGATGGGGAAAGAAAAGAACTAGTTCATTTATAATTAATGCCCTCCATTTAGAACAAGCGGACTCAGTAATAGGTTCTGTAAATTGTTCTTTCGTTTCTTCCAGTGGAACGAAAGTACGTAGGCGGAGTGAATCTATTAGGACAGTGCTACCGGATAGCCAAGCTAAATTTCGTAGGCTATAACTTAGGCCTATCTGATTTGCCAACTTTTCCGTTCTTTTCGTAGGTGTATGTGAAGCGTTGTTGCAAAATTTCGTGCACAAGGAATGCTATGCATCATGGCCTCCTTTATTGTACCAGGCCGGAGCAGTTCAATCTGGCAACATTTGATTCCGGCCGGCCGGCCGGCAGTTGTTGGTTTCTGTGTTGGGATATGGATATGGATGATTGAACGTTGTGTTCTGTGTTTTACTACGTTTTCTCATAGAAATTACCAGCTGTATATTACGAGATGTAATACCATAGTATGTTGTGTATATAGTGTGACATTTATATAGTAATACTGGCTGAAAAGGCCCGGCGTCGCCCGGGCTTTGTATTTTTTAATTTGAAATTAACTTATGAAGGACTTTATGTATGTAGAACTTGAAATGAAGAAAAAGATTTATCACACTCAAACTATTCCATCAGAAAACGCTGGATATAGCTTTTTATGGCTCATAGAGGATGTGGAATGCTGCATTCCGTTGCTTCTACACATCATGCTTGGGAGCGGTTGATATAAGAAGAAACACAAATTACATAAGATTGTACTGACTTGACGGAAAATTTTATTTCTCATTCTCATGTTACTATACAATCGTTTCGGAGCTGAAATAAAAGAGAAATGCAGTATCACTTTCATACTTTCCTCCCCTAGAACCCGGGACATAATATACTGTGAGCATAGGACTCAAAATGTTCCGTCCCATGCTTAGGGTCTATGATAAACATCCCTATTTCTCAACTAATACAAAGCCTACAGGTATGGATAGCTTATCAGCGGAAAGGATTATTTACAGACTTTTGATATAGCATACTCACACGCTTAAGTTGTCCCTCTTATTCTACATCAAAATGTGAAGTGAGTAAATATTTCTTATGTCGAGGGTAGAGAAAGTTATGTGACTACATCACACTGTGCTTTATTTTCGTGGATTTCATTTTCAGTCATTATTTTCGCCAATATATTACATCGATGGAATCATAATTCGTTAAAGCATTAGGCTATATACTTGCCAAGGCCCTATGTAATCATAGTAAACAATTTACTGTTGCCATGTGAACTAAACAGCAATTCATTTTTTCAGTATAAAATTCTCAGAAATTATATAATTTTCAAGGGAAGGAGTATTTTGTTTGAATTTTAATGTCGACAGCTATACTTCCCGGGCTTAACTGGGTATGTGTGCAAAATGTCGTGTAAATTGGTAAAGAAATGTAGATTTGTATAAGGAACAAACATACATACATACATACATACATACACACTTTCGATTTTATATATTAGATAATATGGAATGAAGTATTGCATAATATTGTTTTATGGATTCAGAAAGGTGAGTGTGTTATGTCGCGAGAACGAGCGGTTTCATTTTATGTTAAAAATCGACATAATAAATCTATCTTTATTCATGGAGGTTTACTTTACACGTAAAATTATCAGTAACTGAAAATAAATATCATTAAAGATTTCAGCTTCCCACGCGATGTACAAAATAATGTCTTGAAGCATTAGCGTAGGCCTAATGACATAACACAAACCGGCCGGAACTGATCAGCTGGTGAGAGAGACTGTCCTGGCCTGGTACAATAAAGGAGGCCGTGTATGCATCCAATAATTTCAAGAAGCAGCACACGCATGTTTACTATATAATAATTAAATTTGGAAATAGATATACTGTATAAGCATTCATGAACCACAGATTACTGTCTCTGTTGGACATTACATGAGAATATAATAGGAGAAAAATTCCTCCGTCACTGGGACTTGAACCCAGGACCTTTGGCTATTCGCACCAATGCTCTACCAACTGAGCTAAGCCGGAGTTCAATTCACAGCGCCAGATGGAACCTCTCTCCTATGACTAATTGCCCTAATGGTCTACCTCACAGACAGACAAGTTATGACATATGCAGCACTGCGAGGCACACCAAGTAGTGATTTTTGTGACCGGGCTCCCACTGTTATCTTGAATGTTAACTGTGCAATAACAGTGGGAGCCCGGTGGGGGGGGGGGGCTAGGGAACTCGAATCTGGGATCCTTTATTCTCGGGCGGCGCACCGTGAAATGCACCTCAAAACCGGATTTTAAACATTTTAATCAAAAGTAGTTTATTGTTTATGCATGATTTGGGGAAGGTTCATGAATCTGTGGTATGTTTTATTCCTTTCATTTTGAATTTTTACGCCCTATGGCAGCACGAGATTTGTTTTATTCGCTTAATTATTCATATTTATTATATAAACAATATGACTAAGAATATAATTATGTAATTCCTGCAATTTACTTAAAACTATGTCAGTATTAATAAATAGGCTACATTGTTTTAATTATTTTCCCGTTAAATATATGATTTAAACGAAACATCTAGCAGTTGAGTAAATAATCGCGGGCACCTGCTAATTAGAAACAAATGTAATTAGGTGCATGATAATTCCACTGGAAGTATAATATTTTTCAGGTAGGTTGTGTGATCTATTTGCAGTGACTACCAAACAACCCTGCTCACAGTTTTATTTTTAAGGTAGTGTTGCTCGAAAACAATTTAGTTGTAGTACAGCCTTGTCACAGGTTTTGCACACTTTAAAGGCAACAAGAAGATGGCACGACAAAATGATACACGCACAAGAAGAACATGAATCTCAAAGCACGCAGGATGAAGTTGTGTTGTAACTACATTTTCGCACTTTATTCGCAGGAAAATGAAACAGTTCCCATTGTAACACGACCCCTGGGCTGCATCATTCCCCAAGTTTCGAAAATGTTACTTCCACCTGCAGCCGGTTTTCCTTGAAAGAATTTCCTAAGTTACTGAGCAAACAAGCCATGTTTGGTAGCAGATGCCGCACAAGTTCTCGTGTTGGACACAACATACAGCTTAACTTCGGTCGTTGTAGAACTTCATCATAGTTTTCGGTTATAGCCTCACTATTTGCACTTTCGTGTTCTTTATTGAATTCCAATAAGAAACTAACGAAGAAGTCATAAAATTCTAGTAGCATTGCATCAAGAAAGTCGTAGAGCAAGGTATGTGATAGAGGTTTTGTAAAAGAAATTCCTTCAAGCTTTATCATGGTTTCTTAAAATCAGCGCTAGGAACTTCATACATTTGCATATATTTTTTAAAGATCATTAATTCATTATTAATATGGTGATGTGCAAGGGATCTGTTTCAAACCTTATTAAGTCCACCCAAGGACAGATATGAGTTTTATATGTTTTCGTATAGTTCTGAGTATATGCTCTATCATCCTTGAAGTATGTTTTCGTCTGACTGTATTAAATCCTCAACAAATTTTTTAAAAATGCATAAAACTGGGTGTACTTGACAAACCGTATTATGCCAAAATCTTTGTCCATGTCAGACCGTATCCTGTCCAAAAACAGTTAATATTAGTTAATTCTAAGGTTCTTACACTATGAAAAATCAGCACCGATTTGCAGTATCGACCACTGTTGGTATTAGTGCCAATTCATTGCCGCTGAAATCCAGCCGCGCGTGTGTTATCTGTGAAAACGAAGGAAAAAGTGGCTGTAGGCGAGAACAGCTGAGGAAGCAAGAAAATAAATTAAAAAAAAAATAACAGCAACGAAATGAATTTTAGTAAGTAAATAATAAAGCAGCAATTAACTATAGCTTTGTACTATACTGTGTTGACTGAGGCACTGCGCTACAACAGGATGGTCTCGAGTTCGAACCCCGATGAGGACATGGGATTTATAATTCGCCTAATCCTTATTTAGAAAAAATAAAAAAATAAGAAAAGGTTATCATCAAAGATCTAAGTAAGTCCCAGGACGACGTCACGATCAGTATGACAGGAGTGTTTGTAAGCATGAGATTTCGCATGCGTGTCCAGACAGCGCGCATCTTCACTGGTGCAGTTCGATGGAAAACAAATGTGGAGCACCCTCACACGCTTCTTTCATTAGAATATCATGAAATAAACAGGCTACCTTTACAATTACTTACATGACGACACGCTTGCTAAAAGACACATATTTCGAAACATAGAGAACTGGCAAGAAATAACTGTAACACAATGGGGATAAAATATAACTCGTCTTTTATTTTGGATGTTTAGAAAAGCGCATTTACTTCTCAACAATAAATTTAAGATTGCAAGAGTTTGCTAAATTTAGAAATAATAGTGCATTCCACAATTTTTAATGGTACAGATCTATGCATAGCCTATTATAAGAGATTTTACAGCGTACTTGCGATGCTTATTTCATTAACTCAGAATTCTCCTCATTATGAAGACTGCAAATCTCTACCCCTTAATTTTCGAAATTTGCAAAGGTTTATGGAGTTTACACTAGGCTATATGAATAAAGAAGCCTAATTCGCGAATTGTATAGAACCAAATTTTTCACAAAATGGCAAGTACAAAAGGGCAAGGTAATGCAATTAAATATAAATCAGTAAGGGACTCTGTAAGAGTATAATCTCGCTTGTGTTCATCCGTCATAGGCCTATATTTACATACCCTTGATAATAATTAGTATGTAGCAAATAATGTATGTTTAGGGTAATTGAGGTTAGGCCTAATACATTCTGCCTTTATTTAAAACCACTTGACGGAAATTGAATTATAAATTTTGTATTGTTGCTTATTATTAAAATCCTTGTAATTATTATGACAATTATTGTTTTTGTTTTATTAACTTTTTATATTTCATATTTTTACAGGGAAACGTTTAAGGAATTGGATGTATTATTTTAGTCTCAAGGCAAGCCGAATCTATACTGCGAAGGAAAAGGGGGGGAAAATGCCTAAATCTTCATCAAACTACTTTTCTCTTTTAACTTCTCCCACATGAGGTAACCAATGACTGCTTAAATTGTTTTCCAAAAACTCCGGAAGTTGTTCAACTATGAAATACTAAAAATATGCAATAGGCTTTTACATTTATGATTCAGTTTTCAGGGAAATCTTATTAGCCTATATAGTAAAAATTTGATGGTTTGCTGACAATACGATACATGATTTTATGTAATAATGAATTTTTATGTTTTAAAATGAATTATTCGCCATAGTCAATCCAAATATTCTACATTAGATATTATATTATTGATTTAAATTTAACTGAATAAAAGCCTCAATAGAAAGCCAATAGAAAGAAATTGCAATAAGATGATCAAGAATACCTCGGAATAAATGCGGAAAAGACTATGAGAAAACTTGTTAAAATACCAGGATACAATTTTGAGAATTATTTAACAAGCCCAAAAGCGTCGTTCAAATCGCCAATAAGATTTATTAACGGAAGCTAGATTAGCCGTAACCACTACCCAACACATTAAATCAGTTAAATGGAACTTAATTTTGGTAGCTGTATAAAAGCTTACTAATGGGTCCACTTATTCCTCCATGATCTCTTGGTTGGAATCTGTAATTCTTGTTCAGTCCCTTTAGTCCATTATGTCACTAAATGGATCGTGTTAGGCCTAACTATCGAGGCAGGCCCCAGGGGGCATAAATTGGCTAATAGGGTAGTAATGTGAACAAATCTATACCCCCTCGCGTCCATTATCGTCCTGCCAGAGCTTGCATAAAGTAGCTTTAATTGCATTAGTTCGATTGAAGCCTGCTCTTCAGTTTTGAAAGAGTTCGTACGTCAGCTTCGCCCTTTTATGTGGTGGGCCATCCCACTCACAACATGTTATAGTATCTACGGTGTGTTTCTATTACAAGATTGCGTATCACATTTCAGAGCCGTTTTCATTTTCATTATGGAAGCCATATTCCAGAGATGTCCAATTGTGATTCGTGGAGTTACTTCCTCCTCATTAGGCCTACCTCCTCTTACCGAAAGATGTGCGCGCAACGGTAGAGAACGAAGACCGCGTGGATGTGATGGTAGCATCAGTCGCGGACATGTCTCGCTGTAGGTAGATACATATTTACGGACGCAAAATATTGTTATCCCCCGGTATCAGATGAAGAATGATTAATGGATCTTTGTCCACTTTAAGTCAACGGAAAACATTGCTACAAGGAAAAGGCCGAAGCATTATAGACATGGTCAGTGCCGTAAGTTCCTTTATGGCCAAGTTATGGATGCATCAAATTCAAAATGCGAATTTATCACACTTTCCTATTTTAAAATCCGTAGTGCCTGAACAGTTCAATATTCCACATAAATACCAGATGAATATCCTTCATGTTGAGTTCGAGGTTATATTTTCTGATGTAAAATAAATGGATATGGACGTATCGATTTTTAACAAACCATTCAACCATAAAAGAAGAGGAAGCGCCTTCACATTTGCAATTGAAGATCACTGAATTGCAGTACGATATCAGTCTCAGAAATTGGGAAAATACTCGAATAGAACTGTATAAACCAATTAGCGAAAGTTCATATTATCGCAATTTGAAAAGTTTTAGTATTGTAGCTTTTTGGGGGGGAAATATATTAATGTGAACAATTTTTTCTTCAACGAAAAATGTTAAAAGTAAACGAAGGTTCAGAATCAGTGGTCACAATTAGATTTAAACATTACGTTTAGCTGCTTCTACAATACAGCCTAATGTAGACAAGATGGTAGCTGCAATAAACTGTACATCAACATCAAAACAAACCGAGGCAACTGAGTAATTTCTGCTTAGCCACCGCTACAAGTTGTCTGAATAAATAACAATAAATATTAATAAATGTATAATATATTCTGGTACACACTGCTTTGTTAACTACTAATCCTGTAGCAACCCGCCAATAAATCATATACCTTCCTCCAAAACTATTATACTCGTATTATTTATGTTTTGATCTGTTCCCTTTATTGTGTAATATCCACATTGTATGTGTCTTATTTCTATTTTCTGCTTTTTTTTAGTTTAAATATTTTTAGTATTATATTAAATATCTAATATTTGTGTTGTAAAACTTATGTAATTAGTAGGGTGCGGATTTCTATGACCTAAAAAATAGGATATGCGCATGCATTTATGACCTAAAAACATTAAAATATGACCAATAAAATTTAAAATATGAATTTACCACTTGCACATTATGTATATATTTTTTAAGTTTCATTACAATTCATTTTATTAAAATATAATGTTAATTATTTAAAATATCTGTAAATTCTCAAAAAGTATCAGTATAATGCAAAATTTACAAAATATATGAAACTTCAAAAATTTATTTAATATGCACACAAATATGCCAAAAAATATGACCTAAATATGCATATTCATACTAAATATGCTACAATAGTTGAAAATTTCCTAAATATGCAGTTATATGCACAATAAAAGCCGTTCCATTTTCACCAGGATGCTTGGAATTGGGTTTAAATTAGTCAGAAACCTGAAACAATGCAAAGGGGAAAAATATGACATGTCATAGAAATCCGCCCCCTAGTAATTAGTATAAGAGATTATTGAAATTGGGCAATGAGCCTGTTATATTCTCAACACAATAAATAATAAATAAATAATCTCTCAGCGTCCTCTCAAGTGCACTGCGTTACGGTAGGCTGGTAAGGAAGGAGGGTATTATCATAATTGGGCTAAAAAAATCTTCTTTCCCTTAATTTAATTTATGTCGTTGTAGAGACGTTGATACGGTCCACGCTGCCCGAGTTTTACAGAATTGCGACCAGTCGGGAGAGGGATTATCTATGGAACCCAGACGTGCTTTTTGACCAGACAAGTACTTAGGGGCCTCCTCGGATAAGTGATCAGTCCAATATCAGGGCCACCTCCGAGAAAACACGAAACATAGGACGAGAGACACCAGTCGATCACACACCCCTTTTGAACAAGAAACGGATAGGATAAAAATGATAACGACCAGATGGTATCCGGGGACCAGAAGGGCTTAAAGTTACCTAACATTCGTCTTACTGGTGAGCAAAACCCCTGGAAAAACCCACAAAGGTAATTTTTCCCAACCGGGAATCGAACCAGGGCCCGCTGCGCGAGTGAGAACCAATTCATTTTCTTTAAGAGCAATTATTGATTCCCATGACAATTCTCTTCTTTATAATGTACTCCGTATACATAATAAATTCCACAAAAGGGATAATATAGATGTATTAATTGAACAGTAAACGGTTTAAAAGTACCTATGGACAATGCATGAATATTAAAAAAAATAATCAAACAAATAGCATAATTTTATGCACTGATTCTGTAAATTCTAGGCTAAATTATAATTTAAATACGCTTCTTGTCATTGTTTGAAATTATAACAGTTTCCTTTTACATGTTCTTCCATAACTAGGCTAATTATTATTTATTGCATTTATTTTGTAAATAGAGATCTGTTACTCTCATTACAAACTTTTTTAATTGTGGGTTTTCTTTTTTTAGTAGTCCTACTAGTGGACTTTAGTACTAGTCTAAATATTTAGTATTAAGCCTAGTACTATAAGAGTTCTCACTGAATGGGTAATGTGCATAATATGGAAAGGTGAAGTCAGAATGAAAAATTCAATGCCATAACCGGGATTTGAACCAGGATTTTCGGCTCTCCGTGCCGATGCTCTAACCAACCGAGCTACCATGGCAACGTGCCGGTACAACATTAAATTCTCCAACTAACTCCCAATCCCAGTGGTTCAAATCCCGGTTATGGCATTGAATTTTTCATTCTGACTTCACCTTTCCATCTTAGTCTACACATGGCCAGTGTGAAAGAATTATCATTCCACTGTGCATAATATGTTCTCAAGACAAATAAATAAATAAACAATCCTCCCAAATTAATATAACTAGGGATGGGTCGATACCACATTTTCTCGATACTCGATACCGATACATGATTTTTCCTCGATACTCATAAATAGACTTCGGACTTTTAGGTCGCTAAAAATGCTGTTTTAGGTACTTAAAATAGGCTCTAAAAATTGGAAAATAGGTTCTAAAAATCGTAAAATAGTCTCTTATAAAATCTTTAAGTTGCCAATTTTCTGAAATATCTATATTGCGTTGTAGAATATTATATTTATCGAAGTCACCATTAATCAATAATCATGATAAAACACAGATATAGGCCTATGGTATGCAGAATTATGTAGACCTGTATTACTACCATTACGGTGAAAATCTAATCCCTGCGCCCAGAAGCTTCGCACATCATACTAGCATATTCAACCCCTTGTATCCCTCAGTGATTCAGAGAATTTCTTTCTTTCTTTTTTTTTTCTGTATGTGGGAGTTGGGAGAAAAGCACTACTTTTTCTTGGGAATTCCAAGGAATTTTTCTACTGAAGACAAAACATTCCTTACTATTTAACCACGTCACAAATGTGTCATATACTGCACATTCCGAGCTAAAAAATTAGTACGAACTGAAAATAAATGCTAGAATTTATAACAAAAAATGACTTATTTTGAACTTTAGAGGAAAAACAAGCAAAAAGGCAATATTAGGCTCTAACGTAAAAATAGGCTGTTTTAGGTCCTATAAAAGTATCAGTTTTAGGCATAGTCACTTATGAAACATGAATATACAAGTTTTCGCCCATATATCACTTAGGGATTAAAATAGGTTGTTACCTAAAATCCGAAGTCTACTCATAAATAAAGACTTTCCGACTTTTAAAATCAAAACAGAAGAGATTCTTCATTGTTTCGTTTCCTGTCAAACGTTTCAATAACAACCAACAAGCAAGCTGACTGTCCAAACCCCATTGTAATTTTTGAACAAAAACTTGTAAGTGAACTGTTTCAAAAACTAATTTTAGTAAGTTTTAATGTAGAGTTTAAAAATTATTATAGGCTACTAATGGTATTAAATTTTGTCTCATTAAATATGTAGGCCTACACTTAATTAATTTAGTTGGTATTCCACAGTTCTCTCAACTTCTAATTTTTATTGTACCTATTTATTGCAACTGGAAGTGTTGACGGTATCGAGTATCGAGGAAAAAATCATGTAACTTATCGTTATCGAGTATCGAGAAAATTTGGTATCGACCCATCCCTACAGAAATAGAAGTGTTTACTATATTTAGTAGACTACTAAAGCAGAAAGAGATACCGCATTTCCTTAAATTGCAGAATTACCAAAGTATCGAAAAAGTATCGAGCGAGTTTTCTGAAGTATCGCTCGATGCCAATACCATGCAAGTATCGAGGGTATCGAGGTATCGAAAGTATCGAGGACCCATCCCTAAATATAACATGAATTAAAATTATTCCTAATGCTATGATCCATTAAGTAATTCCTATCAAAACATAACCCTCGCCCTCATTAGCAGAGCATTACAGAATGTCACGGACTATCGGACGTATGACGAGGTTACACGCCTCACGTCATGATTTTGATGACGTGAAACAGAAAATGACCCGCTTGGGTTCGCAGGTACATTCGCAAACTAAACCATTTGCATTCATGTGTGCAGAACTGCAGTGTTAGGTTTACCGCAGCGAACACTGGCAATGTTTGTACTAGAAACTCATGTTCTGAGTGGGCGCACTTTGCTTGGATTGGTTATAGCGTACAAACTGCAAGCTTCGTTGCTTCCCTGCCTTAGACGTTAATTTCTCGACGAACAAGATTGTCATTCCTATTGAATGTCAACAAAATACGAGGGTCATTTCAAAAGAGCTGCACACTGTAAGATTAAATTAAAGAAAATAATTCATTTTACAAAATACCCTTACAGGCCTTCAATATAATCTTCATTCTTGCTTATGACAGCTTCCCAACGTTTTGGCAAATTCTGTATTCCGGGTAGGGCACCTTCATTGTTGAGCTGTCTCATTAGTCATTACTCAGGTCACCTCACAGTTATATGGGCAGATATCACTTAAATAATCTTGACATGTTTCATAAAAGTTTTGACATCTGCCTGATCCTAGCAGACAGGCAGGCGATTATACAGTTTAAGACCAAGTACCATAAATGATTGATTAAATTTACTTATTTCATGAGAAGGTGTGTTCAAGGCATCTCTATTCCGGGTGCTGAAAATATTTAAGTCTCCATTGGTATTAAAATTACTTATGTTTACATAAATACACTCTAACATTTAAAAAATATTAAACCAAATATCGTTAACACATCATATTTCTTAAAATAATTTCTGCAGGAATGTCCAGGCCAAACTTTAAACATACATCGTAAAATACGTTTCTGAACAATTAATAAATCAGTCAACAGAGAACAAGATCCCCTGAAGCAGATTACATAAGCAAGTTTGTATGGGGGTTGTACATAAATATCTCCCAAGATATTTGATCAATTCCAATGAAATTTTAAGTAGTTTATCAACAAGTAATAACTTCACCAGCTCTTATGAGTAAGTTATATTCATGCTTATCAATGAAGAAATTTTTCTTTTTCTCAGAACATACAAGACTGGTAAGATATTTTGACAGTATGAAGCCAAGGTTTTAGCAAATGATTTGAACTAAACATATTTGAAACAGACTAAGAATTGTTTGTAATAAAAAAAAACTTTTGAAATTTTCAAAATTTAAAATAGTTTCATGCATTTTATTTTTCTATGAGATAACCAATGATGAAAGATTCAAAATTTTAATTCAGATGTCAACTAGATTATTCACCAGTTTTCACAAGAAATTCATGTAAGTCCATTGAATAGTTTTTTATAAAAAGAAAATTTTATACATAAAAATGTAATTTGTGAGAAAATGCTATTTACCTGCAACTTTTTTCCCCCTCTGAAGGGCTTTTAAATGCCACCCCACTTCATAACAAATTACTTTAAACGTCCGTATTCTGGTAATATTCAACAAGTTGAAATGAATAAACTTATATTGTGAAGGTTAATTATTTTTTTCGCAACAGAAACGCCTTAAAACGAAAAAAAAAAATCCAACTCAACTTTATGTTAACCCCCTCTAAAATGTCATCGTCTTCTAGTCTTGTCACTGTGATAATTGATAACACTATTTCTTAATTTTTAATTATTAATACATCTACGCATGCATAACAAGATATCCTGAAGACGATACAAGAGTATCAGAAGGCCTAGGCACAAAATAAAAGTAACTGAGCTGATGGTAACAATTATCCATTTTATTTTACTTTATTGATCAAGTTCAACGATACATTAACATGTATTTTAGCAACTGAAGCCACGAAAGCTAATCAGAATCACGTTAAAGTACATCTAAAGTTAAGAAGCAGTAGTATTAATAACAATATTAATAAAAATAATAACAATTATAAGAAAATAAGATTTTCTATTTTCTTCTTCTTGAACATCAACTCGTTAAGGTCAATTACGTGTTTTGCCATTGCAGTCATATTTTGGCTTGGACTTGTAGAGATCAAAAGGAAGAAAGAAGTGTTATAAATTAGCTTCAAATATAAATCTCGCCGGCGTGACCTGTTTTCAAAATATTTATCATGGAAATTAATGGGAGCTGGCATCAAAGCTTAGACAAATGACGTGTATGTGACGTAAAGCGAATTCGTGATGCGTCTAATACGTAACAACTAGAGTTCGTCGCCAAGACAACACAAAGCTTTCTCTATTTATAGTCAGGCGCCATTTATCACATGTGTGGATACGGAGGCCGTAAATTTTTAGAAACCTTTCTTTGAAAAGTTTTCAAATAGGATCATTATAATTGTTTCTCCTCCTTGGTGGCTAGATACGCTAAAGAAATTTATTTGCTAGTTTTTACATAGGTTCACAATTGATGCAATGACATTACATCTAGGATGTATGCCTTTGGATGTAGATAACGTGCTTCAGACAAAACATTAAAGTTTAAGAAGGGTATATTTATATTTATTATGCTATTAAGTGCCAGCTTGTATGGTGGACGGGAAAAATGTCTGTCCGTCTGTCTGACCATATGTCTGTACGTGCGATAACTCGAATACGCTTAATCAGATTTTCATGAAACTTAACATATGCACTTGTTAAGTCCATAGGACGAAGCCAATTGATTTTGGACCCAATCGGTTCAACGGTACCGGAGTAACGCCAATTAACGGTTTAAAAATAGCACTCTAACTTACAAAATCGCATGGCTAACTCAGTCATTGACATAATTGTTTGCTCACTTCCAGATGAGCCAGAAACTCGAAATTTGGCATACTTATGGCTTGTAACCGACCGAAATATTCCAAACCGATCCGATTTTTTATTTTTATTAAACATTTAAAATGGCAGATGCAACTTTAAGGTCTATGTAGGCCTATATCTTCTTGGAGGCATATAGTAGCTAAACGGTAAGTCATATAAAAAACAGATTTTGAGAGATATGCAAGTTTGGTCCTATCGGTTACACCGTAGACTGTTGGATTTTTTAATTTTCCTACTTCACACCGACCTAGGTGGAGAAAGACTTATTTCCTGTACCCAATTTCGCATGTTCTACCCCTGTCCACGTCTATGGCATTTATGTGTGCGTGAATACAACTCCCTCACATCTATAGACATACAGGGATGTAAAAGAGCTCCTGCAGACAAAATTCCTGAAAACTGGCGTCGATTACTGACCTTGGTAACGGTATACAACCGTGGTTAAATAAACACAACATGCTTTATTTACAACTTTACGCAAGAACAATGATTGCTTATTTGTTTGTCACACTTCACAAGCTTCGAACTAGCATGAATATCACACACAATTTACGCAGTTTAAAATACGCACTATGTTTATAAGAAGGGGCAACTCGAACATCTCCAGAAAATCGTCCACGAAACAGTCAAGAAGCACGAGATGGATGGGCAGACATGGTGACTAATGACTACACAAATGGAACATGATGTTATCGACACATATCGATCTATCGAACACAGTGTTAATGCAATCTAGTTAGCACTATTACTACAAACAGCAGTAGATTGTGTCTTCTAAATGGATGCAACCTACATTCTAACAAACAACAATCCATTTATGTACTGGGTCGTGTTTCATTAACTACACAGCAATGTTACAATCGTTCGCTTAACATGACTGCATCAATCCAAGTAACTAAGATACAGAGTAGAATATTAGTTCGTTAAAATTGTATTAAGTTAAGAACCTAATTTGACTGAATCAATTGGTTACACGAAGGGCTTTGAGAAGAACAAATATTTTTCTTCCTCCACTTCTTTCACTTCTCTTTATGATGATATTAGCCTATGTCTACAAGCCTTATAAGAATCCATCGCACATTGGGCCTTTAAAATCTTATACTTTCTAGGGCCTTCTTAGTAATTAATCTTGTACCATCCACCCTCCCAAAGAATCACTCCACAGCCATCATCTTTCTTTTATCCGGTATTCTTTCGCGGCAAAAAATCTTTAAGCAAGGACTCTCTGGGCAAAAAACAGTTCTGAGATTTCAGGCTCAATTCTGTACCTCATATTTATAGCCTCTGAAAAATCCCTGCATTGTATAATGTCTAAGTCAAATCTAGGTAGTCAAAATGCTAATATCGTACAGTATTGTCCCTCACATCCTCACTAGTGATAAGGAACAAGTGTAAAATAATCTTCACATGGATAAATAGCAATTGTACACTCCTGTCTGTAAATAGCATACGTACAGTCGTACTTTAACTTCGATCCAGGAATACCTGTGGATGAAGCGATACGCGTTTAAACTATTAGATAATATAATTTATTAATTTAAGGGTTGAAGACAAATGAAAACGCGACGAGTACAGCAGTAAAAGAAGGATGTACAAACAACCGTGTAATTCCAAGAGAGTGAAGTCGCGAACAGAATATAGAGTCCTTGGAGAAAGCTTTCAAATACAGTGGCAATTGTTATTCGTGACAGGTAAAAATGAGAAGCAGAGCGGCGTAATGATAAGGTAAGTAATTTCCTTGTATTCCTAACTACTTGTTCACTTGCTTTAACAAAATCAGCTGAGGAAGTGCAATAT
The DNA here is from genome assembly GCA_964059195.1 of Ectobius pallidus. NCBI lineage: Eukaryota > Metazoa > Arthropoda > Insecta > Blattodea > Ectobiidae > Ectobius > Ectobius pallidus. Next base: position 138,976,739 of record CAXKWD010000007.1, read on the forward strand.
ACAAAATAGAAATAGTAAATGCAATTTCAAGATATGTTAAAATCATATAGCCTACAGAGATGGGACTTGAAGCGCGAAGAAAATATATTCATGACGTGTAAAATACGCGTTAAAACGTTTAATTAATAAAATGAACATGAAATACATTTAAAAAACTCTTACGACTTTTAACTTTGTTTCACTTTGTATATTTTATATACATTTGAATGCACGATTGAAGTTTGGAGTTTATTTATGTAGTAACTCAATTTTCACACCCTCAGCTGCTATTATACAATGATCAGAAACTGTCGACAAACATAATTTTACTGCACAACATATCGTGTGCACCAGTAATAAATATATGGAACTTGACAAGAACAATAAAAATTGCATGTTTAAAAAAAATAATTTATAGAAATATTTATAGACTAATTAAAGTTCATAAACTTCTTACTGGGATGGAGAAAGATAAAAAAAAGCTAGCTGAACTACATGGGTTCAGTGATCTAGCAGGAGCAAGAAGTTAAATAGTAAGCAGTCAAGTTATATTTTCGACAAAGCTTCACACTTACATGTGATATAGAATGATCAAAGAATAGTTGTGACGCGTCAACTCAATTGAAGAGTTGGAATAATGTAACTGGATTTAATTTGCAGTTGCATTGGATATTGAGTATAAAAACATTTATAGAATTTACAATGCATACGACTCGTATTCGGGAGTTCCAATCCCGTGGCCGAACAATTTGACATTTTTTTCATGGTTTCCCCAGTCCTAAAGGCAAATGACGAATTGGATATTAACATACCATGAATCATCCTGTATCATATCCATTTAAATTAATACAGGGCGATCCATATAAAACTGAACACTTTTAAAGGCTTATAACTTTTAAACTAATAATAGCATACATATGCAACTGTGCTGAATTACAGAGTACCTTTGGGAGATTCCTCAGAGTAAATGTTGAAAATGTCCTCCACCTGCATCCATACACAACTGTACTCGTCGCACCATATTCTGAGACGTTTTCCGAAGCGTATCCTCGTTAATGTTACTGATTTCATTCCTTATTGCTTCACGGAGTTCAGCAAGTGACCGCGGTCTATTCTTGTACACCCTGTCCTTAAGGTAGCCCCACAAGAAGAAATCTGGAGATGTCAGGTCTGGCGATCTGGGAGGCCACAGATTGTTTGAGACAAGACGATCACCGAAGAAGCTGGCTATAAGTTTCATGGAATCACCAGACGTATGGCATGTTGCGCCATCTTGCTGGAAATAACCTTCTGTTAATTCGATGTCGTCCAGTTGTTCCACGAATGTATTGAAGATGCGACCATAAACCGCAGTGTTTACCTTGGTGTCGTAGAAAATGGGACCAACAATTCTGGTAGCTGACACCGCACACCAGACCCCAACCTTTTCCGGATGCAATGGAGCTTCGTGGATAATATTCGGGTTCTCAGCAGCCCAATACCTGCTGTTTTGAGTGTTGATGTAGCCTGAGAGGTGAAACCATGCTTCATCTGTAAACCAGGTTATGGAGAGAATGTCTGGGGTTGCAATAAGAAGAGCCTGAAACCATTGGCAATAACGCATTCGCTTTTCCGCGTCTGGTTCTTTTAACTGATGCACTACATGCACTCTGTATGCTCGTAGGCCTGCTTTCTTTGCAGCTCTCTGACATGTGCCATATGAGTAGCCTGTCTCCTGGCTCAACCGGCGCAATGATTTCTTTGGTGAGTTCACAAAACGTTCTCGAACATCATTAACACACTCTTGACTCATCACAGATCTTTTTTTCCCAGTTTCGCTGAGGAGAGAGCCAGTTGTCTCCAGCTTCCTCACCATGGATAAAATTGTTGCCCTTGTTGGAATATTGCGCACATTGAATTGTCTTCTAAATGCCCGTTGAGTTTCAATCAATGACTTCGTACACCAATATGTTTTCACAAGAAAAACACGCTGCTGAATTGAGAACTGCATTTTCGTTTCTGACTGCAAAACTAGAGACTGAAAACTAATTACTAATAAACAACAATAGTCGTAAGGCAACAATGCATGGATGGTAGGAGTACAAACATTATTACCAATATCGATTCTCCCAAAGCCACTGAGATCATAAAACCAAATTTCAATCTTTTATTACTTTCCAGAGGGAAATTATAAGTCTTTAAAACTGTTCAGTTTTATATGGATCGCCCGTATTAGTTGAAATTTACTTCATAAAATACACCAATAATAGAAGTAATTCACAATCAATACTTGCATGGCCTACCCTATTGCATAGACACAGATCTCTAACTCCAGATATGGCCTAGTAGTTAAAAGGAGTATAAATACAGTTGAATTAAGAAAAATACTGTAATGAGTGATTTCATTGTCAAAATTAATTAACGGTTAGTTATTACATTATGTGCATACTTTTTTAACATTGTAAATTACTCTTCCAATCTTCCTCATGTGCAACAAATACAGTGTACTTTATATTAGAGGTCCTAAGCAAACATGAAGAAGGAAAGATGGTCTCGGCAATTCCAACCTTGTTTAAATCATAGAGGCGTAACATTATTAAATCATGGTTTTAATATTAGCTTAGCTCGCTCCTTTACTTTAATGTAACAAGTGAACACTATTTACACCGAGTATCCCACTCATATGCCGCGTGTTTGGTATTGACCAATAACGTTTAGCAATTCCTCGGATATAGACCAATCACGGTCGTTTATCTTACAATATTCTTGTAGGAATCGCGAGGAGGCTGTTTTATCGGGGTAAAATCGTCTGGTCGTTACTGGGAAGGTAAGTATCATTGTGCAGTGATTGCTGCCACTAAGCGGCACGAAAACAGATTATTGTATACAACATAACTTGTTTGGGAATTGAAATAATAGAAATGTACATTGATTAAGAACACAATTTTGATTCGGTGCAGGCCAGTTCGTGTGCTTTTATTCTGTTCTGATGTTAGCTTACCTGAATGAAGTTAACTATGTCTTATATGCTCATTTGGTAGCACTGATTACACCAAAGTAGCTCGAATCGATTCATGGATGGTTGAGTCACAGCATGCCGTGATCTCACAACTTTTAGTTTTGTTTTTATACAACGAAGCACCAAAGTAATTATTATTTATATAATCCGTTACATTTTATTCATGGAATAGTCTTAATAAATCCAACTTTCGTGGGATTACCTATGATAATATTTTCATCCATATCATCATGGTGCAAACTGGAAAATTGAATTCCTGCACCCAATGCTGTTAACTTAACCTACTTGCGTCTTTTTCATTCTTTGTAGCCAACGCTTTTATTGAATTACATTATTTAAAAAAAATACATAAATGCGATGTGGTGACTAGTTCAACACGAATGCAACTAACGGATTTCCATAGCCATGCTGACATGCGAGATAAAATGAAGACTTCAATAAGGACGAAAATGAACAAAAAAGAGCTCTTTAAAGTGTAGTATTTAACACAACAGTAGGCTATTTGTCATGTACGAGAATGTTAGCTGACTTTGACAAGAGCATTTTAGCGAGTTTTAATTTTTATTACGCCCTTCAAACTGACATGCATTATGCGCAAAATTCATACGTTACCTCAAACAAGCGTACTCAACAATACACACTAAACTGCGTCATTTTCACATGCTTTATTACTTCGGGATGCAGGTCACCACTACCATAGGAATGTTTTATTTAAAAGCACGTTTAAGCACCGTAAAAGGAAACAAAAATAGATAGTAGATTTATTCTGATACTCTATTAATGTTCAATCTAAAGTGTTCCCTATTACAGGCCATGGAGGCCCAGAGGGTTCCAGGAGGTTGAGGCTCCCAGATTTTTAGACATCGGCACATGAAGGTGGTAAGGTTGTCAGCCTTACGCACCGGCCGCCTTTACCCCCAGGATTGCTCCTGGTACTCATTTCTGTTAGAGGCTGTACAATTAACGTTAATTTACCAGATAGGCCTATATGAGGTAGAATAGGGGTACGCCGTAGCGTGTTGGTCGAGGCGCCGCGCTACAAACCGGAAAGTCGCGAGTTCGATTCCCGATGAGGTCGTTGGAGTTCTTCAATTGGCCTAATCTTTCTTGTGGCACAATGGCCCTGGGGTCGACTCAGCCTCTAACAGAAATTAGTACCAGGAGCAATCCTGGGGGGTAAAGGCGGCCGCTGCGTAAGGCTAACAACCTTACCACCTTCACATGCCGAATGTCCAAAATCTGGGAGCCTCAACCTCCTGGAACCCTCTGGGCCTCCATGGCCTGTATAGGGATCACTTTATGAGGTAGAATAAATAATAATATTATTAATATTAATTTTTGTTCTGTTTTTAAACAATCGACCTTTCGTAAATCTAAGAAAAAGGAAATAACAATCACGGCGATAAGCAAGATCGGAACAAAGACCTACTGATTACGGCAATGGTTCAGGGATTACATTTGCATCGCAGATTGTGTGCTCGATCGTTTAATAATTATGCGCTGAGAGAAGGCGACAGAGGGATGGGTGGATATTTGTTTAAGCTCCCCAGACAATAGCAGTGTGTCAATAACACTGTCTATAAATACATACAATGCTTTGTTCTATACTGTTATCAAACAACATATAAATCAGCTTGCTTCAATCTGCGTTTCATAAATTATTATATGCATTGCAACGAAATGGTACATGCTTTATGTACAAATAAATATATATTATATTAAACTGTCGAAAGTTATATAAAATGGACAATGACAATATTAGATGAGGATAACAAACTGTGTATAATTACGTATTGTGCTTGCAGCAATAGAAATAAAAAAAGAGCCTTTGTGAAACACGTAACTTCCTCTTCCCTTCATGTTGCAACACAGAGTAAAGGACTGCATTGCGGGAGTTTATATTCAGTTGTCTAAGCCTAAGTAAAAGTTTTAGTATTCACTAAATAAATTTTAAAAGAATGAGTGTGTTGAGGAGATGAGTAGCTTATGACTACCCTTCAGAAAGTTCATACGAAAAATATCCGGCATAAATGTTTTAGCCCTCCTTAATAAATTCAGTTCATGTTCAAATTTTAAACAAAATATTTAGGTTTCTCAAGGCTGGGTAAAATGGTTGAATCTATCCGAGTATTCGGCTACTTGCTCTGCAATGAAATGACTGTGTACACATTCTGTCAGATGTCGATGAAAGGCGGCCAATCAGGAGTGGAGAATCCGAAAAGTAAAGTATGAAGCTTCTATTCGTCAAAATGTAAGTGGAAGGTGGCCAATCAGGATATAAGAAACTGAAGTGAAAGAAAATGTCATCGATAAGCCTCATGTTACATCCCCGGAGGATAGTCAAATGTAAAATTTAGCTTTCTCCCCTTCTTTATTCGAGCTTACGTACACACCCACTGACTGATGCATAGAAATCTTCCCGAAAGTTGTATTTTTTATTCAAGAGACCTCAAAACGTTTATTACTGATGAAAACTCGACATCGAAATTCAGTGTCGAATACAGTATTTATTTATTTATTTGCCTTGAGCACATAACAGGTACAAGGCCTCCTGAATACTAATACTAGCCTAATAGGAAAGCCTACTAATACTAAACAGAAATCACAAACACACTACAGAGAGGAACACATCTCTATATATATAAAAGGCTTTGTCCTGACTGACTGAATGAATGACTGACTGACTGATTGACTGAATGACAGGAATCAACGTACAGCCTAAACTATAACAGGTAAAGACTTGGAATTTTGACAGTACCTTCGTTTCATAATGTAGGTGCTCACTAAGAAAGGATTTTGAAAAATTCTGATTCTAAATGCCAAAAATTAAATGTTTTTGAAAATACTTAATCCCTTTTTACATAGAATTATCCATTCCAAATCACAGAATATATTGTTGCCAAATGGTATCAGGTGGGCTTGGAAAAAACAAATGAAATGCACTTTTGACAAATAAGAGAAGTTATCAAAATAATTCATGTTATAAATAAATATTACAGAATGAAATCCACTAAAATAATGGAATCACATAACTTTCTCTACCCTGGACATAGAGAAAACAAAACGAGGTATGGTAATGTGTATATTATTATATTATATCGCAGGTTTTTGGAGAGAAAAGTATGAAAGTGGTTATGCTTTCTGTTTAATTTCATCTCCAAAACGGCTTTATGGTAACATAAGAGTGGGAAATTTCCCGCCTCGATATTACAATTTTATGTTACAGGAATTTCTGTTTCTTCTTATTTAAACCTTTACCAGGCTTGCTGTGCACTGTACAAGCGATGGGATGCAAAATTCTAGATCCTCTATGAGCCATAAAAAATTATATCAAGCGTTTTCTGAGGGAATAGTTTGAGTGTAATAAGTAGTTCTTCCTATTTCAAATTATAAATGCCTATATAAGGACCTAGAATTTAAAATTGAAAATCCTTCATAAGCTAATTTCCAATTACAAAATACAAAACCCGGGCGACGCCGGGTCTTTTAAGCTAGTTTTTATATATAAAAAATACAGTATAATAGTTAGGAAAGTTATGGCGGAACATGTAAAATGAAACCGATTTACAAAAAATGATATGGAGGGTATTTCAGTTACCATTTACAGAAGTCACTGTGTATAATTATTCTAGGCAATTCTTTTTAAATTAGGGTCAATCCATGAAAATGTGGACATAGAGGTTGAAAATTAAAAATCTGTTAAACTGTAAATATCATACAGCATGAGAATAAAATACTCATGTTAAATACATTTGATATATGACATTAAAATATTTTTCTTATAAAACATAGCCTACTCCCAACTCTGTAATAAATTTTATGTCATATCCGTTACCATCACACCCGTTACATATATTTTAATTTCTAATTATTTTTATTCTTAATAATTCAATGCCATACTTTGTAAGAAGGAACTGTATTATCTTAACTACAATACGAATGTTTATTTGTGTAAGTTTTTCCACATCAACAAGCCATAAGTTATATCCGTATATGTTATGTCCCGTTATAGCATTTTAGATAATATTATCTAGTCACCTGTCGACTTAAAAAATTATCATAGTGAGTACTTGAAGCCTATTTTTATCCTCTGATATATTTTACTCAGGTTTCTAAACAGCAAGTAATTTGTAAAGAGTTTATTTAAACATGTAAATGGCACACCCGTTATAAATGGATTGACCCATTAATTATAATATTAATATGTGTAATTGTGTATAATTTTTCTTCATTTTAAAATAAAATTATTTTAAAATATCCAATTTTTATTCAACAGGGATTTAAAAAAAAATTATTTATTTACATTAAAAATATCTTATTTACATATTAACTATAGTGTTCGATCCCGATGAGGTCACTGACATTTTTCAATTGGCCTATTCCTTCTGGTGGCACAATGGCCCTGCGGTCGACTCACCCTCTAATACAAATGAGTACAAGAGCAATCCTGAGTGTAAAGACGGTCAATGCGTCAGGCTGACAATCTTACCACGTTAATGCATTGAATGTTTAAAAATATCGGAGCCTCAACCTTCTGGATTCCTAAAGGTCTTCATGGCCTGTATAGAACCAATTTACTTTACTTTATATAGCACCTATGATACGGATAGAGAAAGTGTTAACGACAGTTTAACTCAAGGCTTGCTTGTGTAAATCTCAACGATGGAACACCTATAATCTTGCTTTGTTGTTACCAGACATGTGTTTTGACATTCGTAATGACATTTTACGATGTTATATCACAGACATGTTTATCTGAAAGAATGAATTAATCCGGCTATCTTCATATCTACTCTTGTGACACAGTTTTATCACTAAACATAGCCTACTCTTCAAACAGAAAATGTCAGAAATGAAATGTCGCATTGAGTGACAATTGCTTAGTGCATCATTAAACGTTCTAATTATAGTATTTTCATGACGGTACTGTTTCAGGAAGCCATGCAATACATGCAAAGAGCTTAACAGAACATAGTACGTTTCGCTCGAATTCTATTTGTACTCATAATATTAATTTCCTTGCAAAATTCGCGAAATCCAACATTTTTGGGGAGTTCACCATTTAATAGAGGTTATTGTGCAAGGAAATCGATTACTCCTTTTTCTTTTTGACAGAGCGAAGCGAAGTCCTGTTTAACTCGACCGTACGACTTTTCCTCTGTTCGTGTGTGTTAAGCAGTTAAGACCAAACGCGTTGTCCGAATTTCTTCCAGTTTGGTACGAATGTTCCTTGAAATCATTAAAAACGACATAGGCCTATATGTGAGGGTTTTTATTTATTTTTTATTCCGTTTCAAGATGCACCCGAGACCAAAAGAATCTTGGTAATAAATAAAGGTCAGATTTGTAAATATTATTTTTCTTAAGCTCATAAAAATGTAAAAACCACACGTATTTACGAATTATCAAATTAGCTTTTTGATATATTTAATTTTTACCATTAAATAGTTTGCATAATCTTTGTTACAAGTTTTCAACACAATTTTACTTGATTTTAGGCCTATGTAAAACTACATGCTAATAATTTTAAGGAATTGTCTAATTTACTCTAAGTCGGGAAAGTCTCAAGGCATATATCATCAATTTCTCTCAGAGAAACAGGTGTGTTTTGAAATTATTTACAAATCCGTTAATGGGGTTGAGGAAGTGTAGAAAGGAGAAAGGGCAGCAAGAAGTAAAACGTTAGTGAGAGCGAAACTGTGAGGGGGAGGGGCTGAAGTAGAAAATGAAAAAAAAATTGAGAGATGGCCATGCCATAGGAAGAAAGACATCTCCCACTTGTCCTCCGGACCTCCATCCTAAACTCTTGATTTAGAAATGGTAAACAACTGAGCCACTAATTATGATACAACGGTGATAGGTGTTGGGACATTGAAGGTGATGGTGATATCTATGGTAGTTTTATTTCAACAGATCATGCCGGCTTAAAGCCCACAGAATACCATTTAAACTTTCTCACAAAGAACACGAATTCTCTACACCGAAAGGTCGAACTGTAAATCTCTCCCGCAATAAATCAAAAAATATCAATAGCTATGTAACATATTGACAGCTATGATAACATGAATGTAGATAAAGTTTGCTATTGTAACGGTTGATGGGTAGGCAGTGAATGCAGGATGATAGTCCAACCTCACCAGCATAATGACCCAGGAGAATCTAGTCATAGCTATTCAAGATATTTTTTTTAAAAAATCCTTTCAATAGGATGTCCAAAATGAGAATCTTTTCTTTCATGGCAGTGTATGGATTACAGTACGCTATTGAGTATTATATTCCACTACCTCAAGCGTCTTACCGGATTCATATTCCTCATGGCTGGTGGCTATGTTCTTTGGACAAGTATTCATCCGAGGCTGTAATAATGTCTGCATGGCTACTTCATTTTCTGGAGCTACGCACAGCTATTTGTTTAATAACAAAGCACTACTGGACACAGTTTCTACCAACTAAACCCCTCCTTACCATTCTTCCCTACAGAATGTTTCCAAAAGCGAGGATAACTTTTAGATGTAGATAAGCCACGCTGGCAGTAAAGAAATCAGTACTTTTTTTGGATTGCAGAGAGAGATAGAGATAGAGAGAGAGAGAGAGAGAGAGAGAGAGAGAGAGAGAGCGAGAGAATTATTAACTGATTTACCTCAAGTATTGTTTATGGGATGATAGATAGTCGTATGATAATTCTGTTAGTACTATATATATAGCACACAGTAATGTTCAGCTGCGTGTACGTACACTGTCTCCATTCCCCGAATAGGTTATAATTCAAATTTCATTGCAATTCCCACTGATAATACAGAAACTTTTATTTACGGATTCTCAGATGGAACAATTCATTTCTAAACAATTATGAAGCCTTAATACAGCTTTAAATATGGTATATTTGATTTGTTTACCTCTATGGGTATTTCAACGTGGAACAACTGTTTTAGTTGTAGACTAATGGTTACTTACGCAACTGATAACCAGAGTGATAGTGCGAAAAAAATGTTTCATATAAACGTTTTAGCTCTTATTATAGGCACCCCATGTACAAAATTAAAGCAGAATCATTAGAGCCGTTTTCGAGAAAATCGCGAAAAATCATATGTTCTTAATATAAAGTCCTCTTAAAAATAAGATAAAGTTGTCACCAATCTCCGTGTCACATCCTCTAAAAAGTACCAAATTTTGTTTTCATACGATTTTACGTTCTAGAGATAGGCTGATCACATACACAGACATGTTTCTGTTTTGGAATCTGGAGTCCTCATAAAGTGTATTTATGTAAAATATAACTTAGAATTTGGGGATCAAACAAATACTTCCTCTACGTATATTACCTATGGTATGGGCAGAGGAAGTAATTTTCATGGAATAGCTTAATTAACCCCACCAGAGATTATAAGTTTCATCTGGTAAATTCGCTCAATAAACTTGTTATCTCTCGTGCGTTTACTTATGATAAAATTCATACAAGAAAAAGTTCAACCATTATGTTATCTCTTGCAAAGAAATAAGAAACGTCTAGAGCTTGACAAAGGACAACTTACAGATAATCGCTCAAAGACAAGTGTCATAATCATAATTCCATGAATAAACGGAAAATTTTAAAGGAGAATCTGTATCTCGAAAAGAGTATCTGAGGCCTTATTGTTTTTTTTTTCCTCGTACTGAAAATATGAGTGGAACTCCTCCTGAAAAGATTTCTGGATGCTGCATGCCCCGTTCAAGATAAATCATATGAGGTTTTCCGACATGTTAATAACTGTTAATAACTGTTATTTTGGTAACTTTTTGACGACTTTTCAGAAAGTAAACACTTGAGACTAATGTTTTTATTACACGATAGTAAGTGGGAGTATATTTTTAGAACAGTAGAGAAGTTTTTGTTCATTTATCTTTTCGACTGAGAAGTAGAAGAATAATATATTAATAATGATAATGATGATAATATAATAATAATAACAATAATAACAATAATCACCTATTAAATATCCTCAGTGGACAAGCGACTACTAAGCTTACAAATCTCACAGTTTGCGGGTTCAGACCGTGATAAAGACACGTATATTTCCGGATTGCAAAAGCCCGCAAAATTTCAATAAAAGTAATTTAATGAAATCTATATCACACATTTACGGTACCATGTCGTCAGCGAGGAGCTCCTGGACAAAATGAACATCCGCTTCACGCTAGACTATTGTCTTTCTCTCCTTTCTTACCCTCCCATAATAGCTTATATATAAAACATAGACACATATATATTCTTATTGGACAATTTAAATAGGGAAGGAGTCACTGTAAAGAACTTGTATGTATTATTTGAGATTTTCTCCTCTTAAAATATTATCATATAACGTTCAACAGAAAAATCCATCATGTGGATTTATAAATAGCCTACACATCTACATTTTGTATTATTATTGTTTCCAGTGTCATCCGCACTTTCACGAGAAATAGGTAGAATTCATGTTCTTTTACTTTTATAAGGCAGTTCTAGAGGTAACTTTTTCTAGATTGTTCATTTGAATTCCAACAGTGGTTAAAGTTAGAGCAATACATACAAAACGGAACCAAACTCAGTAAAGTGAGGCTCGCTTGGGTTAGACTTGATGCGTGGCGTTTGATTAAGATCACTGATGAAAACGGCACGAGAATCAGTCCCATTTGTAAAGGGAGGAATCTTGTGCTCATATCCTGGCTATGAGGGTTTGGAAAAATGGAGGGAAAATATCTACCACTGCCTTTTACGACGTTGAATAGGAAGCAGCGGGCATGTGTGGCGTTACTGGTACACAAAGAAAATGAGGATTGGAAAATTTGTAATGAAGGCGAGACAGCTAAGTTCTAAAAAGTGGCATATTGATGAGTTGGAATAGGGCGAAGATGTGTAAATAACTAATTGAATTAATTTTTTTGCATTGTAAGGGGTAGGCTTAATGTGTTTGTGTTTTCTTTTTCTATGGTTTCTTGTGTTTTGAATAAGCACGTACCGTCCGTGCGGACCCGTGTGAATGTTTAAAATGTGCTATGTAAATACGGTACTAATTAATAGAATAAATACATTTACTAACTTAAATTTTACTAGGCTTATAACACACATCACATACGAGTATTGCAATGTTCTATTGCAGTTTATTACGATTGAAAAAAAAAAACTAAAACTTGTGGTAAGTCGAGAATAAACCTATCCTGGGCTCGATTCAAGATCGTATATTCAAATACCGGCATATTACATCAGTGATAAAAAAAAGAGAAATTACTGTACTGAGAAATTACTTAATTCACTGTATTTTAAAATTCGTGTTGCATAAAGCTCACGTTTACTATGAGTATCGGGTGCGTAGTTATGTAAATCTGCCCATTCATTAGAGCTATAAGGCGAGGAATTAAATACTACAACGTCCAGTCTGACATTCTTAAACCCTTGTTCAAAATGAGAGAACACAAAACGTATGGACTAGAATAAATCTTGGAAAAGCACTCGAGCATGGAAGAATGTAATATATATTCAAAAAAAAGAGAGAGGACTAATAGGTTTTGTGAAGGGGGAAAAACAACACCAAAATATTAATGACCAGCAAAGAATTGCAATAACGTGTTTACCCCTTCTCTCTTCGGTTTTAATTAAAATCGTTGAGGAGCCCCTCAATCCATATAAATTATCCTTCCACTCCCCTTCATGGAAGAACAGCGCCACCTACGTTCTGTTATTATCACTCAGGGCCCCACAGCGAATACCACCTGCTGCTACCTGATGCCTTGCCCACTTCAGTTCCTCTACTCGAGTATTATACAACAATCTACAATACATAGGAGCAGTAACTTATTAAAAAAGTTGAGAGAGGCAACTTATGCAAAATGGGAAACCGAATGGCAAGCCACACCCAATGGACAAGAAACAAAGAAATACTTCCCGCAAAGACTATCCTCTAAGATTTACCCTACAGTCGGACTAACCACTGTGCTCACCTGACATGGACCACTAAAAGCATACTTCTACAGATTTAAAATTTCACATGACTCAACTTGTCCCTACAACGAAGGAGAAGAGACGACTGATCACCTTTTACTGGAATGCTCAAGGTACATCAGAGAAAGAGACCAAATAAAAACCAGCATAGTTCGAAATAAAGGATATTGGCCACCTAGATATAGTGATTTATTAATAAAATACCTTAAAGAGTTCATTATATATTGACAATGTCATACATGTATATTCATGTTCGACAATAAATAAATAATTATCTTATCTAATACCTTTATCAAAGCAATAGACATAAAATAAACAAATATATATATATATATATATATATATATATATATATATATATTACTTCTTGGCCAGGGAAAATAGGGAATAGAATAGATCAAATAGTAAACAACCTAGGAGAATATGCCTTCAATAACTCTCACTTTGTAAAATTACCATAGATTAAGTAGACATTAATTAGAATTAAGTTATATGTATTATTAACACTATACAAATTAAGATAAAATTGTACAAAAAACGGAGTACACAAAAACATGTAGTGATACTACTGTAATACAACATGTCTATGTTATTTTAAAAAATAGGAGCACGATTTCTTGGTGAAATAACACGGATGATTTTGATGTTGACTTCCTTGAATTTTGGTAGATATTTCGCGAAATAAATCATTTTATAGACTAGGATTATATTTGAAAATGATAAAGTTAACGCAATTATTAGGCCAACATCAAAACTCAAATTTATTGTTGAGAATATTAAAAAATATAAAACATTAATTGATGATTAAAATAATTTTTACTTTCAGTGTTCAAAGATAGATCATTCAATTTTGCAGTCGCCTTATGAAGGTGTTAACATTTTTTTTTTTTTTTTTCATGTGATATGTACATTTCCATTTTAACCTAAACTACATTATTTGTATCACTTTGTTCATGTGACATCCTCTAATGAGGGAAGTTTTTGTTAAAAGATCTGTCATTTGGATACGTGTCAACAACATTCCACATTTTTTGTGTAGGCCTTAATTATTTAAAAAATAATATAGGCTACAGTATCTTCATAAAGTAAGTATTAACCGAACTTTTCATTTTCCTCTGGAATTTTTTTAACCAAAAAGGTAAAATATAAACAGTTGGTACTTATAAACCGAGCATCAAATAATGTTATTTAAAAAATATTTCCCATGGAAAATATTTTTTTATAGCAGAAAGTGTAAAACATAAAAACATTCATCAGTAATTTTGTAAAGGAAGCATAAAAGAATGTTGCATTAAAAAAACAATTAATATCTAAAGAATAATGAGATATTATACTGAAATTTGAAATTTATTTCTGTTCAAATTTTAGTTGAGCTAGTTATCAAATTTCATGTTTATAGAACAAATAGTTTAGAATATTACTTTCAACACTTCGGTCATTGCTTACGAGATAAACTAAAGCCTGATAATTATTTAATTTACTAACCATTAAAATAATCATGAATCGTGGCTGGTACACGAGTTTATCTTATTATTTATGGTAAAATAAACGATAAATAAACTGGTACAGAATGTTGAATAAGTAGGTAAAATTACTGATTAATGTACACATGATCACTGTCATCTTTGCAGTTCTTGTAGGTTACAAATTGTGTGAGAAAATGTGTCTAGTGAATTTATGGGTTATTATGTAACGGCCTAATATTTATCATCCCTTATGTGTTGTTCATTCGGAATGTCGAGTAAGTCTGCCAGTTTGATGTAACCCAATCGATAACTTTCCACTAGGGAACAGCATTGCCAACATTGGACTCTACTAACCATAAGATGCACCTTTTTGACGGCGAGAGCTAGGCCCAAGTAGGTTGAAAGTATGCGTGTGAATATGATTACGTATATGTTTGATATTGAAGGTAATATAGTAACACAATTCCCTAAAAAGTGATGCTTCCGTTCAGGGTTGGTATGAAGTCACTGTAAATAATCATAAAATATTTATTTATTTATTTATTCTTCCAACTACAGGACTAAATCCCAATTACAGTTGGCGTAGTTTCGCCATAGATTATACACTATACACAGTTATATAAATAAATGTGTGAGTATAAAGAAGATATATGAATTTTTGTAATAAATACAATTAATTTAACAAAACAAACTAAAAAGTAAGTCAAACCGTACAGAATATATAACATTTCATGAAGATGGCTTATGTGATGATTTAATGTTAAGTCAAAATTCAGAAGAGCATTTTGAAGTGATAGAGAATTAATTATATTGTTTACACATTTTAATTAAAGGTGAATATTCCAACTTTTTTTTTACTTAATGACAGGAATATATAACAATTCTCTAATTCTTAAAATCAATTGTACTGCATTAAATTTAATACGTTTTAAGAAAGCTATCAATTATGCCACTGATAATAAATTTTATATAAGAATAACTGTTGCCCCACCAATCTTCTACCCATTAGAGTTACACAATTAAATTCATTTAATAAAGTATTATAATAAATTCGTTAAATTAAAGCAGACCTACCTAATTAGTTTTATTTGTTAATAATAGCCCACAGACCTAATAATCAGCGTCCTTCACTGTCGTATGAAATTCTGGGTCTTCCACCTAGGCCGGATACTTGTTTTAGGTATACGAGCACATGAGCATCTAAATCCCATACCACCTTTTCTTCATTAACAGTTACCACTTAAGTTACTGTCAAAATTAACATGAAAGCCCAGATTACTTATTTTATTTTACATATGAATAAATTATATGTAATTAATTAATGGCAGCAAGTGATATACTTCTTAGGTTGAATTATAATAGGCACACAACGGTAATATAAACCAACTATTCTACATCATCAAAATACATTCTTTCACGCAAGGGTCATTCCATATTAAATCAACAAATTTTAAGAAAATTTCTTGCCGCACCATTTTTGATTTTGATGAAATTTGGTAGGTGATGTGTACCAGTCTTCTGAGCCCCAAAACAAATCTTGTTATACCTCTAAAAAATTTTACTCCTGAGATATAGGCATTTGTTTGGAGCACGAACAAGCAAAAAATGTAATTTCAGACCCATTTTCTGAAAGCCGTAGAATTTCTATTTGAATCAGTAGGATGATCAGATAGGGCTCATTGGAAAGCTTAAAGAATGGACTTTCA
The DNA here is from genome assembly GCA_964059195.1 of Ectobius pallidus. Lineage (NCBI taxonomy): Eukaryota > Metazoa > Arthropoda > Insecta > Blattodea > Ectobiidae > Ectobius > Ectobius pallidus. Next base: position 138,992,843 of record CAXKWD010000007.1, read on the forward strand.
TTTGTGCATACTAAATTAGATTTAAGTTAAGTCTAAACAGACGTTTCTAGGGCTCAAATCTTCGTTCGTGAACTGTCGTTTTGCGTAACTTTAGGCATTTAAAAAACAATAAAGGACTTAGAGTAACAGGCCAATTTTTTTTCCTGTTACACTTATGTATGAGGAGTATGTGTAAGAAAAAAACTGAGCTGTTACTGGTGGTCCTTCACCCTGAAAAAATTGCTTAAACTTCGAAAAAAATGGAAATCGGGCTTTTTCTCGGTCCCAAAAAGTAATGTGGGACAGGTGATAAAAATCTGAAAATGCCAAGATGAGAAGCCCTTATAGTGTACTTTAAAATAAAAACAAAATCATTTTGTGACCCGAAGAGATAGAGGAGCTACAAGCCTTTGAAATATCAAGAAAACAACACTTGACCGCTACTGAAAATAGGCTAAGCAGATAGGATAATTACCACAAAATTTAATTTAAATTTTCATAAAATATAAAACATTTATTTACAAATGAGAAGTTTCCTCAGTCATACAAATTTCTGATTTTTTGTAATTTTTCTAACAATTTTTCACATTTGACTTCTTTTTAAGCTACATTGATGGCAATTTCAAGTAGGCCTACTGTATTTTCAACTATTGTATTTAGAAACCATTCTTATCCTGGTTTTTTGGATGTAGGTAATGCATTAAACACTAAAAGCTGCCTAAAGCTCTTTAAGGTCACATCAAATTAACCTTTTCTGTATGTTAACCTTTTTCTCCATTAGGTCCTCTAACAGATACACAGTCCCTTTTCCTTGGCATCATTCTGCTGTACTCATCTTTTTCGTAGAAGTCTTGTACAGTTTTGACTGAAACTTCATCAAGTTTATTCCTAGTCCTGTTCTCCTTATTCTGTTGCAAAATCCCGTTCTTTTTCACTAAATTTCTTGACTGGCGGGCTAAGTATTGGCTGACATTAAACTCACTCTGACCTACACTAATACTCCCAACTACTCCAGGAGCTAAACTTACAATGTTCTTTAGTAGTTGAAGCAACTTTCATTTTTTTTTCTTTAAGCTTGTGAATTAGTTGCTTGTACTCATTTGCTAAACTGGCAGGCTGCATGTTCATTGAAAATTCCTCATTATCAGTTGAAATGTTCAAATCAAAAGACTTGCTTAACTTTCCTGTTATAGATTTGACTATCTTACTAACTTTATTTGTTAACACTGAGGGTCTAGCTTCAACTGACAGCTTCTGCACCTTAACAGGAGAAATACCAAGGACTGAACAAGCATCATTAACTGATTCAACAAGAATGGCTTCAGGTTCATAAATGTCTGGGCATTCATCTTCACTGTCAGTACCGGTCTCTGTGCCCTGTTTTGGATTTTTAATTTTTTTAACATTTTGTGCACAATACCTTCCCTGTGATTAATTTCAGCTCAGGACTGCACATGGAAAGTGTCAATGATATTTATCTGAGAGATATTTTTAATAGGTTTTGAGTGAACACTGAAGGGGTCAGAGCAAGACCATACACAAGATTTGGAAGTATCTGTCCAAAAATTCAGCCTTGTGAAACATTTTATATCATCGCAACCAGTTCTAATTGAATATAATGTTTTTTTGTTCTTCAGTGAACTCGGAAATAGTATTGAGTACTGAAGACCTAGAGTAAGATAATTTATGAGATACCTCTCCTCTGAAGATGCCAACAGTACAAGAACACTCAATCATAGTAATATACTGGTAACAATTTCAATAGCATGTATTCAGCACAAAATAACAATAGTAATAATTTAAAAAATAAATAAACTAATCAAAAGATAATGAAGCACAAACACAACCTACTTGCTGTGAGCCAGCTCAGTAAGTGCATAGTGGACAGCATTGAACAGAGGGGCTGGATCATATGAAGCTATGCATAATTCAAACATGACTTGGTCAGCAACCAGACTCCAATGAACAGTGCGTGTCCAGAACTTATCCTATTATAACAGTCAGTGGCGGACGCAGGGGGGGGATAGGGGGGTTACACCCCCCCCCCCCCCGAAATTTGAAAAAAGTACTCTAAATGGCCAGTTTTATAAACTAATTGCATATGTAAGTTGATTAAATTTTTTTTAGTATTCTTTTACCTATTCAAATCCCCCCCCCCGAAAAAAATTTCTGCGTCCGCCACTGATAACAGTTAACATATAATTCAATATACTGTATAGAAGAGTAGAGTTTAATGTAGTACCTACACCTAATAAACCAGGATAAGAATGGTTTCTAAATTCAGTACTTGAAATTGCCATCAATGTAGCTTAAAAAGAAGTCAAATGTGAAAAATTGTTAGAAAAATTACAAAAAAATCATAAATTTGTATGATTGAGGAAAATTCTCATTTGTAAATAAATGTTTTATATTTTATGTAAATTTAAATTAAATTTTGTGGTAATTATCCTATCTGCTTAGCCTATTTTCAGTAGCGGCCAAGTGTTGTTTTCTTGATATTTCAAAGGCTTGTAGCTCCTCTATCTCTTCGGGTCACAAAATGATTTTGTTTTTATTTTAAAGTACACTATAAGGGCTTCTCATCTTGGCATTTTCAGATTTTTATCACCTGTCCCACATTACTTTTTGGGACCGAGAAAAAGCCCGATTTACATTTTTTTCGAAGTTTAAGCAAATTTTTCAGGGTGAAGGACCACCAGTAACAGCTCAGTTTTTTTCCTACACATACTCCTCATACATAAGTGTAACAGGAAAAAAAAATTGGCCTGTTACTCCAAGTCCTTCATTGTTTTTTTAATGTCTAAAGTTACGCAAAACGACAGTTCACGAACGAAGATTAGAGCCCTAGAAACGTCTGTTTGGACTTAACTTAAATCTAATTTAGTATGCACAAATGAAAGTCCATTCTTTAAGCTTTCCAATGAGCCCTATCTGATCATCCTACTGATTCAAATAGAAATTCTACAGCTTTCAGAAAATAGGTCTGAAATTACATTTTTTGCTTGTTCGTGCTCCAAACAAATGCCTATATCTCAGGAGTAAAATTTTTTAGAGGTATAACAAGATTTGTTTTGGGGCTCAGAAGACTGGTACACATCACCTACCAAATTTCATCAAAATCAAAAATGGTGCGGCAACGCCCATTTGTTGATTTAATATGGAATGACCCGCAAGTAATCATTTAAAGCCGCAACGGCATTGATACTCTTTATATGTGGTAAGATTATTGTAACGTCGGACGATTTAGAGGACAGTTTGTCATATTCCGACAATAAGTCATAAACCAAAAATTCACGGAAACTGTTATTTGTTGGTTTGGGCATTTAGAGAATAAGTCCAACAGAGACAATAATCTGTGGTTCATGAAAGCTTACATATCTATCTTGGGCATTTAGGTTTATGTAGAGAAGAACATAAGCCTAAACATGAGTTTAGGCTATCAACCATTATATTATCGCCTCACTCATAACGTTGACGGGCGGCTCGCTTTGTTCTCATATTACAATGCTTGTTGTTACTGTAAAAGGTTTTCTCAAAAGAAACCGCTGACTGAATTCGTGTTGCCAATTCTCTCATTGCTCAATGTCATTGCCACATAAGTGTTTTGCTGCATCTACATCTTCCCGCTCTGTTTACTAACACTGTGCAGTATGGCAACTACTCCAAGCGGCGGCGACTTCTTTGATGTTAACTGTCAACGAATTGAGCGAGGCGATACAAGGGTAACTCAAGAACAATGGTTCTACTGCCACTTTTCCTCAAAGAATATTTGCAGCATCTACATCAACGTTGGTATTTTACTCAATGCAAGAGACAAATAACTTCTTCGATTTGCTTAAAAGGTAAATGGGTTTAAATGGCCTAATAACGACTAAGTTATATTTAAATGAAATCTATTAAGCTTTTCAGCCTTGATTGCTTTCATTTCAACATTTCATTAATAACGGTGATGACAGCGTTATATTCTATTGAATTAGTGAATCCATACGGTTTATAGCGTTAATGCTTACTGCTTATTCTCTTTCTCTCTCGCACGCGCTCTCTGTTACTTTCTTTTAGCCTCGCTCGCTCTTTTTCTCTTTTTCTCTCTTCACTAACGACTTTGGTAGTAAACCACAAATTAAAATCGATCCATATTTATTAGGGGATGTAGTTCATAAATCTCAACTTTCAAACTCTACCAGCCGAATGCATATTCAACTACATTAGCTAGAAACGTATATATTTCAGCTGTGAGCAGGAAAAAAAAAAAAAGGTTATACTTTGTTTAAATTCACTTTAATTACTCCCGCGTCCGAAGTAATAGGCCTACACTTAGTTACGTATTCCATGCTCATTCCATTCCCCCTAAAAATTAATAACAGGAACAAAATATGTTACTGAGTTCAGATAGTTTCGGTTTATAATATTTTACCGAATTGTGTGTTCACATGGCAGCTTGTTCTGGCGTTCATATATCACATCCCAATAAAATACAGGAAATATTTTAAAGTATCGGTCTTAAATATCGTGCATAAATATAGGGTGTTTCAGAAGATCGTTCAGATTAGATTAGCTTAATGAGGGGTAGTGTAAGTCCTTCGGCTTCTCAACACTGCGCCCTTAATAGATGTATTGTGAATACCCTATACCCTATTCTAGCAGTCACCACTTTAATTTAATGCTCTTTAATATAACCTTTTCCTGGTTGATGTCCAGTCCTGAACCCGGGGATTTTTATTTACTGAAAAACCCACTACCCGGCCGGGAATCGAACCCGAACCGCCAGGATGGAAGGCAATTGATTGTATCAATTATCCATTTTATTTTATTGTATTTCATTTTATAGATTGAGGTCATTGGTACAATAAAATTCATTTTAATATTTTTGAAGTACCATATCAAAGAAACTTAATATTAACTTGCTATAAAATGGATTTTACTATTGAAATTCCGGCACCAACTAATATTTCGCCAGAGACAAAAAAATGAAAGAGGAAGAGGAATTCGAAGTCACGCACTTATTTTAGTGGCCTCACCGCAATAAGTATTGCATTTTCAACAGCTGTTTGAAAGGGTTCCATGTGTTGCCGGGAATACAAAAAAGTGAGACATTTTTAAAGCAGAAGCAGTAGCAGTATATCCTGAACGCATTTGTAGCATCTGGCGACTACAAAATGCAGTGTCGTACGCGAAAACCCATAATGTTTCTATCTGCTGAATTGTCGGTACATTGCACTTTTTATTCTGCTGATTAAGGCAGCCAGGCACATTGCTGAGTGTCCATTCTCAGTCAGGACTCTCATCGTTCTTATCCTGAGCATCCAGTTATTTCAAAGAATTTACTTTCCTAGGCATCTACAGCCATATTAGAAGGTGAAAAAATTTATTTCTTAACGATACAGGAATATTTTAACTTAAAAATTTAACGTGTCCTACGGGATCCAGTAGTTTGTCTTAAAATTGTAATGAAATCATGAGAAGAACATTTGAATAAAAATTTTAATTGGGTTTAAGTATTGTGTTCACTGTTTTCTTTGCAGTCCGGCATGAGATTGTATATTTTATGAGAAAATCTGTCACGAGTATGGGTTAATTTTATTATGATTTTGTATGTTGCATTGGCCGGGTTGTTTCAGCCGCCGTCATTTATTTATTTATCCTCAAAATAAAACACTATATGCATTAACATAGACGTCGTTTTTACAAAAATGGCTTGGATTTACAAAAAAAAATCATTTTTAATTATGTTATTATATGCAGTAAATAATGAAACAAAAAGACTAAAACGAACCATGTGTTCCATCTACCGATTAAAAATAAAGCGTATTTTGAAACTTAGTTCTAATTAAAATTATTTAAAATAGCGAAATAAAAAGCTGATTAAAATTTAAAATCGTGTTTATATTTGAATGAATTCTCAGGAAAGGTTTAGTCTGTCGTGTGATTGATTTGTGAATGAAATGAACTTTCCTGCTAACGAAAATAATCCCGATACACCTATGAACAAAAATTTAATAACGCTAAGAGCTATGCCACAATGGTAATGTTTTTATCATTGCAGAACACCAGGAATTCCATTAATCAAATATGATTAAACATTTTCAACCACAATATATTTAATGCAACTCAACTCTACATAATTACACATTAATAATAACGTTATTATAAAAATTAATTAAATAAAGTGATCTAATACAATCGAAGTACTCGATAACTAAGCCGATACATACAAGATGCGACTCTCTTCTTTCCCAGTTGGTATAGCAACCTGCAATAATTTCATAACTGAAAAGTGTTAGCGAAGTCTGGTACGTCGATAGCGCTAAAATCACGTATTCTGCCAGTTTTCGTTCATCACTCGCGTACGAAAGTGAAAATTAAAGCTACGGTTTCGATACGCATCTAACACGCTTCAGTTCATCCATGTCTAAAAATTTAGATCTCTGCTTGCTTTAGATTTGGCTGGGCATCGCATACAGTTTGGATTATCCAGATAAAAGTTAACTGGTTATCTCAAATAACTTTCAATCCAATTAACTGAACAGTTAACCAGGAATAACATCATTTTATTCAATACTCGAATTATTTGTAGTTAAAGAGAGTTTCCTTGATGGTAAGTACAGCTTAAACCATCGGTTCCAGATAAAAGATGGGGGTTGTTGAAAACATTTTGTCATGTTTTAGAGTAGATGAGTACTCATGTGGATGCTTCTGGTGCCAGTGCATGTGGTGTTGTCCCTATAGAGGCGTATGACAAACACAAGTGTACAAGATGTAGGTCTACATCTAAAGAGTGAAAATTAATTGCAGTTAATATTGTCAGTCTATGGATAAACGACACAAATATCCAGATAACTGTAAATAATATTCTATTAACTATGTTTCAAATAAAAGTTGACTTTGCGCAGTTAACCGTTACCCCGTTATTTATCCCAGCTCTAATCACCAGGGGAACTTATCCATGAATATTTAGAAGGTTTACATGCAGGATTCAGATCGATCTAAGTCCAGTCCCCGTATTGAGATCGTCATGTAAACGCGGACTAGTCCAGAATGAATTTTCGATCCGATCCTCTGCAAATGAAGGAATGGATCAGATTCATGTCGTATTCAATTCCATGTAAACGCTAGCGAATTCATTCCAGGTGTACGCGCATACACTCGCGCGGCGTTCATTGATCGTAAAATTTAATCGAAAACACTCACTCACCCTATAATATTAAAAGTATTCCCTATACAAGCCGTGGAGGCCCCGAGGATTCCAGGAGGTTGAGGCTCCCAGATTTTAGACATTCGGCACGTGAAGGTGGTAAGGTTGTTAGCCCTACGCACCGGCCGCCTTTACCCCCAGGATTTCTCCTGGTAATCATTTCTGTTAGAGGCTGAGTCGACCCCAGGGTCATAGTGCCACCAGAAGGATTAGGCCAGTTGAAAAACTCCAACGACCTCATCGGGGATCGAACCCGCGACCTTCCGGTTTGTAGCGCAGCGCCTCAACCACTACGCTACGGCGTACCCCATACTATAATATTAATATTGTTAATATTGTTTGATATCATAATTGTTTATGCTGACAAGGAATTATAATAGAACACACACTTTTTAGTATCTTAAATCACGGAATAAACACGGCAATTGTTTACACAGGTTAGCCACACAAATAGCCGTACATAACCAAGCTAGCCAACAGTACAACAAATTTCAATGCACGCCTAGAACTTTCTATGTAAACAGGGAACGTATTGAGTTGGGGTCGGATTCAGATAGATTTCAATCCCGCATGTAAACGTGGTAAAAATATACTTATATCCTTACGACCGGACTAGGAATCGAACCGGGAACCTCATGATTACCGTCAAATCCTCTGTATCACTATAAAGGCTGGTCACATTACTGCAATAAAAGTAATTTGTTAACTAAAACCTAAATAAGTTGAACGACATTCTGTCCCAAAGTCATCCAGTTCTGGTAGAAAGACAGGCGTGTGAGATAAGGAGACGTGCAATTGGAGAACGGGTATTAATAAAAATGAAAAGACAGTTCGCAGTCATGTTAAGGCTCTTGTTCTTTAAAATGTACAAACGTCTGGAAAGGTGATAACTTCGTTGCTTCTAAAAAAAAGACCAGAGAATTGAGAAATTGACATTCACACAAATGTGCCTCCATGAAAGAGAGGCAGTGGCGGTGTCGATGCGTTTTGTTATTTCCTACTCATCCATGAACAAAAGATCTCTGATGAATTATTCTATAAACTTTACATCTCTTTTCTACACCTCACACTCCTTTCTTTTTACAGAAATAATTTACATCTCTGTGGCACAAGACCTAAGTTTAGCTTAATTTCGCTTCTCTGGGTGCTATCGAAAATTGAAAGACCGAGAAAGTAGACCGTCCTCAGTCTGCCACTCCCTTTCACGCTCTCTCTCTCTCTCTCTCTTTCTTTCTCTCATCCACTCTCTCAATTTCTCTTCGCTCTCTTCTTTTTTTTTTTTTATGAGTAAAACACCCAGGCGTTGTCTATGTAATATAGAAACTGCTATCCAAGTAAAAATCCCTAGCTACACTTCCATATTTTACAGGGCGAACTGCGCAGCTTTACGACCACTTATATAAAAGGACATTCTCATTTAAATTTGTATTCAGTTTTGTCGTCCCGCCTCGCTTAGTCACCAAAGTATTAGCGGGCTCGACGACACATATTTAACCGTTTTCATATGAAGTTATTACAAAGCGTCTCTTTCCAGCTTTGAGCTCTGGGAAAACTCGTTTCATAACTTCATTTGTAGAGAAGGGAAATCGTAATGGTTTGACAGTAAATTTCCAGATTTAGGTTTGTATTTTAATATTCAACAATCTTTTTCAAGAAATAAATTAAAAAAATAATAATAATAATAATAATAATAATAATAATAATAAAGAATCACGCTTAAATTTATGTTCTGTGTAAAATGAAATTTACTAATGATGGTTTCACGGGCTATAGGCCTAAGCCGAGTAAAAGGAAATATTGTATCCAAGCTTTCGGTTGCTAACATCTCTGTGGCCTTCCTCAGGCCTTCCTTATATATTATATATTTTTGAGTGAAAATGAAATTATGTGATTTCACTCAAAAACATATTATAAGCTCCCTCTTCCCCTTTTTCTACACTCATCTCCCTGAGGAAGGCCGCAGAGATGTCAGCGACCGAAAGCTTGGATGCAATATATCCTTTTACTTGGCTTATAGCTCGTGAAACCATCATTAGTAATCAACGCCAAGAAAGTCTCAAGTCTTACGAAAAGGAAATTTGTTGTTGCTTTTATGAGTTATTATTTTGTGCTATACTTCTGTGACATATTGTACAGTAATTACTAGAGCCCTGGTTTTATGTAGCCTACGAGTAATATATTTTGTTCCTTGATATGCACGACACCCTTGGAGGTTGATGGTTTTCTGGCTATTTCCGTATTCAATTTTTATCATAAAAGTTAATTTTTGTGTAATATAGACAAAACAGGACTTCATGCATTCCTTTACGACCTGACTCCGTTCTTCGTTCGTGTGCTAGTAATGTTATTATATGGTATCGCTATATTTCAATTAAAGAAGTTATGGTGACACTTTTTAGGATTTCTTAGAGAAAGTATTTAGTATTCGTAAGGATGAAGAGCAATTCCGGGGTGCGGGGGCAAAGAGAGTTAAGTCCACTTTCTTGTTACTGAGAGTTAGAGTGATTTGACACACTATACCAGCCCAACATAGCTTTATAGATGGATTAACCCTTGAGGCACACATCCATAACTACCGTACAATTTTGAATATGACTTACTGGACTTAACAAAAATGTAGAGAACATTTTTATCTATAACTCTATGGACATATCTCAATTTTTTTAGGATGGTGGACTTAACTCTCTTTGCCCGCGCACCCCGGAATTTGTCAGCGTAATGCTTTACGAAAAACAGACTAAAATATCCATGGCACCAGAAAGTAGACAAAAGAATAGCAAGACTATAATATTTAATAGGCCTACATTGTAAGCTTATAATACGAGGAAGACAATGTTTATAAAGTAGGAATAAAGTCTACCTATTCCTGTCGTTACCATGCTGCTACGGTATTATATTATTTTGAAATTTGGAAGCTGGTTCGTGAAAAGTAGCTTCAGATTACTGACAGTTGGTTTAGCGATAGACCTTTTAGTTAAAGAGTGGCATATTAAATCGCACCCATTACTTGCACATTGCCACAGCCACAATTGCTACAATGGACCTGCTCGAAAGCTGAAACTACACAGAAACTGGCGATCGTTTTGTTCGAAATGAATTTCTTTAACGCGTCAAGATAAAGAGACATACTGTAATTCCGTATTACAGCCATTCTACGGAAAGTGAGCCTGAAGTGTCCAGACCGTAACAACATTTTAATATTAATTTAAAATATATGTTTTCATTGAAAAATTATGAAATTAATTTTTAGTACTAGTCTACTGAAGAACTAATTCTCAAAATTATTTTCGTAATTTTTCAGTGAAGACATATATTTTAAATTAATATTAAAAGGCTGTTACGGTCTGGTCACTTTAGGTTCACTTTCCGTGGAATGGCTGATTACTTTTATTTACAAGGTACCGGTACTGGAAAGAAAGATTTTTTTTCTATTTTCTACAGTCATCCCAGCAATACGATTATTACACTGCTATTGTAAGAACATGATGCTGAACCACCAAGCAACATTTTCTTCCCTTTCCCATCGCAGCATTAGGGAATGAAATGGGGTTGGGGCAATTCTTTAGGCCCTCCTGTTTTACATAAGCCAAGGTTGGACCATTTACCACAATAACTTGTAGCCAGCAGACATGTAATTTATTTAAAGAAGATTCCAGTACAGTAGTTAGGATGGAGGTAAGAGAGGGGAAGACACAAAATATGTGGAGAGTAGAGAAACCACTAATGGAGAGGAGATATGCACGAGGGATACAGGGCTGTGTTGGAGGGATACAAGTCTTGGGCCTCCTCGCATTTTTTATTTTTTTATTGTGCATCAAAATACGCGAGTAGAAAATTAAATCAGCATCCTTTAAATATATACACGACCCGCAAGTTTCATGTTACACGTCCGGTGCTAGGTGCTGCTTTGCATTTAGCAAATTTGTAGATTTCAGTAGCTACAGTGGCGTAGTGCTCAACCCAAATCAGAGGCGGTAATGAGCGAAACGATATGGGAGAATATAGGCCTAAGTGCTCATAGGACTTCAATCAGCCATTTTTTAAATAAAAGTCTTAAGGGGGGACATACAGCTTTCGATGCTGAAAAATAGGCGAAGATTCATTTTTTTTTTCTCAGCAATGAATTGTTCTGTAACCTTGTAACCTGGCACGCTCTATATTAACCAGTTCTACAATTTATACTATTTTCACAATTAATTTAACTATTACAGTTAATGGGTAGTTATCATTACAAAATGGCAGCCAAATTTTGTGCACTGAAGTGCAGTTTCCATGATAATTTTAACAAATACCAATATTTCTAAGAGATTCTTTTTTTTCTATCTATTTGTAAATACCATAAGAGCAACATATCGAAAATCTTTGGATTATGTGCAGTATAGATATTTTTAAAAATCATCCCTTTTTTAAAACTTTTTACATCAGAAATACTTTTAAAATAAACTATTAAAGTTAAATCAATGATTCTAGATAGTATTGTTCAATAACATCAAATATACATGCATGCAAAATTTCAGTGCAATATGTTAATAAATGTTTGAGTTATCAGGGACTTGAAGTCTAAATACTTTTTTGTCAATACAAATCCAAACGTAGAATGAGAAGAGACAGATTGCTTGTGGTCTTAAAATATCCCTAGGTTTGGATGGCTTGAAATGATGGGAGAACTCGAATTGCATGAGAGATCAGCCAGAGTAGGTGTAAAAAAGTAAACATTTATTTGCATTCGAGAATGTCCAAACGCACACTTGAATTTTTCATTTTCATTTTAGTTTTTATTACATAATAATCGAGTAAGAACCAGACTACAAGACACTTAGTGAAGATTAATGAACAACAAGTCAACTACAATTTAATTAAGTTAATTAAATTTAATAATTTTAATATTATTTATTTACTTGCTTATTTAGCCTCGTAGAGATAAGACCATGAGGTCTACCAGGATTATAAAAACTACAATTAAAATAAAAAAATTACAATAAAAATATAATAAAAAGAGAATAGCAACAAGTTAAAATATGAAATTACAATAACAATTAAAATTATAATAACGGTAATAATAATTATAAATACAATAAAAACACCATAAAACTAAATAGCACCTATTCAATGATTTTTTTATTATTAATTATTTATTTCAGCTGTGTTTATAGGCCTACTCAATTTACCTACGAAGCCATATCAGAAGTTCGGGATCTATGTCTATACAGTAGGGTAGGCCATGGAACTATTGGTTGTAAATTGTTTCTATTGTTGGTGTATTTTATGAAGTAAATGTCAACTAATATTTATTTAATTTGGGTGAAATGGTGAGGATGATTAATGGTATGTAAATATCAAATTCCACATTTGTCTTTACGACTGAGGAAACCATGAAAATACCCATGTCAACTTGGTCGGCCACGTGATTTGAACCTGGGATCTCCCGAATGCGAGTCCAGGACTATATGAGATTTAAATATTTCACCACACATATAGTCATCAAAGTGGAGGCTTCTGGCAGAAAAACGCATATCCAAATCAAGTGTATGGCACCGGGAAAGGTCCGGGGAAAATTCTTACTATTCTCTATCCCATTTAAGAACGATCCTGTTCAAAACAAAGAGGCGTGGCTGTCATAGCCCGCACGTGAGAACGCATGTCTTCACCGTGTTGATGTTAGTTTGTTTATTCTCAGTACAACTCACCTGCAGGGTCGTCGTGAACAATGAATACTTTGTTTTGTTTGCTAATTGATATACCATAATGATGACGATGCCAGTGAGAGTTTGTTATTTCACGTGTAAATGTTGATATTATTGTTGCATGAACTTACGAACACTCGTTAGTCACACCCTGGCAATGGTGCATGCTAATGACATTAACCAATCACGTTTTGTCACATGATGCGAATTTTCCGCGAACTGTGTGAGTTCTCCTCCCCTTTGTTTTGACGAGGATCAAACAAGAATGGGATCAGTACTACCAAAGTTGTACAAATTCATTAATTTTTCGAGTAGTCAGTTACTTACGAAATTGGTATGTTTTGTTGATGATTGTACTTAGATCCATGCTTGATTTGAGATATACTGCATGTTGAGGCAACCGAAAAGCTATGAAGGTTAACGTAAGCATAGGCTTAAAGAAAAGTCCCGCAGAAGCATGCATAAAAGCCCGCATTGAAAACCACATTGATGTCAGCAATGTAGTGAATATCTGCAACATGAATGTAATACATATTTTAGAGATGACCCAGCACTGAACCTGTCAACTCCTTAGCACTATCCAGAGTGTGATGGCAGAGTTTCTTCACCTGCCACCCGACCTTGTTGCATGTTATTCCGCGACACGTGATCCGCAAAGCTAGAAAGCGGAACGAAACATTACTTCTCACACATTTTACTTTGACTGCTACTAGTCTGCAAATTCAAGTTTTATTTCTGTACGAATATAGAACAAGACAACAATTCTTACAGTTAATTTTTGCCCCTAACCTTAATCCAATAAGGAACTAGATACTTCTGACACATTTTATTAGACTGCTCTAGTTTGCAAATTTGAGTTTCATCCGAGGAACGAGACAAAAATTGCTCACACTTATTTTATATTCCATCCTGCTAGCTTTAATCCTCAAGTTTTGTTAAGAGCAAGCTCTATACTCAATAAGGAACAAAACATTTTAGTTTTTTTCCTTTACTACTTTGAAAGTTCAGGACCCATTCTGTACGAGTAAAGAACGTGACAACACTTATCACATACAAATAATGTTTCTTGTTGTTAGATGTTTGCGAGCTCATTTTTTTTTTTAATATGAAGCTCTATATAAGACAAGGAACAAAACATTTTGACTGCTACTAGATTTAAAATTCAAGATTTATTTTTGTACGAATAAGGGACACTTTTCATACACATTATTTTCCTTCTTCCTATCTTTAAAGGTTAAGTTTAGGAAGTACTAGGAACCGAAAAACAAACTTGTGAGACTCAATTTCTCACACAATGCATAAACCCATGCCGGACTGCAAAGAGAACAGTTAAAATAATGATTAGGCTCGTAGTTTATGTTTTGCTTCCTTATTCTGTAATTTATATTACATTTAAGTGTTTCTTCCAATGTATTAAGTGCCAGAAATGTAGGCCTACTTGTTGCTATCTATTGGTATCATTCATACTACCCTCTGTGACCTCAACAAACATAAAGACAGCATTGCCAACCATAAGTAGCAAAGGGAATTTAATTAATGTTTTCTTTGCTACTTTTCGTGAAAAAAATTAAATACGGGCATCAGAAACACTTGCTATGCTGTAGTAATGTAGTTGGATATTGGATAGTGTGTGACAGACTCTGAGCAGTATTGTGGTTTGGCAGTATTGGCAGTATTGTGAAACTGATGTTTAAAACATGGACAATTTCCTCATCTTTGGAGAACAATTGTCTTAAATTATACTTTTTGAGCAATTAAGTTTCAAAGGTAATAAGAATTGTTTTTTTTTTCCTAGAGATATAGTCTAATTTCTTTTTAGAATGCGCAGAATTTTAAGTTTAAATTACATCCATTCAAATCAGATCATAAATCGGGTTTCCCTGGCAAAGTCAATGCCCAATAATTCCCCAAAAATCCTTTTTCTCTCAATACTCTTGCTAGGAGTACATATTACAATTTTCTCAAATTCCTGAAAATCGGTAACATTATCTTGAATAATGTCTTATAAATAAACCCTGATACACCAAGTACATAAAATAAATACCATTTCCACAAATCTCTAAACTATTTCATACTTCTACTGTTTATGATATGTCTTCACATCGTTGGTATATGCATTGATAGAATGAACAGATAATATAATCATTGCGATGAGAAAAGTCTCAAAAGAGGCTTATCATGAATGAGGTAAACTATAGGCTTAACTTCTGTTAACACACAGTTTAAATAGGACTAAATATAGGATGAAAGCAGTATAACTGTGCAAATTAAATGTGGAATAGAATTAAAACAAACATAAAAAATATAAGTTTTGTGAGAAAGTCTATTTCTTAACAGATATTACACTATTATTATTATTATTATTATTATTATTATTATTATTATTATTATTATTATTATGGAAGAATTGCAACAGCGCGTTGCCAGCTCGCCGACACGGAGGCACTGATCTTGTCTGATCTGCCGGATGACGGAAGACACTTAACTAGATGTTGCCAGACTTCATGAAATTTTGTGTCCCATGTAATAATCTTTGTATTTAATTTGCATAAAAACTACAAACTTTATCGAAAAACCGCAAAGGAAAAATGTATTCAACAAGAACGACAACAAGAATGACAACAAAACAAATGGTACGAAGAAAGTTAGTATAAACAGACGGGACATAGAATTAAAAGTGTTACGTAGTTAGGCTGACCACATAATACAGAGGAGAATAATAAATACAGGAAGTATGCACAAAAGGGGGAAATCTGACGTATGTAGAGGATAAAAAAAAAAGAGTGAAGACTGTAGGCCTACATATGTTGAGAAGGAAGCGGAAGTAGAACAGAGTTAACAACGAGGAACTTCCCAGCACGGCATTCTTCTTGAGTAATTCAAATCCCCACCTCTTCCGGTCTGTTGGAGGAAGAAACGCACTTTTTTGAATTTGTCTGAAATACATATTTTCCCCACACAACCCACCTTACTTACGAGATTGCAGTTAAGGGGGACATTATTTTTTTTCTCATCAATGAATTGTTCTGTAGCCTTGCAATCTGGTATGCTCTATATTGGGTAGTTCTACAATTGCATACTATTTTCAGAATTAATTTAACTATTACAGTTAATGGGTAATTATCATTACAAAATACAGTCAAATTTTGTGCCGTTTTCATGAATACTCAAACATTTATTGACATATTGCAGTGAAATTTGCATGCAAGTATATTTGATATTATTGAAAAACACTATCTAGAATCATTGATGTAATATTAAAAGTTTTTAAAATATTTCTGATATAAAAATAAATAAAAAATAAATGATGAATTTTTTTCTAAATATTTAAATTGCAGATAATACAAAGATTATGTTGTTCATATGATACTGTAATAGTTAAATTAATTCTGAAAATAGTATGCAATTGTAGAACTATTTAGTATAGAGCATGTCAGATTACAAGGCTACAAAAAAATTCATTGGTAAAAAAAAAAAAAATGAAACTTTGCCTATTTTTCAGCATCGAGCTGTATGTCTCCCCCTAAGTGCTACTCTACCTTACACTCCATGATATATTCAAACTATTTTACATAACGTACATTGGCTATTGTTTGCATTTGCATAATATAATGCAAATATTTAACACAAATCATTACACACGCGTTGAGGTCTGTTGAGGTCACAAGGTGAAGAAGTACACTGATAAAAGTATCGGGAATTTTAATTTTCTGTGTCTGTCTCTCATAGTTTCATCACGCCAAATCAGCTGCGTGTAAACTAAAGAGATTTCATATCTCAAATATGTAAACACGAGAGGATGTGAAAGGCCACAATTGGTTTATTCACACAGTAATGAGGAAGGTTTATAAGGCGCTACTTTGAATCGTAGATTTGAAAAAGAAATTAATTTCGGTTAGATTGTGCTTACAACATACAGAAAACCAAAAACGTTTTGGGTAATTTAGAATGTAGCGAAATTCAGGCTCTTATGGTTGGAAACAATTCTAGGGTGATAGGGAAAAGGCGAATAAGTCAGAAAACCAAAGTTTCAAGAGAGACAAAGGAAAAATTATTTCCACAGCATTGTTACAATATTTAGATCAATCCACCCAGATATTTTTACATGGTATAAGATAGTATGTAAAACTATCTGGGTGGGCTGAACTAAATATTGTAACAATGCTGTGGGAATAAATTGTTTTTTGTGTCCTTTGAAATTTTGGTTTTCTGACTTATTCCCTTTTTCCCTTTCACTCTAGAATTTGTTTGAAACGAATCACATATGAAAATAGCTGAACATCGCAGAAATGTTTGCGTAAAACACTGACCTATTTGTAAAGAAATGTAGGCTAAATCTCTCTTTAAGTCAAGTCAAATAACGAGCTAATATTGAAAATACCTTCGCAATGGAAAGGAATTGCAGACGAATGAATGGGACAAACGAAGGTCATAAGTAATGTTTTGACCGAAACTAAATATTCTGTATTTTTGCAACATTTAAACTGCCAGTATCTAGTTTATGGACCATATTTGTAGTGATTAAAGGAAATTGTAAAGAAAATGGGTAATTATTTAGTTGTACGAAAGGGACGAAAACGACAGTTATATCTAGTCATATAATAATTACTTAAGTAATTGCTTTTAAATAATCCCAAGGTGTTTATTAGACCTGGGATTTTAGGCCCTAGGTACTTAAAATAGGCTTTTAAAACAAGTAAATAGGCTTTTAAAAGAGAAAATAGGTACTTAAAATAAGCTTTAAAAATGTGTAAATAGACAGAAAATAGACTTTAAAATACTACAATATACTCTTCAACTGTAACGTGATCTTTTTTTTCATTGTAAAAAACGTGGTATACCTACTCTTAACAGAAATAATTGGATAATTAAGATAGAATTAAAAATACATTTATCAAAAACAGTTTTGGATTATGTGAAAAAATTGACACAGTATGTCCCATCTTACTATATACCTGCTACTTGTTTTGAGCGAATCCTCCCCTGTCAGTCAGCATTCCTTTGGCGACAATTGTTTGGGAAAATAAAGTTTCTGTGAAATACCCACCCTCTGCTGTTCTTCTCTTCATTCGGGGATGTCCATTAAATGATTGTAAAAGTTACAGAAGTTGGATTTTATTTTAAATGTACAAAAAAGGCATTAAATAGGCTCTAAAGGTCCAAATAGGCACTATAAAACTCTATAAATATAAGTGACTAGCTGAAAAGGCCCGGCGTCGCCCGGGCTTTGTATTTTGTAATTTGAAATTAACTTATGGAGGACTTTCGATGTTGAAACTCTAGGTCCTGATATAATAATGTATGTAGAATTCGAAATGAGGAAGAACAACATATGGCACTCAGACTATTCCCTCAGGAAACGCTAGGTATAGCTTTTTATGGTTCATAGAGGATGTCGAATGCTGCATTCCGTTGCTTCTACTCATCATGCCTGGGAGGGGTTGAAATAAGAAGAAACATAAATTACATAAGATTGTATTGACTTGACGGAAAATTTTATTTCTCATTCTCATGTTAAACCGTTTCGGGCCTGAAATAAAATAGAAATGCAGTATCACTTTCATACTTTCCTCCCCTAAAACCCGGGACATAATATACTGCGAGTATAGGACTCAAAATGTTCCATCCCATGCTTAGGACCTATGATAAATCTCAACTAATACAAAGCCTACAGCTATGAATAACTGACTATTTACCGACTTCTGATATAGCATACTCACACACTTAAGTTGTTCCTGCAATACGACCTCTTATTCTACATCAAAATGTGAAGTGAGAAAATATTTCTTATGTCGAGGGTAGAGAAAGTTATGTGACTGCATCACATTGTGCTTTATTTTCGTGGAATTCATTTTTCAGTAATTATTTTCGCCAATATATTACATGGAATCATAATTCGTTCAAGTCCAGCATTAGGCTATATAGTTGCCAAGGCCCTATGTAATCACAGTAAACAATTCACTGTTGCCATGTGAAATGAACAACATTTCATTTTTTTCAGTAGAATATTCACAGAAATTATATAATTTTCAAGGGAAGGACTGATTTGTTTCAATTTTAATGTTGACCGCTATACTTTCCGGGCTTAACTGGGTATGTGTGCAAAATTCCGTGTAAATTGGTAAAGAAATGTAGATTTGTATAAGGAACAAACATACATACATACATACCCACAAACACACATTCGACTTTATATATTAGATTTATCATAAAATGTCAACATACTTACAAACGCTATAACATGCGTTCTTTATCTTTAACGGGCACAGACCATAAAACGAACTTTACAAAGATGAAGAGAGTTCTGTTAAACAATGTTTATGATTCAAAATAACATAAAAACTTTTTAAAATTAATTTTGCTCTGAGTAGTGAAATCCTTTTATCTATGTAATTGCAGTTTGCGAAACACCTGGTATCGCTAACAGGTACGAAGAGATATGAACAGCTGGCTGGGCGGACGAGACGTTGCTCATGCTAAGCGATAAGAACTCTGCTATCTCTAATTACAAATCCCTTCTGTTGCAATTTTATTTAAGGGACTCCTCATTAGCACCACCACAAGGCGGTTTCAGTTTCCAATTAAAACTTCCAGTTGCGCGGAAACGAACACTGGTCAGCAGAGCTCCACTTTCTTCCCGGGTCAAAGCGTCGGCAACGACAACGTTCTGAATGGCTGTTTCTTGTATTTAAACTGTTATTGATATAATTCATATTCCTTGAGAGTTATGTTTATTATTGACATAGAAACAACACTGACTAAAATTAACTCTGATAAACGAGATAATATAAGGGGGAAAAACGAATTTTTTAGGTTTTCTATTAAATTATTTCAAGAATTTGAAGGTTTATTTAATTCGTTCCTGGCTAGTGGATTAAAGCGATCTTATTTCATAGTTTTTTGTCGTTTATATAACAAACAGGTAAGAATTAGACATTTACTTGAATTAATATTTTCGTTTTCAGTGGTGTTCTCAGATTATTTACGGCTAACAGTGGCCACAAATTAGCCTAGAAGTCTATTTTTAAGATATGTAAAATCGTAGACCTTTTTTCTTGTTAATTATTAAAATTATTATTATTATTGTTATTAACAATTAACAAATAACATGTGAAGCTTATAGTCATACAAATAAAAATATAAAAATAAAATTTGCACATTTTTTATGCATAACTGTTATGCATACTTTTATGCATAATTGTTTTGTAGCCCATTTAGATACAATAAATAATTATTTTCTTGCCTAAAATTAAAGAATAGTGCCCAAGTACATCATTTTGTAACCTTTTATGTGCCTGAAATGCTACTTTTTTGTCTAAAATTCCGAGGCCTAGTGAAAATAATAATAAAATTGTTATATATTGGTTAAAATCAGAATGGCTTTTTGCTTGTTCAGGTAATGCTATTTCAAAGTTTTCTGAATTTTAGCTGTGAATTCCGCTAGTTATCTTGCATCTACAGGCATTCAGGCAAAGGGATAAAATATCACCGAACTGCTGAAAACTGTACAGTTTCTGAGATGAAGTATCATGTGGCCATTACTTTGAGTTGTTGAATTATGCTAGAAATGTAGAAACGGCCTCAGTTTACCTGTTTCGAGTCCCACACCACTCTGGCTCATCACATATTTGCAAGCAACATCAATATTGCAAAGTGCGGATGGAAACATCTCAAGAGGTGCTCAGCCATCCTCCCTCTCAGAACTGACACCAGCTTCACTCTTACCTGCAACAACCATACAAAACACGTTAGAGCACTTCAAACTTTATACTCGTACTGTTTATAAATGCTACGTAGCAGCTGGAATATGAAACGCGCTTTATGTATCCATCATTCAGCGTTTCTCAACCTATGGTCCGCGGACCACTGGTGGTCCGCGAAGATGGTGCAGATGGTCCGCAGGCATAATTTAAAAAAAATATCATAAAGCAACTGGAAAGTAAAGAAGTAAATTTTTTCACATATTTCGCTATAATGACCTATAATTAATACCCCAAATATTAAGAATATAGGTCTTCTTTTAAAAATGGGATGTAAAATTAGGGGTCCGTAAATTTTTTAAACATTTTAGTGGTCCTCGGGTTCAAAAAGGTTGAGAAACGCTGCTTCATATGAATTATTAAAAAGAGATTATTTTAATCTCGTCTATTTCTATCTTTTCAACTTCAATTTCGGAAAAAGTTAAAACAATTTCAGAAAAAGTAAATGCAATTTCGAAGAAAATAACATCATTTTGGAAGATATTAGAATTAATTATATAGTGTAAAACAGAATTATTAATAGTATGCATAATATTATATTACATGCTTGTTAAAATAGAATAAAGGGTTATAATTCAGATGTGTCAATCATGTACAGAGGTATTTTCATGGAGCTCTAAGTCTAGGCGATATGCACACGTGAAACACAGCTTTGTCTGAACAGAAGAGAATATATTTTTTTAATACTGTAAACCGACAGTGAAGAAAGCTTCTAATTTCTTTCTTCTGCAAAATATATATAGGCTACATATTTATTCAAAATGTTTACATATTTGGAATAAGCACACTAAGTATAGCCAAAATCCGGTAAAACATCTGAGACACCAAACAAAAAGTTCTTTTTTGTTGTGCTGTGTTGTAGTTACCTTGTTCGCAAAAATCCCACTCAGTTAAAAACATGAAATGAAAGATGCTTCAAAGGTAATTTCGTGGTCAGAAAGGCATAAATAAATAAAAATATCAACATTAGACTTACTTGCATACCATAGTATAAATTGGCAAGAACTACTTTCATCGTGAGCATGTTGCTCACTAGCGGCTATCCATTCTCAGTGCATCTTATATTAAGAAAGTCTCGAAAGAAGCACACCCAAGAAAGCACGCTTGGTATTCGAAAATCGAATTATAACCATAAGCATAATAATAATTGGTTATAATATATTGTACACCCAATTATCGAATACGATAGGCTACAAAATATAAATGAATAGATAGATATATAAGCATTCATGAAACACAGATCATTGTCTCTGTTGGACAGAGACCATTAAGGCAATTGGTCCTAGGAGAGAGAGAGTGTCGGAGGAATTTTTCTCCTATAATATTCTCATAAGTGAATAGACCAATGATTTTTTTTATTAGCTTCCCTTGTACTGTAACTGCATAGGCTACCTAAAACTGTTTTCCTTCTTTATTATGGGGCATTTAAAACTCTACTGCAAGTCATAATTTTAGTAAGTAATATTACTGTACTATCTGATATTATGGCGCTATAGTATTACTTTATGCCTTTAGTAATGAGAAATGAGTAAGGAATATGTTTCTCACAGACCATTGCACTAAAACGTGACGTTATGTACTGACCCAGCAACTCTGCCAGAAGCAAATTGGAAAAGTTCGTGTTGAGAATTCATTGGGAACTTTATAAATACATCCACCTTGATTCTGTGCAAGTGCACCTTAAATTTGCATATAGAAAACTTAAGCAATAAAATCCTACCTGTTTCGACAGTTGATTACACATATTTACTAATAAACCAGCAGTACACGCGGGTATTGTCAAGTTAGGTTTTGTTCGATCATGCTATAATACGTGTGACGTTGCGGCATCATAATGAAACCAAATACTATAGAGACAAAAAAGGACACTTTGCGATATATCGGGGGACAATATTTTGAGCACCATCTAGCGGCCCAACCTCCTACTACTGAATACAATTGCAGTATCTAGATACACATATGTTAAACAGTTTTTAATAGAAGAGCCGAAATAGCCAGACTCGGCATGTTATGTATAAGGGCTATGTATTATACCTATGGCTCAGAATAGCATATTACAGTTTATATATGTTTTGAATATTTTAATTTTGCCCCAAGTTTCTAGGTTGTGCCACCAGGAGTGCTGCAAAATCTGTCCCCCATTTTTCTACCAGTAAGTGTCCGGTATTGTCTCTATAGTATTTGATGAAACTCATTTCGAAACTGGTATGGTATCGATTAATATCGAACACGGAACGATTTTGAGACCTTGAGAATAGCAGCTGAAATCTGCGTAATAAATAGCATGTATTTAAAATAAAATCAATTCTGTTCGTGTAAATTTTAATATCGTACTAAAATAAATTCATATCGTGCTGTAAAAATCCATTGGTTTGAAGAAAACAGCAAAGGGAAGCTTGGATTCGACTGACACCGTAGCTGCCATCTCTCGTAGAAGATATGAACTACCAACCATCTGGTGCGACGGTAAGCGTTCTGAAGCGTAGTCAGTTCGTTTGAATGAATCTAAATTCTCAAAATTTAAACATTCAGATTAATTATGGTCGAACAAAAACAGTCGTATGCAACTTGCCTATAATGGTAATTAATAGGGCTCGGACTTTTAGGTAAATACATATTTTTTTTTGCTATTACCTATGATTTCTGGACTTTGTCAAAGTTCCGGTTCGCACCTTTGGATTCATAATACTGAGTTGCATATCACATAAAAATAAATATTTTCGATATTTCTTATTTGAATAAATATTTTTGGTAACTTATTTTTTTTTACATATTTTACCACATATCACGTTTAGAAATGAATATTTTGACTGTTTTTGTAAAATTGTGCCATATTTTGAATATGTTGCATTGTTATGTTGAGTCAGACAATAAACCAGGCCTGATTTGGCCTTTATTAGTGCAAATTTCTGTTTCCTCTCACACTGCATTACTAAGTTGGAAACAACAAAACAATTCTTGACAGAATCAATAAAAGAAACCAAACACATTTAAAAAAAAATTAACAAAATCAGTGGTTCAAAAACAAACGAAATTAAAGAAAAATTCCTGTCATGCCTAAATAAGAATGAAAGGTTACAAGTGTTGCCAAAGATTTCAGATATTTTAATGGGTAACAGTGTAGAGAACTTGGAGCAGATGGAACATCTGAGTGTCAGTGATACTGCGTTTTACAAATATGCAATATTAACATCCTGCAATGTTGAACGAACATTTTCAAGATACAAGTCTCTGTTCCGCGAAAATCGTCACAAGCTTTAAGATGCACAACTTAAGATCTATTTCTGTCGTTCACTGCAACAGTTCTACACTTGCTGACTAGAATGACTAGATGAGTACTTCTGTAAATTTTGGTTAAATAAATAAAATATTTTTATATTTTTTAAACATATTTTCGACTTTTTAACCACATAAAAAATAAATATTTTAGTTTTTATAAGCACCTAAAAGTCCGAGCCCTAGTAATTAAGATAATCGTATGAAAATTATGAAACTCATGTTGCTCGTTTCATAAACATACTCGTGTCTTAATAAATCTCATTATAGGTTTGTTGCATAATGCACTATTTTTCTGAATTTGTTTATATAAATGTTCTCTCTAAATTAAATTAATAATTATGTTTGTCAGCAGTTTAATTCTTCTTTCTTCTAGTTTAATCGCTCTCGTTGTAGGGACGTTTATACGGACCACGACACCGGGGCCTTAAAGGACCGCGGCCTGTTGGAAGGTGGATTATCTTTGGATCACACATACTTTTCTGGCCAGACAAGGCCATGGAGAGCCTCCCCGGATGAGTGATCAGCCCAATGCCGGAGCCACCTCCGAAATAACACGAACACAGAGGACAAGAAACATCAGTCGCTTATACACTCACATTGAACAAGGGGTGGATGGGATGACGGCCAGACGATATCCGGGGACCATAAGGGCTAAAAATAACGAACAATCGTCTTAAAAGTGAGGAAAATTTCAGAAAATCTTCAGTTTGGTAATTTGTTTAGCATAAGAATCGAATCCGGGTCCGCTGCATGAGAGGAGAAAACGCAGCGCCACAGTGGTGGAGTATGAGATTAACCTAAAAGCTAATACAGAGTCGCGATTTTATTTGTGCCCACTCTTACCCCCGGAGTGCCCAACAATGAAGTTGATTACCTCCGGTCTAACCAAATTTTGGTAACCATTTGTTTGACGTGTGTACCAAGGGTTGCCCATTTTTCATATCGTTAATGGTGGAAGGATCGACATATTATTATTATTATTATTATTATTATTATTATTATTATTATATAATTAATATAAGAACCGACAATACAATATAATGTATCGCCATAGGCTATTTCTCTTACAATGACACAAATAGCGAAATTTGATTAATTTTCGTGAATTTATCAAAATCCGGTTATCTCGTTATATTACTTATGGCAATTGTGATACTGGCTGCTATTATTTGAAACCCTGCAATCATACTATCAGCACACTGCACTTCAACTTTATGACAAGCTACTATAATTATCGTAAAACTTTAAATAGCTGTGTCTCTGTAAAACTCATTTGAACTTACTTGTAAATCCAGTAAGACGTGAAATGCTTGTGAATGCATTATTATGCATAGTGCATTCATGTCATATATTACAACGTAATGTAGTTTTCGCTATTCAGTTAAATCTGGTAGCAATTTGCAATTCATTCTAGTGTATAACTTATTTTAGTTTAACCAATTACTAAGCAATGAAAAGCAGAAGTACGCATAAACAGCATTTACGGGTATTAAGTTAAATTTGTCCTGACAATTTGCTTCAGGATAGAAAACGTTTAAATTCACCTATTTAGGTCTATGCCACTGTAGCGATGAATTTGAATTGGCAAATCAGGATGTAGTCATTCACAAGGAAAATATATGGTTTCCCCTTTTTTTCTATCAAACTGTACAGAGATAAGAAAAAAACTTCTCTCCCAGAAGATGGCTGCAGAGATAGTAGCAGTCGAAAGCTCGGATTAAACAAACATTTTCACCCGGTTGGAATCCCGAGACCATCATAAAGTAACCTATGCCAGGAAAGCCTCAAGTCTTCTAAAAAAGAACCTATTTTTACCCAAGTATAACAACTCTAATGGCAGTACCAGCCTTCAAAAGTCATAGTCAGTCGCGTAGTAGGCTACTCCTGCCATTGTGCTCTGACTATCTGTGGGATGAAAATACACCTACTACCATCAAAAGGATTCAGAAAACCTGAGCTGAAGCGAGACTTAAAAGAACTGGCAGCTATGTAAAACTAGGTCACATAATATCTAAAAACAAAATATGTTCATATGAAATTAAATGAAGAGGCTTTTTAAAACTGGTTTCTACCTCTAATTCATCATAAAAAAGAACAGCAATAAGAAGAGAAAAGGATTCTGGATTATGTATCAAAGACTCTTCTACTTCTTCAATTAAAGCGCAGACTGGCTAGAATTTCCTTCCCACTCAAGAACAACTAATTAGCACAATTCAGAAAGTTAGTGGCACAAAAAATTAACTTCTCTCTTTTCTTTGCCTTCATCCCAAGAGCCAGGCAATATGTAGCATGAATACAAACCCTTTCTCTAAACGATTTGAGAGTAGTTTGAGTTACATGCACTTTAGATGTTGCACATTACTTTGAGGTAAGTGCTCTTGAAATAAGCTTTTATGTGACAAGACTGCAAATGCACCTGGTTCTATTATTGCCCCATACTTATATTACGCAAACCCTAGATTAAATTATATTTATTACTATTCAAAAGAAAGCTCTGATAATCTTAACTTATTCGCCTCCCTTAACTCTTCATTTCGCTGACTGAATTTTTCACATAATATAGTACAACCCCCATGCAGGAAAGCCAAGAAAGCTGATAACACGATGATTAGGCTCATAGTTCATTAAGATTGTGCGGGGGATGGTAAAATATCTTTAGGTCCATCCTGAGTCTGTACGCGCGATAACTCAAATATGCTTTATCGGATTTCCATGAAACTTGGTATACACATTTGTAACGTCCATGGGAAGAAGCCTATTGATATTCGAACATATAGGTTGACCGGTACCCCCCAATTTAGTGCCCATTTGATGGTAATTAGAAAGAATTTATCAAATGGAAATCAGTTATCATGACAACATATTATTTAAGTGTGTTCATATACGGCTTTGGAAGTTGCAATACAGTTAGTTATGACAAAAAACACGATTCCTTTACATATGCTTATCAAACTAGACCGTTAAACCTATCGAGGTGGCCGAGGCAATGTCTTGGACTCGAATTCCGGAGGTCCCTGTAGCTGGCCAGTTTTACCTTTTTTTATGCGAGTGTGCGGTTGTCAAGATATCACAAATCTGTTCAGTTCTGCTGATGCTGGCCGATGTTAATCTGAGTTTTTAACAAAACTAGGCTTTTCTGTAAGTTCTGCTTAATGAATCAATGTGGAACTTAACTCTGAATTCGATTTTTAAAAAGCTCATTTTCTGTATATCATAATTGGAATTATAACTGATTAAACAAAAGATTCTGGAACTTTGTTACATCAGTTTACCTGATTTTATTTCTTGCTACCTTAATGTCCAATTTATGTGGATTTCATATTTTTATTCCAATTTCTTTTACACCTTAATACAAATTTACAAGAAATGCGATCAACAGCCAAAAGGTATAACCTGAATATGGGTGACCCGATACATTTCGTCCAGCCCAATTGTAACTACAATATTTTAAAGTTTTTGCAATACTAATGTCATAACATGTGTTCAATGTATGGTTTTATTTAGTCGACAACTGTAATGTTTGGATACGTACGAAGCTATTAAGCTGAAGTATTAGTTGATAAGTTTTATAAACTAAAAATAGCGAGGGACTAGGAGGAATATTTTATACACACATTATAAAACGTAATTAAATCCCTCGTAGAGAAGAAATGAAATTCACCAACATTATACCAATATGTAAATCCCTCAAAAGACAGCATGCAATTCGTTAATAATTTCTTCAAGTTATTCAGAAGCATAGACGAAAAATCTCCACATTCAAGTACAGATAAAAATGTTGATCAAGTTAGTATGTAAGTAGAAGAAGGAAGTTGAGACAATAGAACAGGAATATGCCTTGCTTTTCATTAACTGAAGTGAACCGGCAGCCATTGCACTCATGAAGCTGTGCTCTACACTCCAGTCGTCGTTAATTCAGCACACGGCCAGAAATCTCCTAACTAGAGAGTTTCATTACCAAAACACATTTAACATACATAAAGCACTTTACTTAACAGGAACCCAACACATACACATTGAAGTCTCTTAACTCTGCCCTGACCACTTCGACATCTTCCAACTTCCCTCACCCCACACTTCAGAACATATTTCAAACCTCTACTCAGTTCGGATTTACAGACCAAGTAATGAGAAATGAGAAGCGTTCCGCCCGAATGGTATAACAAATATTGTGCCAAGTCTTCCTTTAGCCGGATTGAAAAACAGATTTTAGCAAAAAGCATTTCTACCCATACATTTAAAAGGAATTATTCAATTTGAATGCACCTATTCACATCCCAAATATATAATTAAAGAACTGGGTTATATTTCATCCACTTTACCTACTTACTTAATGACAATAGATAATTCCTCAGCAAGCTTAAGGAATGTTCTCTATTTTATGGAACCCGAAGGTTTATTGCAGCGCTTAACTGAGCCCGCCATTCAACACTGTTCTGCACTAACTCCATTCAACCATCCCTCGCAAATCCAACTTCCCTTAAATCTAGCCTGATATTGTCCTCCCACCCACGTCAAGGTCTTCCAAGTGGTATTTTCCCTTCGGGTCTCCCAGTCAATATTTTTTAGATATGTCTTTCCTCCCCCATGCGCGCAACATGTCCAGTCCATTTCATCCTCCATGATTTAATTACCCTTACTGTATCCGGTGACGAGTACAGATTATGAAGCTCGTCGTTATGCAGTTTTCTCCAGTCCCTATTTCGATCTCTCTTAGGTCCAAATATTTTCCTAAGCACCATGTTTACGAACAATTGTTTGGCCCGCCAACAATCTTAATGAATATAAATAAATAACAAAAGGTGCATCTGTTTTAGATTAATTTATTCCCGAATAATGAACGGTGAAATAAAAATATGCACTCGGAAATTTAAACAAATGGTTCAGAATACACTATGGAAACATTTTAACTATTGGTATTACCATGACTTGTAGCTACAGGATGTGACTGTAAATGTATTGCATATAGGTATGCAGAGAAGAAGAGGAAGTTATTTTACTACTGGTGAGAGTATTTTTTACGCCATTGGTATTACCATGACAATCTACAGGTTTCTAGATACAGGTTTGTGAATGGTAAATATATTGGATATAAGTCTGTAGAGTAGAAGATGAAGAAGAAATTACTTTACTATTGGCTTAGAGCAAAGTTCTTCATTATTATCAGATTATTATTATTGTTATTAATATTTGCTGGAGAGATTAAATAATTCTTCATGCATTCCTCCGGTTACGGACACGACATTATAGCCTGCTTTGAAATGTTTACTCCTAGACTACTAGTTTTAAAATGTAGTACCAGGATTCGTAATCTCCTCTCGCCTTTTCCTATACGAAGTGCATTGGTGAGAAAAAGTAACAGTGATCGGCACACCCTACAGTCCCAAATAAATGCAAATTTAAAGAAAAAAAGCCCACTAGAAAATATTACTAGCACTACCTAAACGTTTAGTAATATTCCTGGAATTTGACAAATTGTGTTACTACCATTAGACAATTAAACATTTTTCACTGCCAATAGAAAATGAATAATATTACCTCTACCCCACAGATGGAACAACATATGGAAATCAACCACTTGCGGAAGGACTATCAAAGAACTCTTTTTTCCCAATGTTTCTGACCGTCTAAAAAGTACACTCATGAAACCAAACTTTATTCTGACACAATTTCTATCCGGCCACGGAAAATTTGGCGAGTACTTCCAAAGATTTCATATCAAGACAGACAGCAATATATACGAGTGCATATGTGGTGACCGTCTTCAGAATGCCAAACATCTTATGTTCACTTGCCCAGTTTTTCAAACAAAAAGATTAGATCTTGAACTACATTTAGACAAGTGCAGTACAAATTTTCAATTTCCGCTTAACGGAGAAATTTTCACTAGAAAATGTTGTTATTTGTCATTCACAGCATTTTTAGAATATGTGTTTAAGAGACTGTGAATGTATCTTCCTGAACTTTAGATCTACACAGGAAACCTCAATTGACTAAATATAGCCCTAACATACTTATTGTAAACTAGGGCTCACTCAATGGAGATTAATTAAATTAAATTAAATTAATATTACCTCTACCATCAGAAAAAAAAGTAAAAAATTCATCACTAACATGAAGATACATAACATTATCGAACTGAATGGAGAATGAAGGACTCGTTGTATAAAGCTTCTCATCGAATAATGGTAGAAAATCATACGCCAGTAATCAGGCAAGAAATATGCTGAATAGAACGCGATAAAATGACTGAATAATAAGTAATAACATAAGAGATTCAACCGATAACAGGTAAATACAGTAGCAGTGCAAGTGTCCGTACAGAATGGCATATTTCCCTAAAAGACGCTTACACAACCATCCCTATCAGCAGTATTTGCATTAGGCATTAATTCGATAACTTATAAAATAAACAAGCGATATCGACGTTTCCAACGGAATAACTAAATGGCAATGCCTCGGAGAGCACGCAAAAGCTTCCATGTGACATTTCAGTAACAGCTTGCCTGCCCGCCAAACACAGGAAATGTCGGTTTTGTTAAAAACATCTCACGGAAAGAATGTGGCATTATAATATGCTTCTAAAGTTGGTTTTGTAGTGCATACTGAAATATTTGAGAGTAAGTTATTAGTAAATAAAAAGTTTATTTATATCTCTTTATTTAATTTACTGCTTTAAGTGAAAAAGTTACGATTTATATGCGAACTGAGGAACCAAAGTGCAGTCAGTCTGTCTGCCAATAGACCTCGGGATTTTATGCAACAAAAACTTAAAGCAGCAAAATTTACGTACGATATTATGCCCAGTGTTTTGGGAAGATTTAAAAAAAAGTAATTGAAGATGTGAGGTTTTTTTATAGTAAATATATATATATATATCATATAAGTTACTTACATAAAAATATAATGGTTCATCTCTGCGATTTGCCGCAAAAACTACTAAACTGATAGAGCTGATTTTTTGCATGAACCTTAGTATTTCTACATTTAAAGGTTATAGAACTATAATCGTTTTCTCATTTCCTCTATTTCACCTAATATCATAATAAACATTCATAGGTCTGTTCCCAAAGCAAACCCATGACTGCTTGAGAATTTGATGTACTGTGCATGTTCAATCTATAACTTATCTGTGATTTTGCGCTTTGGGAACGGTTAGAAGAATTCGGAATCGATAGTTTTTGCGTTTAATCGATATATGATATCGTTCGATATTTCTATAAACAAGAATAAAAATAAATAAATAAATGCATAGGTTAATAATTTACAAATAAAGAGCACTCTTAACGAAATTCATGTAATCTGTATTATTTAATCTTAAAATTCTACCATGAATTTTATAGCATTAATGTGAACTTTG
Source organism: Ectobius pallidus (assembly GCA_964059195.1). Lineage (NCBI taxonomy): Eukaryota > Metazoa > Arthropoda > Insecta > Blattodea > Ectobiidae > Ectobius > Ectobius pallidus. The sequence continues at coordinate 139,024,097 of CAXKWD010000007.1, forward strand.
CCGTAAAATTTCATCGAAATCTGATGAGATATGACGAGTTTCGTAGTATTGAAAAATGTCTTCGTATAACTGTCATAAACGAAATCGTACTCATCAGAAGAGAATAGAATATGTATTTCCCTTTAACACGTTATACATGCAATATGCATCATCATTATAAACTATATATTGGGAAACTTTTTAATTATCTTCCGTTAATCATACCTATACGTAGCCTATGCTTAATAAATCAGGCTGGGAGATGAAACTAGCAGAAAGAACCACACAGAGAAATGGAGGTAACGAAATACTTTCGAAAAGTTTGCATTGAAATCGGTAAGAAATGTGTCATGAACGAATTCTTCAATTGTGTCTGTCCTCAAATACTCTGCTTTTTCCGGTCCTATACACTGTATATGATCATGGATATTACGGAACATGCTGTATATGTGTAAGACGTTTCACATTATCGTTTATTCCAATTTATGTTACCCCTTTAAAACCACTGAAACAGCTGAGGAAAATGGGTATACAGTAAATGCATTACATTGCCTCGCCTGGGTTCTATAGAGGAGTCTTGAATTTAATCTAAACACACAATGCAATAGGAGAGAAAAGTGATTCAGTATTGGGACACACACACACACACGAATTCGCAGGAATATCGCATTTCTCGAGAACACAACTGGGGAAGAAATTATATTAACAAAGTTTCAGGAAACAATAACACAGCATCAGTACGAAACTGGTTTCTATTTTGCTTTTATTATTTATACAGCTAGTAACAACAGAACAGAACTTTCAGAACTGCTTCCTTCAGTTGCGGAGACATCTCTTATCATCGCTGTTGATCAGTTTTACTGTGCTTGCCTAGTTTCTACAGTTCTTGAAGTTTTAAGAAACCTATTCTATTGTTATTAACAATTTATTATTATTATTATCATCATCATCACCATTATAACTACTTATTATGTAGTATTTTTCTTTTGTTTAGTTTTGTTTATTTACTTTTTCACTACTAGACGTATAAATACGTATAAATTTGCCACCTAAAAATTATATTAAGAACAGGTTTAATGTAGTAGCCTAATGTTTTATGTATTACGTGAGGATTTTTGTCTTCTTGTAACGATTTTTTACCCTTGGAAAGTAGCTATTCTACAAAAATTTACCTCGTCGATTTTAAACAAGAGTCCACTGATGATTTCACTTGATTACTTACATTTTGAAATTTAATTATTAGGGCGTATTCAATTCTTCAAAGATTTCTTCAATGATTTTATTACTAATTTCATTAGCTTTCATTCGGGAAAACCTGATAAATTAATCTTTGCATAGTGATTTTCCTTTTTATTGCACTATTTGCATGTTCATTTTAACATTTAACTTTTTCATTTTAAAATTTAACTGTTAGGCATTTCTAGAAGTAATTTTATTAATAATTTCATTAATTTATTAACGATTCAGAAAAACTGGTGTATTAATTCTCCGTGCAATTATTTTCCCGTTTTATTTCACTACCGTTCCATCTGTATAGTCGGAAAAAAAACCTTCTGCATATGTCAGCCAATAGCGAAAATGCTATGTGAATGAAGTAAAACTTCAAGTTTGTTATTTGAAAAATTATTAACTTAGATGACGTGTCAGGAGTTTTAGATGTGCACTGTTATTTCGCAAGGACATTAAAATTCACGTGAATGAGAAACATTGTTTCTAATGGAGAATGGAGGCAAATTTCCACCATCTTTTTTCCACATATTTAGGGTCTTTCTCTTTTTTTCTTTTCCATGCCCATAATCCCCTTTCCCTCCTTTTTTGTATTTTACTGCAGCTTTTTAATAACCTTCTAAAGCTTATTTAATCGTTTATAGCCTATGACATTTGAGATTCATTACTTTATTATGTAATTATCTTGGTCCTGTTCCAATATCTAATAATCTAAGTAACTTTCAATGAACTTTTCATCAGCTTGCAATGAAGTGGGAATAGTGAACCTGTCTGCTTTTATCAAATGCGGGACTGAAGTCACACCTGAAGAGTGAAAATATATACTAAATGTTCCACTTTTCTTTCCAATTTAACTGGAATTGGTCAGTAGCCTTCAGTTTATGCATGCATAGAGAGTTTAGTAGCACCTTTTTGTCACCTCTTTGTCTTATATTTAGCACGTTTTCTCTTCCTTTTTCCATACGGAATTTGGAACTAAAAATTCTAACCCTGTACATGACAAGGAGGGTATGTGGCGGAAAATATGAATAGTGCATATTAAAATCAAACTGAAATTCATGGGATTTTTAAAGGGCTTTGAAAGTTTTATACAAAGTTCTGACTGCAACTATTTGGATGAACCTTGAAGTAACACGGTGAAGGGAGTAGCTATTAATTTTGTTGTCTTCGACTGGGTAATTACATCTCATACTCATAAACCCTGTACCTTAAGTTGGCCTACTATTGGGAGACTTAATTAACGAACTAGCCCTTTGTTTCCATGTCGTATGAATGTCAGTTTGCAAGGGAGGCTTGACAGTGGGCTACTCAGACTTGAGCGAGGCGGCCACTTAACTTAATTGACGGCATCAAACTTGCCGTGACGAGAGACTTAGTCATCATTACGCAGCTATCGGATACCCCAAATGTCCCTACTCAGCAGCCCTGTCAGGAACACTTCTTCCAGCCAAAATATCACTTTCTGTGTTTCTTACTCAGTCATATGCCTTACCAGTGAGTATAGTATATTCCATAACATGAAAGCCTCACCTCACTCCACCGCCCGAGGCTCCGGGTGACTTTGTGGAATGGTTTTACAAGTGCCTCTTTCTAATGAGGGTCGCTCATTGTTCGATCATCAGTGTATAGTCCAGTTATTCATTGCAAGGCCAGGCGGCTTCAAAGGAATAACAAATTAAGCCGGTGTTTCTTTATGTTAATTGATCTGACTAAATCTGTCTTGGCTTCCGCTTTCCAAAACAAAAGCAACGTTGCAATATTCCCTTATTGTTGTCACTGACCTCAGTTCTTCCTTCGCTATAATCAGTTCACAGGTGCTATTGTTTACTGTAACTGGATCTTGCAACCGCGCATTTCACTCCCTTCGGAGTTGACGAGTAGCCGTCAAAATCGACATTCTTAGATTTTGATTGGCTGGGGTAACTAGCTGATTGGTGCGGTAAAAATAAAGAACATGGGTTGAGCAAACTTTTCCTCCTAACGAAAGGAAGCCGCTTGGCCATGCAATGAATAACTGGACTATATTATATAAAAAGCCTTTGTTCCGATGTGACGCAGACGACCAATTTTACACCTGGGTTGGTAAGAATAAGGACAAATTTAACAGTAACACAGCAGGTGCAACTATTCAGCATGTTACATGATACATGCCATTCGCCTTTAATGAGGGTCGCCTACTGTTAAGTAATTTCTACAGTTAAGTAGCAGGGGAAGTTTTATCTGAGTAGCTCCAAGAACTGAGGCTTTTAAATACTTTGGAAAATACTACTCTAAATTATATTACGGTACAGGACTACCGAGCTTTCTATCATAAGGTAGATCCCACCCTTTAAATCCACAAGACTATATCAATACTAACAATAAAATCAAGCCTATATATAGCATTAGCCTACATTACATTGCATTAACCTTCATTCCAGGACTATATTGATTTTTTTTCACACAACCGATAAGCCATAAAAAGCCACATGAAAACATGAGCTGCTAGTTTTTCCTGAGTGGCTTAGAATAACGCACACAGGCCAAAGAAACAGGAAACCGCTACTATCTAGAGGAGGACTGGTCAGTCCTGTGAATGCAACAGCACAAGCACGGATTTAAAACCTAGCTCATTAAAAAAAATAATAAAAAATAAATAAAATAAAAAAATACAACGTAGAAACTTTTGTTACTTCAGATACCTCTGACGTAAATTTTAACTAATTTATCCTAAATTAAACTTCAACACCAGGGTATAAATAAATTGTAGGCCTATAATGCCTATGTAATATATTTTTTAACGTTTCTGTAAGAATGTATTGTTTGTTTCCTGTACTCTTTGTATCACGTTACATGGATTATTTCTTCTTATATTTATTTATTTCTTCGTTCTGTTATCTGTGTAATTTGATAATCTGAGTTCATGAAGTACAATGTAATAATGGCTACTCATCACCTAATCATAACTTTGCTGATAATTTTTATTTTAAATCTAATGACGAATTCTACTGTAATCAATGAATGACAAGGTTCTTGATTATCTTGAATACTCACTGAATAATGATTCAGGGTTATCCAGCTGCGCTAGTAACAATTTTCGGCGGACAGAATCCTTCGGCTTGTCAAACATAGTAGCGGCATAGCACAGGACACTATAAATACCTCCTAAAATGGAGGAATAATGCAATCCCGTTCCGGTATTTGTCATTAGAAGTTTGAAGTTTGTTACATACATTATTACATTTCATTATTTACATTATTTCACCATTAGTACAGGTAAAAACAAAAACCAACAGAAAATACTATTTCTAATTTAGCATAAAAAACGTATGGTGTGCCCCTAGATGAGCAAAGCTCGTGTTTAAGGGTAGGCCTATAATATATTAATATAAATCATAATTATATATCAATGCACAGTATACTACAAATGAAAATTATAAATGTATGAGTACAATGTATATAAAATAATTTTACATCATTAACCAGTGGTTTTCATAGAAATTACAAAAAACAGAAAAAAAATATAGAAATAAATTTGGTTGAAACATTGAAAAACAAAACAATTTTTTTTTTTCCTCTTAAAATGTTTGAGATTGTAATTTATATATTCTGGGTGCTCAGCAATTAACGTGTTATACAATTTCAAACCATAGTTTTGACCATGTAATTGCCCCTTGGTCGTCATATTTTTTGATTCAGCGAAACGAAAGATGGCGTTTCTTCTTGTATTTTGACAATGACTGAAGGAAATAAATTTTGATCTGTTTTTATGGTAATATAATAATGATTTTATCTTATAAAGCTGTTCAAAAATTATAGTACGAGAACCTCAAAACCATTCACGGTATAAGTTCCACAAGTTGCTAATCCAGATGTAGTGTATTAGAATATGTATTTCATTAGTATAGAAAACACTTAAGTGCATCCCAGACCGCCCTCAACTCCGTACATTGTCATTCCCCATTCCGTAGGAGTACCACTGCCCACACATAAGAGCTCTAACGATGCCGCCAGGAGAGGGATCTAGTCCATTTTAATTACAAATACAATTATTGAAGGGAAAGTCAAAGCTTTATGCACAGAAAAGGGAATAACGAGGGTCTGGCTGGCCCCCTCCCCCTCACAACTACCCAAATCTTCATCCCCAGAGCAAAATTGCTTCAACTCCGTTGTAAAATACAATTTTCTGGACGCAGGCGGTAAATTAGCTTACCCCCACCGCACCCTTTCATATGAAACCAGAATTAGTTCAGATCGTGTTGTGAATAAACAGTTTTCAAATTAACGATGACGCATTCATCTGTTTGTCAACATACATAGACAAAAGCACGATGATTTAAATACTGTGATTACATTAATGTAATCGCGGATAATTTCATCAATCGCGTAATGTTATCACTTTTATGACGTCCCGTATGGATTAATACCGATATATTGAAAAAATACTGTTTATTGTGATCAAAGATTCGGTTTATGTTATCACATTTTCCTTTTTACGGCTTTACTTCCAAGTACCGTACGTCATTCTAAATTTCGTTTTTAAGGATTTCGTTTCTAACTCAATTGTACTGTGTATTGAAAGTAGCGGTACCGTTTCCAGCTCACAGGATGACAAGTTCGAGGGGGTGGCATTACCTAACTTTCTCTTTTAAGCAATAAAACATGTTTCACCCTCAGTTAAACTGCAGCTTTTGATTTATGAACATAACAATGTTGACATGCAGTGATGGCTGGTGTAAAATGAAAGGACTTGAACAGACAGGCGTTAAATGTTTTGCTACCCGGTGTTCCCCAAAACACAGTAACCGAGTATGAAGTATTGGTTAATGGGCTCCTAAAGGAAAGTAAAAACAATTAAGAACTTTGTTACTGGTTGGAAAAATAGTTGCTTGCAGTCTATTACTGTATTATCCTTTGAGTGGTTCAATGATTCACAGCTACGTATAATTTTATGAATAAATTTTTAATTCTGTTTTGTAGTGTATTATCTTATATATAAATAAATAACTTATTATCAGATTAGCTGTTCAGTATAATTCCTTCAAGCTCATGAGAGTTAGAATTTTATATCAGCACTCACATCGAATATCTTTTTCACCCTTACATTTGGACACTGAAGTGTCTAATGCAACGATGACGAGAAAATCTAATTGAAACGGAAGACATTTTCTAATAACCTTTACAAGGCTGAATTTATGCAATAATATAAGCAATCATCAAGTGAGTCATCAGCAGAATCTGAGTTTGAAATCAATGGGAAATTTTTCAGTATAATAGCTGGTTTCTATGAATGACAATCCTGATGTAAGGATAAAAATCCTCATATTTTACTTGTAGAATTACTTTATAAATCTTATATTTCTGATCTTTTTTACAGTTTCTGAAGCGACAAATTTATACGTCAGTTCGGTGAAAAGGTTTTAAAAAAAACTTTCCAGTAGACGATATTGCAGTCAAGGGCTGCTTGCTGTTAGCTTGGTGTGACCCAGGCAGGATATGTCTCAGGTTCCGGAATCTTGTCCCTCAAGTTGACTAATTCCTCCCTAGAGAATGCAAGACACTCATACAACTTGAAGCAGTTCATAATTAACCGTGAATGCACCTGCTTAGGGAATTCTGTGGTCCATGATGTATTATTCAGATTTGCTACAGAGGATATCTGCTTGGCACAGCGGCCCGTTCACAATGGCATGTTATAGACTTCCTAGGTAGAGTGCCGCCTTCACACTGGCAATTATGGATACTCGTCTAGACAAAGCGCCTTGTTCACAGTGGCATGATTTACTGCATTACATAATACGAACTACCCTGAGAATATTATAGGAGAAAAATTTCTCCGACACTGGGACTTGAACCCAGGACAATAATCTGTGGTTCATGAAAGCTTATATATCTATAACGAACTACCCTGTTCATGCTGGCACGTTTTTCCTTGTCTGCATACATCGACAAAAGATAGCCTACTCTGGATACTAAAATCACTCCCTGGTTAGGCCTAAGCAAGAACTTACTTTGGCGTCACAAAATCTGCATAGTAATCAACATAATAATATAATATTAACATTAAATAATTTTTAATATAAACACATAATATTTTTATGTTTATCTTTATATCTATCTCTATATATAACTTAAAAGCCAAAACCCACTGACTGAATGACTGACTGACTGACTGACTGACTGAATGAATGACTCACTCACTCACTCACTCACTCACTCACTCACTCACTCACTGATCACAGTTTCTCAAAAACCAGGAACACATACAATGGTATTACTATGTGTCGTTGAGTTTATTTTAACAAATAACTGAATTATAATTTGTCGTACTCTTCTGTCTAAAGCGATTACCGAGTATCTGGGCTACCGAAAGCGCTTTGATGATGGCGAAGAATTGCAAACCACCGTCGTGGGTTGACTGTCTCTCAGACGCCAGCGGCCGAATTCTACAACCGCGAAATTTCAAAGCTCGTCTAACTCTATGACAAGGGTCTCAACGTGACTGGAAACTATGTGGAAAAATAAATTAGAGTGTGTACTTTGAAAGTTTTGTTAAATAAATTCTGTTTAATTTATATTTTTTAAATAAACGGGTTGTTTTATGAATAGCCTTCGTATATAATAAGGATCCTAATATCCCAATACCTTAATCGCTATGAAGTAGTATTTTATATTGCTGTAACCTACCATATAGCTTACATGTATGAACGTGTGCATATGATTCCATTGCTAGACTTTAATTAAATCCTATTTACGAGGGAGAATCAAAGGAAAACTGCAATTAATTTTTTACCACTATTTTTCTGCAGGGAGAATGTTTGCTTGAGAAACATTATTCTGGTTGACATTGTAGGCACTCATGCACCGCCGATTGGATGTCTTCATCAGACTTGAACTTCTGCCCTCCAAGGTGCTCCTTTAATGAACTAAAGATGTGGAAATCTGATGGTGCCAATCCTGGCAAGTATGGCAGATGTGGGAGGTACTTGAAGCGTATGTCGTCGATGGTTTTCATGATTGCACGAGCAGCATGAGAACGGGCGTTATGTTGAAGCAAATCACCTGCTCTCAGCAATCCCCTTCGCTATGTCACCATCAGAATTCCAAATCTTTGGTCCGTTAATGAATCTCCTTGGAGGGCAGAAGTTCAAATCTGATGAAGACGTCCAATCGATGGTGCAGGAGTGGCTACAGCGTCAACCAAAATAATTTTTCTCATGTGGTATCGAAGCTCTTCCTATCCAATGACGTAAATCATTGAACTGGGAGGGGACTAAGTAGAAAATAATGTACAAGCAAACATTCTTCCTGCAGTAAAGTAGTGGGAAAAAATAATAATTGCTGTTTTCATTTCATCTCCCTCGTAGAATACACATTAATTGCTTTAGTACCGAAAGAGCTACATCTTCATCATGCCTCAGCGTTCTCTTCATTTCTATCTCCAGTACAACTTAACATTACATTAATAAGACTTAGGCTACATAGTTTATATAATAACTCAAGAAAGCTTTTATACAGATCCCCAAGCTCTCTCAACTTTGAAAATGGAAAAAGGAAAACTGCTTTTTAGTAATTGAAACAATCTCATGAGCATGAACTGAAACTTTAATTTAATCCACAAGACATGGGTCTGACGAGTTTATGCATGTTGCATGCAAAACCGGATTCTCTTCTCAAACATATCTTCCTTCATACTGGTTTGGTTTAGCCCACTCGCTACACAAATGAGATTAGAATGTGTAGTAAATAAACAAAAAAAAAACTGCACACATTAAAACAAGGACCGAATATATTTTCCTCTGTTCACTGAGGCAAAAAACATGCTTAACCTTATGCAATGTTTCAACGTGAGAGATCGCTTGTAATGAAAACAATGCAGGTGTCTTCTATGCATTACAATGTATTCTAGGAGTTTCCATTAAGTTCTTTTCCGACGAATTATAACCGAAACAGGGTTCTTGTATTTTCTACGTTACATCAACAACCATTTTTTAACTTAAAGTTATAAATTAATTCTAAACAAGTGGAGATATTCAAATATTTGGAAGCACTAATTACAGAATATTACAAATAATATTAAAACCACTAAAATCAGGAAACTAGTCTTATTGCAAGTCAGAAACTTTTATCTCCTCTCCAGAAATCTAAAAATAAAAACTTATAAGAAATTTATACTGCCGGCATGGTCCCTTACTCTTTGGGAAAAACATAATCTGAGTGTGTTCGAAAAACAGGGTGCTTAGGAAAATATATGGACCCAAGAGAGATGAAAACGGGGACTGGAAAAAAACACTGCACAATGACTAGCTTAATTACATTTACTCTTCACCAAATATGGTAAGGGTAATTAGATCACGGAGGATGAAATGGGCTGTACAAGTTGCGCGCATGGGGGAGGAAAGACATCTCAAAAAATTGACTGGGAGACTCGAAGGGAAAATAAAACGTACGTGGGATTATAATATTAGAATAGATTTAAGGGAAGTACGACTTGCGAGGGACGTTTGGACGAAGTCAGCACACAGAATAGGGTTGAATGGCGAGCTCAGGTAAGCACGCCAATGAACCATATGAGCTTCATAAAATAAATATTTCTGCAGCGTGCTAAGGAATTATTGTCAATTGGCATTGAGTAAGCGAGTAAGTAAGTAAGAAAGTAAGTAAGTCGCCTATATTTTGCTGAATCTAAATTTAGAACATAATTATTTGTATCGTTTGATTTAAGTTACTGGAGATCATTTACCAACAACTAATAGATTGTAGGTCTGTAGGAAAATTTTACTTAGCTTTTGTAACGAAGAATCCTTTCTGTTCTTGTAATATAAATAACATTTATTGTATAATATAATTTTTTTTTCGTTCTTACATAATATAAATACACAAAATTACAATAATTAAGTTAGTAAAAACCAAAACAGTAATACGTACACTAGGCTACTAGAGTAAAAAACTATGAGATCAATTAACTAAAAATCTACACTGAAATGCATCATAAGCTAGATTCTTGAAAAAATACATAAATTAAATTATTCAAATTTTAAAGTTAAAAAACGGCTATTACTCATGTTATATGAAAAACTGATGGCATATTCTGAATCAAAACTTTAAAGCACAGAGAAGAATTATATAGGCCTAAAGGCGTATAATGAAGTCTTGTGTTGTTGATGGGAATACGGAGTATAATCCCTAGACTTAAAAAAAAAGAGGATTATTCATTAACTTACAAAATTAAAGTATACCTGCGCAAATTCTCAATAATGAAACATCTTTCAACCCTTTCAGAGTTAAATGTATATCAATACAAGCAGGTACCTAAGGCTTCGCCCACGAAAATTAATTCAAAGATTAAAAATTAAGAGCATAATAATTAAAGCATTACATTTATTAACACTTAAAAGCGAATCATTCATATACTAAAAGATAAATAATTATAACGAATCAACTAAAAATCACACATCTAAAAATTTTGTACCGAGAATTTTATTTTAAATGTATACACTCTACAAAAAAAAAAAGTAAAAATATACATGGGCCTACGCCAAGACTAGAAGAATACCATCGTTGGGCCTATGCTACAGTTTACTTAAAATCCGGCAAAAAAAGAAACAAACCTACTATTCTTGTGCGTGGTATAGCTAGGTGGAATAATTAAATAACACAATGTTTAGTTGTCAAAGGATGTGGTAAAACGAGAAGGTTGTTGTAATTCGCGGCATGTCGGGAGGAAATTAACAAGACTTGAGGTGTTCATTTTGGGTTGTTGGAAGTGAAGCGTGCAACTAGATTTGCTTAATCCAGGATACACGTAACGAGACCTACACAACTAACTAGTAGGTTAATTACAAACTATACTTCCAATCTTCATCAACTAATTTCTGCTTTCCCCAACCCGCCATCATATATCACTGTTACCAACTATAAGTCACGTAATTTCTCTACCACAAAATATATTGCTTGGGGAGAAGAGGATCAGCTCCTCATAAATAGAATCTTTCCCTACAAAAACGTATAGTGCATACCATTTTAAGGCCAAGCCCCTTGTTTCCTACAATTTTATATTTAAACTACACAAAATCTCCCCACTCCAATGCATTGTTATTTTGTAAGGAGCACTTTTTTTCTTATTCTTATAGGAAATTTTCAAAATTATTTACAATCGTTCTTATAACACCCAAAAAAACAGCAAAGCATTTTCTAAACACTCTACTCATATTTTTTAATTGTTTCCACACTACTTCAATTCTAAAATACTTAATTATTTCTTCTTCACATTACATTATAGCAACAAACATTTCATTTACAAAAAATCTCAAATCCTCTGGATTTTTTTAAAAGCTGTTTTAATTTCTTTTGAATTTAAAAACAAAAATAATTTTATACAAATCCTAAGTTTTTATATAATGCCTGAATTTCAAACTTTTCGGGTAGCATAGGCTATACGCTATAATACACGGAATAGAATGCAGTATGCAAATATAAATATAAGGTGTACTACTACAACTACAGCGTCATCAAAAAGTAGCTCCGCAGAACTTGTGTAGGCGAGAATCTGCTAAGAAACAGAAATCGGTTGGCAGCGCTAGCGTATGCTTAGAATGCTCTGCTGCAACCATTTATGACCTAAGAAATAAAAGTAATATAAAAATCATCATTTACAGAAGCTATTGAAAATGTTTACCAGAGAACACCTCGTTTACTTACTTACATACTTACAGAATAAAACAATTCATTAAAACTTAATAATAATAACAATAATAATAATAATAGTAATAATAATAATAAATCTTTATTTAATCTGTCAGAGTTAAGGCCTTAAGGTCTTCTCTAACACTCACTCAACCAGACAGAAAAAAGGAACAAACAAATACACTAACAGTTCTACAGTATAAGTAGTAAGAATACATTAATTATATACATATAAAGTAGACAACTGAGTCTATATTATGAGTTGAAATAATCATACACCATAAACACGTCAACAATAATTTGGAAACAAACGCACATCAGTAGGTATATGGCCTACTACGAGTATGTAAGGAAGATAGGGAGAAATACCAACCTTTACCTGGAGAGACTTATTGATGGCACCGTATATATACTAAAAAAAGTATATAAATTATCTATTTTTGCAAAGAGCTTGATAAAACTAAGTACGTCGGCACACAAAAGCAACCTTATGCAACAACAGAAAAAGCTTTGTTTAACCTATTAATTAATCACCTGAACTTGTAGCACAAAAAATCTTAGAGGAACATCAATTATCATACGAGTACTTTATTCTGAAAATAATCCAAACGTTATAAGTCTAAATAGAGCACTGAAAATACGGTGCCAGACTTATGAGTAAAAATTAGTTAATTCAACAATAAAACCATTATTTTTCATATGATCAAGTGAACTAACTACTTTCAATTTTGCTAGTGGCTATTTTTCTATAGAAGGCTTTGTTTCACAGCCCATAAAGGTAATACAAAATTACCACAATATGATTACACGCTTTTATAAAGCGGCTAGCGAGTAGGCTGTACAATGCATGTCATGAACAATGCTTTAGTTTTAGAAAGTGAAAATGTATCAACTGAACTGCATTAACATGGGAGCATAATGATTCATTATGATGGGAAGTTACAACACAAAACTAGCAAAACTGTTCGTTCTTCGGTTTGGATAGAGAACCTCTAATTTGTCAAATAAATGATCTAAAAAAAAGATTAGTTGTAGGCCGTACAATTCATTAATTTTTTTAATTAAGCTTTATTTATATTCCTTTGATCATCTTGGCCATATCAAGAGTTCAGATTCTGTGTATAGGTACCAGTAGGTCATGCAATTATTTATGTGTAACTATTTTCTGTTGTTGATGTGTTTAGGGCGTCTGTGAATTTCAACTAATTAATTTTAATGAATATGATACCTGAAAAAATAGGATGATGAGTCATGGTAATTAAATGTCCAATTCAGCATTTGCCTTTACGGCTGAGAATACAATGATAAAACCAAAGTCAAATTGACCGGCCACGGGATTTGAACCTGGGACCTCCAAAATGCGAGTCCAAGACGCTACATCTCTGCCAACTCGCTCGTACAAAATCGTTGTGTTTAAAACATACAGAAATTATGAATTATTGTGTGATTATTAGAGCAATAAAATTGAATGTTCACTGGTTCCAGCTAATCAAATACTGGTAAATTCTAATCATTCAACAATAAATGCTACAGGGTCAGACACATTTGTGTATGGTTAGGGCCTACAGTTTTGAAAACAATTTGTTTTTCACGCCATCTTAATTAATTTGCAGTAGTGAACTATCGTATTTAATCCCTTGTGGAAGCCAGACGAGTTGTAGTAAACACATGTAATGGGTAGGGCAAGGCATTTGATGATTTTACATCTTTCTTATATGAAGGTTAAACGATAGCTCGAATAAATAGGCCTATAAATGTGTATCATGAAATTGATTAAATAAGGGCAATTTGTTTTTGCATTTTTTCTTTATTAAATACGTTTTTAACCATTTTCAAGAAATAGGTAAATTTTTGGTAATTTTTAGGTAAGTTTCGGCATTTGTAGGTCGTGTTTCAGTGGAGGTAGATAGGAGCTTATCCATGTAGGCTAAAAATCATTCCTTTCAGCAACAGATATTCATAATGATTATTATTTAAGAGTCTCCACCAAATGTCCATAGTTCATTTTAATTCAGGTTTACTGTAAACACCATAGCAGGTAATCTTGTAGCAATAAAGAATGATTATTTTCCTTTATTTTTAAATGGCACACAATTGCTAGGGGCAATTTGATGGATATGCCAGTTCAGAAATATATATTTTTTTTCGCTAAGGATGAACAAGTAACAACACAAGAGTGTTTTATTTTGTAAATTCATATATCCAAATTCACTGTTATCCATTAAATTGCTTTGAGCTATTCGTTATTTAAAATAACTAATAACAAGCAATAATGGTGAATTTATTGGTTACTTTTCAAATTTTGTGTAATTTTTTCACTATTTTAGGTTATAAATGCATTTTTTTATTTTGAAATTTTTCACTATTTTATGACTAGCACTAGTAATGAGGATAGCCACTAAATCTGACACTTTTTTTTTGTCATAATCGTCATTCGCATGAACTTATAAACGACAAAGAGAAGATTCTAAATATTTGAAGTCCGTTTTTTCGGAGGAAGGTACGCCTATATATAAGTTCAAAATGAACCGTCATTAATAAGCCATTAAAACCTAATTAATCTTTGATGAAACGTGTAAATTGGTATTGATATGATTCCACTATTATAGTAGCCTAATAAACAGCAAATTCTCATCACTGCAACGTGTTTCATATTTCATAAGCTAATTACAATGACAGACTAACACTCCAGGCCTAATTAACTGCAACCAAACTTAACAAAAACCTTCATTAATAACAAACATGCAAACCACACCGTCTCTTACTGATTTATAGCTTAAATGTTCCCCGCAAAAAGGGAATATGTTGCAGAAATTTAATTTAAGAGTCTGTAAAAAGAAGAATGGAGAGAATAAAACATGTTTTCAAACATTGCAACAAAAGTAATTTCCCTTTAACCTAAATAATAAATCTCTGACAAGATCAGCGTACATTATTAGTGCACTAGCGAAAATAGAATAAATAGAAAGCACGAAATAATATAAATAAAATAATACCGTGTGACCATATTAAAAAGTAAGACAGAAAGAGGCCTTTGTATTCACTCATCATTTGACGAGTTAATTATTAACAGAGCTCGTAAGAGGAACAAAGTGGATTTAAAAATGTGTATAGTCTTCGTTTATGTGTGTGCCTCTAGTAATCATAGTTACTGCAGTTTGCTTAGTAGAGTAGCGTAGTTTTGTAAACTACAATAACTGAACACCAGTAGCAGTATAGTTAACAGTAGTTGTAGAAATTGAACTACTTTTATCACATAGAAGACAGCGTAAATGCAAATATACCGTATTCTGTAAAATATGTGTACAGTAGAACCCCGATAATTCGAGCTAATTGGGGCTGAGGCTACCTCGAATTACGAAAAACTCGGATTATACGGGAATATCACCAAATCAATGGGTAAATCATAAATAAATATTTAATGTGCACAGTAATGTTTAAAAACATACATAAACAAACAATATAATAGGCCTACATAGGCCAACGTGTGTTACGCCTGTAGCCTATGTATTTTGGCAAATATTTAAAATAATTTCTGTGTATTATGAACGAAACCCTAAGTGGGACAGTTTTACCTGCATTTTTGTACATAGAAAAATTGAAAGAAAGCTCAAAGTAACACATTCGGAAGTGCGTAAAACTTACACGCGGACGCCGTATAAAAACGGAATTTTACTCTAGTTTTATAGAAAATTTTAATTTTCTTAAGACCAGCTCGAATTACACGGAACCTCGAAATACCGGGGCTCGAATTACCGAGGCTCTACTGTATTAACAAAAGATCACTAAACTTAAAATAAAATAACATCTTAGCACATTACGTCCTGGTATGGACACCACGATCCAATCAAGCAGATTTATTTTATTTTATTTTTTTGTGTGTGTATATGATTCTGTCGGTTGTACTATATGGATGTGAGACAAGGTCGCTTACTCTTCGGGAAAAACGTAATCTGAGAATGTTTGAAAACATTAATGCTTAGCGAAATATTTGGGCCTAAGAGATGAAAATGGGGGACTGGAAAAAAAAAACTGCATAACGAAGAGCTTCATAACCTGTATTCTTCTTATTCAAAGGGTAATTAAATCACGGATGAAATGGGCTGGACATGCTGCACGCATGGGGAGGAAAGACATATCTCAAAAGCATTGAATGGGAGACCCGAAGGGAAAAGACCACTTTGGAAGACCTAGACCTAGACGTAGAACAATATTAGGATAGATTTAAACTAGGGCTGTACCGATTAATCGATTAAATATTTAATCGTCGATCAATTACATTTTCCGATTAATCGGTTTAGTCAAATTCTGAAAAACGTGTTTCGAGAAATGGGTCAAATGACCAAACTCTTGTCTCAGTGCCGAGTGAGAGAGTTTTTAGTGCTACCGGTATTAGCTACGATCGTCTCTTGAACATTCAAATGTCAACAAACTCGTGTGTCTCAAGTCTTGACTGAAAAAGTAACCGGAAATGTAAGTTTTGTATATATTCTTTCACTAGTTAACTAATAATGGTATTCATTAATTCAGGATTTCTTCTGATTATTTATCTGTAGTGTAGTAGTCATTAAACGTGTAAAACAATATTAAATGTACACTTTGGTTACGTCTAAAATACCGACCTGTTTGTCGATTAATCAGTCGATTAATCGATTACAGTCAAGCGTTAACTCGATTAGAAATTTTAATCGATTTTCAGCCCTAATTTAAACGAAGTAGGATTTGCGAGGGATGGTTGGATGGAGTTAACGCAGAATAGGGTTGAATGGCGGACTCAGGTAAACGAGGCAATCAACCTTCGGGGTCCATAAAATAGATAATATTCCCTTCGCTTGCTGAGGAATTGTCTATTGCCATTGAGTAAGTAAGTATATGTTTGTATGTATGTGTGTGCCAGACTGCAGGTTTTGATGATCGAGAAACAGATTTCTTCAACAGGATTTCAATCCGTCATTTCACGATTTCATGGCAAATTTCTAAACCCATAAACGACTGGTCCTAATTTAATTATAATATCGTGACTGATTTGAAACTGCAAGGATCTGACCCTACCGAGAGGTCAATTTAAAACAAATCCAGCATGCACGCTGGATGTTCTACCTTAATACGAGAGCATCACGCCTAGATTCATATGTGACGCGTCATCTGCTGCATATAAAACACGCTTCTTCAGATCGTTGAGGCACAAGTTTCTTCACCATCATTAGCTCTCAGAGCACACACACGCAGATGAATACTCTTCTCACTGTCTAGAACTGCGAGATGCAACTTCTAGCAAATACCTAGAACTGCAACAGGACCTAGTAATCCACTTATCTTTAACTACGATACTTCTGTAAGACGAGCTTTAAGTTGCGAATTTAGAAGAAAATTAAATGCTTAAGTACAACTTACAAAATATATCACATTAACGTCCATAAAAAAAAAAGACTGAAATATACTTAACTCACGCGAGAAGAATCAAAATGCTATACAGTGAACTCTCGATAAACCGGACTAAAGTGGGCGGGGTCTGTCCGAGTTATGAAATGTCCGGCTTATGGAGAGTAAATTAGGAAATGGTATTTAAGTAACGAAATTTCGTGTTTAAACTGCAATTACAAAACGTATATGGCAGAACACAATATTAAAACTTACAAACGGAACAAAAAAGAATAACACTTCAGTTCTATATTAAAATTTCTAGAGTCTGAAATACACACTGTTACATTATTAGTAAAATATTATGATGATGTGGCACTGTGAGCATATTTTTCTGAGAGGATTTAGGCCGAAAGAAACTGTAAATGTTCTTCTAAGTACACATTGTTTCTGTTGCTTTTGAATAATTACTTCTCTTCCAGTTCTGAAGTGGCCGGTCTGGATTGCCAAGAATCTGTCCGAGTTATCCGAAGTCCAGCATCCTGAGGTCCGAATTATCGAGAGTTCACTTTACTACTACTCATAGGCGTAACCAGGCCAACCAAATGGGGGGGTTATAACATACGGGGGGTCTGGGGAGTATTCCGAGAGGGGGGTCCGGGGGTCCTCCCCCGGAAAATTTTAAAAATTAAGATGCACAATAACGAGTTTTAAGCTTCCCATGCTTTATATTCGCATTAAGTAATTTATAAGCAGACTTAAAAATTATTAAATTTTCCTTTTTTTAATCAATGGGGGGTTCAAACCCCCAACCCCCCCTCGTTACGCCTCTGCAGTACTATTGAACTGAAACACTGCTCATCCATTCCATGGAAAGTGAGCCTGAAGTGTCCAGACCGTAACAACCTTTTAATATTAATTTAAAATATATGTCATCACTGAAAAATTATGAAATTAATTTTGAGAATTAGTTCTTCAGTAGACTAGTACTGAAAATTAATTTTATAATCTTTCAATGATAACATATATTTTGAATTAATATTAAAATGTTGTTACGGTCTGGACACTTCAGGCTCATTTTCCGTGGAATGGCTGTGCTTCAGTTTTGGCCCAAGTTTATACAATTTTTTTTTATAATTAATATTTAGCAACTTATCAGTCCAATAGTATATCAAGACAAAAGTTAAACATAATGTATAATAGCTTTAGTTTATATACGAGTACAACTTTCTACCTTTTATAATGGGTTTTACGTACTAATTTCTCGGGAAGCATATCGCAGGAATCTACGTAATGCCATCTTGTATTTCAAATACAAGATTTTTTTACGTTGAAGATTTGATAATGTAGAAATTATACTGATATCTTTGAAAACAAGGATTTGCAGGATTTTGCTTATCTAGTGTAGGCCTACTAATGCCTAACACCTGCCCCATACTTTCTACGACATCAGACCTTTAGTTTCAAGGAATTAAGTAGTTTTATCAGAATAAGCTCCAGGTATCTGTAGACTATATGCTATTTATATGAACAATTCTCTGATGTATCAACCTCGTAACAAGAACAGAGGCTCTTTGTCTGTATTTCACGCATAACCTGATTTAGATAGTACTCTGAACTTCATGCCTGTATAGCTGCTCTTATGCCTGAACAACTCCTATTCAAGTTTTCCCAAGAAATGGTGGAAGCATTGCTACTAGCAAAACCCTTTACCTATTCTACTACCAAGAATAGACTTAATTTACAGTCTACAGTAATATACATCGGCCTAAGATAATGATTTAAATATTAATCGTACAGGTAAGACGTAGAGGAAGTAACATTTATTTTCCAACTGTATTGAGAAATACTAAAAACTCAGAACACTTTAGTTTATTTGCTTCCGTTTTTTTACATGAAATTAGTACTCAACTAGTTAAGAAATCTATATTGTGAAATTTTTCTCAGCCTTGAAGCACTAGTAATTTATTAGAAATTGGTTAAGATAGGATGCTGACAAAGAGTCTTCTAAAACATTTGATAGTAACCTTTTTTTAAATCATGACTATTAAAAACATATATAATTATTTTATTGCCTTCCTATGTAACAAAGTGACCTGTGAAGAGGCGATGTGTGGGAATCGTTGACTTAATTTCATTTTTTCTTAGTTGTAGCCAATATGTGTAGGGTGTGTGTTCCTTTCCAAAAACGTTGAATACACTGTGCAAAATTTGTAATAATTTGTAACCATTAACGTAAAATATTACTATATACATTATTGTCAATTTAATTTGGCTATAGCCTACTTATTACAGAGATTAATTAAATGTTCAGTGCTAAAGGGTTGCGTTTATATTAGGCGTCAATTAATCAGCCCCGTACTCGAGGTTAGGGGAAGATTTCATTACCGAAGACGAATTTAACAAACCTATTTTCTTGTAGAGGGCAGAATGACAAGTGGTACGTTACATGAGGAAACCAGGGAAATATTACCAAGACTTGAAAGGTTCAGGAAATAATATCCGTGGGATCTAATTTCGGCTTGGACTTCTTAAATGTAAATTTGCTTTACGGTACGTTAGGAGAAAATCATTCAACGTCTTGAAGAATCCGTCGACGTCGCCTGGAGTAAACGCCGAACCTAGGAACTAGTACTACTTATGCACTAATGAGGATGATATACTAATCACAGAAGGCTTTTACAAGTTTTGTGTCTGTTATTTTATGGCTCTTAATTATGTAATTTACATAATTTACATCCATTCTCCCAAAAAATCTTTTAAAAATGGTGTAAATATAACAGGTGAATCTATTCCAAGAACTAGTGTTCCTGGTGAAGTCTGCTATTTGCGAAAAGCGCACATGTTACGTATTTTCAAGACATTTGAAAGTACTAAGAAATAAGGTGCAACTGAGGAAAACTTTGTCTATGATGTGAAAATTTACTTTTTAAGTTACTGAGTGTAATGTTCCTACCACTGAAGCAGAAAGGAGATAAAACAATGTGGTAGGAAATTGAATGCACATACGTAAAGCGATTCAAGATGGTTAAACGACCACAACAACCAAATTAGAAACCTTGACAGCAATCATAATAAGAAATGACAGGCGAGTATACAGAAGACAGGAAGTTTTTATACAACTTGTATGAGAAGTGAAAAGTCTCTCTATAAATATTTACAGTTGAATTAAAGTTCAGAGAGCACTAGTGATCCACTGAATTCTTGTGACATGCATACGTACTTCCCAGGAAGTGTGCACAGCAATGCATGTGACCTGGATTTGTTCAGACATTTGCATAGTCTTTGTGCTTTCTGTAGTGAATCGAGTGAAGGAGTAACATACTGTACGTTAGCGATAGAGAATTTTCAAAGGATAACAATAAGATACGGAAAGAGAAAAGAAGAAAAAAAGAGAAAATGAAGGGATGCAAAGAAAGAAGGAAACAAAAAGGAAAGAAAGAATATACAGAAGGAAGAACGACAAATATCAGGTAAGAGAGAAAAATAAAGAAATGGAAATAAAAAAGGAGGAAAAAATATGACGGAAATCTGGAAATAAAGATGAAATGAGGAGAAACAAAGAAAGATAAATAGGAAGAAATCACTATAGAAAGAAGGAAGAAAAAGGAAGAAAGAAACAGAAAAAAGAAACAAAGAAAAAAGAGACGAACAAAAATAAGTGAAGGATAGGATAGCGCGATAGTCTTAAAATAATTGTGGTCAACTACTGACATGCTAGGTAAGCTACCGGCAATTTTATTCAAGAGAAAGAAGAATAAGAAGGGAATAAGATTCATCAAAATATCTGTAAAATAAACAGCAATGGTAAAAACTATTTTAAAGAATGTGCCAAAATAATTTGTAACGTTGTTTGGAAATTTAACTGTCATAGGCTAATACATACTTTTCTTCAGAATATTCGATACATTATAACGTATTCTGATAATTTTGGAATTAATACACTATTTAAATAATATTAATGATAATCCATTTGTCTTTCGATTTCTTGTAAATATCATCTTTGCAAAGATTTTATTGGAAATGTTAGGCCTATCCAGCAGCGGAAACTAGTGGAAAAAATATTCTATATAACTTAATGCATGATGAACGGCTAAATTATAAAAATGATACAGGCCTATTAAATATATCACCAGTTCACTAAAATAGAATGTAATAAACTCACATTGAATAGAGATCGCAACAGAAAGGTTCTATCCAGACATACCTGAAACAAACAGAACATACAGTTAGGCTACGTTTAATCAACACCTTTTTGTACATAAGCTCGATTTTTTTATAAAAACAATGCAATTTTTCTGGGAAGACGATAGTGACATTTACAATCAAAACTTCTCCAGTCCAATCTTTCTACTATCTAGACATCCTAAACGACCTAATTAAAACAAACTGTTAGCCATCATTCTCTCAACAGAATTGTCAACGGAAAAAAAATTTGCAATCAATATTTTATCAGAAGGGTCACTGTGAATTCCTAAAAAATCGTAGGAGGTAAACATTTTTGGGATATGAGAATATGTGAATTACTATGATCTGTGAAAAATGGCAAAAAATTATAATTTCTAAAATTTTCCTTCACAGTACCAGTACCTGTGAAGTTTTCTACGCAGACCTTCATGCTAATTTTTATATCCATCAATCATCACATTCATATATTCAAATTTTTAGATGTAATAAAAGAGAATGCAAAAAATAAAATATATGGGCATATAACCTACATAAAACCACGCAGTACAGTAAATAATGTCTTATTAGAGAAAGAATAGACATTGAAGAAAGAAACAAGAAAGGCAATGAATGAATATTTATGTGGGCGCATAGCAAGATTTGACTACGTAATGTCTTATAAAGTAAAATATGAAGAATCTGACATAATAGTTTATTTATTTATTTACTTACATTATACGATTTTCAACAAACGAATTAATGCCTAGCTTCCAAACCTGCCTGTATCAAAGTTACTCAGACTCAGGTCTATGTTAAGCGGTAGGGAAAAATTCTGCCTTTGTTGTAATTCACATAACTTGTCGTTGTAGGAATTCACTTACCAAATTGTAGGAATTCACACATCAAAATTCTATAAACCGCAACTTTGTAGGAATTCACCTAACCCGTATCAGAATTATTCACAATTTCTCAGAATACCGGATTTGATAACACATTTACGAAAAAAAGTCGAAATTAAAATGTCAGCTAAAATTCTTCCTCGATGCCAATGACATAAAACGTAGGAACCGTTCATGCGATGACAGATAATTCAAAATAAACAAGTGGGGAATTTTACGGCAGGCAACTCCGACAGCAACCGACCACAGTTGCTTTTGTAGATCTGTCACAGAGACAGAGATAGAGGTAGAGCTAGAGATAGAGATAGAAAGAGAGAGAGAATGAGATATGGAGTCAAGGGAGAGAGGAGAAGAGCGACATGAGGAGAAATATTCAATTTCATAGCGCAAAAAGCAAACCGCGTATCAATAAAAATAAATTTTCTGATAATATAATTTATATTCATATCATCTTTCTCCATCTCTCTCTCCCTCCCTCTCTCTCTCTCTCTCTCTCTCTCTCTCTCTCTCTCTCTCTCTATCCCATACAGACTCTCACATAGAGTTGGCAAATTGAGAATCAAATCAATCATTGCATTATCCAGTTGTTTGAACTCGTCCCCCCCTTCCCCCTGGAAATCTGGGAACTTCCCAGGCAGCGTGGTTGGTGTGGTATTTTTTCGAAATGTAGGCCACCGTATTAACATCATTAAATTAAACCTTAATCACTTGTGACAGTACTTTGATAAATCATAACAGTAAAGTTGTTTGATTTATTAGCATTTTCTTTTTCAGCGGTTCTGGTTGCTGAACGCTGACAGCAGAGTCATGTGTCACCCATATATGCATCCAGGCGAAGCAGCTCCTTTCTCTACAGGTCACAGAAGCTAAGAAACAGGTATCATTGAAATTGTGTTAGATAAAAACACTGGTAAAGAAGATGTGATGCAAAATGACCAACACAATTGACAGACGTAAAGACGTTTGCCAGCCGCAACTGGGAAGTTAGCCAAAGCAGGTTATCTCCTTGATACAAAATGTATTCATCTATCTATTAAATAATTTCGAATTTCACAAGAAAATAGTAATTCCCCTTGTAATTTGGTACGCTCAATATACATTATTTATGTACAGTAGTTAACTGTCTTTTCTATGAGTCCATCTTGATGGAGTCGCAATTAAATGTCATCCGAATGTCCTCCATCTTCCACATTACAATACTAGAGTGATAAGGAAAAGCGAATAAGTCAAAATACCAGAGTTTCAGGAAAGACAAAAAAACAAATTATTTTGGCAGCATTGTTGCACTATTTAGGTCAGCCCACCCAGATATTTTTACTTAGTATAAGATACTGTGTAAAAATATCTGATGGACTGAACTAAATATTGTAACAATGCTGTGAAAATAAATTGCTTTTTTGGATCTCCTAAAATTATGGTATTTTGACTTATTCGCTTTTTCCCTATCACTCTAGATCAGCGTTTCTCAACATGTGGTCCGCGGACCACTGGTGGTCCGCGAAGATGGCGCAGACATAATTAAAAATATCATAAAGCAAGTGGAAAGTAAACAAGTACATTTTTTTCACATATTTTGTTATAATAACCTATAATTAATACCCCAAATATTAAGAATATAGGCCTTCTTTTAAACATGGGATGTAAAATTAGGGGTCCGTAAATTTTTTAGACATTTTAGAGGTCCTCGGGTTCAAAAAGGTTGAGAAACGCTGCTCTAGATTATAGCTACCCTCTCCAGGATGCTGAGCTTTATATAGATTCACCGAGGAATAACAAATAATAATTTATTTAACTGCTGTCACAAAGTCAGTGTACGAACTCCAGTAGAAATAACACAGTAAACATACAGCCTACAACATACCTGCAGTGAGTTAAAATGTATACACCTTACACCTAAAAACCCTACCTTTGTAAAATAGAGGTAGGTAGAGAGATTAAACCGACAGTTAACAGGTTGAACAAACGAAGATCTCTTAGAGAAAACATGCTGACATATAAGCACAAAGTCGACTGATAAACAAACCGGATTGATAATTCTTTCACTCTGGGCAAGTTTAGGCTAAGATGGAAAAGTAGAGTCAGAATGAAAAATGCAATGCCATTGCCGGAATTTGAACCGGGATCTTCGGCTCTCCGTGCCGCCACTCTACTATTGAGCTACCACAGCTAAAGGAATTTTTCAGTCTGATTCTACCTTTCCACCTTAGCCTATACACGGCCAATGTGAAAGAAATATCATTCCAATTTGTTTATCAGTCGACTTTGTGCTTATAGTTATATGTCAGCATGTTTTCTCTAAGAGATCTTCGTCCGTTCAACCTGTTAACTGTCGATTTCATCTCTCTACCTATACAGTGTGTCCTAAAATTAATTAACAATACTATTTATAGACATAAATAATCTATATTAATAGATCCCAAATATATTGCACTTCTCTGCCAACATAGTCACTTAATATTAAACTCCCAACAATAGTATATTGCGACACAAGGGCGGAAAGGCACGTTTACGGGTCGAGGAAACAGATTGAAAACCCGAGGCGCAGCTGAGGGTTTTTAAGTTTTCGAGACCCGTAAATGCCTTTACGGTCCGTGTGTTGCATGCTATTTTTTGCACGACGGTTACTTATATCAATTTAATTATATTAATTGTGATATTACCTGAAAATATTATGTAAATACAGACTTGAAGAATGGTGCTTATTTCAGAAAGGGATTCGCATTTGTTATTGTTTATGGCAACCGAATATTTATAAAGCGGGGAGGCCTTGGTCATTTCTGCTCGCAAATAAGCATTTGCGGGCGGTAAAGTAACTTTCCGCCCGTCGCCCCTAGCAACAATTCACTTTCCGCCCGTCGCCCCTAGCAACAAGATTGCGTGTGGTAATGTCAAGTTACGAGCCATGTAAACAACTGTCGTAAGAAACACTTACTAGCTAAGGAGTGCAAAAAAATTATTTATATTACTTGGTCCTTTCGTACTAAAATCTACCTAATTATAGATAGAAACCAACCTGACTTAGTTACTATGAAGTACCATAAAGTACTTAGACGTTGTAAGTCGCTATTGGGTTTTTATCTCATATTTTGAGAACGACTGGTGAGCCCGGTGGAGAATTTAATGTTGTAGCTTATTGGTAGGAGAGTCGAAGATCCTGGTTCAAATCCCGGCTATGGAATTGACTATTTCAATCTGACTCTACCCTTTCGGATAAACAAACTGATGATGACAGATTTACAGATAAACAAAGCGACGACTAGAGACAATTGACATAAAATCGCCAAAAGGAGTCAATAAATAAGTATAAGTAAATAAATAAATAAATAAAATAAATAGTGTCAATGTAAGTGGCACACATGTCACTGATTCCGCGACAAAACTATCAAAGACAGGGGCCACTTGAACATGACCTATGTCAATCTAATTGGAGGGAGCTCTTACAATGCGGAAGGTTTGCCAGAACAACGCTAGACCACTGTGCTTGTAAACAATAAATTAAGTCTTCCCAGACACTGACAATGTGGGCCCTCATCCAATTCACCGTAAAGATGAAGTCATTGTATAACGGTTGCCCCTAGTAAAAAAAACACACATACACTCAAATCTGGTCTACTTTTACTTTCCCATTTCTTCTCTCTCTTTCTATTTAACCCAGATTTCTTTCTTTCATCTTACTAAGGTATCTAGTTAAAAGTGCATTCCTGAGTAATTTAGCAATAACATCTTTCCCTTTGAACTGCTTCCCATAATTAAGAAGATGCGCAGGTGAAACAGACAGATGCGGAAAATGATTATTAATAAAAAAAAAACTTACGCCGTAGAATCATGCTACAAACGAGCCGACTCTAGGAAGCGTTCCTTACGTAGATAGGCCTACATCAGGAAGTAAGCTGTTTATAACACTGAAATGACTTTACCTTTAACTATTGCAGTACCGATTTATCGATTAATCGGCTCGATTAATCGATTAAACATTTAATCGTCAATCAATTACATTTTCCGATTAATCTGTTTAGTCGAATTCTGAAAACGTTTTTCGAGAAACGGGTCAAATGGCCAAACTCCTTTCTCTCGCTTCTCCGGCCTTGGAACATCATCGTTTCTTGAACATTCAAATGTCAACAAACTCGTGTGTCTCAAGTTTTGACTGAAAAAATAACCGGAAGTGTAATTTTGTATATATTTTTTCATTAGTTAACCAATAATGGTATTCATTAATTCAGGATTCCTTCTGATTATCTGTAGCGTAG
Organism: Ectobius pallidus; assembly: GCA_964059195.1. Lineage (NCBI taxonomy): Eukaryota > Metazoa > Arthropoda > Insecta > Blattodea > Ectobiidae > Ectobius > Ectobius pallidus. Next base: position 139,050,645 of record CAXKWD010000007.1, read on the forward strand.
GAGTTATTAAACGTGTACACTTTGGTTTCGTTTAAAATACCGACTTGTTTGTCGATTAATCGATTAAAGTCAAGCGTTAACTCGATTAGAAATTTTAATCGATTTTCAGCCCTACTTTTAACTAATTAATAATAAAAGTCCTGTATAAAAAGGTTCTTGAAACCATGTTAGGTTTTCACAGCTCTCTAAAAGACAGCCATATGTTGACAAAACGGACATTAATCCTTAACCATGGGGGACTTGAGGTCTGTGTGACCGCAGTAAAAACCTAAACCGGTGCTGCTGCATGGATATCGTCTTTACAAGTGCGTTATTTACATTATCTTCCCATCCCGAAATCCTATCACCCATGTGTGTCATCCACCAGTGTTAGTGAACCATGCTAGAAAACAGTTTCTTTTTGTAGCGGTCTGTGAGACTTCACGATAATAAGAAAGTTATTTCCCAACCTCTCTCTAAAAAGTTATATTCACACAATTTCATCATGAATTAAATAATTATGTATCATAAATAACAGACACTTATATAACCAATATAAATCATAAACATTAGTACACTGCAATAACGCACTTCTCGGAATGAATTAACTTCGATGTACCGACTCATGTTGCTGAATATAGGCTAATCCTGATGTATTGCATTCGTAATGGAAGCCAGAATAGCATATTACAATACAATACGGATTCTCTTTATAGATGTGCGACCGCAAATTCATTATACAACATAAAATGACTAATGGATTTACTTAGCTATTTACGTGTACGAGGAACCATACAGTAGGCCCAACTAACAATTTTGTAAAAGCTGATTAGTAGCACGTTCGTTTATGTTTTTAACGCAAGTTAAAAATAAACTATTTATAATATAAATTTGTAAAGAAATGTTAAACCAACTACTCTACTTGAGTTAATTACAAAATTAAGTAACTGAAATATTTCTTGAACGACGACATACAGGCCTAAATGTCAAGCATAAAAAGTGAAAAAGATATGGACGCCCTTTTAAAATTTCTTTGCTAAGGCTAGAAGGCGATTAAACCTTTTTTTTTTTTTTAAGTTGGTAAGATTCATAGTGCGTCTGTACCACTGCCTTCTAGACTGCATTACTCGTCTATAAGTTACACTGCCTGTCCTATACGACTAATTTTGCGTACGCGGCGACATTACAGATGGCAGCACCTTTCACACCCAGCTGCAATACCCTTTACATTTCCGTATGCTGTGTTGCCCTCTGAAGTATAAACTCGGAAACTGAAATATGCTGGAATTTCATGCTATCTGGGTGTGAACTGTGTCGCCTCTACTGGAGAAATTAGGCAATTTAACAATACTCTGAACTCCATATTAAAATTAAGCATAGGGCAGACAGTGTAATTCTTGAGACGGCGGTGGTCTGTACATTAAAAGAGAGCTGTAATATTATTGCACATTCGTTTGTACTGCGACAATTAGCTTCATTCTTGCCTATTCCACATTGGTGTGAATTTTCCGATAATCCAAAATGACAAATGTAATGAAATTATTCTATGGTATAGAGAAATGTCCGCTCCTTCTGATGGTGCCAAGTCATCAATAATAATTGATACAAGGCCTTATTTCTATTATTTTGGCGCGAACCTACATTCTTGCAGAAAAAGAATAAATCACGCGATAGATAAATAAAATCAATGATTAAAATTGAGAAATATTTTTTTATTGTCTGATGTTAATAGAAAATACTCTTCCTCTGGACGATTACTAAATTTATGTAAGAAAAAAGCTATTTTATTTAACTGAATACTACTTGAAAATTGTCTGATGGTACACTTTGTTATTGATTCTACGTTGGTCACTAAGCGAGAAGAAATGTACACAGATATCTGAAATAGTTTTAAAAGAAACTAGAGTTCGGTATCAAATAGCATTCATAAGATATGGCGCATTTGCCCAGCGCTGTATTTCGCGGTATTGACTCAGGTGACAGTTTTGTTTAGTATTCCTTATCTTGCTTTTCTCAGAGTTATGACTATATGAGACTTAAGTTACTGTACTGGTAATAATGAAATTATGACCATTCAGCTCGTTCTCAACCCATGCGAATAATGGAAAGCATGATACATATTGGCCATTAGTGATCCAGATGAAACCCATCTTCAGGACTTCTTACAAATATCAACATCTTTGGAAATTGACTTCGGTGAATTTGTTATTCCCACGAGCGTCCACAGTGCTCTCATTAATGTGTACTGTATTTTAACAAGTAATAATTTTACTACATCCACAAAAGTGCGCTCATTAATGTTTTCCGAATTTAGTACATAAAATTTGAACTCCGTGGCGCTACATCACTGAAGGGACAAGGCCTACCACCCGGCCGCTGCGTCATCTACCATAGACTGATGGCAGGATTGGGGGCATATGGTCAGCATGCCGACACCCACGGCCGTTAATAGTGGTTTCCATGACCGGAGCCGCTACTTCTCTATCAAGTAGCTTCTCAATTTGAATCAGGAGGCTGAGTGCATCCCGTTCCAGACCTCCCTACCTCAGAAAAATCCGAGGGGATACCGGGGATCGAATCCGGACAGACAGATCTGTAGTCAGAGATGCTAACCACAAGATCACGCCGGCGGTCGAATTTAGTACCGTACGTAATAACTGCATCCAAAAAAGTGTTTTCAATAATATGTGCTGCATTTTAATAAATAATAATTTTAATTTTTAAAAGTAATTTTATAAAAATTGTGCGGCCCTTGACTTCAATACACATCATATATTGACCCTCGTAAGTAAAGATGTTGGCCACCCCTGCCGTAGCTCAAGCATATAATTCTAAACACGTGTTTTCAGTTGTATTATTACTTTTAAAAATTATGATATGCAACATTTATACTGTTGTGTTTTTGTTATGACATTTCAACTGTATCGTTTTCACATATTTTTATATTACAGAACTCAGGATTTAAAAAAAATTTGGAATTAAAACTTTCAGTATTCGCGTTTGTGCGAGATAAACAAAGGACATCCATGCTCGCATATGTAACTGAACTCTCTCATGGCAGACTAACAGAACAAGCAGGTTTTATGGTATAGCCTACAACAAACATGAAGGTGTTCCTACAGTATTTATAAATGCGAATTAAATCTCAGAGGAGGTCGCATTTCAAGACAAAAAACGTCGGATATTCCATAACAATTTTTGAAGGTAAATATTTTTTCCTGAATGTTAACTATGAAAAATCCGCCACACTAAACAGACAAATAACTTTCGTCATATAGGTAGATTATGACAACCGCGCCATGAGTTGAGCCACGATGCATTCAGCAAAATAATCGTAGGTAGGCCTATTGAAATCATTTTGGTATAATACATAATATAAATCTCGAAATGTAGAATAAAAATATTACAGTAAAAAGTATAAATAACACATCTTTATGGTTTCTTAACTTTTTCACTAGTTTTGCTCAAGATTCACTCAAATTTTTCGAAACTTAAATCCATTTATATTTTTTGAGCAATTTCAACTTCTTGTTAAATTGAATTTCTGAAAGCACAAAATTTTTGTTGTCAATCCTTGTGTTTTACATATACCAGTCTCTCCCAGATTGAAGAAATGTTTTCCAAAATTAAGGGATGAATTACACATTTGTAACTGCTATCGGCACAGTTACAAATAGGCCTATATGTTATCGTTTATAAATAAAAATCACGATTTAACATCTATAGAAATTACTGGGCTGATGAGCGTACGAAAGACACAGTTCCCCTCCCATTTTTAGAGTTTTGCAGATGTTTGGTTTTAAGATTTGTACAGTATTACATTTCCATTTCAAATTGCAATTCTGCCGTAAGGGATCAATTTTATTATTAAATAAAAGTTATTTGTAATCGACTATTCTCTGACCGTCAACATGATGTCGTGTAAATTATTTTTACAAATGTTTAATCAAACTAGCCCATTAAGCATCAATATTCTGACATCTTTTTTGCACTCTTATTTGGCTAAAAAGCTAACCGAAACTGTAGAGCGTCAAATACTAGTAGGCCTATACTAATTTTCAGAGTTACCGTACATGTTTTTTTTTTTCTTTCTTTCTTCTTTCTTTTCACTTACTGGCATTTGTATAAGTCATTAGACACGTAAATAAATATAGCCTATCAATTTGAAAATATTAGCTACGTCTGCTTTACGACACGGCCGTATTTATGTTCTATTGTTCCTTCAAGTGGAAAAACACGTTAGGCTTTTTATCTAAACGGAACTTAATATAAGAGTAATAAATCAGCCAGAATCGATTTGAGACAATCTAATCAATACCATTACAACACATGGACAGCAATACAATAAATTATGGTTCATATTCGATGCACGTATATTCCCTATGACGCATTTCAACCCTTTGAAGAATACAATAAATTTTACTACAGTCGAACCGTCAATAGGATGTCGTATAAAATACTTAAACAAATGTTTATTCAAACCAGCCCATCAATATTCTTACTTCGTCTGAAGGCAACATATAACAGCGGAATGAAATTCAGGTTGGCTGAGGTATATTGTCTCTAAAGAACAATGCACTCGCTGCTAAACAATACAAACCACTTGTATAGCTTGTTTTTATCCCTCACAACACAAACATGTTCATGTTAATAGCTAAACTTTGAAAACGATAGCAAGCTTTCACTCAAGTACAATAATACATTAAAATAGCTTATTCATGTATCGCTTATGAGAACTATTTATAAACCTAGTTACGTCCGGAAAACAAACTCATAAATAGGGTAGGGTTTTTTAGAAGATTTTTACACAAATAAGAAGAAATTAGAAAAAAAGGGTTGGCAAACAGTACTTTTTCACGATTTTCGCAAATGCTTTCTTGCTCTTTGTGAACGACTTTACAATAGGGTTGAGCATCGATGGTCGATGTTTTCAAAAAATCGATATTTTCTACATCGATGATCGATGTTTTCTACATCGATGGAAAACCGATGTTTGGCTACATAGATGTTTCTTCCAGACATCGATGTTTTTAAATATTCACAGTATTTTTTGCATTAATTTTAATAAAGTAATGATGAATATTGACATACTGAGTCGGATATTGAGAACGTATTGACAGAATATTGCTTTCAACAAAACATCGATATTTTTCATGGAAATATTTCCGTTTATTAATGAATTTTGCCTAATTTGCCTGAAACCATGACTTTTTAAAAATATACACCAATGTTTTCCGTCAAAATACATCGATGTTTTCAGGTCGATATTATCGTCACATCGATGGTTACCGCCGATTTTATCAACGATGGTGAACATCGATATTTTAACTATCGATGGTCATCCCTACTTTACAACTCTATCAAGGGACTTACACTAATACCTATAGAGAAGGGACGGAAATCAGTAGCAATTCTACTGTCTGCTTGGTGTAAGTTGAAACATGACCATTCTCCTGGTATGGTATTTTTCAAAACATGACTACATCGGGCTGTCTTTGTGGAATGGTTTTATAATGTGTCCCTCCATCATGAGGGTCACTTATTGTTCTCTACAGAGTCAGTGTATTTATAAAGTACACATTCCTTTGATGTAACGAAAATGACCATTATTACACCTGGGTAGGAAAAAATAATTACAGAGGCCAAACGATTCACGACACTGGCCTGAATAATCTCCAGAGAAGACGGAAACCTGACAGTGACAGGCCACTTCTAGGCCTTTAATGAAGGTAGCCTATCGTTCAATAATCCCTACAGTTATGAAGCAAAGGGAAATGTTACATAGATACTAGGTAGCTCCAAGAACTGAGTCGTTTATGTTTTGCAAACTACGAGGGAAAATCAAATGAAAACCACAATTAATTTTTCCACTATTTTTCTGCAGGAAGAATGTTTGCTTGTACATTATTTTTCTACATAGTCCCCTCTCAGTTCAATGCACTTATGGCATCAGATAGGAAGTGCTTCAATACCGCACGAGAAAAATTATTCTGGTTGACAATGTAGGCACTCATGCAACGCCGATTGGACGTCTTCATCAGACTTGAACTTCTGTCCTCCAAGGAGCTCCTTTAATGGACTAAAGATGTGGAAATCTGATGGTGCCAAACCTGGCAAGTATGGCAGATGTGGGAGGCACTTGAAGCGTATGTCTTCGATGGTTTTCGTGATTGCACGAGCAGCATGAGGACGGGCGTTATCATGTTGAAGGAAAACACCTTGCTCTCAGCAACCCCCTTCATTTTGTCACCATCAGATTTTCAAATCTTTGGTCCATTAAAGGATCTCCTTGGAGGGCAGAAGTTCAAATCTGATGAAGACATCCAATCGATGGTGAAGGAGTGGCTACAGCGTCAACCAAAATATTTTTTCTCATGTGGTATCGAAGTTCTTCCAATCCAATGACGTAAGTTCATTGAACTGGAAGGGGACTAAGTAGAAAATAATATACAAGCAAACATTCTTCCTGCAGTGAAAATGGTAGAAAAAAATTAATTGCAGTTTTCATTTGATTCTCCCTCGTAGTAGGCCTATATCTGCCAAATTTAAAAAATATTCTCAACTGTAACTGTAGTGCATTGTGACAAATTTCAACTTGAATGTAATCGACCCTTACAGACCTCAATTCCTATATTTATATAAGCAATCAACAAGTGAAATCAACAGTGAGATTTAAGAATAAAATTATTGAATAATATTTCAGTCGAATAGCTGGTCTCTATAAATGACAGTCGAAACAAGATGATAAAAATTCTAAAATATACATAAAGCATTACTCTATTGATCTTATAATTTTGCTTTTATACTATTTTTTAGGTAACGAATTTACTTTTTTGAGGTAACGAATATAGGGTATCCTGTCAGACGTCAATGACTCCAGAGAATTTAGAAAATTATGTAATTCCTCACTATGCTGAAAAATTTAATGCATAGGGCATCATTAGATACGTGATATTGTTTTTATGGTTTTAAAAAAATTCTACTTATGCCATTATTTACACTACTTATTTATGTTAATTTTTTCCAAATGGAACAAAAAGACTCAACAAAGTTCTGAAATTCGAAGTCTTAGGAATAAAACAACGTTGTTCTCAGTGTATTATACAGTAATGCACTGCTCCTAGAAATGTCCATTATTGCTCTTGGGGTCTTTGTTGATAAATAAATAATAACAAATAAATAATAATAAAACTGTAGTGGACGCCAAGAACGCTGGAAACAAAAGAAGTACAAAACTACTTTAACCAATTTTGGTTTTTGTGGAAGCCCTTAAAATCCAGCACTCCTAAACAAACCGCTGAGCTGGCTAACTGAGCAAGGAGAGAAGGAATGATTGGTTTTACCACTTCCCCTCAACAGATAGAAGGGGTTGTGCCTTGGCACAAATCAGCCCTCCCCACCAAAATCGCAGGATCAGCACAATCATGAAAACCGATGAGAGAAACTCGACTCCTGTTAAAGACATTTTACAACCAGATTCTTCAAGATAGTTGTGTTTCTTCGTGGTTTTATCAGGAATCCATACAGTCTTCTTGAAGCTGTGTAAGCTCATTTTTTCACTCTCGAAGCTATTTGTTTTAAGCTAAGCTTGGCAGATCAAGCAAAACGGAAACTCTCAAGGTCGAACGCATAAACTCTGTAATTCCATAAAGAGCAGAAGCAAAATATTCAACTAAACATACAAAATTGAAAGCAAGGCATCAGAACAACGTAAATTATTCTTAAGCAATCATCAATGTATACGTAAATTAGAGCTAAGAAGAGCTAATAGCAATTAAAACGGTAGTTCGCTATTATCGGTGCCCCTTAAATAAATAATAAAAGTAAAGTGTTCCCTATTACAGGCCATGGAGGCCCAGAGGGTTCCAGGAGGTTGAGGCTCCCAGATTTTTAGACATCGGCACATGAAGGTGGTAAGGTTGTCAGCCTTACGCACCGGCCGCCTTAACCCCCAGGATTGCTCCCGGTACTCATTTCTGTTAGAGGCTGAGTCGACCCCAGGGCCATAGTGCCACCAGAAGGATTAGGCCATTTGAAAAACTCCAACGACCTCATCGGGGATCGAACCCGCGACCTTCCGGTTTGTAGCGCAGCGCCTCAACCACTACGCTACGGCGTACCCCCTTAAATAAATAATTGACAACGGAAATTCTTATTTCATAGATCTCTATTCTGAAAGTAAAGTATCTCATACACAGTTAAGTTACTTATTATTAAAGTTTAATATTAATATTATCTATTTCTATCCACAACTTTTGTTGGTGTCAATACAGTACTGCTGAGAAGAATCTGATTTTATTCAGACCTCGGGAACGTTATGGGATATTATTATATTTATTACTATTATTATTCCACTGATAATTATAGCAGCTACAATTAATTAATAACCAGTTCTACAGTTATGTGTTCTAAAAACCTGATTCATTAGTTCTAATTATATTCAAATTTTACACCAATTAGGTAACTTCACTTGATGATTGCTTATATTGTTATAAAAATTCAGCTCCGAAGGGTAAATTAAACAGGGTGTTAATCAATAACACCAAAATATCTTACCTGTGTATAGAGGGGACATAGATAAGCAACTTTTATTAGGAAAATGTTGCTCTATGGCGTAAAATGTGAACGCTACTGGGCATTAAAGCCATTACAATTTGATGCCCATGTCAATAATTAAGCGAAATAGGGTTAACATTTTTATTAAATTGACTTCATGTCTTAGTGTCGATAAAAACCTGGCTTTTAATAATTCATTAACAGCTATATCATAATTTAGAGTTTTCATAATCTGCAACATTTACAGACTAATCGCATTACTGGCCGCCACTGGTTTACTTTTTTTTTATTCATAACTACAGTGTTAACAACGAAGTTCCTTTGTTTTGCATTTCTTTTAAATGTTAGAAGTGAGTGACGGCCATGCCCTGGGAGATTTTATGCTGTAACAGGAAACATTTAATCCATAGAGCAAAAATATCCCAATAAAAAGTTGATGGTCTATGCCCCCTATATATGTACAGGTAAAATATTTCGGTGTTATTCACTAACACTCTGTATACTATGCTATAGTGGAGGCAACTTCTACGTATACAACTTGGTTCAAGGCATGCCGACAGACCCTCATAATCCGCAGTAAATAACTTGAAATGAGGGTGTCTTGGACAATAAGTTGTATATTCTGGATTTTCAGCGAGTTTCTTGGGCGTTGAACTTGCCTGGCAGCCAATAGAATTTCGTGTGCAACCAATCAGGGCTCATTTATGAATTTTTGACATTTATGCTATGACTCCACGTGGACACCAGACGAGTGCCGTTCAGTCAGTTGTTGCTCCCCCCGTACCACTCCTTAAGTGCCAGAGAATGACTTAATCCTCAAAGCATGCCGACTGTCTACATAGGTTTTGCCTCCACTATACCTTATTTTAGGATGACGCATGTAGTGAAAAGGTTAAAAATCCCTTTAGGCAGTCCTACAGGCTGAGGTAGATTTCGAAGTGCTTATCGTTTAATTTATTGTCGCTGCGCAGCACTCTTCTTCTTTAGCCTTGGCATGACAAAACCGCAATAATAACTGCAAAAAAGAGGAAAGAGCACTTTTTCAAACATTCAAATCTCACCTTATATGAGAGCTATGGAGACACTAGTTATTAATTTGTAGAGTACTCATCAAGAGCTTTCCAACAATACCCCACAAGACGTGGTTTCAAAAATTTCGAATTTCCATCCCCCACTCGTACCCCCAAAACCCTCAAATCGTTGGTATCACTGTGAACTCCATAGGGAGTACTCTAATTTATTCAAACAAAGTTTCCCTCTATACTTCATAGGGGCCGAGATTGTAATTTTTTCAACATTTCAACCCCCTCCCCCGACCCCCCTTGGGCCAATTTTGCTCATTAACGAACTTGTCCGAACTATTGGACCTAGAAATAACATAATAAAATTGTTCAAATATCTTCAAAATGACAGCCGCTAGCGTGTAAAGATATATATAAATATAGGCCTATATATATAAACATACAACAAAAAATTTTAATGCGGGCGGTGATTTCGTACTTAGGGAGACGTGAAACGTAAAGATATGAAATAACTTTCCGAAAGTCATGACATGGTATCGATCCCAATAGGTAGATTTTTCTTCGAAATCTACCTGAAAAGTGGTTCCCTTATGAGCAATGTTCGTGCGTGGGAGCAATATCAATGGCATAATATTATCAAATTTCAATATATCGTAAATTATACAGCAAATTATGCAGGAACTGATATGTACGCATAGCTTGACGGATATCTTGATGAGAACGTGATCTACAAATGTTGGTATAACCGCGGACACAAATGGATCATGAATTATAACCACAAGAACACGTCGGTAAGCCACTGTAATGCAACTAAGTCACCGCCAACATCCAGCATTGCCATGTTAGTATAATTTGAAAACCCACCCAGACAATCATCCTCATGAATGATGAGTTGCAAATCTACAATATTATTCTTTTGTAAAATGGATTCATAGAAGTCAAAATAAACCGAAATTAAGAAATGAATAAATAAGAAAGAAATAATAGTAAGATTGATTAAGCAGCATCAATAAGAAGACCATAAAAAAGAGAATAAACGGTTCAAAATATATTGCACAAACTTTCTAACAGATTTTAATTATTGAGGTTCTTAGGTAGCATTCCCGTTCGTGCCATTTTAACAATAGGCCTACTTCGTCCCAAACCACCGTATATCTACAAAAGAATATAATATCATTGTTGCCTAATCCGAAAATCTGCATCAACGCCGGCACCGACAAAGGACAGGTGCTCTTGTAGACGCGTGGATTCCCCCAGTGTTACCGCTGAACATTCAGCACTTCTCAAGTGGTACTAATTTGGCAACATAGTACTGGACTGCAGACAAGTGTGAATACACCTAATAACCTTTCTATTCACTGATTAACAGGTCGAAGAGGATTAGGGTGGCAGCAGGTAGAGATAGTTCATGGGAAAAAAAGTATTTAAGAAGTGGCATCCACCTCACTCTGATTGGTTTTAACGTGTTCATTATGACCGAGGAATTTCACAATAAGTTAATTAATTATAGTTTTCTTGTTACTATGGGAAACAAAAGATTAAACACAATGGTCTCATCTCCAAGGAACCAAGCTTCGTTCCGTAAGAGGATCCTCCATTGCGGCTTGCTACTTTAAAGGCCGAAATCGTAGACACCAAGTCCTTATAACCCGTCTGAGAATTGGTCACACAAAAATGACCCACTTCTACCTAATTACAAGAGATAGTGAACCACAATGTACTAAAGTGCAGTTACTCATTGGATGGCCAGTCGGCTTCAAAGGTTTCGGTGTTTCTTTATGTTAATTGATCTGACTAAATCGGTCTTGGGCTTCCGCTAGCCAAAACAAAAGCAACGTTGCAAATTCTCTCATTGTTATCACTGACCTCAGTTCTTCCTTCGCTTTATTCAATTCACACGTGTTATTGTTTACTGTAACTTGATCTTGCAACCTTGCGTTTCACTCCACGCGGAGTAGACGAGTAGCTGTCAAAATCGCCACAGGACATTCTTAGATTTTGATTGGCTGGGGTAACTAGCTGATTGGTGCGGTAAAACAAAGAACATGGGTTGAGCTGTCGGTAAACTTTTCCTCCTAACGAAAGGAAGCCGCCTGGGTATGCAATGAGTAACTGGACTATACTTGCAATTCTCCACTGTCAATGTATGCTCACAGAATGCCGCCGCTTCGATCACATCAGGAAAAATTACAAGATATCAGACAACTTACAAGTTCTTAGTAATGTAAAAATGTAAAAAAAAAAGAGTTATATTATTTCTTAAAGATATTCATGTTTATAGTAAAATTTAAATGTTATATCATCATTTGTAAAACTCTGTGATTAACATTGTTATAATATTCTTAACTGGTAAATGTACAGTCAAAGCGACTAAATATAAATTATAATAATTAAAAAAAAAAAGATTATCATGCAATGTAACTTCTGACATTCTGCATTTAAGTCACTTATTTCGTTTTCCACTTGATATCTATTCATTTGATTATACGACAAATGTTCATTTAATCTCCTCTACATAGAATAGTCCAACATTTTTCAACGCATTTGCCATAAAATCTTACTCGCACTCTTCCATATAGTGTTATCAAATTTCCTGAAATCGGAAGGCAGCATTTGAAAATCCAATATTAGAGGCATCTTTGCGATAACTAGGATTTCATTGTCTCGTTAATTTTGACATGTTATTCTCTTGCCTGTCAAAGCTGGTTTTAATTCTCTATCAATTTATCCGTATTTTATATCATCCAACAGCTCAGTGACAACTGCCTGCCTCCCCCAATGAGAAGTTAGCTAAATTAAGTTAGTCCCGTCCTCTTGCCAAGATATGGTCAAATTAAATGAGGAGAGAATGAGAAGACTTGGAGGGTGAAAAAGCCAAGCAAAAACAGCAATTGAAAGAATCTAGGGAGATAACGCTGGGTTAGATGATATGAAAGCTTTAGATTTAATTAACGGTGCTGTGTCAAGTTAATTTATAGATCTATCACCATATAGGATAACAAGGAATTGAATAGAGATTTAAGACAAAAACACTACAAGAATAATATGACCTAACAATGGTTAACCACGATACTAAATATGCGTATTTTTTTTTCACTTACTCTCTTAAATTCCATTATTGCAATGAACGGAGACTTCGCAAGGCAGTAAGTTTCAATCAAGAGAAAATTGTGTCTGCTCTCCGAGAAAGGGCTGTGTCAATTGCCAAAGTATAGCATTAGTCTTCTCGAAAAATGCTTTTAATAAGTATTTTACTGCACCATTTTTAACGTGGAACGTTTGAAGTCGTTTGGAGAAAAATATACGTCATTAATTTTTAGGCTAATCTCATTAAAATTCTCTGTTGCTATGGTAAAAATAACTAACTAATAAACTTATTTCACTTAATCGTTGGCATTTTAAATTTAAAAAAGAAAGAACAAAGAAAAAGAAAGAAGTTATTAAATATAGGACTAGTCTCCAGAAAGTATGACAGGAATTTAAAGAAAAGAAGAGAAGAAAGACAGACAGACATACAGACAGATAGAGTGAACGAAAGAAAGAAAGAAAGAAAGAAAGAAAGATAGAAAGAAGGAAAAAGGGAGGTAAATTTCTCAGAGTTTCGGCGTTTTCTCCATGGACATTCTAATGTTCTCAGTAACTCACGCTGTGTATAACCACACAAATTCAGAATATATATAATTTTTTATTTTTGAAGTTGTTCAAGCAATTATATGAAATTTCAATACAAAAAAAGAGAATAGAAGTTCAATTGGTAAGTTTAAAAAAAGCTGTGTCAGAACAATTACGTGTTCAACTTTCGTACCAAAAACAAAAAAGATAGAGATTCCTGAAGGTTGGAAAATCTTTTAATTTATTATAACATTACATACCACCATTACATTACATACCATCCAACCCAAGTTTGGTAGAAAAATAGATGGCAATTTTCGAATAATCGGTGCATAGAGTTAATAGAGCCACAGAACTTAAACGGGCTATCAGCCAGGTTTTATCTGAAGGTATTGTTCTGAGCATAAATTCTTACACAATGACAAAATACCTGGACTACGTAACAATTCGACCTTGGAGCACGTAGAAACAGAAAGAGTGAGGGTGTGTGTTACAACACTTAGATGACACCATACCATCATCATCATTACCAAGACCTTCAGCATGATACATCCAAATTACTAGGCTTGAAGGAGAACCTTGGTAATGGAATCCATTCACGATAGTCGTGCTTCTCGTGATGTTTGCTATCCGCAGCCATTCTTATCACTGTAGGAATGGAATAACTATTGGCTACATGAAAAATTTACGTGCATGAGTGACGGTGAGTTTTGCAGTATCATTTACCTTCACACTTCGTTTTGCTGAAACGCTTCTAATATTGTAGAAAGAGCTCTTTTTTTGGAGGGTGGAAGAAAGGCAGAAAGTCATTTCAATGCCTGCAGGAATGTTGGAGTGGAAATTAACATAGAAAAAAACTAAGTATGTGGTCATGAAACGTCAAAATAATTCGTTAGAAAATATTACAATATCAGATAAAGCATTCGAACAAGTGAATGAATTCAATATATGGGAGCAATAATTTATTTATTTATTTATTAAATCTCCAAGTACAAGAGCCCTATTTTACCTAGGTATGCTAGGGCTATAGTTTCAGAATAAGTATGTTATAGGGAGCAATAATTACAGATACAAATAATACTAAGGCCGAAGTTAAGTGTCCTCTAAAAAAAGAAATGCTTGTTTTTATGCTATTCAGAAAATGTTATCTTCTCGTTTTTTTGTCCAGAAATCTAAAAATAGGAATTAGTGAGATAATTATAAAAAGTTCAAAACATTTTACGTCTGATGATAATACAATTATATGTGTGTATATAATATGTATATATATATTTTTTTTTTCTGTACAAAAAAATCTGATTAATAATTTTGATTAAGTTAACAGTTTGTCAAGTATCTATGCACATTGTGAAAAAAATTCAGAACAGTAACTACCTTTATTTTTGTGGGAGAAGATAGATTTTAAATTTGACTAGGTAACATTAAACTTGAAACTAAGAAAACGAGCGATATAAGTTTGCATGCTAAAGCCTTTTCTAAATATGGCGTCAGCAACACCTTGTGATGCGACTAAACGGTATATAACTAGATATACATTACAGGGCATGCTGGATTTTTTTAATTGTTAAAATAAAAGAATGACGCATTTTATCAACACTTCTGTCATCCCTTAACATTAAACGTTTCATTCAAGTGCAGCGAAAATTTCCCATTTCAAATTCAATATCTCTAATTAAAACATTGCACTGTAGTAACAATAAGCCCTATGAATCAGTTGTATACCAGATACTACAAATAGGCCTATTGCACTGTGCGATGGTAAATGCTGATAGTTTTTACAATACAGTCGACATTGACATTACCGGTAGCGCGTAAAACTGGTTTTAGAGTGCAGATAAGTTGCACTGGGGACAGTTACGTATCGGTTGCACAGATGATAAAACACTTTCTGCACTGCCTGTTATCATATGCTACATGAAGGGGAGAGTTTTTGCTACACAGGGAGCCGACAAAAGCATTCTCAGCTATTAAGTAATTGACACCACTCACAATGAGAAGGGAGATGGGAAGAGGTGCAGGGTGTAAATAGGAAGTTGAAATACAGTATTGAAAAGCTGATTATATATATATATATATACAGTATATATATATACAGTATATATGTCGAATTTAAATAATATAATTAATGAAACTGTGAAAAAGTAAGGTATTAAAATGACTAATATAATGACATATTCTAACCTCTTATTTTCAAAGGGCTTTCGGTTGCATGGAATCATCATCAGGATTTATAATTTACTCAGATGATTTTTTATAATCTATAATGTTTTATAAATTTTACAAAATTAGACTAAATTCCTTTGTTAAAAAAATTGTAGTTTTTTTATAAAGTATTTAACAAATCAACTTGTAAAATTTATAAAACATTATATAGAAGGAATGATAAATGGGAAGAAGGTTCGAGGCAGAAGAAGATATCAGATGATAGAAAACATTAAAATAAATGAACTATATGCAGACACAAAAAGGAAGGCTGAGAGAAGGGAAGAGTGGAGAATGCTGAGTTTGCAGTGAAAGACCTGCCCCTGGGCAGAACACCACGAATGAATGAATGAATGGATCATAAAGCAAGTATTTGTAAACTACAGATGCCCTGATTATTGTTTAATGTATTTACTTATTGTGTCTCCAACGAGAAAAAGCCCTACTGTACAAATATATGCTAGGGCTATAGTTTAACAAAATACATACTAAAATATGTTATAACCGAAAGACCTAGGCAAAATGAAAGAAGTTGAGAATAAAGATATTATGTAAATACTGCATTCATTCAGACTAACGGTACAACCCAACATAATTTTAAACACTTCTAAAGTGAAGTCATGCTTAGTAGAAGATCCACCATCCAAACAGTTAACATAATTCAAAAAAAAATTGGAACTGATGTTTCTGTCCACTATTTTGTATAATTCAAGCAATTCGTGGGGAACAGATCTCTACTGATTCAGAATAAAGGTAATAAACGGATGAGGAATTTTCGCATTCGAAAATAATAACATAGAAGATTTGAACAAAAACGTTCAACATTAAATTAATTAAATTAAATTTTACTTAATAAATACAGACAGAAATAAGCTACATATATAAGATACACAACATATGGAATTAAAGAAGCTAGTGTTCGGGAAAATGTGGTAATAGTGGTACTTCTTTATAGGTTAAATTAATCTATATAGAAGCAATTTTGTGTGAGAGCCTGAAAAACATATCCAGATTAAAATAAAACTAAAAAAATAGCTTGTATACAAACTAAAGCTAATGGACATTCTTTTCTGAAGTAATTGGTATCATAAGTTGCTAAAATTAAATATTTTTAACAAAAGAAATGTGAATTATATAGTTGTACATGTTGAATATCAGTATTTTAACTTGTCCCTACTTGCAGTTACATATTATAAAATTGCTAACCGGCATATATACCTCCAATGTTATTTCAGTATAAAAAGATGCGTTATTATTCACTTTGGTGGTGTTATTGAATGATAAACCAATGTGCTACTTCGTATATAACTATAGGGTGTATCGAAATATCATTATGCGATTTGTATGCCCGGCCAATCAAAAAATTAATACTCGTCCGAATAATATAATATATCACCAATCAGTGTCTAAATAACTGAAGAAAAAGGTTGCTCAGAATATCTTATTTCAGTTGGTAAAAGTTGAAGCGAAAATTAATTAGTAACAAAGTTCAGTTTTCTACATTCTTTTTAAAATTGTAAACAAATGAAGTTCAACGTTTATTAAGTAAAATGAAAACATAGATGTAATCGGCATTATTAAAACGTCAGATGTAGGCTACGTCATACGAGAAAATCACATATTTCAGGAAGCGATAAGCTTAATAGCAACAAAAATTTCATTCAAAAGATGACAGAAAGTATTAAATCAATTTTAATTCGCAAACATTGACAATATTATTTACATCATGCTCGCATCACAATCGAAAACAACCATATATTGATCTTCAACGTCTGTTCACCAACTCTGCACATTCACTGTACACCATACACTACTTACCACCTTCGGACCAGCCGACTTGTAACAGAAATAGAGGACAGTATAAAAGAGAAAAGAGACGAGGACAAACAAGGGGTTATATAAAAATTAAAAAAGAGCGGTTTAATGATCTGAACAATACTATCTGTCCGAAGTTACAACGCTTTTTGTCTAACACGCCAGAATGATTTTTACAACTGTTTTTGCGAGTTTTATTATCTCTTTTTTTTCATCTTCTCCGGTGGAAGCACAAAAGGAAGCATTCTGCAGATGACGTTTCAAGAGCATTAGTTTTGTGGGCAAGTGTGAAGTCTCTTTTTATGTTCCTGTAAAAATTGAACCTCTCAGGAAAGAATATCGCTGTATAGTTAGGTACAACAAGAATGAGAACGTAGTTTTAGTATTTTCGTCTTTCAGTTAAAGCTTAAATCTTCTACATTTAGTTACGCCTTGAATTACATAGCATTGTTTTACAATACTGATGAACATATTTTGCAAATTTTAATTAATATAACTATATAACAGAAATTTTAGTAACTCCCATGTTGTAATCTACTATAATTGATTATTTATTTTATTTGGCAGAGTAATACCGAAAGGCCTTCTCTTCCACTCAAGCAGTCGGTGAATTTGACTATCTGTTAACACAGAAATTTTCAGATAACTTTTTTGTTCATGAGCAAGTCATCATCTGCAAGCGACAAATTGTAATATTAGTTTCGGCACTAGGTTTAGATAGTACTATTTATACATTAAGAGTATTAAATTTATTATTTAATTTCGAACATAAACTAGTAATAATTATAATGTTTCAATTAATATAAATTCGCTAGTATTGCTATTCATTCCTTGCAGTGTAGATGACAACCTAAACATAAATGCTTAGAGCCTTAGACAGAACCTTAATAACATTAAGTCATCTGATCGGCAACCCAGATGATCATATAGATCCAGAAAAAGTGCATCACATACTTTAGTGCAAAAATACTTTAACGAAATTTAAACCATACATTTGGTAAAGAAAACAGTACATAGAAACCGTATGTAGTGAGACAAAATAATACCTATGCAACAAATACAATGACTCATTTAAAATCTTGCTACAGATTTATAAATATGTACAGTATTGTTACCAATGAAGATGAAGGAATAACAATCTGACAAATTAGAATGAAAAGAATAGCTATTTAGGTATCAAGTATGCAAAATAAGGTTCTAGCGGTCGATCAAGTATTGCGGACGAGACGTACAAAATACTGGACGAGTTTGTGGACATAATGTCACCTGATTCCTGCACTACGAACCGTAAAAATACAATGCAAAACAACAATGCTTAAGAACTAGTTTAGAAAGCTTGTGAAAATATGAATGATAGACTTGGGCTAAAACATTCATATCCGAGCCAGAAATATTTGGAGATGCATTTGAATGTGTATGTGTTTGTGTATATATAGTATTTAAAGGTTGGCACTGAAACATGTCCCTTTTGACAGGCTATTTAGTTTTTAAGAATCATGGCAGAGGATGTTAGCCTACAGATGGTACACCGTTAAGGCCGCAAAGTTATGAACTAAGTTTATTCCGGAATCTGGACATAGGTTTATGATAATGCACATCATTACTTCAATGTAAGACAAAAAGAGCCATCTCATCTGACGTGGTTTAAAACGTCATATATTTATATGAATTGTACTGGATTATAGTGAACCAAATCTGTTATAATTATTAAAGGAATCTGAAAGTTAATAACTGTACTCAGTTCTACTACTAGAAGTAATATATATTGCTTAAAGTAGGCTGGAACATTTGGAAACAACCTAATCCAATATTAAATCTCTTTTGCGGTCTACGGTAGGGACTATGTAACAGATTAGAAAACTAAACGAATGGAGAGGGCTGGAGAGCCCCTAGAGATCCAATATGGATGAATGTGGTTATAATATTAAATTTATGTACGAACTAGGTCATACCCATGGCTAGTGGTGGTTACACAACCCAAAACCTCACAACGCGTTTATATATACGTATAAATAATTTCATCCCAGCCAGTGAGCGCGATGAAATATTAGGCTATTGCCACGGCCAGCCTTCTTCTTTCTTCCCTGGCTTTAACTTGTTTAAACAAAACTAATTTTGTAGGATGTGATATAGGATAAAATACAATAAACTTGAAATATAACATTTTAAACATTTTCAAACGCCAAGTTGCATTAAACCTTATTTACTTACTTACTTACTCAATGGCAATAGACAATTCCTCAGCAAGATAAAGGAATTTTATCTATTTTATGGAACCCGGCTATACTAAAATACGCTTTTTACGTATAACTTAACGGTATCATGATGATATCCATTGCGATACAAATGTTCATTATAATATAGGCGTGGTATCGATTATTATCGAACATGGAACGATCTTGAAACCTTGAGATCATCAAATGAAACTGCGTAATAAACAAACTGTATTTAAAATAAAATAAATTCCGTTCGTGCTAATTTTAATGTAATAAATTTAGCTCAATTCATGTTTATTTATGTGCGTTATTTAAAGTTAAAACGTCAAGAAGTGCCTGCAGGCCTTGTAGCTTGCCATCTATCGGAAAAGACGATAACTACTACTTCTCATGTAACGTCCAACCGAGACAATAATCTGTGGTTCATGAAAGCTTATATATCTACTAAGAGCTGTTGTCCGACAGTTGTTTGGTTAATCAATTACGAGGTATTCTAAAAACCCAAAATTTAAACAGTTGAATATGATAGAACAAAAACAGTAGTTTGTCACTTGCCTACAATGGCAAATAAAACACTCTTATATAAATTATGAAACGAGCAAAGGCATTATAGGCTCGTTGCATAATGTACTATTCAATTGTTCGAAAGGCTGTAACGAACGCTTGAAACCATACAGAACGCAACTGGAATAAATTCATGACTTATTACCTACGCATTTTTTATGGGTTTACATAACGTGCACTTAGGATATTGGTGCAAACCTTATGTAAATAAATAAATAAATAAAAAATAATAATAAAATAAATCAATCTAATAACTTCACTAAACCTGTGCAACAAACTTTATAGTAGTGCATGACTGCCTCCTTCTGTGCTTTCATAGTTTAACTAAATAAATAATGATTTTGATGATGATATAATTCTAATACAACTTACAATTTATTGTCAGAATTCAGTCAATATTTACACAGAAGGAACCATTTTAAAACACAAAGAATTCGTAACACTGGAGAAAGTCTTGCATTAATCGCTTGTACTTACAATACATTTGAATTTTTGTCTTGATAATGATCTCTTGGCTAGAGGCAGTTGACTGTAAAAATCAAGTCTATGTAAAAAGCTTGTGCTAGGGTTGGTTTCAGTCTGCAGTAAGTTACTTCATAACATTTTAATCAATTCTGTGATAATACGTTCTTTCGACTTTTGGTTGTCATAACAAAAATAAACTTTATTTACTGGCCAACGAATTCCAGAAATTGTCGGTTGCTAATTATTGCTTTCCGGATTAATCCAGCAATAAGAACTATTCTCAGAACACTAAACCACTTCAGCAATTCAATATAATCGAGTATACAATTTGGAAACAAAAATATCCTTATAATTAACATTTTCGAAGAAAGAAACATTTTCATCCCGAGGGATTTTTGTTCTCGTCTGATAACATATTCCAAGAATTTAATTACGTATCGAATCCTGCGTTGTAATATCATGTATAGAATAATAATTACATTTCACAGAATACGCCACGGAAAAGAGAATGTTAAGTCGATTATTACGCTACCTGCGCTTGTTTTGAAAAGAACATTCATGTTACCATAAAACAATATGATAAATACAATATTTTATCTACCCTAGGCATGGATGAACATTTTCTCTTTGTTTGTTCATTTGTTTGCTTGTTTTCTGACATAAAGTAACCCGTCCCATTGCGATTTACTTGAGCCTTATGGGAGTAAAATTAGTTAATTTAAATATTAATGCATCGCATTCTGAGAATTATTTTTTTTAATAGTTGAATTATTTATTAGGCTTTTTACAAGCTAAAATTCGTTAGACATATATTAAAGAAATTTTAAAAAAGAATATAAGTATTTTTAAAGTAGGCTAAGAGAAATTCGACACAGACCTAGTGCATTTCAAAATTCCTGTAAGAATTTAAACTAGGCCTACATATAAAAAAGAATCATTCTGAAATTGTTGCTTTTCTAACTCTGTTTGTCACAGGTACAAATAAGATATGCTAATAACACTGTTCGAAATTGAGGATTTAATAAAATATTGCCTCCTCAAGTAATATTATAAATATACGGCTATTTTGAGATGTTAGAGAAGTTACTATACACCGTAAACAACACGGAAAATCCATAGCCCTATACAACAAGTAAACAAAGCTTGAACTAATTTAGAATTGTTATAACTCGACCGGAGGCCTTCAGTCTGTATCATAATCGGGGCAAGCGATAGTACGAACTCTACGGTATTATACGAACATGTCAAGACCACCCAAAAACCTCCCTCCCCCGCCCATATGCGTACTGCTGAGTTGGCCAATTGGACAGGCAAACCCTCTAACTTTTAATATTCCAATACACAATATTATCTCCTCTACCAAGCCGATTCCAGAAATCTACCGTACATTGAAATTCGTAATCATTCGTAATAATGTTAAATTCGTAATTTAACATCATGCTCAGGATCTTATGAGAAGGCGAGTATACCTTGTCCTGCATGCTGCCCTGATAGCCGCATGTTTGTGAAATGAGTTAAATAGAAAACATCGTTGAAAGTGCACTTTAAACAATAAGCGAATTCAACCGTTATCAGTTATCGCTTTCACTCAAGTAAGGCAACAAAAGTTTTTATTCGAAAATGAGAAAACTGAACTGAGGCTAGAACTGAAATGTCCTATGAAGAACTCTTTAGGCACAGGAGGTGTAAACATACCCAATGACGTAACAATTTCTTATTTCTGACATCTTAAGGTCAATAGATAGAACACTGGTAATAGACCGATTTTCATTGCATTACCTTTCTATGTAAAATCATTAAACATAGACTAAATGAAAAGTAAAAAAACCCTATGAAAGTGAGAAAAAAAATTTCTTGTTATAGGGTGTAACATTTGCTGAATAGCCTTTGCCAAAAATCGATATTTTTTCTTGATAAGTATTAGCCTCTTTCAACTGTTATTTTTTCATCAGCTCAGAAAAGGAATAAATTTTCAGTTTCCATTACTTCACTAAGTAACTTAGATAGTTTTCGTACAAATTACAAACAAATATTTATACGTGGACCACATATTCCATGAAGTTTGGCAACGCCAAGGCATATATCTTCCGTCATCTAGTGGGTTTGTTTCGTAGCCTACGAGTGATAGACAGGTCATTTCCTCCACATCGGCGATCTGGCAGTGCGTTGTTGAAATTGTATGGAGACTAATAATCTAATTATTTCTTTAGCATGGACTTGATCACAAAATGAAGAATAGGTCTTATGTTTATTTAAAATTATTTACTGCTCCGTTTAATCCGCACAGCTAAGCTACTACTAACATGAACGGACTAGTTTAATAAATTTAAAAAAACCCAATAATTTGAAATCTAATACTAAAACTCGTCTTTTGTGTTCAAATATTGAGAATCAATGCTCAAAGTTTAAGACACATTTTATTATATGCAGTATTTACCATTCAATCTCGCATTTATTTTAAATCTTTCGAAGTATGATCCAAATATGCGATAACTAGACAAGAACTTAGCCTAATCACATTCAGCTACTCAGAAACGAGTGGAGAAATATTATAGGCATAAATAAATTCTCCTTCGGGATATCGCAATTCCGGAATAGCTGAAAGCAAAAGATCGTCCGGACAGACTTCCTTAAATGAAATTCCTCTGTTATTAAATCCCTGTCCAGTTGATATAAGTAACAATGTCTTGTAATGAGTGAAAATACGCTGGTCATAATGTAAAATGGACGATGTTTTCTCCCTCAAGCAGTGGATGACAAAAGACTGAGACTTGAGGCTGATGAATCGCTTAACGATGATGGACCTTAATGAGCACTTAAGGAATATAGCCTTGTAGGACGAAGAGATGCGAGTTTTGCAGGCTGTAAACCAGACTCAGTAATTCGCCACTAATCTTTCCAAGCAGTTTGAAGGCAATAAATCAGGGCTATTTCATCTGGAGTTGTATTTCTGAATTACTGGTTTATTACACTAATTTAGTGGCCTTTTATGGCATTCGTGGACACATGACTTTACCACAAGAGCATATCTGTGTTTTTGAAACTAATTCTTTTAATATATTATACGCCTATATAAAGCTGGGAACTGGGTAAACCTAGCTATACCCGGACAAAGTGCACGTTATCCAAAAGCATAGGGCAAAATATGAATAAAGTAGGGATGGGTCGATACCAGATTTTTTCGATACTCGATACCGATACTTGATTTTTCCTCGATACTCGATACTTCGATACTCGATACCGTCAACATTTCCAGTTTCAAGAAATAGGTACATTAAAAATTAAAAGTTGAGAGAACTGTGTAATACCAACTAAATTAATTAAGTGTGCATATTTAATGAGACAAAATTTAATATCATCAGTAGCCTATAATTACTTTTCAACTCTACATTAAAACTAAAATTAGTTTTTGAAACAGTCCATTTACAAGTTATTGTTCAAAAATTACAATGGGGTTTGGACAGTCAGCTTGCTTGTTGGTTGTTATTGAAACGTTTGAGAGGAAACGAAACAATTAAGAATCTCTTCTGTTTGGATTTTAAAAGTCGGAAAGTCTTTATTTATGACTACACAAAAGTCACAGAGTGGTTTTCTCCATTTCAAGGAGAAATAGAAGTATTTACTATATTTAGTAGACGACTAAAAGCAGAAAGAGATACCGCATTTCCTTAAATTGCAGAATTACCAAAGTATCGAAAAAGTATCGAGCGAGTTTTCTGAAGTATCGCTCGATGCTGATACCATGCAAGTATCGAGAGTATCGAGGTATCGAAAGTATCGAGGACCCATCCCTAGAATAAAGTATACGTTTCTAGCTTTACGAGCATAATCTTAGGTTTCCTCAACATCTCCTGAGGAAAAGATGAATTTAGAACAACACTTTCAATGTGCTTTATTGCTATTAACGGAATTATAGTAACTTGAAATGATATTTACTAAGGTACTTGTCTGAATAGGAAGCGAATGAATGACATTTGGAATTAACCTAAATATTATATAGTTTTGTTAATGATGTTTGAGCTTATATCAAATTCTCTACTTTTCAAAGTATTTGCAGCTGATAAGTACCGTGTGACCTATTCCCGAGGAATTCCTATTCATTCGCTAGGAATGAATTAATCAGACAGGATCATAGTTTAGAAAAATAGGATTATGCTTACATCTGTAGTTTAGCACGGACTATGATCAAGTGGATGATCTTGGAAGCGACCAGTAGATGATTCTAACCTAAGCCTGCATTTATGTTATTCTATATAGCATTTTATACGATTCTTTTCTGCTAGATTTAACCAGAACCATCTAATTTATTAGAGGTTACGCTCTCTGGTCTTTATTTTATTTTGATTGACTATTAGTTTTAAATCACTGAATATTATTTATTTGATAGATAACTACAATTATTCACTGCTTAATTACTTCTGAAGGAAGTAGAAAATAACTTAATACAGTGAAAACTCCGCACAACGAAATTTGTAGACCCTATCAGAGTGTATTGTTATATGAGGGTTATTTTTATATAGAGGGGTTGCAATTTACCACACATTAGAAAGACTGCATGCAGAAAACTGTGTAATCTAGAGGATAATACATAGAATGGACATGTAAAGAAGTGAAAAATAATGATTCACCAATTCAAATCCTTAAAAAGAACAGCTAATTTCGCTACTAATGTTACTAATTCCGTTGAATTGTAACCATAGCTACTTTACGCCTGCACACTGAAAAATTGCTATTCAGACTGAATTAACATAATGATCATTGCCCTGAGCTAGCCATGTGTCAGAAATTTCAAACTCTTAGATGGTGGAAAGAGGGAGGAAAAAGATAAGAAAATTCACTACACAGCTAAGGAAAAACCAAAACGGTTGCTCCTTATGGTGTTTAATTACACATTACGTACATGTTAAATTAAGGGATGATTTTAGTTCCTGTGATCCTATTTTCCATCCATCATGAACCTTTCTTCTCTGGAATTTCTAAGAAATGTAACAGATATCAGACACCCAGCAAACAATATTGGTAACTGGGAAGGATAGCCTACGCTAATCTGATATCAGCTATCATTCATAGGGCTAAGCCACCGGTTTACAGTAACAATTTAACCTCCAAATATCGTTATAAAAGGATGTGTCTACAGTACTTAATCGTTATAGTGAGTTACATTAACATTATTAAGATAGGAAATTCGCCGGGACCAAACAAAAAATATTGCTGTATGCGGATTTATCATTATATCGATCTTCGTTATACAGAGGTTTGACTTACCAATATCAGGCATTCTCTTGTAAACGAATCCTACTTCCGAAAGAACTTATACAAATTCCAATTTCAAGACTCGCCTGATAATGCTAATGCGCTTGTGAACCAGTAAGTACAGCAATCTTTCCTAGTGAACATGCGGTATAATACAATGCACTGCCAACTCATAAACTCAACTTTCATTATACTAATTAACCATTTAATTATGTTAGAATGTTCATTACTGCCTTCTAGTTGCCATACCCTTTATAATTATCTCACAAGTGTCAATTCCTCCAAAATGTCCTTGAGACTTCCATGCAACTTTGTTAGAGTGTTCTCAAAGAAAGGAGAAATGTAATTACAATACTTGGGCTACTTTAGTTTAATGATAGCGTGCTTCGTCAAAAGGACAAATAAGGTTCATGCTAGTGTTTTCTCATAAATTTAACGAGACAAATTAAGTTAAAACTTGGCATTTAAACTGCTAAGCCCGGACTCACAAGCAAAATAAAACGGTCCACTAAAGAATAAAATAAGCACGATAAAATGTAAGAAATAAGACCAAAATAAGGAATAACAAATTACATGAAAATAATATAAATTTTTAGTTACATAGAAATCTTATTTTATGCACGGCTGTTTCAGTACGTTAAGGGTGGATATATGAGCATTCATGAACCACAGATTATTGTCTCTGTTGGACATTACATGAGAATATTATAGGAGAAAAATTCCTCCGGCACTGGGACTTGAACCCAGGACCTTTGGCTATTCGCGCCAATGCTCTACCAACTGAGCTAAGCCGGAGCTCAATTCACAGCACCAGATGGAACCCTTCTCCTATGACTAGTTGCCCTAATGGTCTACCTCACAGACAGACAAGTCAGTGGGAGCCCGGTCACAAAAATCACTACTTAGTGTGCCTCACAGTACTGCATATGACATGACTTGTCTGTCTGTGAGGTAGACCATTAGGGCAACTAGTCATAGGAGAAGGGTTCCATCTGGTGCTGTGAATTGAGCTCCGGCTTAGCTCAGTTGGTAGAGCATTGGCGCGAATAGCCAAAGGTCCTGGGTTCAAGTCCCAGTGCCGGAGGAATTTTTCTCCTATAATATTCTCACGTTAAGGGTGGTTATCCACAGGTTTTCTTGTGTGAAGCTACTGCGTCTGTCGGTGAAAAACGATTTGCAAAGTGAAAATGTTCTTTAAACGTTGCATTGGTGAAAAATACTTCATTTTTTGTGATTATTTATGGTAATTCAAGTGCATGAAATCTAATTTACTTTTATATAAGTTGTGTCAACTTACTGCACGGAGAGTCTGGATCTATAGCTTTTGCCACCCTTGCCATACACATACCTGCAACAAAAATGATTCACATTAATTCAACCTTATTTTTAGAAAGACAAAAAAAATTAAGGAATACTTACATAGCGTCTGCTCATCATAAAAACTATCGCTTTAAAAACTCCGAGGCAGCTGCCGGAAGTACATAAATAGTATTATAATGTACCTCATTAATCTACCTTGAAGTGCCTCAAATCTCTGGCCTAAGTTTTGAAATCTTATTTCACTTTAGAGAATAACATGATTTTGATTGACATCAATTGAACAGGCCTATAACCACAGTGGTGTATTTGAATCTGTGTACAGGACATTAGAATGTTTATCTTCCTAGATAATAGTAGGATAAACATATTAGCAACTGCCGCAAAGCTACAGTTGTTTAATTGTCAGCATATGAAGGATTATTGATAGCTGTAATTAACTAATTGATGGAGAAGCTTAATTAGTCTATGACATTACTTGTAATTAGACACAGCCGATAACACTACTGTGTTATTACGATACTTGTACCGTATCGATTCCTTCCTCTGTATTATTTTTTTAGGATTTAATCTGTCATACAGGCCTACGTACCGGATTAGACTATCTTTGAATGCAGACGGAAACGAATTCCATTTTTATAACTGATATTCACAAATTACGGGTTATAAATGACAAAGTTTTGAACGAATAAATTAAGAACTAGTCC
Organism: Ectobius pallidus; assembly: GCA_964059195.1. Lineage (NCBI taxonomy): Eukaryota > Metazoa > Arthropoda > Insecta > Blattodea > Ectobiidae > Ectobius > Ectobius pallidus. The sequence continues at coordinate 139,078,353 of CAXKWD010000007.1, forward strand.
AAAATTTTCAGCTATAGCCTACTTCAATCCTATAACAGCAAAACATCTTATAAGTAGGGGGCGGATTTCTATGACATGTCATATTTTTCCCCTTTGCATTATTTCAGGTTTCCGACTAATTTAAACCCGATTCCAAGCATCCTTGTGAAAATTGAACAGCTTTTATTGTGCATATAACTGCATATTTAGGAACATTTCAACTATTGTAGCATATTTAGCATGAATATGGATATTTAGGTCATATTTTTGGCATACTTGTGTCCATATTTACAGAAATTTTGAAGTTTCATATTATAGCCTATTTTGTAAATTTTGCATTATAATGATACTTTTTGAGAATTTCTAACATGAAAATGCATTTATTCAAACCATAATGAACTGAGATGAAATATGATAAACTGCAAATATTTTCAGTATAGACAGATATTTTAAATAATTAACACACTATTTTAATAAAATGTATTGTAATGAAACTTAAAAAAAATATATATATATATATATATAGGCCTACACAATGTGTAAGTGGTAAAGTCATACTTTAAATTTTAATGGTCATATCTTAATGTTCTTTAGGTTATAAATGCATGCATAGGCTATATCCTATTTTTAGGTCACAGAAATCCGCCCCCTACTTATAAGTTATAAACCACTTTGTTGTTGTGTACCTACTTAGCATTTCATTAAGAGTACTGGTACAGGGGAGAGATCAACACAGCCCAAAGACTTAAAAATGAGATACTGGTGCCATTTATTTGCTTCTCAGTTAGCTGCTTTTTCATATAAAATATTACCGAAAAAAAACTCCAACACTGACCAGGTTATGGACGGTACAATGGAAAAACCAATGGAGTCCATCTGGACCAGGGTAATAAACAACAGTCTATTATGCCACAATCGGTGCAAGCGCAAACTGCATATTAACTCACGAATATTGCCTATCAACATAAGTTTAAGTGCTTTGAGGTATAAATGCATAATTAATGTAATAAGAAGTTCCAAAAATACATTTTGTTTGTTACACAATCCAAGAAAAACGGAACTCAGTCCAGTCAATCTTTATTTAATTCATTTAAGAATTAAATGAAACTTTCACTTTCACTAATAATTCAGGTGTAACATTTATATCAGGAACCTACACAGACGAGAGATAAAATGTTATCATAATCTCTGCGTAAACGACTGAATGTGGAAATCAATTATCTGCAAACTGCACACACTTCGCACGACCTGACACTCTTGTTTACATAAATAGTAACTTGAAGGTGGCAATTATCTGTCACAGTCGTTTGCTTGGCATGTGCTTTGCGATTGAAATGTGAGGTTATGCATCCATCTTAAGGCAACTTGTTAGCTGTTTTCAAGGTATTGTTATTTTTTTCATTTTAAGGAATCTTCTTTTCTTAATTTTACCCATGATTAATTGATTATAGAGATGTGTTGAAACGTTGATGTTGAGACAGCCAAAAGGAAACGAACTGGCTACAACGCTTGCAGCTAGAGTTACCGTACCGGCGCCCCTTCTTTATGTACACAAAATCGAAAGCTCTTGAATTATGAACTCAAATATTTATGACAATTTGACTCCAAATAAAAGTAAAAACACTCAACTTTGCATTTTTGTACTGGCTGAAATTTATTTCAAACTATTTTCCCATTTTGAGGTCTTGGTTGGCTTACTGAATTTAACGTATTTATTGTACTGTAGGGCATAGGCGCACCGAGGGGGGGGGTTTGGGGGTTTGAACCCCCCCCCCCCATTGATTAAAAAAAGGAAAATTGTATAGTTTTTTAAAGTCTGTCCATAAATTACTTAATACAAGTATAAAGCATGGGAAGCTTAAAACTCGTTATTTTGCGTCTTAATTTTTAAAATTTTCCGGGGCATCATCCCCGGAAACTTAAAACCCGTTATTTTGCGTCTTAATTTTTAAAATTTTCCGGAGGAGGACCCCCGGAAGCTTAAAACTCGTTATTTTGCATCTTAATTTTTTTAATTTTCCGGAGGAGGACCCTTGGACCCCCTCTCCCTGGATGTTATAACCCCCCCCATATGGTCGGCCTGGTTACGCCTATGCTGTAGGGTATTTGTATGGTTACATTTAGGCCTGCGACCATTACCAGTTTCCCTGAATTTGGCCTTCAGGAATTCTTTGACATGCTTGTAAATCCAGAGGCGTAGCGAGGGGGGTTTTGGGGGGTTTGAACCCCCCCCAATTGATTAAAAAAAGGAAAATTGTACAATTTTTTAAAGTCTGCTTATAAATTACTTAATACGAGTATATAGCGTGGTAAGCTTAAAACTCGTTACTGTGCATCTTAATTTTTAACATTTTCCGGGGGAGGACCCCAGAGCCCCCCTCTCTTTCACACCCCCCAGACCCCCCGGATGTTATAACCCCCCCCCCATATGGTCGGCCTGGTTACGCCTATGTGTAAATCTACAACTTTATGCACACATAAATACCAACGATCTGGGTTGGGATCGAACCCGCTACCATGGTTGATATCTTTTGTCACTGAATGTTTTCAAATATAAACATACTCAACTAGAATCACGTAAATACTTGAAAACTTGATAGGTCACAGTGGAATAAACTTTTAGGGATATCGAAATAGAACGTATTGATTCACCTCCATACGAACTTTCTCTCTTTTGTTGGGAGTTTCGTTAGCAAGATCGATGTAAAAAGCCGATACACCTGGCCAGATTGACGTATGAAGCAACATACACACACAATGCCCTCTATTATCCCCTGCGCGAATTTATCTGGGCTTGGAACAACAATATGTATTGTTTTCTATTTTTATTTCTTAGCTAGACTACGGCCTGGACTACAGCTTAAAACGATTATATCAAAATGGAGGATTGTTGGTTTTCAGAATTGGAACTGGATTTCTACGTTATAATCTCATTTAAATAAATAAGCAAGTATATACTGTTTTCGCTATTGGGAAAGATGAATAGGCTACAGGCTCCAAACACATGCCTTCACTGACGAATAAAAAATGAATTTAATCGAAAATATTAAATAAAATTTAATTTAAAAAATAGGATTGTTAATAATGGATAGCATGAGCGCAATAACTGAGTGGCTGAAAAGCATGGGAGGTTAAGTGACAAGATGTCACAGGTGCATGCATAGGCGTACCGAGGGGGGGGGGGGTTTGGGGGTTCGAACCCCCCCCCCCCATTGATTAAAAAAAAGGAAAATTGTATAATTTTTTTAAGTATGCCCATAAAACAAAAGAATTTTTTTAAATTTTCCGGGGGAGACCCCCGAAAGCTTTAAAACTCGTTATTTTGCATGTTAGTTTTAAAATTTTCCGGGGGAGGAAGCTTAAAACTCGTTATTTTGCATCTAAATTTTTAAAATTCTCCGGGGGAGGACCCCCCTCTCCCTGGGGGGTATTCCTTACCCCCCAGACCCCGCGGATGTTATAACCCCCCCCCATATGGGCGGCCTGGTTACGCCTATGGGTGCATGTGAAAAGCAACAAAGTTTTTCTTCCATGAATTCCTCTTCGATATGTTTCTTCACCAAAAAGCATTTTAGAAAAATGACAGTGTCTTATAACTCGGATTTTCTTTAATTCTATTTGCCAACAGTCGAAAGGAAACCGGCGACAATGAGTGAAATAAACTCTCAAATGACAATTTTCAGTAAAATATGGCACTTTAATTCAGAATCATTAAACACTAGGCACTATCAAATTACGTTGAAATTGCTTGTCAAGAAATGTTTCACGAAATATAAGGTTTCTGCTTACGTTTAGAAGTATGAAAATAAATACGCATTTTGCTCTAATTATGACACAGTAACCATAACTTGGCATAGTAATGAGTAGGGCAAGGCATTTGATGATTTTGCATCTTTTTTATATGAAGGTTAAAAGATAGCTCGAATATAAATAAATGTATATAATGAAATAATTAATTAAATAAGGGCAATTTGTTTTTGCATTATTTTGCTTTATTTTGCATTTTTCGTCATTTTTCAAGAGATAGGTCATTTTTTGGCCATTTTTAGGTCATTTTCGGCATTTTTAAGTCATTTTCGCCATTTTTAGGTCATTTTCAGCATTTTAAGTCATTTTTGGCATTTTAGGTAATTTTCGGCATTTTAGCAATAAATATTTTTTCTTTCTTTTTAAAATGGCACATATTTGCTAGGGGCAATTTGATGAGCATGCCAATTCAGAAAGAATTTATTTTCCGCTAAGGGTGTCCAAGTACTGTAGTATAAATTTACTGATTTCTTTAGTAACAAAATAAGTGTGTTTCATATTGTAAATTCACATATAAAGCATCGTCATAAACTGTATAAGTTATATAGCAATTCATTACTTAATAAAAACTAATTATAAGTAATAATGGTAAATTTATTGGTCATTATTTTAAGATTTCGGGTCATTTTTTCACATTTTTAAGGTCATAAATGCATTATTTATTTTGCATTTTTTCACTATTTTATGGTCATTAAATGCCTTGCCCTAGTAATGAGTGAGAGTAAACAACGATAATTTAATAAAATAGCATTATATACATCTCAGTGTGATGCTAGACGCAGTATCAATGTACAGTACTGGTAAGATCGACGCCAGTCTAAAAATATAAAATATTCAGCATCTTTCGCCACTTCTAATCTTCAAAAGGAACACAACATCAAGATAAATGCTACAGTTATTTTATTTTTAATAGCAAAATAAAGCTGACGCGTTTATAACATTATTATTATTAGTATTAGTATTATTATTATTATTATTATTATTATTATTATTATTATTATTTTGTTGACTCAAAACATATCGAAGGAAATATTTCCTCTAGTCTAGCTGTGATAACGCGTCTAGATTCCAAGGAGTCAAAAGGGACATTCTCACTTATTTTGAATAGCTCCTAGGTTATGCAGTACGCTAGATGTTATTTCTACAACCCGAAAGAATGTTATGTGTAATATTTTATCGGAAAGAAACTGTAAATATTATCGTTTAAAGATTGTAAAAAATTTATGATTTATTACTTCTTGTAATATAAAAACCTACGATAAACACTCTATACATTCTGCTTAATGTCTACAATCGATAGCTGAAGGATATTCATGCACGTATCTTGAAGAGTAGAGATTTTTCTAACAGTGATTGAATAATGAATCATTCGCTATAGAGTAGCCTTTAATGTACACTATATATTATAGTATACTATACACTATAGTATATATTGTATACCTATACTGTATACTGTATGAAAGTATATGAAACTTTTAGGCTGTCAGTTATACAGTTAAATTATATATTTCAAAAATATTTAGACATTTCAGATTTTTCTTATGGAACTGTAAGTTGTTAAAAAAAAAAGCTTCAGCGTATTTAAAACATTGTACCGCAAATTTCAACTTAAAGTCAAACCAAGCTGGACACTATTCTTAAAAATATTACGAGTATTTGACGAAATTGTAAAATAATTGAGAACTTTGGTTTCAACTTACTACCAGGTGACCTCTTCTACATGCCCATTAAATCAACTTCTTTACATTTTGTAATATACTCCATAAGTATTGTCGAAGTAATTTGTAACGAAGGTGCCGATCTAGGTCTTCTACGAGTATTTCTCACATTATCAAACTGAATATAAATATACTTCATAAAATGTTATTTGTTCATGTGATATTCCTTGTAAATGAGTATGTTACTCGTTAATGTGTTAATATTTATAGTCTTAGTTGTAGTATTGTTGTATTACTGTAGGAATCGCTGCCACCGGGTAATAACCCAATTGCATTGAATAAATACATGCATACATACATACATACATACATACATACATATAATAAAATGCACCTTAAACAATAACTTAAAACTTGGACTAAACTATCTGCATATTATTTCAGCAAAAATTTCCTTATATAGGCAATGAAGATCCTTAGGGATCCAGCTTCTTTACCCGACCAGCATATCTAAACACAGCACCTCTGCCAGAAATAACTAAACACCACTTCAACACAACTAGACTACAAGACTTCATTAAAGACATCTACAGCTTTCTCCAAGAGTAACAACATTCTGCAATTCCGAAGAACTATCACCGGAGCATCTTCCCATGTTCAACACCCCGCTAAGCTTATTGGGTATTTTGATTCATGCCAAACTCTGTAAATACCTCGTGGTATACCTGTTGGTGAAACACGAGTTGTATAGACTATCTTCTTGTAAAAAAAAAAAAAAAAAAAAAAAAAAAAAAAAAAACCGCATCGGCCGCCTCTATCCTGGTACTCATTTCCGTTCGAGACTAGCTTGTGTTAAAATTTATAGAATAGACTTGAATAGGAGGATTTGACATGTTTTGGATGCATTCTTGGCACGAAACTCGGATACCTCCTAGACAGCATTGGCACGCAATTAGGAAATTTATCCTCTCCGCATGCAATTGGCAAACGTTAAATCAAACAGGGTTTAAACCGTTATTTGCACAAAATGTGAGTCTGAATCTTATTAATTATAAGCTGAAAATCAGTAGGCCTAATAGTCAAAATCGAAATAATTTTTTAAAATTATAATATGTATCATAGTTGTAAAATGCGTATTTTTTGGAAATACTATTTCTGTATTTTAATCAATTTAGTTACACCGTGTCGCTTAGGAAAACTAAAACTTTCAGAAAAGGGAGCTCTATTTTTACACACCTCGAATAATTTAGCTTTGTCCAGAAAGATTTTCATACACGTATTCTACATCAACTTCAATTTGATATGTAACGCGTCTAACAAACTATCAAAATGAGCTATTTTTTATTTATATTTAAAAATATAAACTATCAAAATGGGCTTTTTATTTATTTATATAAATAAAAAATAGCTCGTTTTGACAGTTTAAAAATAAAATCTCACCATTCTTCCAATTTCGTATAATAAGGAAGACAGATAATGAATAATGAGGAAGTTATTGCAAATTTGGGTATTCCTTTAAATGTAAAACAGTTTTCTGAAAGGTGAACCTCAATTATCATTATATCTGCCTTGATATTACATATAGAACATTTTTATAATTTCATTAAAATTTGTATGTTATTTTCATTTTTCTTAATTTAATCATTTTAAATCAAATCTTAACCTCTGAGGACCCTTTGTAGATTAATACAAAATACAACTGTGCAAAATTTTAATGAGATATGTTTATTGTATAAAAACTGAAAAAAATAAAAACAAACTATCGGAAAAACGAGTCTAAAGTTATGACATGCACTTGTGCATGTTCATGCATAGTTTTAGAAAAAAGGTTGAATAATATAAATGGAATTTTTGTCTGAGAATTAAGAATCGCATACAGAATAACGTACTCTATAACTTGAAACGATAGAAAATATTATATTCTAGTAAATTTGTAGTAAATGAGCCCCTTTTTAAAAAAATCACAGGTCATGCTACATATTAAAAGGCATTCATGAGCGGCAAAATTACGGATCTTAACCATTCCGGACTCCTACGAAGAAACACGGGAGTATATCTTTTAGTGCAAGTGGGACCAGTACAACCGGAATCAGATCCTGCTGTAAGGAAGGAAGTTAACGTACAAACGAGGTCATTGCAACAAACCGGGCGAGGCTTCATCACCCCGCGGTCTCATAGTAAGTTGTCTTTCAAGGTCAAGTACTCGTCTGCTTTGTCCGGAGTACTGAATCATCAAGCACACCACACTCTCTGCAAACCTATGGTCACCGCCATGATAAAATTCAAAGTACTATTACTAATCTTGAAACCACAAACCCTGAGCACAACATTAATTAAATACAGCATTTCATAACTAAGGTCCGGATTTTCAGGCTTTTACAAAGGTATTTTAGCCTTTTATTTTCGTGGAATAGCCCTTTTTTAGGTTTTAAACAAAATATTTTAGTCGTCTTAATAAAACACTAATATTAGCACCGGAAATTGTATTCTAATTGTTGCACAATTGTTCTAGTTTTCTTTAGAAAATAATCAAGTAACTATTTTTTATATCGGCACTTGAAAAGTAGCATAAACAACTGAGATATTTACCCTTTAATGATACAATTATTCTATCTTTTTATAGTAGGCCTACTGTAGTTGAATGAAAAGTATGTAGTCTGCCGCGAAGCGGCATATTTTCGAGCTACAAAGACAAGTGACAAAGCGGCATATACATTGTTAATTTCAGTGCGTTGTATAAATTAATTTTTATTATAATTATATTTTCTTGAATTGCACAAATTCACATATTTATTTTCCTTTGCATCAATTGGAAAATCTGTAAAAAATTAGTGTTTTTCCGCAAAAGTCCTCTTTATCTCCTAGTTTTTCAGCAAAAGTCCTCATTAGCCCCTTTTAGGCGCTTCAGTCCAATTTTGCCCTTTTTAGGTTCTATAATATTCGTATATTCGGAAGCAAGGGGCATGAATCGGGAAAGTACCTTTTAGTCTATATTTACTGAATAACTGTCACAGAAGGTAATATAGTAGAACTCAAATTATCCTGATTAAATGGGAGCGGACCCAATCAAGACAATCAAATATCCGGATATTGGAATAATTCATGAAAAAATGTCATTAAAAAAACAAAATTGTACATTACTGTTCTTACAAAAAGTGTTACAACTTTAACATATCGGTAGGAGTCAGTTATTTAGATGACAAACTGTCGATTTTGTTGGCTAAAAGTTTTACTTTTTCGTAGACAATCGGCCCTGAAAGAGGGTTCCCAATGCTCGCAGTTGCAAAAACCACTTGAATACGGCTTCAAAGCATTCCAAAGTTCAAATAATTGGAGTTCTACTGTAGTAGTAACGTATTTAGTATTGGTAGCCCAAAATGATCTATGATCTCTTCATAAGTCATCTTTAAATGCAATAAAAATAAACATCCTTACCTATACATTTTTAAATTACTTCAAGAAACATTATGCCAAAATGGAAGAAAATGGAAAAATCCGTTGATAGTAACTGCATAACAAATTTACAAACAGACGAAATGCCGAACGGTCGAGTTAAAAGAAGACCTCTTCAATTGGTTAGGAGATTCAGAATTAGCATTATTACTATTGATTATGATTACGACGGAACTGTTATCTCAACATAAATATTTACACGGGTTTCTAAGATAAGTAAAATCGTTTCCAAAAAATTTTTAGCTATCCAGAAAATATTTTTTAAACCAAAATTGTAAGAAACAAGCATTAGACAAACTCACTCACGTCAAGGAGCAGATTGGATCCATCAAGGAAGGCAAATTTTTACGCGAGTTTCCATGATCTATTAAACACTATACTTTGTTCCGAAACTCTAACAACAAGCAAAAAAATTTTAGCTTGTACACTGCTTTCAAATTTTTTGACTTGAAACTGTTCCCCTATTCATGCGATATTTTCCTTCACTTGGAGACCGGAGACAATTTTCGTAGTTAGAGGACTTTAGGAAAGAGAGTGGATAAAATATCCCTGGCAAGGTCCAGTTTCCTGCTGAATAAGGCTTATATTTCTTTAACTCTGTGGGCTTGAAAATTGGAATGAAAGAGATCATGAGAGGAAAGGGATGGATTCGTTCTCCTCCCCCAATAAATCGATCGAAGTATCCGAGCTACGCTGGTATAAAGCAAGTAATGAAGCTAACATTTCCCTAGTTGGATGTCCATCGGTTACATATTATCCAGTGAATAAAATCTCTCATGGTGTAACATCACATTGAGATGCACGAACACTAGAATGTACGAATTCCAGAACGAATTATTTAATTTACAATAATATCAGTTAAAATGGCCACCATGTTGAAATGGAATCAAAAAATAAATTTCCTTAGATATAGGCCTACGTAGTTCTTAAGGGCTTCAAGGAACATGAATCACAAACTGGAATTAATTTGAATGTATGCAGAGTATGCCGGTAAACCATCAAAAAGTCAGTCACTGTTAAAGACTTCCTGATGTGCATGAAATGAACTAATGAAATGTTGCGGACTAACATATTATAGATTAATACGATTGGAAACTCTACTGCACATAATATTTCGTTACACAAGAGATGGGATGGACAGAAAAGTTATTGAAGGGTACGGGAATCTTCTATGATGACAGGGGAAAGAAATATAGGCTAGGTAGCCTATAGGCTTTTGTGGCGTTCCGAAATTCTAACCCATACGTGGCAAATTGGCCCATCCAGAATGACGGGTGATCGTAACATGCAAGAATTTCCTCAAACCAAAAGCACCTACCCACCTGATCGCGACTCTTAGGCCATACCGAATAAAGCTAAATTAAATGTTAGCTTAATGCTTTCCTTTTGTAACCATGGTAACATTGTTGAATTGTAAAATCTAAGCATTTACTAATGAATCCGACTTGGAGAATACAGAGATCTTTGTGATTTCACGATATTTTCATGATAAAATTTAATTTCACTGTAAAAAATAATTCATATTGCGATCCTTCAGCGTAAAGCAAAACTAATTTCTATTAAATAAAACCATATTTAGTTTATTAAGCAGAGAGATTAGTTTAAAGACACTATTACACTAGATATTTCAATTTACGTTTATATGGTTTTTAAATAGGGGTAAAATTTCAATTAATGGAATGGCTACCTGCCATCAATTGAGATTTTTAAAATCAGAGAAAGCTGATTTTGCATCTTTTTTATATGAAGATAAAAGATACCGTAGCTTATAAATGTGCAGAATGAAATAATTGATTAAATAAGGGCAATGTGTTTTTTTTTTTTTTGCATTTTTTTGGGTTTATTTTGAATTTATCGTCATTTTCAAGTGATAGGTCATTTTTTTTTTGAAGGGGGCAATTTTGAGGTCTTTTCGGCATTTTTAGGCCATGTTTCACTGGAGGTAGAGAGGAGCTTTTCGATGTACAAATCGTTCCTTTCAGACAACAGAATCGTTTTTATTTGAGAATTTCCGCTAAGCGTTCATAGTTAATTTTAATTTAAGTTTATTGCAAATACAATAGCAGTTTGTCTTGCAGCAATAAAAATGTTGTTCTTTCTTTTTAAATGGCACATACTTACTAGGAGCAATTTGATGGGCATGCCAGTTCAGAAAGAATTTCTTTTTCGCTAAGGGTGTCAAGTAGTATAAATTTATTTACTTCTTTAGTAACAAAATAAGTGTGTTTTATATTGTCAATTAATATAACGAACTAAATTGCTTTTAGCAAATTAATCACTCTAATAATAAGTAATAACGGTAAATTTATTGGTCATTTTTTAAAATTGTGTCATTTTTTACTTTTAGGTCATAAATTCATTTTTTATTTTTTCACTATTTTACTGTCATTAAATGCCTTGCCCTAGTTATACGAAATTATTAAAAAGTTTTTATAAATTCACTGTAGCTATACTATTTGACAAATTATTTTAAAAAATAATTGGCAATTTAAGAAACTAAACTGGCATTACTAAACTAACGATAGGCTATAATTTTCTTTTAAGTTCTGACATTATGCCTATAGAACAACATTAATGTACGGTGTAGAACCTTGTCAGGAAGATTGCAGTAACCCGTATTATGTTGTAACGAGTGACTGGGCTGCACATAAAATAAATTCCACTGATAAGTTTAAAGAAAACAAACAAAGGAATGTAAAGATAGAATTACAATGATAAGCTACGTAAACTCTTTTCTATTTAAACAGAACTGCAATCGCATAATCATATACATGTATAGGCTACCACTTTTATCACAAATCTTTGGTTTTCTTACTCAACTGAGCAATAAATAAATTACAGTAAGAAGCTGTTTTATCTTTGTGTCCGTGGTTATTTGAATACGCGTACGTTTTATAATGGCAATTTTTAATAGGTTATTATATGTTATTTATGCATTTATTGTAAACCTGATAAACATAGGCTATAGAATTTAATAATAATAATAATAATAATACAGAGCTAGGTGTCTAATAGAATTTTACACAAGAAGTAGTGGAATGATCTTAGACCACAATAAATATACCGGTACATAAAGGAAACGAAATCGCAAAACGCTAGGCTAAATGGGAATTTGTTGGAAGTTCGTATGTCAAAAAAGAATGAAAAGAATTAAGTATGCGTTTCTATCTACTACACTTTAATATCAATATATTGAAGAAAATGCAACCATTCAACGCGAATTTACAGGCCTATATGCATAATCCATGCCGTCAGTTATGCCATATCAGGAGGCAAGCCTATCACCATCTAATTAAACCTAAGTATTAATGTGATGGGAAAAACTACAGATTTTGCTCAGAGGCTTGAGATTCTTTAAATAAGCGCGAAATAGCCCTACATATTTTATAAGGTGTACGAACATTCCTAAGGTTATAATTGTCCTTCTTTAAAACTTATGTGATTTTAGTTTATTCGCTCATTATAGTAACTGCCGCACAGCTTACATAAATATACATATATTTAATATTATTTTATAGTAGCAGTGATGTCGATGAATATTTCTATAATGCTCTGGGAATGTCTTGCATTTTGCATATTTATTCTCGGTAGAACTTGCCTGTATGTTCGGTTTTTATACATTTTAAGCATACTGCTTCTGTTGAGGCATATACCCAGTAAAACACTGCAATACATAATAGGATTGTATGGTGAATGAAAATTGCAATGAAATTAAAATGTTGTTTTTTACAAAGGAACCTGTACAATTTATTTTACTTTACTGTCAATTTAATGTCATGGTAGTTATTTGACTGAGATATGAAAAAAGTATTTAGCCCAAAATTTTTAAATCTAGAGTAAAAATTCCTGTTTTTAAATTTTATGCATGGCTATTAAACAATCTGTGAAACTATAAATAATGTGGTGGTAAAAAATCACGAAACGTTGTAAACCATAGTAAAATATACGGCATTATTTTACTTTACTGACAATTTAATTTAATGGTAGTTATTTGACTGAGATATGAAAAAAGAATTTAGCCCAAATTTTTTAAATCTAGAGTAAAAATTCCTGTTTTTAAATTTTATGCATGGCTATTAAACAATCTGTGAAACAACTAATAATGTGGTGGTAAATAAATCATAAACCATTGTAAACCATAGTAAAATATACGGCATTTACAGGTAAAAAATACAACAAATAAATCCCACGGTTCTATCTTTTTTTCGGGCAGGTAGTCTCTTTTATCACACAAGACACCTACATCCCTACCACTTTTCAAGGCCCTCTGGAGAAAAAAAAAACTGGCTAACCAAGGGAAATGCTAATTAGCGAGTTCCTACTCCCAGCATAACCCCAAACAGATCGTTATTGCCTGTTTATAAACAATAAACATGGATTAAAATACCTTTCACTCAGGTTTACCTTTATTAAGCTCGGATTATGTCTTGCGACGACGAAAACAGGAACCAGGTGAGTAAAAGCTGCAGAGATGTTGAGGTTAAAACGATGCAGAAGATGAAAATCGAAAGAATTTATGAATGTAGAACACTTAAACACATGTAAGTCACATCACATATTCGCAAATGTTATGACGATGACAGCTGTATAGCGAATTCACGTGCAAGCTATGCGCAAATGAAAGGACAACTGGTCAACACACACAAAGGTCTCCAGACTACCGCACCTTGGCGATTGCCATTCTACACAGCATACAGGATCAACAGCGACTGGGGTCCTCCCTGGCGTCTCGTGCTCGGAAAACTTCGATCTCCTCCGTCGCTGCTCGGCAGACTGTTCCGCTGCCAACGGCGCAGCATGAAAATCCACTAGCGCGACCCCAATCTAGTGGCATTTATATGATGATTTCAGTATGGTGATAATGGACAGTAAAGTTTAAGGTATAAGCCTATAGTAAATAAAAACAACTACTTCTGCAAGTCTAGAGTGATAGGGAAAAAGCGAATAAGTCAAAATTCCAAAGTTTTAGTAGAGACAAAAAAAAAAAAAACAATTTATTTTCACAGAATTTTTACAATATTTAGATCCGTCCACCCAAATATTTTTACATAGTATAACATACTGTGTGAAAATATATTGGTAGACTGATCTAAATATTGTTATAGTGCTGTGGAAATAAATTGTTTTTTGTCATTCCTGAAACTTTTGGAATTTTGACTTATTCGCTTTTCCCCTATCACTCTAGAATTCTTATCATGTTACCAAAATATGTTTATATTCTGTGAAAAACTTATTTTTTTAATAACTTCTCTAGGACATACTGCATGAAATTAAGTTAAACTTTTTGTTTAGTGTCTCAGATGTTTTACCGGATTTTGGCTATACTTAGTGTGCTTATTCCAAAAATGTAAACAGTTTTTCTCTACCAGCTCTACTTTTATATAGATTTTATTCGTGAATTCTTAGTCTAGCTAAACGAAATCTAACCCTAGGTAACCCTAGTTAGTTTTGCGAGAAAATATACTCGTAGATTACAGTTACGTTTTCAGCAATCGTATACAAGTAGATTTTATCTATGTTCTTATTACTTGGTTTATTCATTTATGTATATCGGATGGATAAAAGATCTAATAACATCAGGTAAACTGATATAAGAAAGTGCCAGATGGAGTTAATATGTCAGAAACTATTGAGTTTTAGATCACGGTTTCTTGAGAAAGTTTTATAAGAATATGTAAAGGAATAAGCGGGATAACTAGAGTATTAGCAGAACTAATTTAACACAAATTCCTCACGTCAACAATATTATTTTTGTCAAAACATCTGGAGTTTCTTTTGGAGGGTAAAAAAATTTAAAAAGAACTTTTTGGAATTTTCACATTGGTTAGGCCTATAGGCTAAAAGCTATAAGTCTGTCAAACTTCAAGTCACTAGCTAATCTGAAAGTGAGTAAACATGAATAATAAGCGATTAGACTGCCATAGATGCGAATGACGGATATCTAGCCAGTTTTTCCATACTTATGGGGCAGTCAAAAACACCAAACTTTGCAAGGTTATTGATTGTTTATGTGCCAATATTCTTGCCAAATTTTAGGATTTTATCTGTCCTGTAAGTGTGTAAAAAATTACATAATTAGAGAAACATAAACAAAATTTATATAAAATAAAAAAATCCAACTCAGTCTAACGTATAACCGATGGAGGCACCACAAAAATTCAAATAACCAAACTTGTAGATATATCAAAATCCGTTTCTGTTGGTGCAATCGTTGTCTTTATATGACTTACCGTTTAGCTACTATAAGCCTCCAAGAAGGTCTACACAGACCTAAAAGTTGCGTCCGCCATTTTGAAGGTTTCTCGGGGGTAAAAAATAAAAGATGCTTCACTAATCTAAGAATACTGAGATACTATAATACTATAGGAGAAAAATTCCTCCGATATTGGGATTTGAACCCAGGACCTTTGGCTATCCGTGCCAATGCTCTACCAACTGAGCTAAGCCAGAGTTCACTTCACAGCGCCAGATGGAACCTCTCTCCTATGACTGATTTCCCTATCACAAAAATCACAAATTAGTGTGCCTCACAGTACTACATAATATGACATAATTTGTCTGTCAATGAGGTAGACCAATAAGGGCAATCAGTCATAGGAGAAAGGTTCCACCTGGTGCTGTGAAGTGAACTCTGATTTAGCTCAATTGGTAGAGTATTGGCACGGATAAACAAGGTTCCTGGGTTCAAATCCCAGTGTCGGAGGAATTTTCCTCCTACAACATTATCATGTAATGTACACTAGAGAAAATAATCTGTGGTTCATGAATGCATAGGCTATATCCAACTCCCGTAAAGCCTATCCCGATGTGTACAGTCTATAAAGGAGATAGTGAAACATCCTAAAAATAGGATTTAAGATACTTATTCTTGGATCACCCTAGATTCGATCAAAACAAAACATTGTCATATAAAGAACGGTAAAAGTAAGTACCCACATGATGAAATATCGAATAATGGACAGAGACAGATATATCTTGCAGCTCGAAAAGAAAATTGTACTGCCTATATAATATGCCCATAGGGGCGAAGATCAAAAAGAACCTAAAGGAGCACGAGGAAAGAGGGATTGAGAGATCAGTTCGCTCGGATGCGTCGTCTAACCATTGCTGTCAAGAAGACTGAGAAAGAAAAAGAAATAAAACTCTGAAAAACAACAGGGATGAATGAGAGAAAAGAAAGATGAGGTAGAAGAAATGTAAAAATAACTAGTCCACAGCTTCTCAACGAGGATCATGTATCAGAAGAAAAAGTTTTCAGTGTGTGAACCGTGAACCTCAGAAAGTATGCCCATTATAAATGTTGTCCCGTATCTGAGAAGCAGAAAGAACTAAGTCCAGAATTTTTATATTTTCATACCACTGTAATGACGAGATTGTGGTTTATAAGAAGCAGACATTGACTTAATGTGGACTTCCGAGAACTTCTTACTTGCAGAATGCAGTAAGTTCATATCACATTTAAAATATTGAGTGTTTAGTTAGTTTTAATAGAAGTACTGCATCACTGACCAATAATTACGCGTTATTTAATTGTCCCGCAGTTCTTTTACACGCCTGTAAATCTACAGACACGATACATGGTACTATCGACTTTATCGAGATCGAATCCACACATTTAGAAACAGAAAGCCATTTTCTTACTGACTAAATGCTCTTCATACTATTAAGAAACCTTAACCATTAGAGAATTTGTAGTAAATTGTTTAATTTATTACTGTGCCTTAGAATGTCTTATTTTTTTAGAGTGTACTGTACTGTTAATACGCTCATTTGTCAATATTGTGTTTTTTACTTTTTATTTTTTGTATACTGTTTTTTCAATTCTTTTTAGAACCTATTTTAGATTTCATATAGACAAAATGAGGTCTTGAAAGAGCCTATTTTGGGAATATAAAATGCACTTTCTACAACCTAAAAGTCCTCGATCTAATAATAAGAATGGAAAAAGGAAATTCTTAAATTTTTGTAGGCCTAATTTTATCTAATATCTCGTAATCTAACACGAGTCTAGCTTAGGTAGACGTTGCATGGACATAAGTAAATATTAAGAAAATTTACTCTTTGAGCTAGACAGAATTTGTCAAATTGAAATAAAGCACAGTTAGTGCACATGTGGCCATTTTTCTGCTTATTAACCTACATTATTTTAGAAAGAAACGCTGGATCGAGGGTATAACCCAACCAGTCAGGATTGCCAGATGTCCCGGATTTCAAAAGTCAGTACTTTGAGTAAAGAGTGCTTATTCCTTAACTTTTTCATAGGATGTCAGTTTTCCCTTATTCCAAAACTATATTTTTCTTCTAACTGTTTCCATGCTTCCAAGTAGCTGCCAAATCGTAGAAATGAGCTGCTTCCCGTTCTGCACCTTTTGACCGGTTTGCTTACTCGAACGACATTCTTCCCATTTTCTATCAGCAATTGTTATGTTTGGACATGATGCTACGTTTAAAATTAATGCTAATAGCAGCTTCTGATAAAATAATTCTAAAATATGTGTATTTCGTGAAGAACGTTGCAGGAAGTAGATTTTCATCTGTAGCGTAAGAATGTATATAAGTAGTAAATACGTAGCATATAGTTTTTGTTAGCACATTGTTCTCACCGCGATGCATTGCAGCATGCTTCAGGGCTGTAACAGTGAAGTAACTTCTATATATGCTGCACCATTTTTTAAAATTAATTTATTATAAAGTTATAAAACTTTTAACTTCACTGTTTATTAACATGTATGTGATCTCAAAGTTCAATAATTTTACTGTGATCTCATGTTTGTGGCTGCAGCTTTGGAGTTCCTGCGACGACGTCCCTTATTTTCAGCTTTAACATCTGGCAACCCTATAACCAGTACACATTTAAAGAAAGTAAACAGTTGTACTATTTTGAACATATGGAGTTTTAAATTTTTCTGTATGATTTGGGTCATAGTCTTACTTTAGTAAACTCTAAAACACATCTTCTTACAAAATTAAACTCAGTAATTACTTCCTGAAAAACTCCTCTCAGAACGACATGAATTTACTACCGCTGGAAGCAGTTACTCTCTTAAAAATGAAACTTTGTAGGCAGACGAAGAAATTGCTCTTTAAAAAGTGAAATAAGTGCCACAAACCAGCTAGGTTAATTTTAACTCGTAGAAACTAATCAAAGCTGTTTGCTTGAAATTACAATCCAAGATTCCTTGAGTTAATATTCTCAGCAGCCAGTATGAATTACTGTACCACTGGGAGATGTAAATTATTGTTCATATTTCAGACCCTGTTGCAGTGGTAAGATTACAGCTTATTGCCAAGTCCTAATGGTTAACTGGAAGTTTTCTGCATCTCTCAAGAAAAACAATTTAGAATCGCAGGCGACTAAGAACAAGAACAAAGATAAGTATGAATCTGTATTTGTATGGGTGTATAAACAATAATCGTAGATAATCCTACGCGAGATTACGACTTTATCGATATATTTACGAAAACGAAATTCGAGCAAATTTATCTGACGAAATTTGTAATATCGTGTAGGATTTATTAAGAATAATCCATGAATAAAATGTAAGGGATTTTGTAAGTAATAATTATTTACTGACTTTGTTGACAATATTATGTCAGCCGTAAGATCACGGCATACTAAATGAATGAACAGTCTATGAATCGATTCGCAATGCTACAATAATGCGTACCACAACATGGATAGCGTAGTTTTTTTATTGCTTACATGAATGAGTGTTTCTGGTTTTGGTAGTAAGGAAAAACCCTGAGAATCCGGTCCCTAATAATATATTAAGTACGACATTATTTTCACATACTCGTAAATTGGTTGTACAAATGAAGAGAATGTCGTTACCACGTCGCACCGCATCCTCGAAGGATACACACCCAAAACAAAATCTAATTAATGCATTCACGTATCTTTCTTTACCCTAAGCTTGTACAATGAACTTTTCTCACTTCACATTCTGGTATAAAATAAGAGGCCACATTGCAAAGAGCGTGTATTGTTTTAACCTGGTGCAAGCTTTATTGTTCCCAGTAGTGATGAGCGAGACCAGTCTTGGTCTTGCAGTCTTGGTCTTGGTCTTGCAGAAAATGCAAGACCAAGACCAAGACCAAGACCGCATCTGCGTTAGCAAGACCAAGACCAAGACCGAGTGTGCAAGACCAAGACCAAGACCGAGACCAAGTCTGCAATACTCGGGCAAGACCAAGACCGAACTGCAAGACTCTTGCAGTCTTGCTATATTGAAAATGTTTTAAATGCTCGATTGTGTACGCAGCAAGCCAGCAACCACTACTGAAAGGTGCCGTTGCCGTTACCGGTAGAGGTGGGAAAATAAGCTGTTTCTAGATAAAGGTTGTAGCCGAAACTGTTACGCGCACATAACAGTTTTATGAAACGGTTGCAAAAGACCGGTTTCACTTGCATTTTTGTTGGAACTGTTTCGGCTAGGCTGGCAAGGACGAGAGGGGGAGCAGCCGAGACTAAAGACTTGGGGCCCCGGCCCGGCCGACCAGGTTTTATTTTTTACTTTCTAGTTTACTCTAAAATTAAATGTTTTATAAGTCAACAAACAGCTTAAGCTATGTTTTATGTGTTTATTTTTTATCTGCATTGTCCTGTCGCATAACGGTGACACGGAATTAATCAGGTAATCTGAAGCGGATTATTCTTGGAGAAAAATTATTTTTTTAAAAGTAGAAGCAGAAATCCTTTTGGACTCAACAGTAGGCCTCACTAACGTTCGGCATTTAAAATAATAATTTTCAAATGATTAATTTTGATACATAGAATACATATAAAATTGGTACAAATCTCTGCAAAATTATACCCGGGATTCCTAGGAAATTCATGACCTCTTATAGCATTGACGTTTTTGGAGATATCTTTGCTAGACAACTGAATTATAATAGTATTATTGATACTTTTGCAAAGTAAAAAGCTAGGAAAGCTATTTTTTAAGACGGTGGATTCTTAAGACATTCTTTTAATAATTACTTTGTAGTATAGCCTATTACATGTCTCAGTAACAATAACATTTTTCCTTTTGAATACTTTATTAGCTCAACCTTTGTCTGATATCGGCATAAGATAGACTGTGCCATAATATAATAAAAAATCAGGTAAACTGATACAAAAAAGTGCCAGATGTAGTTAATTGGTCTTTTTTTTTCAGAAACTATACAGTTTTAGACCGAACTCTTGAGAAAGTTCGTTAAACACATGTGAAGGAATAAGTGGGATAACAACAGAACGAATGCCTCACATCTAAAGCAAGATGTGATATAATAAATTTACAAACATCTGACTGCATTGTGGTGAAGGCCCTCAGTGATTAGCTAAGCGGCTTTGTAGTATAGTGATGATTTGCCATTTAATAAGCATGTGGCCGTTAATTAGTCGTTACTCCGGTACCGGTCAAGCGATTTGGTACAAAATTAATAGGCTTCTTTCTATGGACGTTATAAATATGTATATCAAATTTCATGAAAATCCGATAAAGCGTATTTGAGTTATCGCGCATACAGGCACACGGACAGACTGACGAAGAGACACGGACGGACAGCCATTTTCCCGTCCCCCACATGATCTCAGAAAGTACCATTCTGGTACTTAATAAAAGTTCTTATGTCATTGTGTCAAGTTTTATTGTCAATCGTATATGTTTATCTTATCTTCAGTTTATGTTGTTCTAAACAAGCAAATTTTTCATAGTGATTAAACATAGTTGGGTACCGATATATAATTTAAATGTTGTTATTTATAGTTGAAAAGTAAGACACTAGTTGTACAGTGATTAGTTTTTATGATTATTGATAGCATTTTGCCAAAACACGTATTATTACCTCTGTGTGTACAACTGAAAAGCTTTTAAACTTACATGGTTTTATTTTTTGTAAAATATGACTAACTTTTTAGTGATTAACAAAAATATCATATGTCTTCAAGTAATAGGATACTTGCATACCATTACATACATTATATAATAATTATGTAATATTTTTATACAATCTTTTTGCTGCATACTTTGGGTTTCAGTGGTGAAATTAATATTTGACGGGGCCCGGGAAATTTTTTACTGAGGTCCTTTGCTTTCTCTCCACGGCCCTGCAGAGAACTTGTTTTAAACTACTTCTTGGGGTAGGAACAATACATTCCTCCCTCATAGTAAGAAATAGCAAAGAGGAAAATTGTCTCCAAGGACAATTGTAAATCACATACCTTCATTTGAAAGATATGCTACGCCGACCCTTGAGAAATTTATGACATGGTGTAATGCCGACACTAAAGTCTGTTTGTTGTAAATTGGCACGGATCAGAAAATTGAGACAGAAGATGTTTGGCAGAAGTCAGTAATTGAACAGAAAGAGATAGAAACATACTATTATGAAAGGTTACTCACTCCACGAATTTGTATAATCAGGACTTAACATAAACACCATTTACAGTAAGAAGCCGCCACGTCTCTTTCCTAAACGACAATATGACTGCTTAAACACATCTGGCGATTATTTAAACCTCGAAATTCCGGTTTTCCCCCATTTTTAGGTAGATTTTCGAAGAAAAATCTACCTATTGCAATGGATACCACTTTATGATTTTCGAAAAATTCTTTCATATCTTTACGTTTCATGCTCCCCTAAGTCCGAAACCACCGCCCGTTCAAAAAAAAATTTTGTGATATTTATATATATATTTATATATATCTTTACACGATAGCGGCCGTAATTTTGAAGATATTTGAACCAAATTTTATTATGTTATTTCTAGGCCCAATAGTTCGGACAAGTTCGTTAATGGGCAAAATTGGCCCAAGGGGGTGGTCGGGGGAGGGGGTTGAAATTTTTAAAAATGTATATCTCGGCCCCTATGAAGTATAGAGGGAAACTTTGTTTGAATAAATTAGAGTACTCCCTATGGAGTTCACAGTGACACCAACGATTCGGGGGTTCGAGTGAGGGTGGGGGTGGAGGTGGGGGTGGGGGATGAAAATTCGAAACTTTTGAAACCACGTCTTGTGGGGTATCGTTGAAAAGCTCTTGATGAGTACTCTACAAATCAATAAATAGTTTCGTGATAGCTCTCATGTTACGCGAGATTTTAATGTTTGAAAATAATAACACTTAAAAGAATTATTATAATATCATAATTTTGTCTTGTTTAGCGGCTTTGCTAATTTTATTCATTGCTGATCTTGCGCACGGCCTCCCAGAATATTATATCCTATTCTTGTTGTCAAAACAAATGATTGTAGGCTCTTCCTCTTTACCGAATTCAGTTCTTATTACTGCAGGTTTACCATGCCAAGGCTAAAGAAGAAGAGTGCTATGCAGCGACAATAAATTAAACCAAAAGCACTTCGAAATCTACCTCCGCCTGTAGGCCTGCCTAAAGGGATTTTTTTCTATACACCCTACTCCAACCAGTGGGATATTGGAGTGAGTAACTAACTTTTGGCTACCTGCTGAATAGTGGCAGGGTAGTTTTATGACTTCAGTGCCAACATAACCCTCACAGCCCATAGTCCTTTGCGGTCTTTCTAATTACCTTAACTTGGAAAAACTGTTAAAATGTTTTCTCACATTGATACAAGCATAATAATGAATCTTCTTGATTAGTACTTTAAATGAAATTACTTAATAAAAAAGTTAAATACATTGAAATTCTTAACCAATACCTAAATTAATGTTTACATGTAACAGAAAAAGAACAAGTCACTATAAGGAAATAAAATGCAAAGTAAAAATCCAACACGTTTTAAATGCATTCGGTACTGTTAATACCTTTTTAAGTTTTACCCAAAAAATATATATTACGTTTCAAATGACATTGTACTTAATTTTTTGGACATAACTTGTTATTGTTAATATTTATATATAAGAAATTTCAGACACCGGTCGACGGATAGTTTTAATGCTTGTATAAAATCAACTGCTCCACCTATTCACAATTAAACATTTTTTAAATTCTAAAATATGCATATCAATGGCAATAAAACAGCAAAATTTGATAGGTATAGACCAACAATTTTTTATGAATTTAAAATAGACAAGAGGCAAGGCAATAGACAGGAGGCAAGGACGTGGGTCCGGACCTCACCCCCCCCCCCACCCAAATATGAGATTTTTAAAGTATTAGTTAAAAAAATATTTTTTGTATTACTTAGGAAGAGAAGATGTCAGTAATTTCTGGTTCATCAGTTTAGGACCCCCGGGAAACTGATTTCTAAATATGTACTTGACCGGGACATTAAATGGGCCTTGCTGTGTGGGTGGCTTAATCCTACTATACTGTAGTCTGAACTCTTCAAATTTTAAAATAAGAACGGGACACAAACCATTTTAATGGTATATCCATTTACAGTCATTTTATAAAATTGATCTCTTATATGTAAAGTAACGCCACACAGACCTTGTTTTGTTACGCTTACTCGTATTTGTTTCATGTTGAAACACTACGTTACAACAATCAACAACACAACGAAACGATAGCTGTTTCTACTTTCTAAGGAATGAAAACGTGTAACTCGTCTGTGCGACTGCTTGCAAGTTGAAAGGAAGGTATTTTGCTAATCACTTGCAGGGGTTGCAGCCAGTAGAAACGCAACAGCGAAAATAAATAGTCTTCTTCCTATGGATGTTGTAAGTGCGTATACCAAGTTTCATGAAAATCCAATAAAGCGCATTTGAGTTATCGCGAGTACAGACACATGGACAGACAGACAGACGGACAGACATTTTCCCGTCCCCCACACAAATTTCATAAAGTACCATTCTGTCACTTAATAACTAATGGCTAAAGATGAAATAGCTTTCAGTTGTTTTGTTACTGTTTTCACGGTTCAAGCAACTAAAAGCAATTAGCTTTCGTTACTTTCGCAAGCAATAACACACATGTAATCGGTGTAACTGTAAATCACGTAAACGCCATCAATCACAGTAAGATGCGTAAAAGAAAAATGCAAGACTCTTGCAACAAGACCAAGACCGAGTATGCAAGACCGAGACCAAGACCAAGACCAAGACCAGGGTTACCGATGCGAGACCAAGACCAAGACTGAGTGTGCGAGACCAAGACCAAGACCAAGACCGCCTTAGTCTTGGTCTTGGTCTTGCATTTGCTCATCACTAGTTCCCAGGCAAGACTGAGTTTCTACAAAGAGTGGGTGACTTATAACTACCCTTCATATAGCCTAGTTTAAGTCTAAGTGTATACTGTAATATTTTAAAGTCTATTTACACATTTTTAAAGCATGTTTTAAGTGCCTATTTTCTCTTTTGAAAGCCTATTTACTTGTTTTCAAAGCCTATTTTAGGTGCCTAAAACTAATTTTTATAGAGCCTAAAATCCCAGGACTAGTCATGACATGGGACCAGCTTTTGATTACTTGTGTCGTAGAAGTCTGCCGCCTGGGAATTGAACCGTAGGAAAAGATGGAAATCACTGGGAGCGAGGTTCGGGCTGTAGGGTGGATGTTTAAACACATTCTAGCAAGACTCCTACAGACGTTTGGCTGGGAGGTGTTTAAACATTCACCTTACAGCCCGAACCTCGCTCCCAGTGATTTCCATCTTTTCCTAGACCTCACGACCATAGTAAAGGCTTCAAAATAGAACTCCTAATAAGAGACTTACGAAGTAAAAAATAGCACATTATGGCATCAGTGCTAAAAGATTCATTGTAACCAACTTTGACGGAAATACTCTATTAGTTTAGAATATCTGTATATCTATCTAGAACGGCTCGACCGATTTGGCTGATATTTGTTTTGTTGTGTTCGTAATTGTCAGGACAAGGTTTGTAACTTATGAAAGAAAATTTTTGGAAAACTCACGGGAAAAGTCGGAAATGTGAAATGAGGCACAGTTATGCTCTCAATTGTTTACATAACGAAAGTACTGTTTACGGTGTTCACATAGGGCTTTGGAAACTATATTATAATACTGGGCTTTAACAAATTCTGATAGTCTACTATCGAACTAATTAATACATTTGTGAAAATAATTCTTGAAGAATAAAATCCACGAAAATAAAGCAGTCACATAACTTTCTCTACCCTCGACATGGAAAATATCATTTTCTCACTTCACATTTTGATGTAGAATAAGCGGTCGTATTGCAGGGACAACTTAAGTGTGTGCTATATTGGAAGTCGGTAACAAATCCTATCCACTGATACGTCACTCATAGCTGTAGGCTTTGTATTAGTTGAGAAATAGGCCTAGGGATGTTTATCAGAGGCCCTAAGCATCTAAAAAAAGACAAAATGGGATGGAACATTTTTAGTCCTACGCGCGCAGTATATTATGTCTCAGGTTTTTGGGAAGGAAAGTATGAAAGTGATATTGAATTTCTTTTTTACTTCAGCCCCGAAACAGTTGTATGGTAATATGAGAGTAAGAAATACAATTTTATGTCAAGACAACGCAATCTTCTGTAACCGGAATTACTTTTTTTCTTATTTGCACTCATGGTGTGTAGAAGCAATGGAATGCAACATTCGAAATCCTCTGAGAGCCATAACAAGCTATATCTAGTGTTTTGTGAGGGAATAGTCTGAGTGTGATATGTCGTTCTTCCTCATTTCGAATTCTTACATACATATTATATAAGGACCTCGAGTTTCAACATCAAAAGTCCTCCATAAGTTAATTTCATATTACAAAATACAAAACCCGGGAGACGTCGAGCCTTTTAAGCTAGTTATTAATAAACTGACTCAGTTTGATGAAAGTTGAAAATATTAAAATTAATTAAATGTTAAATTGCTCATGGTGCCTTACTTGGTGTTTGTATTCCTTATGTTTGCAGCCGTGCACCAGACCGCCTCTGTGTTCGCCTAGGTGGCATTGCATCTCGATGCTACAATAAGACTTCAAAATCTATTAGAATAAATCAATTAGGTGTATTAATATTCCTGAAATATTAACGGCCGTCTGGTGTTAAAACTCGCAAGAAAAAGCCTTAAATTCAGCTGAGTTTATACTCCTATTAGCTTCGAGGTGATATCAGGAATTTGGGATTTGTGTCTGTACAGTAGGGTAGGCCATGCAACTATTGATTGTCAATTCTTTCTATTATTGGTGTATTTTATGGAATAAATTTCAACCGGTATTAATTTAAATGGATATGATACAGGATGAAATGGTGAAGATGATTCATGGTATGTAAATATCCAATTCGACATTTGCCTTTACGGCTGGGTCAGTCTAAACTCTAAAGTATGCAGCACAAGCAAACATCGGCGCTTAAAGCTTTTCGATATTAATCATTAAAAAATAAAGAGGAAATTACAACGTCTACACGAAATCACTCCAATTAATATTTCTTGTCTACAAATAACAAAAGTTTTCTCTTATCTTTATCAAATAAATCTGGAAACCTGTATTTTATATTAATAACTCCAAGATGAAGTCTTGTTTCCTTTATTTTATATGTCATGCTTTCGTTTAATCGGCTGCTACGCACTGCACGCCCAGTAGAGATGGGAATCTGTTACTTTTTTTGGAACAGTTACGTTACTGTTACAGTTACACGAAAGTAACTGTTATTTATAACCGTTACCTGTTACTTTTCTTGTATATTACGTAGTTAATCGTCAGATCACTTCCCACTTGTAGGGGAATGCCCTTTATCTCCCCCCCCCCCACAACGGTTATGGACGTAGCCAAGGCTGGGGCTCTAGGGAGGGACCCCCGAAATAAAAAACAGTTGTAAAATTAAGCTTTCAATTAGGGATGATAATCGATAGTTAAAATATCGAGGTTAAAATCGGAGATAACCATCGATATGACGATAATATCGGCCTGAAAACATCGATGTATTTAGACAAAAAACATCGATGTATATTTAAAAAGGGCCATGGTATCAGAAAATTAGGCAAAATTCATAAATAAACAGAAGAATTTCCATGAAAGCAATCGATGTAAAAAATCAATGTTTTGGGAAATTAAGCTCCTGTAAATAAAATTATATCGTAGAACCAAGGTAGCCTATTAATCTTCTTTTTGTTACAAAAACATCCATGTCGGGGAGAAACATCGATGTAGCAAAAACATCAGTTGTTTTCCATCGATGTAAAAAACATCGATTATCGTCATGAAAATAAACTTTTTGGAATTTTCCTGTGGTTTACAGCCTAAAAGATATAAGTATACAAAATTTCTAGTTTCTAGCTCATGTGGAAGTGGGCAAGCATTCATGTCAGTGAGCGAGCCCTTTTTTCGGAGGTTTTTAGGGCTAAAAATATAAAAACTACTTTTTGGAATTTTCCTGTGGTTTACAGCCTAAAAGTTATATGTGTACCAAATTTAAAGTTTCTAGCTGTAATGTCAGTGAGCGAGCCCTTTTTCGGGGATTATAGTGCTAAAAATTTAAAAAAATACTTTTTTGGAATTTTCCTATAGTTTACAGCCTAAAAGCAATGTGTGTACCAAATTTAAAGTTTCTAGCTCATCTGGAAGTGGGCAAACAGTAATGTCAGTGAGCGAGCCCTTTTTCGGGGGTTATAGGGCTAAACATTTTTAAAAATTACTTTTTTTTGGAATTTTCCTATGGTTTACAGCCTAAAAGCTACATGTGTACCAAATTTCAATTTTCTAGCTCTTCTGAAAGTGGGCAAACAGTAATGTCAGTGAGCGAGCCCTATTTCGGGAGTTTTTAGAGCTAAAAATTAAAAAAAAACACTTTTTGGAATTTTCCTGTGGTTTACAGCCTAATAGCTATATGTGTACTAAATTTCAAGTTTCTAGCTCATCTCGAAGTGAGCGAGCCCTTTTTCGGAGGTTTTTAGGGCTAAAAATAAAAAAAAAAATACTTTTTGGAATTCGCCTGTGGTTTAGAGCCTAAAAGCTATATGTGTACCAAATTGAAAGTTTCTAGCTCATCTGGATGTGGGCAAACGTTAATGTGAGTGAGAGAGCCCTTACTCGGGGGTTTTTGGGCTAGAAATTAAAAAAAAAAGTTTTGGAATTTTCCTGTGGTTTACAGCCTAAAAGCTATATGTGTACCAAATTTCAAGTTTCTAGCTCATCTGGAAGTGGGCAAACATTAGGTTTGTTCGCAAAGCAGTCAGAAACCAGGAACAAATCGTTCGCGCATGCGCTCTTTCTCCACACGCGTTCGCAAAGCGAGAATCCGTGATTCTGATTTCAATCTTCTGTTCGCAAAGCTCTCGCGGACAGTTTCTGTACTATAAGAAAAGTTTGCAGGCTCTAGCATGAATTGTTATCACAGACATGCGCAGTAACCTATTTTCACGCGCCTGACTCCTCCCTCCTATAACATTGCGCCAGATTTATAAACATAGGCTACTTATTGTATGAATAATGGAAGATAATTAAAAGTTTCCCAAAATATAGATTATATTGTCGATGTATATTGCATTTATAACATGTCAAAGGGAAATATATATTTTATTTGCATATCATATCGATTAAACGCAGAAACTATCGATTCCAAATTCTTGTAACCGTTCGCAAAGTGCAAATCACGGGTAAGTTACAGACTGGACATGCGCAGTACAACAAATTCTCAAGCGGTCACGGATTTGCTTTGCGAACAAACCTATAAATATCAGTGAGTCAGTCAGTCAGCCGTGTAGCTTTATATTATAGGGATTTTATTATTAGTAGTAAAATTATCAATATTATTTCGAATAATTTACTACAGTTATTGAATTCACATTTCATGCTATATACCCACATTCTAAGTTTAAATTGTCCAGTAAAGGCAATATCGTATTTTGATAAATTTTTAAGTGGTATGTAAAGCAAGAAATATATATGAGATCAGACAGCATGAATTCTATGCATGAACTCTTGACGCCCATTAATAATTAAAAAAATAACTTTTTAAATTTTTTTTATTTTTTTTTATTCTTATTTTTATGTAATTTTTATTTTTTAATATTTTTATTTTTTAATATTTTTATTTTTTGTTTTTTATTATTTTTATTTTTTATTTTTTTAATTATTTTTGTTTTAATTAAGAAAATAACTTTTTAATTTTTTTATTCTTTATTTATTTTTTATTCATTTTTTTGAAATTTTAATTTTTTAATATTTTTATTTTTATTTTTTGTTTTTTTATTATTTTTATTTTTTATTATTTTTTATTTTTTAATTATTTTTGTTTTTCAAATATTGGAAGTAACAGATGTAACGGAACGAGGCGAAAGTCACGGATAAAACACTTGTAACAGAAATATTAGAATTAACTGTAACAGGTCAGAGTAACTGGAGCAGGTGGAAATAACAGTAACGGGTCCAAATAACTGGAGCAGGTGGAAATAACAGTAACGGGTCCAAATAACTGGAGCAGGCGAGAGTATCAGTAACAGGTCAGAGTAACTGGAGCAGGTGGAAATAACAGTAACGGGTCCAAATAACTGGAGCAGGCGAGAGTATCAGTAACAGGTCAGATTAACTGGAGCAGGTGGAAATAACAGTAACGGGTCCGTGTAACTGGAGCAGGTGAAAATAATGTAACGGGTGTAACTCTCGACACGTTACTTTGTTCCAGACCAGTTACATTCGCTCGACACCGACAAATTTCTCAACGCAACTAATAATAACAATAATAATAAGTAAATAAATAAAATAAAAATAAAAATAAAAATAAAAGTATTAAAAAAAAACCTGAGAAAAAGGAGAGCTGCTGAGAAATTTGGAGAAACTATACAGAATTCTTATATATTTATATATATTTACACGCTAGCGGCCGTAATTTTGAAGATATTTGAACCAAATTTTATTATGTTATTTCTAGGCCCAATAGTTAATGAGCAAAATTAGCCCAAGGGGGGGTCGTGGGAGGGGGTTAAATTTTGAAAAAATTATATCTCGGCCCCTATGAAGTATAGAGAGAAACTTTGTTGGAATAAATTAGAGTACTCCCTATGGAGTTCACAGTGACAGTAACGATTCGGGGGTTTTAGGGGTACGAGTAGGGGTGGGGGATGGAAATTCGAAATTTTTGAAACCACGTCTTGTGGGGTATCGTTGAAAAGCTCTTGATGAGTACTCTACAAATCAATACCTAGTTTCTCGATAGCTCTCATATAAGGCAAGATTTGAATGTTTTAAACAAGTGCTCTTTCCTCTTTTTTGCAGTTATTATTGCGGGTTTATCATGCCAAGGCTAAAGAAGAAGAGAACTGCGCAGTGACAATAAATTAAACCAAAAGTACTTCGAAATCTACCTCAGCCTGTAGGCCTGCCTAAAGGGATTTTATTTCACTTCACACAAATGCAATTAATAGGAAATGATCAATCTCTGCCATTTCATGCAGATGTCTAAACTTAAATAGATGAATTTTCGCTTCTCATTGCAATGATTGCTCGATGGCGTAGTGGGTAAGATGAAGGTTGAATAGTAGGAAAGGGTAAAGAAGTGGTGAAGGGGGGGAGTCAGAATTTCCAATACTGCTAGTTGTTCCACCATTCACATCTAGATGTCTGGAGTGGGAAGAGCTAAAGGGACGACCTGATTTTCCCTCGTTTTTTAATAAAAAAAATCCCGGGGGAGGACCCCCATTTTTTGGATTTCCAAATAATAGCAAACTTTCGTCTGTGTCGGTCCCTCCTTTCAGTATTTTCTGGTTCCGCCTTTGGTTGAGACGAAAATAAGCTATCCTAGGAGGAGCTTTGGTAACCGTTACTTTTGATTTTTTGTAACAGGTCGTTACCGTTACATACATGTAACAGTTACAAAGTAACAGTTACAAGAAATATTCCCCATCTCTAACGCCCAGTCAACATATTGAAATTTTTGTAATAGATCTTTGAGTTAAGCTCGAGATCGATTCGATTAAGTAAAGCGTTAGGGCCTTTTCACACTGGGTGACAGTCACCGCTAGTTTTGACAATAGTAGCTACGTGATAAAAAAATCTGATGTGAAAGTCACAGAACTTCCTCTGCCCAAATAAAAGTTAGCGATATTCACATATCCTTGTACAGAATCGCAAGACACAATTTTACGATTTAATTGGAAAAATTCAAATTTTCACTCGCACCTTGGAATGAATCGGTCCCGCCCAACCCACCCTCACCGTTGCAGTTTCTTTTATACCACGATCTAGCGAATTCTTGTCCTCGTATTATGAAGAAACTCGTGATTGGACGTTGGAGGTGTGACGTCATAGGCTAACGTATGAGAAAAAATGCTTCAAATACATGTTTTAGCTCTTTGTAAAAGCACCTTGTGGAAAAATTGAAACAAAATCGTTTGGCCCGTTTACGAGGAAATTTCAAAAAGGATATTTTCTTCATGTAAAATGGCATTAAAATTAAGATAAAGTCGTCGCAAATCTTCACGTTATATTCTCAAAAGGACCTAACCCAGATACAAATTTTTCCGTTCTGGAGTCGGGACACATGATTGTTCACAGACACAAAGACACACACACACAGACATGTTTATCTGAAATCGCGAATTTCTGTTTAAAAGTTTCGAATTTCGAGATAGAACCCAATAGGCCTACTTCCTCTGGCTATAGTACCTAAGGTACGGGTGGAGGAAGTAAAATAGGCACAGTTCGTATTGATTACTCATTTATCTGCTCCTTTTTAATTATAAGTTGTTTAGAATAGGCACAGTATGTAATAGAATATTTTTAGGTTGCGCAATGTCATCTTACAAACTTCATTTTTACCTTTCATTTCTAGCTGGTAGCAGAATTTATCACCTCCTTTGTCTTTTCCCGTATTCCGCGAGTGCGTCAGACCATTCCGCCTAGCACTCATTTGTTTTATTTCAATTCCGAGCTATTCTGTGTGAAAGATTAGACAAACAAAATGGAGCGAAAGAGAATGAAATATTCAGTGACAGGCAAGAAAATTGGGTTTCATCCGCAAGAGTGCTACATTTCCTCCCTTTTGTCGCCGGGAATTCAACTAAGAGCTTATAGGAAGAAATCTATATTCTACCAATTCTTTCTACGAATCTGTACAAGTCTGAAGGAGACAAATATAAATCTGTTTCCTCCACCTTGAATTATACTAGTAGAGAAGTCACATTGTCTATTTCTGCAACATCTGACACAGTTACTGTACTGATGGATCTTCTCGTTTCCATTTACGAGTGAGATCTGGGTTTCTTGTAATTCTGGTCCAGCGCACCACAAGGGCGGATCCAAAACTTACTTAAGGGAGGGGCCGACATAAACGAAAGTTTGCAATTACTATGGGTGTGGGGTATGGAATATTTAAATAAAAAATTTAAAAAATTAAAAAAAGGTCCAGGGGTCCTCCCTGGGGATTAAAAAAAAGTGCAAAATGATGAGATTTCAGGTCCTCTGGATGGTTACTCTAAATTTATCAGCAGACTCTCATTTTGCCTCGGTTTAGTTCTGTTGAGAAATTTGTCGATTTTACATGTTATATAAAAATTAAAATATTTAATCAAATATCAAACTTTTTACCTTTAACTTAAAGTAAGTGCTAAATCGTTATATCATAATAAAAATTAAAGATAAGGAACTCGAACAACTGTTGTCTTGTGGGTTGCCACAGCCAGTCTTCACATTTGACACGAGGCGTCTAGAATATCAACTTGTATTTTACAATCCTCTTGTTGAAATAAAGCGAATACATAAATGCTTTTATTTTATTTTGTATTTAATTTAATTTGTTTATTAAGTGCCAGTATGGTACTCTATGAGATTGTGTGGGGGACGAAAAAATGTCTGTCCGTCTGTCTGTCTGTCTGTCTGTCCGTGCGTCTGTACGCACCATAACTCAAGTACGCTTTTTCGGATTTTCATGGAACTTGGTATAAACATTCATAATGTCGATGGGAAGAAACCTATTGATATTGAACCAAATCGGTTCACCGGTACCGGAGTAATGCCCAATTTAGTGCCTATTTTAATACTCAAATACGCTGTAACGGATTTTCATGAAACTTGGTATACCCATTTATGACGTCCATTCGAAGTGCCCTATTGAATTTGAACCTAATCTGTTGACCGGTACCGAAGTAAAACCCAATTTAGTGTATATTTTAAAGACGCGGTAACTCAAATACGCTTTACCGGATTTTTATGAAACTTGGTATACACATTTACAATTTCCATGGGAAGACGTCTATTCATAAGTGATAAAATCGGTTGATCTGTTTCGGATTAATGCTCAATTTAGTGCCTATTTTATGGCAATATACGTATTCGAAAGAATTTATAAAAAAAATGAAAATCAGTTATCTTGACAACATAGCCTATTGTTTTACTGTGATCTTATAAGGCCTTGGAAATTAGAATACAGATAGCTATGACAAAAAACATTATTGTTTTACATGTGCTTATTCAACTAGACCGTTAAAATGACCCAGGTGGCCGAGATGGTAGACCTTTCTTCTTCCGTAAGCCCTGCTTAATGAATAAATCTGGAGCTTAACTTGGAAATCAATTTTTAAAAAAACATATTCTGCATATCATAATTGCAGTCATAACTGATTAAACAAAAACATACTGGCACTTTTTTACATCAGTTTACCTGATTTTATTTCATTAGGTAATTACTTTTGACAAATAAACAGAAAAGAAAGAAAAACCAAGGGGGAGCCGCGGCCACTACGGTCCCTCCCCTGGATCCGCCACTGGTGCACCAGCAGTCGTTCTAAGGTTTTATGTATATAAGTGAGTAAATTAAAACAACAAAAGACATATTCAGTTTCTCTGGTTTAAAGCCACGTACTTTCCCTGTACGATCGACCCACAAGACCTAAGCATCGAGCGTTTATAAATACACATTGCGATTGTCATAGAGGACAAAAATCCTTTTCTCTGCGGGTCCTGGTAAACTGTCAAGCTTAAAACAGATTCCTTTCACTCCCCTGCCTCTTTCTCCTCCACACCACTTTTATAATTCATGATTACAATAGAAACGTCCACAGCCAGCATCGCAGGGGATTTGTGTAATCTTTGACATAGTTGCCATTTAAATAAAATATGTTGTATGTTTGGATTCACCCCCATCGCTACCGCCCCTTGAAACCCGTTACGGTGGTTATATCCAGGCATTCGCTTCGATAAAAATGTCAGAGCGGATCTTTATTTGTGGGGTGGGGGTGTACAGACGACTTCCAACCGATTTAAACTCTCGGAGATTTTGTTTTTAAAACACTCTTATGTAAGTCGTAGTAACTAATCATATAAAGACAACGCTTATGCGCTGTAAATCCTTCCGAAGGTTGAATATCTGCTATTACATGAATGTTGTAGTGCTTTCGGGAATCTGACTGACGAATGATTTGTTGGTAGGAAATAAAAAAAGTTTTTCCACTTTAGAAAATATACGAGGGATGGCGAATGACAACTATTTTTTCTCAAAGTAAGGCGATGGTACCATGAGAAATTTTATGACACGGGAGAGTCTGGCATCGCTGGTATATGGACACATCATTTGTTAACATTGTGATGTACGGTTATAGCCTACGAATAGAGGCGATAGTAATTTAGTTGTGAGTCAGCCGCCGCGTTTAATGGATATGACAAGGTGCGAACAGCAATCTAACGTCAAAATCGTACCCATCCGTGGGAGGAAATACTTTTGAATACCACAAGGAGCTGATGGAAGCGTTGGGGAATAATGCCCATTCGTACTGAACTTTAAGGGATCATCGACTCAGTAAATGTGCTTTCATCCTTTCAACTACCGCCATACATTAGAGTGGCACGAAGCAGTCGCTTATGGATGTCTATGAGTGTCTGTTTCCTTTACTATCCTACATCTAGCATCCATAATCTGCATTATGCACACATTTCATATCCTATCCTTTCATTTGTATATTTCAAAATTTTAAAATCGTTCCACATTTTTAAAATAAGAAGAAAAAATAGTTGCCATGACTTATGCCCCATTCCTCGTATTTGTCCGGAGTACTTTTCTTATAAAAATAAAATGCCCTTAAATTCAACCGTGCAAGTATATAAGTATTATTGTTAGCCTACTGCTCTAATTAAAGGCAAGAATCGTTTCGTCCCGTATGTGCTTGTTTTTTAATGCGTGGCATAGGTCATTGACATCCGGAAGAGTATCTGGCACCTCGCTGATGCCATTTTTCAGAACCTTTCAACTTGATTATCTTATTAACCATGGATATAATCACAAAAATAAAAAGTAGACTTTATATATAATAAATATATATATAAATCCTAAATATATATATGTTATCTAATGCCCCTTGGATATGCACATTTATACTACTTCTGCTCTATATGGTTATATAGAGAAATTTAGCGAAATTAAAAATTAAGTGTTCAAAATAAAAGATAATAAAATTTGGCAAACTGGAAATTTTACTAGCAATACAAAGGAGAAAGGAAAAAAAGAGAAAGGAAAAATTACTGAATAAACAGATCTAGTGCATAGGATCACCGAGGACTAACAGAGCACAATGGAAACATCCACCCATCCACGTTGCAATGCAGTAATACTGGATTATCGCTGACCGTATCGAACAGATCTAGGCTCGGATTAAAATGCAAACGATTGAATGGGTCATTTGTGGTGCTGTCTGATGGGAGGCAGAGCGAGCGATAGGTGCTTGTATTGCTACAACAGCAATATTTACCGGGGCTAACTCAGTTTGTGTACATGCTTTCAATCAAATGACGGGAATCTATTATCACCACGTCCGAGTGTTGAAAATCGGCGGGACAGAACAACTCTTCACGAAGAGTTTCACCTTATTAGGCATGATGAAACACTTTAATAAGATAAAAAATTACATATTGTATGAAAACATGAACATTTTTAAAATTATAACAGAATCAAAAGGGAAATCCCCCCCTGTAGCAGTAGTATGGGCAAAATTCTGCAGCTTGGTATGTATTTTTACGGATGAAAACTACCCAAATAAAGTAATATAATAATGAACAGTAAGATTCTCCCATGTAATAAAGAAGAAAAAGAATATCCTGAATATATGTCAATGGAAGATGGAAAGAAAAATGATATAGCTCTCCGAATGTATAAAATGGCCTGCGCAAACGCACTTACTCTGTCGCGCGCAGTCTAGTCTTGTCATTCATGATAGCTACATCGGGATTTTTAAGTATAGATTTTTGAGTATAGACACTCCGCCCATACAAGTAAGGTAACAGAAGTAAGAACCTGCTATGGAACTACAAATATTTCTGAAAGGGATACTTCAGCCATAAGTTGAATACTGTAAGTGAAGTATACTACTATTTTTTTAAATTTGTAATTATCGTTCTTGACTTTAGGATAAAAGGTTAAACCTGATGGACATGTGGGGTTTCTGAAATTCACAAAAACGCTTTTTTTTTCAAACTTGAGCCACTAAGTGAAAATTTAATGAAAATCAAACAGGAGGACAATTTTCTCACAATACCCTATTTGAAAAAGTAAATTTTAGAAGCATGATTTTACATCCGTTACTTCAGTATCCGAACTTACTCAATTATATTTAAGTATAACATGCAGCTATTTTTTTAAGTTTAAGTACAATGTACAATTAAAAAAATGGCGGGAAATGATATCCACAGGTACGCCAACATTCTAAAACTTACGATTTTGGTTGTTTTACATTGAATGTGTTCTGGACGTGTTGGCTTTCTGCAATTCATACAGACTTCAAGACTGCACAAAACCTTTTCATGGATTTGTGGAATTTCTGTACTACATGACAGGTAGATGAAAGAAGACTGCAGTTGAGGAGTGGACATTCAAAACGCTGTTTGTCCACAATTTTTCAAAAATGAGTTATTGGTGGCATATCATTGTATATGTATCTCTCTATATTATGAATGTGACTACAGCATCAAAATGCTATTTTTCTCGTAGTTACAGAGGTCTGAAATTAGTATGGATATTCAAAATGCTGTTAGTCCTGTTAGTCCTTCGCCGCTGGACAATCAAAACGCTTTTTTGTACAGTAGTTTTTTGCGTTTTCTGACAAACAAATAGTTGTGGACAAACAGCGTTTTGAATGTCCACTCCTCAGTTACAGAGTATAAGATCATATTGTGAAAAAATTGGACATGTGGGGTTTCTAAAATTCATGATTCATTTGCATAGGTCTATAAGTCCTAGACGTGGCTAAGACAATGCTAGGCTGTGAAATCATCAGAATATCTTCATTTAGCATCAGTACTGAACAACATCCAGAATCCATTCCAGTTATAACAGAAGAGAACCAGTACTTAAAATCCGTGTCAGCATTGTCAAGGGAAATATGAGTTAATTCATCCGATTCCCGCTGGAACCCGGCAGCCACTGCAATCCATCTCCATGTTTCCATGGGTTTTGTTTCAGGCATTTGTTTCCTATTCACGTGCACCCACCTCGAGTGCAGGCTCTAAGGGAAATATGCTTTTCTATTAAAATGGAAGACACAAAGGAGGCGATATTTTTCACCGAATGTTTGTTGATATGGATGTAATTTCCAGATGGCAATCTGCAGTCAAATCTGGAAGATGAATGTCTTGTGGACAGAAACAGAATTCTTAAGGCGAGTCTTGCCATTTTTATCTCAACAAGTAATGCATCAAATGTTATCAGTGTCTTCCCTCACTTTACAAAATGGATTCAACACTTGAGGAATATAATAAATAATTGTATAAGCAACGCTACTTCCCTCATACATCACTGTTTTGATTTGGATCAATAATGCGTAAGGATTTGACAAATAATGCCAATCATAATCGTCTATTGCTGAGCTGTTATGACATCTTCCTCTTTATTTCGTGATTTCCAGCTGGAAGGCTATCAAATTACAACAGAAAAATAATCTTAAACTTTCCGACATAAAATGAACTCAACATCAATCATTACATTATAAACTATCACAGAAACTGTCATTTATGATCTGAATTTAGAAAAGAGTGATCATACTTGTATACTGAACTGAAGTGCAATGTAAAACACTGTTACTGCAGTTATGGCACCTATCAGAAAAAAGTCGATACGATCCTATGCATCATGATCGATATCAAATGACAGCTCCAGCAGATCAATCACATTAAATGTTGCCAACTGTAAGACTCCTGCTGAAAGTTGGAATACAAATCAATTTAATCATATGATCTGCGCTTCATTAAGTGTCAGAATGGTACTTTCTGAGATAACTTGGTGAATTGGAAAAATGCCTGTCCGTCCGTGTGCCTGTACGCTTTATCAGATTTTAATTACTCTTATAAAGTCCATAGGAAGAAACTTATTGATTTTGGACCATATTAGTTGACCTTATGGGAGTAACGATCAATTAACGGTCACACGCTTTTTAAATAGCAAATTAGCATCAATGGATAGAACTGCTGAAAGGAACTACTGACCAGTGACTCCGGATTTGTACGTCTTAATAAGTTTTGGAAAGTATAAGTGGATATTTTTGACGTGAAGCAATTGTTGTAAATTCGTTTTATTAATATTCTAATTGTTCCATTTATTCCTTCATAGATGCTGATTAAACTTGCTCAAGAAACCTTGGCATAAAACTCAATACTTTCTTAAATATGAATTATTACTCCATATGACTCTTTGTTTTATCATAAGTAATCCCACGAGAGTTGGATTTATTAAGACTATTCCATGAACAAAAATGTGACGGATTATACAAATAATAATTACTTTCGTGCTCTGCTATATAAAAACAAAACTAACAGCTGCGAGTTCACGGCATACTATGAATCAACCATCCATGAATCGATTCGAGTTACCATGTCCTTGTGTCCAGTGCTACGATTCGAGTTACCATGTGACCAGTGCTACCAATCGTGCATATAAGATATAGTTAACTTAATTCAGGTAAGCTAACAGCAGAACACAATAAAAGCATACGAACTGGCTTAT
Organism: Ectobius pallidus; assembly: GCA_964059195.1. Lineage (NCBI taxonomy): Eukaryota > Metazoa > Arthropoda > Insecta > Blattodea > Ectobiidae > Ectobius > Ectobius pallidus. Next base: position 139,117,050 of record CAXKWD010000007.1, read on the forward strand.
ATTATTTCAATTTCCTAACAAGTTATGTTGTACACAATAATCTGTTTTCGTGCTGTTTTATGGAAACATGCGACGTATTAATCACTGCACACTGAGCCTTACGTGTCTAGTTACGAGCAGCCTATTTTATCAGATAAAATGCCTTCCTCATATTAATAGCAAACATTTTATAAGATAAACATCGTTATTGGTGTATATCCGAGGAACTGCTAAACGTTATTGGTCAATATGAAACACGCGGCATATGAGTGGAATAGTCAGCTTAATTTTAATATCATTCTTGAAGTAATCGCTCGGCACCTCGGCACCTTTGAATTTCACCAGTTAAATATCTTCACGATTTCGTTTCTTGCATATGTATTGGTATTTCAAAAGTACATGTTACATTATCTATGGTGTTGCCATAGTGTTTTAATATGCATATCGTTCTCTCACACCAATGGAATGCTGCAATAATAGCGATGTCGATACGAGCATCCACAGTATTCTGGATCTGGAACTTATAACTTTACGGCGGCCCAGTGTTTTTTGCAGGAGGCTGTAGGTTGCAGAAATATCCAGAGGAGAAACCGCAGGCATTGGCATAGATAGGGAGTATGGAGCAGCGTCCAGAGCCCTCCGTAACTCCTGGTCAGAGGTATAGTCTGATCACTGGCTCATGCCTTGGTATATCCTTAATTCCAAAATAATATATATTATATTTAAGGCATTGTAAATGTGATGTAGAAAATCAAGTTTCAATCATTATGGTCCAAGACTCTATAATACCATAATTAGTCCACATCCAGAAATAGTAAATATGAACAACAACAAATTCGATAAGCACATAAAAATCCTACTACGTGGTTAAAATTTACTTCAATTTGTAATTACTAGGTATTTAAGAAGGAACCATTTATTATTTATAACTGAGGATCTCAATTTTGTTCTTCCCTTTTTGTATCTTTTCTGTTCTTTCTTTTTAATTTTTTTTTTCTAGGTATTGATTTCAAGTTAGATTTATATTTTCTTTTATGCATTTTTATTTAATTATGTATTTAATGGTGTATTCATTTTGTAATGTAAACTTGCACATGCGGGTAATATTTTGCTACATAAGATTTATATATAAGAATAAAAGAAAAGAAAGAAAGATAAAAATTTCAACATTGTTATGTGCAGAGATTCTTGAGTTAAACGTAACGGAAAAAGTCTCATTTTAACATTGGCGAGACACTCTGTTCCGACGCCCGTTAGTGTGCCAAATTTCATATTTCCATTTGTGGGATGTAACATTTGACGCGGTGTGAAGTATAATGTTGTAAGGCTACATATAATTAATGTTGTTCTAGAAAGTTGAAGAGAGAGGTTGCCAGGAGCTATACATTAAATGTAAATTAAAATTATCGTCCAAAAGGAAGCAGTTAGTGTAGAGAAATTAATGCCGAGAAAAGCACATATTTAATAAGTTTCAAACACAACTTCCGAGTTTAATAAGTTAGTAAATACATCGAGACATCAGAGGCAGCAGAAACCGCCTGCGGAGAAGCAATTAGACTACACGCACAACTCCGAGTCGCGAGTTTGCCTGCGCGCTAAATGGTCCGTCTCTTTTCCTCCTGCAGTCCCCTTAAATCCAGCAACAGCTTATGAAGAACCTGTCAGTTATGACTTAACGATGGATAAACTTCTTTGTAGGGATCTCTTTAGCAAAGAGAAGATATCTTCTCATGAAGGTATCTGTAAGACATTTATCTCCTTCGAATTTTGATATTTTCCATTAAGAATTTTAACATTACATAAACATAGAGTATATTCAGATATAAGTACTACTTTCTAAAGGGAAGAAAGCCTACAGACCAGCGAGGAAAGAAACAATATCAAATACGGTTCGTTAAATGTGCTATTTTGTCGCATATTACAAACTGATTATTGTTATAAAAATGTTTAATAAAATGGCAGTGACTCTCACTCATATCAAATGACACTACATTAGAACATGGATATTAATGAAAATATTATAATAACAACGAGATGTGCAAATTTCTGAATGTCGACATAAAAAACCATGCGCGATTTTGTGTAAAGGATTAAAAAATCAATATTTTAATAAATTATCAGCGATATCAATATATAGTTCACTGCACCATATTGACATTAAAAATGTAAAAATACAGGTGTTGATTTCATACTACACCGATACAAATTTGGTACATAAGCCTACCTACTTTATTTCGTTATCACTTCTTAGTGTTATATATTTAAAAAGAACCAAATGTAGCAGATCGGACCTGAGACATCTATTAGAATATTAGATGATACTATATTATAGAAATTAGATGAGTGAATACTGTGAATATGTAGTAGCCAGGGAAACCATAAACTAAATATCCCACCACAATGGTCGTCATGGGAACCTATTTATGAAAAAAAAATATCCAGGGACTGACCTAGAATGGAACTCCGAACCTGTGTAATGCGAATCAATACGAGGGATGGAGCATGCATTTTGTTATTTTTTAATATGTGGGGGTTCGTTTTGAAATTTTGAAAAATATAAATGAAATGGCAGGGTATGGAATATATAAATGAAATGGCAGGGTATGGAATATATAAATTATGAAGAAGATGGGTACTAGATGTAGAATAGAGTATGGAGCAGACACCCATAAACATGCATACACGACGGCATCGTGCCACTATTACTGTTTTGCAGTAGTTGGAATCATGAAAACACGGAGAGCTTAAACTTCAAAACCCACTAAATTCATTATGGAAAGTTCTTATTCTCAAAACTTTCACCAGCTCCCTGTGGCATTCTACAGTATTTTCGCCCTAAAAAAAGGCTATTCTGGCGTAAGAACGCTGTTGACATCTTGTAACTTATTCATTTAGCCCCAAAAAACCTAAGAAAGAGAGTAATCCACCGAGTAATAATAATGATGAAAACAAACATTTTAAACAACCATTCTGCACGGCGGTATTGTCACAAGCTAGTCCCTCTGTGTGTGTAAAAATGACATCAAATTACGAGATTTAAGGCAACGTTGAGACAAGAGTATCTTCGCTCCGAAGTGTGTGTTTGTCCTTTAAAAGGTGACAGAGGTCATTGCCACCCAGAAGATCTATCTGGGAGTTCGCAATTGCCATTCTGCGGAACCTTTCAACCTAATTATACAATCACAAAACGCAAATAGGTTTTATACCGATATTATTTAATGCCAACTACTGCCCCTCCAAGAGCATTACACAAGTCGATACAGCTTCTGCTGATAGAATAGTGCTGGTCATTTCTGCCGTACTGTTTCAGTGATGCTCTCTGTACACATGGAATATATGAGGTAGAGTGTGGAACACATTCATGTAGGTTACTTATGCCAATATCACATGTTTACACGTGACCACATGAAGAGATGTTATCACATAGCTAAGTAGGGATATCAAATGCTCCGGTACAAAATGTATTCTGTTATTCCAGAGCTACTGGGACTTCAATCACCCCTTTGCTTCATGGAGCATTACATTTGCATAATGGAGAAAATAAGCTCAACGGACTGCTGTTTATGATCGAGAGTAATTATTCCAGATACATATTATGTATTTGTATATATAATAACAAGTCTGCCTGACTGAAATTGTTTCAATCACTCCCAAGCGGCTGAAGGAAAAGTTAGAATTGTGACTATATAGTCTACGGTACTGCAAACGTTGTAGGTTTAAGTTATTCTGTGCAACATTTGGAAAAAAAAGTATATATATGTATATATATATATATATTTATAATATTACTATAACACTATATTATAGTAACAATCCTGCTATGACTGGCAGTGACTCAATTGGAGCAGTGGAATATGCTTTGGGGAAGTGTATCTCATATTCATTACTTTTAAGTTTAGAAACATTTCTTAACGAGAATGAAGTTTAAAATTGTTAAATCACCCCCTATATCGCTATGAAAAATGCACAGATAAAAATTCAGTTGCTTGAAATCAAATTCCCTTCTAATGCTATAGATGATGACCAGGACCTGCCCTGGGTCAGAGGCCCACGGCCCGACCGAAGGACACCAGGCCGGACTACTGCTATAGAGCAAGAGGTAGTTTCCGGAACCATATAGGTCTTGGTATTATGCCATAGGCTCCTCGACTTGAATGTGTAATGAAGAATTAAAAAGAAGTTAACGCGACATGCAAAGATCACATTAACCTATTTACATACTGCTTCATAACAACTGAGACGTGCCGGCTAACATGGTGTAGCGGCACAGATTGTTTGTGTATATGTGCAGGCATAACTCTCATTATGCTAATGATATCACACGATAAATTGTCAACTACTGCCGTAATATCTATTCGTAACGTTCATGTAGGACACCTTTCCAAGTGTAATGTCACACTATTCGAAGTGCGATTAATTCAATGCATCTGATGGGCGTGAATAGGAGGTACTGCCTAGACCATGACCTGTGTAGCTTTTTTTTTTTTTTTAATTCATGAATTTTAAGAAAAATTATAAGTTACTTAGGAAGCGTATAGAATAGTACCACAGTATAGTATAACAGTAGCGAAGCTCCATACAGTTTTTTTCAACCGGCGCGACTGCAGCGCTCGTAGCGGTGAGCAAGAAGCCACACAATATGTTACATTGTTGGTTACGAAAAATGTCAACAATATTTTGTGGAAATGCTTGTGGTGCTATAAATTACACCAACAGCCAAAGGAATTCTCCCGATTTATCTTTCTTCAGGTGCCCTAAAGATCCTGAGAGGTAAGCAAAAACAGTAATTTGTGAAATTAAATTGCAAATTTGTGATTATCATGCTTGCATCCATACTAGTGTATTTAGTCCTATTTCGTTTAAGTTTAGGAGCAGAAAATGGCTTGTAAATGCTATATACAATATTAATTATTTTTATATGTACGTCATAAATAAAAATCCTAACGAAGGAAAAGTTTCTAAATATATAGGCCTATTTACAAATACCCCACCTGACCGTACTAATTTTGAAAATGTTTTAACACGAGGTTATGTTAGGCCTATATAATTGAATTCAACAAAATTAAACTGTCCAGAATAAAGATAACGTGTTTAATCCCTTACTTTTTAATAATTTATCGTGTTTAATAAAATGAAGAAAAAGACAAAAGTGTTTTGTTATTGCATCTGATATTGACCATATCGGGCTATAAGCCTAGAACTTCCCCCCCCCCCTAATTTCTGAACTACTACTACTAGGCCTACATGCTTATTGAAATTATTAAGTTTTCCTATTTGTCAGTATTTTCAGAGTAAGTATGTGTTAGTAGTAGGTCAATTAAATTCTTGAATTTTTGTCGTGGATATGGTGGACGGAAACCGGTCTGATACTTTATAAGATATACAATGTCATCGATCTTGAAACTACAACTTCTTTATATTCCCATAAAGTCTATGACTTGGTGAGTTCACCAGTATGCCTTTCCGGTAACAATCTCGTTCTAGTAATTTTAAAAATAAGAAGAAATACAGCCATATATTCGTATCTTTCCAATGCTGGAAATGGCTGTTTGCTAGTTCCATCTTGCTGACCGCTTGGGGTGCTAGTGTCGCACCGATCTGTCAAAAGGATGCATTTTCCTTTCATTAGAGCTTCGCTACTGTTATACTATACTGTGATAGTACTTTAAAATTCTAGCGTCACCAAAAATATTAACTGATTGTTATTTTAATCCTTTCCGAGCTGAATTTATAAATTAATATAAGCATTCATCAACTAAAGTCATAAGTGGGTTTTAAGTTTGAAATTAAATAAGATTTTTTTTTTTGTGTGTAGCTGGGTTTCTTAGATGACATTTTTAATATGAGAGTAAATATATTTTAAAATTATTCATTAGTCTATTACGCATAATTCTCCGCCTTCATGTAATTTTTGCGGTGACGCATATACACGTCAATAGCAGTGAAAAGGTTAATCAAATGTCACTATCTCTCTTATGACCGTGTTATCATAACTTCTTTTAAATAATTTCCTTTTGTAATCCCGACCCACTAAGCATGTAAAAAATCTGAGCTTTCTTTATCCAAGATAAGGAATCATAAGGAATCCAGGGACATCATACTTTGTTAATTCATTACAGAAGACGCAAGAAAAGATCTAAATAAAACGAAATTACTCTGAAAATAGTGCTTGCGTATTTTAATAAAATGGATTTTAATGACCAAAAGAGGTTTATTATTATTTATTATTATTTATTATCCAAGTTTTAACCTTATTTTACCCGAAGGTATATTAAGGTTATAGTTATTAATAATCATTTAACATATCTAAATATTAAAATAATATAAGTACAAAAGTATTGAGTAATGAGATGGCTAACAATTTAACATGATATGACTAACACTATTTGGTTAAAGTCTAGTTTTAACAAATATATAAATTTAGAAATAGTGTATGAAATGGTTAATAACATACGCTAATAGTTAACTTAGTTGCTGATACAGTATCTGATATACATTTCTAACTATAGAACTTAACTACTGGTACAATTTTATCTTTGGAAATATTGTATTTAAAAATGATATAAAGTATTTATATGATTTACGGTTTACTAAAACATATGTGAGTGGCTTAGAAAGTGTGCAGTCCACAGATTCCAACAACAATCTAAGTTCGTATCTCTCACTATGAAATAGCCTAGTGGACAGTCGAATAGTATATGTGTGACATTTGGGTATCTTCTCCACAGATGCATTCCGGGCTAGGTTTAAGATGGAATCTATGTAGATATTCTGTAAAACCACCATGTCCAGTCAAAAACTGAGTCAAAACAAAATTGGGTGTCAGCAATTTGCACTTCAATCTATGAAAAACCGTAGGAAAATACAGTTCTTTTGTCAGAACACCTTTATCGTTGTTCCGCCATTGTTCATTCCATTTCTGAATGATATCATTTTTCATAATTAATTTAACATGTGAGACAGGGCATAAATTATAACAGTGTGGAAGGTCTGAATTTGCAGCTAGCTTTGCCAATTCGTCTGCTCTCTCGTTTCCTTCAATACCAATGTGACCTTTGACCCATGAAAAACAAACATGAGCAGTACAGTTTAGGATTAGATTTCTTATTTTTGAAGCTATGGGATTATAATTATATTTATTATTGATAGCAAACAATTCTGACTGTGAGTCACTATGAATACACGCACTGTGATTGTTGCTATCGCACCACTTCATTGCTTCTTTTATTGCGATCAGCTCTGCCTGGAAAACTGAGCATTCTGCAGCAAGTTTATATATGGTTGAAGATAATTCTGTATGTTCCTTGTAGACCACAAAGGCACATCCTACTTTGGCTGTTCTATCTGGTTGTTCCAAAAGAGGTTTAAAAACACATAACTACTGTTTGGATTATTTTAAATTATACGAACTAAAAGACCGGTCATTATTCTGAACTTTTCTAGCAAAACGCATACGTTTCAAAGGTACTCATTACATTACCATATGTAGTAAATGAATTATATTTATTTATATGTATTATTACATGTAAGCCAGGTAAGATTTAAATCTGTTTGTGTAACTGAATATTCAGCCATCCTTTTTATACAATATGTGAATTTTTTGACACTGCTGAAAATAAAATAGCCCTATTTTAAGTTCTTCCTAAACTTTTTATCATACCGTACCCTTTGAGTTTCAGGGGTAACGTATTTTTATTGTATTATAATTTGTATTGAATTAGGTGTATTTTACTTATGTACATGACGTATTTTATTGTACTTAATAACTAGAAAATATATCCACTGCAACTAATTGTTGCTCATAGCTTGAGTAAATGATGATTATTATATAAATTGCTGAATGACTGGCTTACCATTCCGCAAGGTATTAGAAAACATACATTATAAATTAATAACATAAAATGCTTATATTTTATGTAATGAATTCAGCTGTGTTTATACTCCTTTTCGCATCGAGGCCAAATCAGGAGTTCAGGATCTGAGTGTATACAGTAGGCCATGCAACTATTGATTGTCAACTATTTTCAATTGTTGGTGTATTTTATGTCAGTAAATTTCGACTGGTATTAATTTAAATGAGTATAGTACAGGATGAAAAAGTAAGCATGAGCCATAGTAAGTAATTGTCCAATTTGACTGACGAAATCATGAAAAAACGCATGTAAAACTGGCCGGCCACTGAATATGAATCTGGGACCTTCCAAAGACATTACCATCTCGGCCACCTCGCTCGGTAGACCTGAGTTACCATAAGACAGAAGAGAAATTAAAATAAATGATAAATAGGATATTGAAAAATAACAATAATATGTTTGTAAACAAGAGGAGTTTCATTTTCGTAATGTAATTATATTATGTTAAATGCGGTTTGCTGTTTATTTGCTGTGACCTCTCAAGTTCGTGGAACTGTTTATTTCACTGCATGTAACACATGGTTCACAGAATAATTATTCCAATTAACTCGTTGATATAATACTCTCTTGTTTAACATCTGTGAGAAACTTCTCGTGCAGGCATGTTCCTAAGTAGTGTAATATGTCACTGCTCTTCAAATAACCAGGTTCTCAATTAATTAACGCAAGGCACAAATTGAGGACCGTTTTTTCAAAAGTCGATAAATGTAAAATTTTTAGAAAATGAGTTACACACAAAATCGGTACAACCCTGACCGTCTCCATCCATCTGTGAAGTCAGATTTCTCATAAGTCGATTCATGCAAGATGTAGATGATGTCAAACATGAGAGGTTTTTTCAAAACTCGATAGATGATTTTATTTAGATAAATCAAACGCGATAGTTGCAGCAGGAATAAGTTGTTTTTATACTGCGCAAGCGCTCTCCCCAAGTTAATGCCATTAACATTAGCTATAAAAACAGTTTCCAGTTTAGTTCATTGTTGACCAGGTGCAAGGCAGATTAATTCATTGTAGCCTTCTTTTGAGCTGACGTAAAAGTAAATCTTCTTGTGTTTTAAATCTAGTTATAAATAAAATAATAGAACATGTCTGAATCAGAAGATGATACACAAGTTACAGAACAATGTGGTGGTCGAAAATCTAGAATAAAGAGAAAGAAGCAAAAGAAAGAGGTTAGTATGAAGAATAAAGATCCTGTCATTGTTTGCTCACATGGGCTTCAAGAAATACCAGTAAATAAAAATGCTAAAGGAAAGAAGGAGTGCAGAGCTGCAAACTTAACTTACGAGGATATCACTACATTTCACCACAGAGTAACATCTCTGAACCAAGTCAACCAAAATAAATTTTTATTGCATTACATGAACATTTCATCGCCGAAACGTAGAATAGTAAAACCTGAAACAGCAAAGCGCAAACAAACAGTTTCAGTAAAATACAGTGTGCGAAAGAAAAACTGTGAAATAATCCCCGTGTGTGCTGCAACCTTCCAAGGAATATGTGGACTTTCCAAGGATAGACTAGCCCGTCTGGCAACAAAATTTCACGCAACAGGAAGTGTACCTGATAACAAGAGAGGTGGTGACAGAACAAGCGAGAAAGATAAGGAACTTACACTTGCTGTTAAGAATGATATTTCATCTTATAAATGCAGAGAAAGTCACTATACAAGAGGAAAATCCAGAAGAGGATATTTGCCATCAAGCCTTTCAATAAATAAGATGTGGAAGAGTTTTTGCGATAAAAGAAGGTCAAATGGGCTTACTCTGTGTTCACTTTCCAAATATAAACACATTTTCTACCATCATTTTAATTAGTCATTCAGGACTCCACACATTGATACCTGCTCTATGTGCAAGATTATGCTTTTGAAAATCAGAGCAGAAAATATGGATCTTGAAAAGAAGAACACCCTGCGAACTAACTATAGACTTCACAAACTACGTGCGAAACGCTTCTATTCTCTGATGAAGCAAGACAATCCAGATGTAATCAAGGTATGCATGGATATGCAACAGAATCAACCTATACCCAAGTTAAGTGTAAGTGAAGTCTTTTATGCCAGACAGGTTTGGCTGTACAACCTGTGTATCATGATACACGCACAAGAGCAGAGAAAAGAAGACATTAATTTCTACACATGGTTAGAAACGGAATCTTCTAGAGGTTGCAATCAAGTTGCTTCAGCGCTGCAGAATTTTCTTTCTGAACTGGAAAAGAAGCAACAGAAGGAGAGTCCGAAGATTATTCATTTATTCTCAGATTCGTGTGCCAGTCAAAATAAAAACAGTGTTATGATTGCCACTCTTATTACCTTTTTAGAGCAAAGTATACATTTCAATAAGATTGTTCACTACTTCCCAGTACGAGGACATAGTTACATGGCTCCAGACAGAGTGTTTGGCAGGCTGGAAAAATGCTACCGGAAAAAGGAAAATATTCTGTCTCCTAAAGAGTACCACAATATGTTAAAGGAACACGGAACAGTGAAAATATTAAATGAAGATTGGCAAGTGAAAGATTTGAAATCCAGATATGTTATGAAAAATCTAAGAAGAGAGTCACTGTATCGGTAAGCAATACATACTTTGGGGACAACATAGAAGTAGAAGTGCTCAAGAAGAAACAGTGTATCAGCAGAGTCATGATAGAAGCCCCAGTGCTGCAAAAAAAGAACATGGTTAGCAAAGAAAAGAAAAAAGATGTCTCCAATCTACTAAAATATTTTGAAATTCCAGCATATTCAAAGGAATTCTACGAAGACATCCTCCAATAAACAAGGGTTCATGACATACATGTTTTTTTAGGTGAAACTATAAGAACCAACTTACTACATTAATTTCATACTTTTTTAAATAATAAAATATCATACTCGTTTGTATATATATAAACGAAATTTAATTGTTATTTTTTTAATACGCTATGGTTTGCTCAAAATGTCATGCTAGACTATGTTTTGCATATTAAATAAAGTAAATTTTGTATTTAATTTAAGAAAATAATCACAGAAAATGTAGAAAATAATACAAAAACTTGGTCCCATAATGTGCATTTATCGAGTTTTGTAAAAACTAACAGAATTTGCAACTAAATAACTGCAAATTATTAAATTAATTGTATATTGTGTTAGTACCCCTAAATTAGTTATTGCTTTGACAGATGTTTCTATAAGGGAAAGGTGTGGAATAGATATTGGTTCTAGGTGTAAAATAAAAAACACAATTTCTGAAAAACTATGGTGATAGCATCTATCTATGTTTTGAAAAAACGCTCCTCAATTTCTAACTTTCAAAAGTAAAATAAATTATTCTACTAGTCAATTTTAAACGCAAGGCACAAATTTCTAACTTTCAAAAGTAAAATAAATTATTCCGATTAGTCAATTTTAAAAGTTCCATACAGTTTTATTTCTTTTTAAGGTATCTGCATGAGATTCCTAACGAAGACGAGCTAATCTTCAAAAAGTTTGGCTCTCTGCATTTTACAGTGAATAGTCTAGAATATATTTTGCTCTCTTTAACCTATAAATTAAAAAAAAAAAAATCAGTCTTTACTGGTGATTGCTAGAACGAATAAACTTTGAGTGGCACACTAGAAATAATGCCAGATCAAAATTTTATTATTTAATTTCTAACGAAAATTGAAAGAAAAATCTATTAAAGTGTTTTAATTTAAGTTAAGTTAAATTTAAATTATAAAAATTAAATAACCATATTACTGAGTGGGTTGGCGAGGTGGACTCCGTGGCCTCCCGTGCAGAAGATCTCAGCAGGAGTGCGGTTAGAGAAGAAAAAATTTCCCAATTGAAAATTATTACTCTCAGGAAAAAATAAAAATAATAGTAATAATTAATAATAACAATAATAGTAAAAATATTAATTATAATTCCGGTCATGGAAACCAGTATTAACGGCCGTGGGTGTCGGTATGCTGAACACATGCCCTCCAAACCTGCCATCTGCCTATGGTAGATGACGCAGCGGTTGGGTGGTAGGCCTTGTCCCTTCAGGGATGTAGCGCCACGGAGTTTAGTTTAGTTTTATTAATTATAATTATAATAAAAATAATAGAAACGGCTTATATATTTGATGATTATACAGAAATAAGTGGTATGTCGTAGCGCAGTGTCTGCTATAAACCGGAAGGTCGCGGGTTTGTTCCTCGATGAGATCGTTGGGGTTTTTCAATTGGCTTAATGCTCTGGAGGCACCATGGCCCTGAAGTCAACTCAGCCTCTAACAGAAATTAATAAGTTTTTAGTGAACAATAACCCTAAATCAGTATACTCCTATATTTAACCATTACTACTTATGGGAATGACAATTCATTTAAACAGTTAGAGTATACAATATTTTAATTTATTTATATCATTATTCACGATTGGAATTCTAAGCTACCTTCTGCTGTATTAGAATAATGTACCAATGTTTGAAGTAGTCTACAGATTTAGCATAAAAATTATGGAGAAGTTCCTTATCTCTCTGGTAATGTTAGCAAATTTTGTATCACCACAGTTATAGCTAGTTGAATCAACTGCTATGAGCTTTAGTAGTTGTACATAAAGCTGATGCATGGAGTAGTTTGTTTCAGAATACTATGAAGAACACGTTATATTCACTATATGGTCTATCCCTGAAGTTGCATTAAAGTTCCTGTTGCAAACAACTAGACTATAACACAGAACTTTCAACATTTATAGAGACAGAGGAGCAAAGAAAACTATCCGACACGTAGAATATTGCATGAACTGCAGTTCTGTAACTAGGATAAGTCAACGAATCCACGACTTACTTCGAATCATGTGCATATCTTGTGAAAATATAATTCTAACTTCCAGGAGAAATATAATATTGTATATATACTATACATGTATCTAGGGAATAATGTATAGGCCTAATTCTATTATTAAATTCGAATGAAGTGCGTATCTTGTGAAAATATAATTCTAACTTAGAGGAGAAATATAATATTGTATATATACTATACATGTTTATTTATTTAATCTTCCCATAGTTATGGGTTGCCTACACAGACAAAGAGAACCAGAAAAGAAAAAACAAAAAGGTAATTGAACATAGAACATTGAAAAGAAAAAGATAATAAAATTAACGAAAAATTAATACAAAATAGAAAATCATTAACAGTTACGATTAGGATTTATATATGTGATTCCTCAGTATTGAAACAGATCCTCTGAGGGTTGCTAAAGCAACTTCAGTTATAACTGATGGAGGAAGTCCCAATCTCTTGAAGGTGTTCAACATGAAAGTTGTAACAGTTCCTCCTAGAGAATAATATATAATTCTATTATTAAATTCGAATGAAGTGCGTATCTTGTGAAAATATAATTCTAACTTAGAGGATAAATATAATATTGTATATATACTATACATGTATCTAGAGAATAATATATAATTCTATTATTAAATTCGAATGAAGTGCGTATCTTGTGAAAATATAATTCTAACTCAGAAGAAAAATATGTACTGTACATACTATACATGTGTCTGGAGAATAATGCAATAAATTTGCCATTATTTCGTTCATGTTTACGTACCGCTAAGGATTTAAAAATATGTTATCTTATAAATATATTATATGCATATGTTATATATAAACACACAAAGTATGTTGATAATTATTATCATCACAACAAAAAATATAGGCTACAAGTAACGATTTTTAAGACTTTTTTTCTATTTTTGCAATACATCGAGTAAGTGCAGAAATCCCTTTATTCGTACATTGCTTTTCGTGAAAATATAGAAAAATTGGAAACTTCCATGGAATAAACCCATAGGCATATTTATGTAATGCTTTGCAATAATGTTGATGTAAATATCTTAATATTTTATTACCGTACATTTAAAAAAAATTAAGCCAATGTCCCAAGAACCAATTTTTTAATCAAAAAGTTGAATCAGCATTTCTGGCTGTGTACACGAAAGTGCGTTTTGGTCCAATATGTTGTCAGTTTTTCACCCCCAACTCATATCGATAGCTACCACAATCGGCATGGCGGTCGATATTCATTCACTGGTAACACTTTCCACTGAATCTTTTTCATAATTTGTGGAACACTTTAACAATTATGCCGGTTGTTATAATGGTTATAGTAAGTATTGTTGTAAATTCAAGTTTACCTTAGCATCTGTTTATATTTCCTAATCTGCTGTTTTATTTCATCTTCTTGGGCAATGTTCGCTGATGTGCAGAGAATAAGCGTACGGAAGAATCTTCCATGTTTCTACGTCACGTGGGTTACGTTCATATCATACGATCTAATTTGATTAATTGTAGACATTTGGGTCAAAAATTTGACCATGGGACATTTTATTTTATTTTGGCAATAATGGCTTAGGCCTACTTAAAATTATTGTTACATTTCATGAAAAAAAAAACAGTTTTTAGGTTTAGATGACGTAAAAGACGCTGCTATTAAAAAAGATAAAAATGAACAATTTAAAGAGTTCAGTTAAAACAACCTCTACATAATCGCATAAAAGGAATAGGAAAAAACATTGACACTGTACAGAAGACTGTAATTAAGTAACTAAATATCAAGGACAAAAACAAAAATTCAAAATTAAATATAAAATAGTCAATTGTTATTATCACAATACGAAAGTAACTCCTTTTTAAATGTATTAGTTTTAAAATAGTAAATGCATTGTGCTTAAGGAAGAATAAATATAGGATACCTTTTATTCAAGCCATTTCAAATCTGAATTTGTATAATATTTACGCGTAAGCCTATATAAGCAATCATCAAATGAAATCATCAGTGGGTTCTAAGCTTTGAGTCAATTAGGACAATTTCAGTAGAGGTACTGGGATCCATGAATGACTATCGTAACAAGAGAAAAACATTTTACATAAAACAATAAAATCAAATAAAGTTATGTAACCAACTGCCAAAATGCTTTTGTTTAATCAGTGATAATTGCAATTATTATATGCAAAAAATTAGTTAAGTTAAGCTCCAGATCGATTCATTAAGCAGGGCTTACGGAAAAATAAAGGTCTAAAGCTTGATAAGCATAAGTGAAGGAATGTGTGGGTAATGTTATTTGTCAAAGCTACCTGTATTGCAACTTCCAAAGTCGTATATGAACACTGTAAAACAATATGTTACAATTGAGAAGTGATTTGCATTTGATAAATTCTTTCTAATATATTACCATAAAATAGGCACTAAATTAGGCATTACTCCAGTATCGGTCAACCGATTTGGTCCAATATCAATATGTTTCTTCCCATGGACGTTATAAATGCGTGCACCAAGTTTCATTAAAATTCATAAATTCTTTCTGATTATTACCATAAAATATGCACTAAATTGGGCACTACTCCGGTACCGGTCAATCGATTTGGTTCAATATCAATAGGATTCTTCCCAAGGACGTTATCAATGCGTATACCCAGTTTCATGAAAATCCTATAAAGCTTATTTGAGTCATCGCGCCTAGAGACCTAAGGGCGGACGGACAGACAGATAGACAGACGGGCAGATATTTTTCCGTCCTCCACACAATCTCATGAAGTATCATTCTGGCATTTAATAATCTATTAAGCATGTAATATGTTATTTAATATTTTTTTAGTACACGCTCTCTAAAACAGCTGCTTATCGGACTGGTAACACGCCGAAAAGCTGCACTTTAAAGGACAAGTCCGCTAAAATTGCATAAAAGTGCATTCAAACTGCATTCAAAATGCAATTTTAGCGGCCTTGTCCTTTAAAGTCGTCATGGCAATCTATAAACAAAACCCAGACGGCATTGACCAGTTACACCAACTTTAATATGGATTAACGCATATAATTGGTCATGAAACAACAAACTTAAGCCAACACGTTTCTTTATGATAATCAGAAACTTTACCAGGATTTTTCGCAAAACACGGTAGGCCACTTCTTCACATGACAACAAACATAAGCCAACAACTTTTCACATTTTGGTTCACTTGAAAAACATTCCTTACCATGGACGAACAGCATTTAAATGCCGTAATATATCCCTTCTCATAGCCTATTTCTGCCGTGAAGTTGCTGGTAGCAGCTCCAATTCAATGTTTCTGGCTTGGATTGAAATTTCCTCGGTATTATCATTTATATTTTCACAAGCTTTTCATAAATACTAGTTGGTATGCAATATTGTTTACAAACAAGGGACTTATATATTATGCATCTTTACTACCACATTTGTTATTGGTACGTAGGCCTACGGTCATTGTCGTTTTATGATCTAGATGGCCATGACAATATAACTTAAAGAAATGACTGACTGCCTTTCATTATACCGTAATTAATTATACGGTATTTTTTGTTCTATTTCATATAATTTATAGAACTTTTACTAAAAAATATTGTATGCACCACGTACGCAAAAACTTTAGCGGACTTCGCCTCGGCCGCTATACTAGATTCGTCCGCTAAAGCGTTATTTTGCGTACTTGATACATAAATAGCTATTAAACATAGAATTTATAGGTAAAAAGGTTAAATGTGATTGTCGTAACAATTTTCTTCCGTAACTGCACAATGTGGGCGTGGCTCATATCAGGAAGCAGTTAATGTGTTTGTGTTAAGGCTGCTGTCATAGCACTGCACTGTAGTGTACTAAATCATTGTACATGAGGTTAAAACCTGTCTGCTTGCGTTACATGTCTCATCAACTGTTAAAAGCTAGTTCATAAATAATGGAATTTCTCATCTAATTTTAATAAACCGTTATTGATCGTAGAGGAGCTAAAGTCCAGCATCAAAACATAACCAAAAAAATCCCTTTAGGCAGGCCTAAAGGCTGAGGTAGATTTCAAAGTGCTTTTGGTTTAATTTATTATCGCTGCGCAGCACTCTTCTTTTTTAGCCTTGGCATGGCAAACCTGCAGTAAAGAGGAAGAGCCTACAATCATTTGTTTTGACAACAAGAATAGGATATAATATTCTGGGAGGCCGTGCGCAAGATCAACAATGAATAAAATTAGCAAAGCCGCTAAACGAGACAAAATTATGATATTATAATAATTCTTTTAAGTGTTATTATTTTCAAACATTAAAATCTCGCGTCATATGAGAGCTGTAAAGAAACTATTTATTTATTTGTAGAGTACTCATCAAGAGCTTTTCAACGATACCCCACAAGACGTGGTTTCAAAAGTTTCGAATTTTCATCCCCCACCCCACCCCCACCCCCACTCTCACTCGAACCCCCGAATCGTTGGTGTCACTGTGAACTCCGTAGCGAGTACTCTAATTTATTCAAACAAAGTTTCCCTCTATACTTCATAGGGGCCGAGATATACATTTTTAAAAATTTCAACCCCCTCCCCCGACCACCCCCTTGGGCCAATTTTGCTCATTAACGAACTTGTCCGAACTATTGGGCCTAGAAATAACATATTAAAATTTGGTTCAAATATCTTCAAAATTACGGCCGCTATCGTGTAAAGATATAAATATATATATATAAATATATATATATATATATATATATATATATATATATATATATAAATATCACAGAATTTTTTTTTGAACGGGCGGTGGTTTCGTACTTAGGGGAGCATGAAACGTAAAGATATGAAAGAATTTTTCGAAAATCATGAAGTGGTATCCATTGCAATAGGTAGATTTTCTTCGAAATCTACCTAAAAAGAAAAGAAAAAAGGCATTTCGGATAAAGTGTTACTCATTTGTAATCATTAAAAGAGTTTCTTAGGTTTCAACCAATCCTAGTCATCTGTCACTGAAATGTTGTTGAAAAGATATGATGTGAAACACTCATATAAGTTTCTCTACCCATCGAATTTTTGGCCGCATTGCGGGAGTGCATATTCAATTGTCTAACCACGTTCAGTGCCGTAATATTCGTGAGACAAGACTTCATAAGATCTTTGTTGATGAGAAGGGTAGCGTAACCTACGAAATTAAAACACCAAGAAGGAAGAACAATAGGCATAATTCAACATTAAAATTATAAATCATTGAAAGAGAATTATACAATATATTATTGTAAAAAATTATTAACAATTTTATGTATTAAGGTAGAAGATTCATCCTTTAATTTTTTTTATGGAGAGATACCTATAGGTTATATCTGTATAATTTTCTTGTAGGATTAAATCAAGGAAAATTGTATAGCGATTTCTTGCAGTATTTTACAAAATATAATTAAAAGAGTTACTCCAAATTTGTAGCACGTTAAGTGAGATTGGATTCTGAGCTTGCTGGCTGGAGTTCGTATCGCAGCTGAGGTCTAGCAATTAAGAAGTCTGCGTTTACGATTCTCTTGAGTCTCGCTGGCCCACTTTACCTCTTATAATTTTTAATCCCGAATGTTATCACTTAAGTTGTTTCCATGTAACGGAAAAGATACTAACATCTACTTCCCGAAATTAGATTGAGGCTGTACACCATCTAACAGCCACACCAGATCAATAACAAATTTCGTTCTAGGACCTAATAAGGACACAATATTAAATTTATAGAAGAAAGAATGTTTAAGGTACTCGCATAGGCATTTCAGACGAACAGACTATTATTATTAAATCCTAGAGTGTTAAGGCAAAAGAGTATACGTAAAAAAATGTGAAATAAAGATAAGTAAATTACACTGCGTAAAAGAAATTCTCTCCTGAAAAAATCATATTTTTTTTTACTTATACTTCTTTGTCTTATTATAAATTATAATAAGTGGAATTATAAAACATTGATATTGCTTGTGATTTCTACCCTATGAATTTAAACAGGCTATATATTGACTGCATAACGATGAGATTCATAACCTGTACTCGTCACCGGATATAGTAAGAGTAATAAAATCACGGAGGATGAAATGGGCTGGACATGTTGCGCGCATGAGGGAGGAAAGACATATCTCAAAAATATTGACGGGGAGACCCAAAGGGAAAAGACCACTTGGAAGACCTAGACGAGGACAATATTAGGATATATTTAAGGGAAGTCGGATTTGAGAGGGATGGTTGGATGGAGTTAGCACAGAATAAGGTTGAATGGCGGGCTCAGGTAAGCAAGGCAATGAACCTTCGGGATAATATTCTTTTAGCTTACTTAGGAATTGTCTGCTTTGTGTAAGCGTGTTACTTAGGAATTGTCTATTGCCATTGAGTAAGTAAGTAAGTACGGAAGTATAGTCTATAATAATTCCAGAATACCTCAACATGCGGAATTAGCTCTATGGGTTATGAGATAATTAGGTTAATATTATCCGGAGAATGACCATAGCGTAGGCTACATCGTTTTTCGGTTGCAATGACCTGTCAGTAGTTTATTAACAAACTCACTGCTTAAAGAATATACGTTGCCAAGTATAATTGATTATTTTTTTGATGTAATTTGCACGAAAACTGTCACCTATAATGAAAATCCTGCAAACGGAAATGTTATTCCTTAATCTTTCTTCTGATGATGTGAAAAAAATAATTAAAGCAGTACGGATTAACACCTATGAAGTAAACAAGGGTTAAAGTTAGGGACTTTTTTTCCTGGGAGAAGCACTCACTTGGGATAGAAATGGCATTTGATTTTCTTGTTTCTACCGAAGGAATCTTCTGTTAAAATTTGCAGTTATGCTAGTTGCACCCTGTACGTTTAGAGTTTTGAAAGGTCACTTTAGTCCACATACATACATAAACACACATATGAGATAGGCCTACAAATACACAAATTTTTAGATAATGGTACAAACACACACACATACACACACATACATATATGTGCGTCAAAAAATATATATATATATACTAGGTATACCACTAGGCCTACCTAAAAATTCTGATCTTTATATGGTGCGAGGAAAGGAATTAGAAACATTCCACGTGATGGTATGCAGGGCACATATTTTACACATAGGCCTGTCTCATAATTAGAAATACCCTTATACTTTAATATACGAGAGACTGGAGGAAATGTTAAAATATGTTGGAGTATAATCTGCGGGTTTGGGAATTCATTAAATTGGGAGTCAGGCAGGCAGCTATGGAGAGAGATGAAGCTGAAGCTGGTGTGTTATTGAGATGCTGTGAATGGCATGGACCTGCCTGCATGAGGCATTTTTACCGACACGTCTCCAACCTATATGCGGAGAAAGAACTCGCTACCTACAACAGGGATGTACAAAAGCTTGTTATTGTTAGATTTAAAGAAGACATATGTATAGACATACCTACAAGCTATGTAGAAGCTAATAAGTATATAAGGAAATTAATATCTAACATCCTATAGAAAATATTTTGAAATAGCTTCCGCCTAATTCCACTATCAGGAAATAAAGTGTGCACAATTAAAAACAGACAGATTGCTAGTATCACATACGTTTTATACATAAAAAATTCCTGAATGATACAAATACATATTAAACAACGGTACAAAAAAAAAGCATGACTTATCAGTTGACCGAAACCGAGTTGTACAGCATAGACATTTATTTAATTCTCAAAATTATACATTAGAAAAGTAGAACATTCAACCCAGTCTTAATATTAGTACAGTTAGAAACTTTTAACTTAGTCAAGAGTACCATGAAAACATGCATTGTAAATTTGATCACCTAACACTATAACTAACAAATTAATTTATACTAAAATATCATGTTTCCAATTTAATTTTAAAAGCAACCACAGTATATGCAGTTTTCTTAATATCTTCCTTATTATGTAGCATGAGCTCAAATACATAAAAATTCCTGTTTTCTTTGACAGTCTACGAAAGGGAACATCCATAAGGTCCTTGTATCGTGATTAATTCGCGAGTGAGAAGACAAATTTTAAAATCGAAATTAACTATTTCACTGATACTGACATATAAATGCGTTAGTTCGAACAGATTTTTTAAGTAGATATTCAACACTAATAGAGTAATGCTCTACGTAAAATGTGATAATTTTTATCCATGTATTAGACGTTTACCTACGGAATCTAGCTGTTCTATTGAATTCCTTTTTACCGATTTTATACTTAGAGCTCACTGGTGGTTTTACTTGATGGTTACTCATATACCCATAACAAATTCTGCTCTGAAAGGATAAACGATAAATGTTTCTTGGCCTTTGGTTTAATATCAGGGATGGATCCTCCATACTTTCGATACTCTCGAAACTTGCATAGTATCGGCATCGAGCGATACTTCAGAAAACTCGCTCGGGGCTTTTTCGATACCTTTGTAATTCTGCAATTAAGTGAGAATGCTAGTATTTTTGAACAAAATCTTGTAAGTGGACTGTTTTGAAAACTAATTTTAGTTTTAATGTAGAGTTTAAAAATAATTATAGGCTACTGATGATATCAAATTTTGTCTAATTAAATATGCACACTTAATTAATTTAGTTGGTATTACACAGTTCTTTCAATTTTTAATGTACATATTTATTGAAACTGGAAATGTTGACGGTATCGAGGGAAAAATCATGTATCGGTATCGGGTATTGAGAAAATCTGGTATCGACCTATCCCTATTTAACATTTACAATTACAATTACAATTTATTGTTCCAAATTACACGAAAAATATACATTAAAAAAGTTGATACACCACCCGAAGATGCAGAGCTTGTGTTCGGGGGTGGTTCAGTTCAATATATTAGAAAAAACTTATACTAAATAATTACTTAAAACAATACATAATTTTGAGAAGTATGACAGAATATTATGTATAAAAGGTTAGAACATGTTCTATTTACAATAAAAAAGATACGAGGTAATACAATAATTATTTGTTCAAATTTTAGTAAAAAACAAAGAAATTAAGTTCTATCCAAATTTTAAAGTTTAATATGAAAAATGTTATAACAGCAATAGTAGAAAACAGAAGTAATAATTATATAGATTTTCTAATTTTAGACCTAAATTGTTTGTTGTTTAAGCTATTTAGATCAGGATGGTTGGTAATAAATGAATTGAATAGTCTTGGGTCAAAACTTGAACACTGCTTAGCTCCAGCAGTTGTAACATTTTTCGGTTCAAGTAATAAATTAAATTGATTCCTTCGCGTGTTATATACGTGAGATTCTGACTTGTAATTGTCACGATGATTATTAAAATAATTCAGTATGACGTACTTGTAAATTTGGTCTATGGTGAAAACGTTAAATTCAGAAAATAATAATTTGGAAGAATAGTCAGGAGGCTTAGATAAACAAATCTTTATGATGCGTTTTTGAAGACAAAGCAAAGGGCTGAGGATCGTTTTTGCAACTCCTCCCCACCCAATTATGCCATATTGAATAATAGAATTAATTAGGGCTAAATAAATCGTACGTAAAACATGAGCTGGTAAACATGAACGGAGAATAACGAATTTATAAATGACTTTACGTAGCCTATTGCATAAATATTCAATGTACCTGTCCCATCTTAAATGTCGATCAATTATAATGCCTAGATATTTCACTTGATTTGATTCAGTTAATTTTGATTCTAATACAGAAGAGAATTATAAAAATTTGTTTAAAAAAGCCTATAGAATATCCAACAGAATTGATATTTCCTGAATTGAATGTGATGACTGTAGAACAAATTTATAAGCTCACACTTTTAAAATACTTTCACAAATACCGCAACGTACATGTATCGGATCCTCATAATTACAATACTAGAAGAAATAAAACATTGCCTTTAATAGAACCAAAATACTTCACCTCTTCTGGCTCTAAACATAGCATTTATTATGGTCCAAGACTCTATAACTCTATAATTAGGTCACATCCAGAAATAGTACATATGAACAACAAAAAATTCAATAAGTTTATCAAAAATCTTATTTCATACTTCAAAAGTTACTTCACTCTGTACTTAGTAGACAATTAAGGAACTATTTTATTTGTAATAACTCAGGGTTTTTTTGTTCTTACTACTTTTCCTTTTTTCTTTTTACTATTCTGTTCTTTCTTTTTTATTATTATTTTTTAGGTATTGATTTAATATTATATTTTCTTTATATATTTGTAATTTGTATTTTGTAACGTAAATGGCTGAACTGTGCCCGAGCACGAGCGCTTGCTCATTCGGGTGGTCTTGTTTTGTTTTGTATATTTGTATAAATTTGTATAAATAAATAAATAAATAAATGAAGAAGTAAGTCACTATAAGTCACTTAAGGAGGGACAAGTGCAGCTATTAATACAGCAACCTGAATTGTGTATTTTTAAGCTTAAATTTTTACTTACTTTTAATTGTTGCATAATTCTTAGTATAGCCTAATCTTGTTACTGCAAAGCCTGCATTGTCTTCAATGTTAGGCTATGTAGTTCTAGCGTTCCCTTAGCCCAATCTACAGAACTGTTACTCATGTCAGATGTCTCACTGCACTTTATACAAACCGAAACCTAAGTTTTAGAGAATAGCGTCCCTAGCTTTCTGCGAGCTGATGAGCTTTAAATTATGACAGGAGTTCATTAAGACAGCGGTTTGTTGTGTTGACAGCCCTGTTTGCAATCTTCATAGCAGGCAGGAAAGTGTAGCAGTACATGCGTGGCTAGCATGCGAAGCGCATGAAACAAAGGAACAAACTTCTCACTTTCCTCGTGCCGATGATTTCATTACCAAAACTTTGAATATATCTGCGTGTTGGAATTAGTTCTCCTTCACTTTCATATGAACGAGTATAAAACAGAACAGAACTAATATATTCTGCTTGTTGGTATCTTTGAAAGAGAGTCTTGTGAAACAATTTATTTCTGAATTTGAATTTGAAAGGTAGATTATCACCAGAATTGTGGAAAATAATCTGTAATGTTCTCTGGCATCAAGCAAGAGATGGTATCCACTCTCCTCTACAAGAAGAAAATAAGTGTGAGGAGCGAAGTGTTGAGAGTGATTTTTTGAACTAAAAACATGAAATTTTGCACACTTCATTGCAATTTGAATTTAACTGAAGTTTCGAATCTCATATTTGTTTTTTAGACAGATATGATTAATTCACCTGATCTTTTAAAATCCATCTCCTCCGACAGATAAGAAAATATGAACCTGAATTTTTGTGTGAGATTCTTGGATGCTAGCTTTACAAATATACTGGTGGGTTTTTTATATTGCTTTTAACTTTTTGTTTAAAAAATAGTTCACACAGAAAAATCTGCGATGGGATTATAATTAAAATATTTCTTTTAAGAACTAAGACCCATACAGTATATCTCATTAGACATTTTATTACACACATTGTAAAGTATGTTCTGAAAAACTTTCGTAGCTGTATCTATTTTTCTGGGGCAAGATAGACTTTCAATGTGGAAAAATAATATGCAATATGAAGCTGAGAAAACTCCTATTGAAGTCTACAGGGAGTAGCAGTTGGAAGCACTTTGAGGTTTAAAAATGGTGTCAGCAGCACCTGTTCCGGGCATCCAAACGGTATAAAATTTTGCACAGGTGTACTTTAGAGTTTGCTTGATGTCTATGTGTGTGTCTTTGAAAAGCCTAGCTCCAGAACAGAAAATCGTATTAAAAGATGTTGTATTAGGGTTAGGTACCTTCTGTGGATGAGACACGAAGATTGGCGACGACGTTATGTTATTTTTAAGGGGACTTTACATTAAGAAAATTTCGTTTTTAGCTATTTTCTCGAAAACGGCTCTAAAAATTTGCTTTAAATTTTGAACATCGGGTGCTTAGTCTATACTAGTAGCTAAAATATTTTATTTGAAATATATTTTCGAAAAAAATGTGTCTATAGAAATATATTTTCGAAAAAAATGTGTCTATAGAAACTCAGCATAGCCTGGTGAACAATAAAGCTTTACATCAGGTTCAAACAACTGAATACGTGCTCCTTGCAATATGGTCTTTATTCTATATCAGAAAGAATGTGAAGTGAGGAAGAAGTATTGGCCATGCTTAGAGTAAAGAAAATTACGTGAGTGCATTCATCAGATTTCATTTGGATTATGTATCCTTCGGGTATGTGATACGATATGGCAACGACATTCTTTTCATTTTTACGACCAATTTAAATGAAGAGAATGTCATACATAATAATTATATTGCCCTAAGAAACAAACTTTCATTTGGGCAGATAAAGTTATACCTAGGTATAATTTCCACATCTGATTTTTTTGTACATAGTTTGGACAGAAGGGGATCATGAATGCATGCCTACACTGGAAAACATTGAATGATTTGGACGAAACTCAATACGCGGGGGGTTTTGGGCTAGGAAACTTGAGTCTGAGGTTTTTTTTCCCCCTGGGCGGTGCACTTTATTCGTAAAATGCACCTTGAAGTCGGCTTTTTAATTATAAGTTGTTTTAATTGTATATGCATGATATGGGTAAGGTTCATGAGACTGTAGTACATTTTAATCGTTTCGTTTCGAATCATTATGCCCATACGGAAGCACAAGATCGTTCTATTAGTTTAATTAATACTTTTTTACTTTAAAACAATATAATTAAGAATAAAATTACTCGTACATAATTCATGCATTTTTTGTAAAAACTATGTAAGTGTTCATACATATGTTTTAATTATTAAGTGCCAGTATGGTACTTTATGAGATTGTGTGGTGGACGAAAAAATGTCTGTCCGTCTGTCCGTCTGTCTGTCCGTCTGTCTGTCCGTGTGTCTGTACGCACCATAACTCAAATATGCTTTTTTGGATTTTCATGAAACTTGGCAAACACATTTATAATGTCCATGGGAAGAACCCTATTGATATTGAACCAAATCGGTTCACCGGTACCGGAGTAATGCCCAATTTATTGCCTATTTTAATAGATTATATTAGAAAGGCGCCATAGCTCAAATACGCTGTATCCGATTGCCACGAAACTTGGTATACCCATTTATGACGCCCATGAAAAGTGCCCTATTGAATTTGAACCTAATCTGTTGACCGGTACCGGAGTAAAACCCAATTTAGTGTATATTTTAAAGTCGCAATAATTCGAATACGCTTTTTCGGATTTTTATGAAACTTCGTACACGCATTTATAATATCCATGGAAAGACGTCTATTGATAATCGACCAAATCGGTTGGCCAGTACCAGAATAATGCCCAATTTAGTGCATTTTATGTTAATATATAAGAAGTCGCGATAACTCAGATATGCTTTATTGGATTTTCTTGAAACTTTGTATACCCATTTATAATGTACATGGGAAGACGTCTACTGATATTGGACCAAATCGGTAGACCGGTACCGTAGTAAAACCCAATTTAGTGTCTATTTTAAATACGCTTTACCGGATTTTTATGAAACTTGGTATACACATTTATAATGTCCATGGGAAGACATCTATTGATACTGAATAAAATCGGTTGACCTGTTTCGGAGTTATGCTCAATTTAGTGCCTATTTTATGGTAATACTAGCATGTGCCCGCGGCTTCGCCCGCGATAATTATTTCAAAAATTAAAAATTAAGAGCATAATAGTTAAATCATTATATTTATTAACACCTAAATCACGTGGACTACATACCACGATTAGAAAGCGTCGCCTGGTAAAAGCGACCTCAGATTCGAGTTCCTTGGCCCAGAAAACCCCTGTACAGTGAGTTTCGTCCAAATCGAACAATGTTTGACCATATTTAGGCCTATATTGATTATCCCTCTTCCGTGTAGGTTGAAAATTTCATATATCTTCGGACCTTGATATTCTAAACAAATGAATCGTCCAGGATAGACTTACAAAATCAAGCGATCGCCCGCGATAATTATTTCAAGAATTAAAAATTAAGAGCATAATAGTTAAATCATTATTTTATTAACACCTAAATCACGTGAATTACATACCACGATTAGATATCGTTGCCTGGTAAAAGCTATCTCAGATTCGAGTTCCTTGGCCCAGAAAATCCCTGTATAGTGAGTTTCGTCCAAATCGAACGATGTTTAACCATATTTAGGTCTATGTTGATTATCCCTCTTCCGTGTAGGTTGAAAATTTCATATGTCTACGGGCCTTGACATTCTAAACAAATGAATCGACCAGCGTGGGCTTACAACATTCAAGCGATCGCGATGCTTTTATTTCCACGGTATGACAAAAATAGCCAAAGCCAACTGCAATTGATTTGACATTGAAATGTATTACTGAAATCTGATGCTTCGACAGCGCTAAAATCACGTTTTCTGCCAGTTTTTTACTCATAACTCGCGAACGAAAGCTAAAATTAAAAATTCGGCTTCGAGGTGCATTCGCCCACCTTTCAGTCCATCTATCTTTAAATTTTCAGATCTTTGCGTTCAGTAGATTTCGATGGGCATCGTGGACAGACAGACAAACAGCATGTGCCCGCATGTGCCCGCGGCTTCCCCCGCGATAATTATTTCAAATTATAATTATTAACACCTAAATCACGTGGAGTGCATTCCACGATTAGGTAGCGTCCCCTGGTAAAAGCGACCTCAGATTCGAGTTCCTTGGCCCAGAAAACCCCTGTATAGTGAGTTTCGTTCAAATCGAACAATGTTTGACCATATTTAGGGTTGATTATCCTTCTTCCGTGTAGGTTGAAAATGTCATATGTCTGTGGGCCTTGACACTCTAAACAAATGAATCGTCTAGGATGGACTTACAAAATCAAGCGATCGCGTTGCTTTTATTTTCAAGGTAGGCTATGAGGTATGTTGACAAAAATAGCCAAAGCCATCTGTAAGTTATTTGATATTGAAATTTATTACTGAAACTGATGCTTCTAAAACGCAAAAAAATGCACGTTTTCTGCCAGTTTTTCACTCATAACTCACGAACGGAGGCGAAAATTAAAATTCCGGCTTCGAGGTGCACATTCCGACCCTTTAGTCCGCCTACTTATAAAATTTCAGATCTCTGCGTTGAGTAGATTTCGCTGGGCATCGCGGACAGACAGACGGAAGACAGACGGAAGACAGACAGACGGAGGACAGACACTTCCTTTTATTAATATAGATAGAATACGTATTCGAAAGAATTTATTTTAAAAAATGAAAATCAGTTATCTTGACAACATAACCTTTTGTTTTACTGTGATTTCTAAGGCTTTGGCAATTAAAATACAGTTAGGTATGACAACAATATTGCTTTAAATGCGCTTATCCCATAACTGACCCAGGTGGCTGATATGGTAACGTCTTGGCGTCACATTCTGGAGTTCCATGGCTCAAATCCCGAAACCGGCTTATTTGACTTTTTTTTTTGTATTCTGCATATCGTAACTGCAATCATAACTGATTAAACAAAACATACTGGCACTTTGTTATATCAGTTTACCTGATTTTATTTATCTGTTAAATACATGATTTAAACAAAATGTCTAGCAATTAGGTAAATAATCACGGGCGAAGCCTCGGGCACCTGTTAGTAATAAAAACACTGGACAAGTGTACGTGGTAACTCTGGAACTATGGATCAATCCTGTACCCAGTAGCAGTTGCAAAAACTCTCTTCCTGCTAACATAATACTCAGTCCACCGGTTAATGAACCAGCTTGCTTAAAATGAGCTTGCCGTTGAGAACGAATTCTGCAAGTCTGTCTGTGAAATGGAATACGGTCCCATGATAATGAGTAATCCATACTGAAATTCACGAACATTTGAGCGGCCCTAAATAGGAGGCCGCGGGTTCAAATTCCATGGTCGGCCAATCTGTGCATTATTTAGGATCTTCCCTAGCAAAGTCGAATGCCGGGCTGGTTTTGACTTACTGCCTATTTCAAACTCCCCCTATCCAATATCTGTGAGTTGATGTTTTAGAAGTCGCTAAGTAATGCTAATCGCATGCCGGGAGTCCCTACATGTAATGTGTAAATGAATGTGACTTTCGTGACATCCGCTTGCAAGGCTAACGAAAGGGAAGGCCAAAGAAGAAGGTATAAAGTAAGAAAGATAGGAACAAAGAAAGAAGGAAATAAAGATATAAAATAAGAAAGAAAAAAGATAAAAGAAAGATCTAGAGTAAGAAAGAAAAAAAGAAAGAATGAAAGAAAGGTATAAAATAAGAGAGGAAGATATAAAGTAACAAAGGAAGCAAGAAAGAAAGATAGAAAGAAAGTGATGAGTGAAGGAAGAAAGAATGAAAGAGATAAAGAAAGATAGGGAAATAAAGTAAGTTTGAATAAAATTAATTAATTTTACTACGCACTTTTATGAGACTATAAAATAAGTACGCAATGAGACAGTTGATTAAGGTATTTCACTAAATAAAGGAAGGTAGCTGGTTCGACCACAGATGGCATCACTAGAATTTTTCTTTTGGTATAATCCTTATAGGGGAACTATGGACCAGGTAAAACTACAGTTCTTGGGTAAAAGCGTCCGGAACCTAAGGTTCACGTAACCATCTTCATCTTCATCTTCATCTGGTGTCCTATACCCCCTATGTTGGGTCCTCCTAGTGGAGTTACCTATGTTAATTTTGTTACGCATATTTTCCGAGAGAGGGCAGAGGGACAGGTGGTAAGCCCATCGCCTCTCAACCTCCCTCCGGAAATTAAGGTATTACTTGGACGTGAAGGGCCGAGACATTTTGTCCAGATGCTCTAATTTAGGTTTGGAGTTCTTTTACGTGCCGTAAATCTACAATACAGCTTAAAGTCCCTCCTGGAGGACTCCGTGCTCAGGATTTTTAAGTCCTGAAAAATCCATCAGCCGTGTCCGGGTTTGATCTCGCGACCTTCGGATCTAGAGGCGACCGACTACCATCTTCATCTGCCGATGTCTTAATCTTTGCGAACCTTAACTTCCTGAAACCCTAAGGATCTCCAGGGACCGAATAGGGAACATTTTCTTTTACTCTGTTTTTATTACTAACATATCTAACTATTCAGAATGTATTTAGATTAATTTTGTGTGCGGTATTCACACAAAACAAAGGCGAACTCACATTCACTTCATACTGACTGAAGCAATCCGTTGTTTTGGTGTGTCCGGCCTTAATAAATGTGAGAGAATGCAGTGCATTTTCCTCCCCCCCCCCCTCTTTCACGCGTGTGCGACATGAAACGAATGGGCGTTTTTCATTTAGGCGCATCATTGTGTACACTTCCCCTTAATTGGACATTTCTAATAAAGGGAAATTGCGACAAGGTGCATTTGTCCATTTTGTTACAAAGAAACATTGTTTGTAAATGTATCAAAGCCAGACAATCAGTTTCATTTTGCTCTATTTGCGGGCAGCATTAAATGCGGATATGCAGATTGGAAATGAATAGGCGTAGCTCTCCGTACCGTAAGAATTGATTGTACATAATTAATCAGCAGAACAATTCTGGTAAATCTGTAATATTTTCTCTACCCGTATCACAGATATAGTGTGTTCTAAAGGCATGTTAAGGTATATTTTATTACGATGTATGCCGATGATACAACGGTTGTTGTTGATGCTCAGAATGCTCAAGGGTTACAGACAGACTGTAATGCACTGCTTGATAATCTCCAGAAATGGTTTAATATGAATATGTTATACTTAAACATAAATAAAACTTGTTATATGAAATTTCACAACATACAAAACAAATCAATAAATAATTTAAATTTAAGCATTAATAATCATAACATTCTTAGTGTTCAGGCAAGTAAATTTCTGGGAATAACATTTGATGAACATTTGAACTGGCGCCCACGCTGTTTAGAACTTGTCCGTACTTTACATTCTGTCTGTTATCAAGTTAGAATTTTAAGATACTATGTTAGTAGCAATATGATTTTATCATTTTACTTTGCTCAAGCCGAGTCAAGGGTAACGTATGGTATCTGTTACTGGGGTTCATCTACTATGTTGAATGATGTTTTTATTGCACAGAAGCTAATTGTCAGATGTATGGCGGGTATTGACAATCGTACCTCATGTAGAGACTATTTCATACATTTTAGGATACTTACAGTTTATCGGTTGTACGTCTTCAAACTATTAGAATTTGTGCACATTCATAGAAATGAATTTAGTTGCAATAGTGATTTTCATTCCTACAATACTCGAAATTGAAATAAATTTAGCATTCCTCAACATAATTTAAACAGTTTTAACAAATCCATCATGGTGTATGGTTTGAAGATGTACAATGATCTGCCTGTTAGTATTAGAGTCATTAATGACCTGAAAATTTTTAAAAGACGTATCAGAAAGATTTTAATTCAATTATGCCCATACAGTATTAATGAAGTAAATGTGGGTAATGTATGAATTATATTTAATCTTAGATATAGTGACAAGTCTTATGGCTTTATGCTCAAACAGACGATTATTATTATTATTATTATTATTACTTATTATTATGTACACCCAAGAAAAGAAAAGAAAAAAAAAATCTGAAAAATTTCATTTTTGGAAAATGGCGTATTTAGATACAGTTATTTTCTCTTTAATTTCATATATTAATTTTTAAATTCTGGATGCTAGTTCCTTAGATAGAGCCTTTTTCTAAAAAGCTTCATTTTGCCATGTCCCTTGCTCAGCTATCGAATTCCAGTATTTTTAATTTTTCCTCTCTGCTAAAACTTATAATTTTTACTATTAGTTGACTAGTAAGTAAGCGGAGTCATGTGCTGAGTAAGTATGACCTGTTTGAACTTCCTGTTTTCTCGCTAACCTCTAAATGTGTTTTCCATGCATTTCGATACAAGGTTTCGCTTTCCTCTCAATTTCCCGTAAGTAGTAAATCGCTTGGTATTCAATTATTTCAAACATCATAACTTGTTATAAATAATACAATTTAATTTGTATAAAATACTTTACTTCAAAAACACCTAACTTTATTCAAGTAATTTAGTCACACTTCCAGTATAACATTTCTCACTTTTCCCGATATACGTACTATTACTCCTATAACTAACCAATTCTTATGCCATCGAAGCACATAGAATAATCTGCATTTTTCGATCACAAGCAAAAAACAAAATTTCGCACACTTTCATCTAAAATTTGCATACCGTTATAGAAACTAGTTTTCTTTCAAAGTCAGGCTATTCCTAGCTTATAAAGTAGTCCCTTAAAAACTGTATTACAGAACGCGATAGCTTCCTACAGGCAGAATAGGATGTGGCGTCGTTGTTTTGCATATCCTTTTTGTGTAGGTAACGGAAAATAGGTCATTTTCCCCCAAGCTTCAAGAGCAAGAGAGTGGGAGGGAAGGAGGAAGGAGGATGCACAAAAGGGATGCTGTGTTGGGAGAGAAATGGCACAAAAAGCCGGCACCTGTCTTCCCTCCTAGGATGATTTATTCCCCTTAAAACAACCAAAAAATGAAATCTAAACACACACTCTGAAGATGTTTATGTCAGCATCTATCTAAATTCTGGTTTTAAAATGCAAATGACGACGTTTAGGATTTAGAGCACATAGGGTACGGATAATATAAACTGGATTTGAAGAAGAATTGGGACGGAATAATATTACTCTATAGAAGGAAAAAGAGAACCGTAATTGCTTGAGAACTTATCTCACTGTCACGAGTATAAAGCATTGTAACACAGGGTACAACAAGGTCGACCTATATAATTTTATATGTTCAGTTGCATGCTTATGTCAGCATTTTAAAGAATCTAACCACACTACACTCTAGGGGAAATAAAATCAGGTAAACTGATATATAACAAAGTGCCAGAATGATTTTGTTTAATCAGTGATAATAATTGCAATTATGATATGCAGAAAATAAATTATTTTTGTAATCGTTCTCCGAGTTAAGCTCCAGATCGATTAATTAAACAGAGATTGCGGAAGACGAAGGTCTAAAGTTTGATGCTTGTCCTTAATTAATTAATATGTTCTAATTTTTTTCTTTGTATTTAATGTTCGTTTCTTGTATTCATGTATATCAGTTCTTTTTTAATTTATTTTAATCATTATTATTGTTATCATTATGTATTTCATGTTTTTGCCCTGGCTGAGTGGTAGAGAAGGCCTTATGGCCTTAACTCCGCGAGGTTAAATAAATAAATTAATTAATTAATTCATACTCGTATACACTGATATAAGAAATTCTTAAAATATGTCAATATTTCACAAAATGCACTGGCAGAGAACTCCGCTTAATGCACGTAGGCCTAATTAATTCACAGTAATATCTGTGGCTTGGTTCTAAAAGGACCAATGTCAATTTCCTGCGAAAATGAGATCTATGAATTATTGAGCTCGGCTGGTCTTTATCTTTCGTAAACTAAAAGTGTCAATTTCTGATGTTATTTTCTAATATGCTCGTTGTGCTACTTCATTTTTTTTTTTTTTTTTTTTATTTTTTTTTTTTATTTTTTTTTTTATGAAACTTGAAATTAAATCCTCATATAGTCACTAAACAAACTTGCTTAAAGTTCATTATTACAGATAGGTAGAATGTGTTAAAAATATTCTTGGAATACATTTTTATTTTGATGTAGCTTGTGCTTTTACTAGGATGGTATGATACATCATAGTATATCTTAGAGTAATTGATGCATAGCAGTTTGAGTTAGCATTTTACATCTGTTTACAGCAACCTATAGTACTGTTCATTGATTCGAGAAACTGTGTTGGAGCCAATTACATTAAAACTCTTGATTTATTGGAGGATCGTCACTATGAGTAGGCAACTTCTCCGTCATCTCTGAGGGTGGATCACCCTAAGTGATAAATTAATGTGCAAGAAATATCGTCTCCACCTACTGTATTATCTCTAGAGAAACGACAGGGAAATTTTCTAGTTTAATATCTTCATACGTTGTGTAATATGCAACTAAAATCCCTGAACAATATATTAAAATAAAAAGATACTTGATCCACATAGTAATGTATTACCTCCAAAACTTCATCGCCTTTTACAAGCACGATTTTTTTCGTAAAGCCTTCGCGCCCAAACGAACCCCAGTCGGCTACAAAGCGAGCGGAACGCTTTTAAGTCGGACCACTTCCCTCATCTGGAAAAGATTATTAGGGTCTACCCACCCCTAAACGCTTTTAAGTCGGACCACTTACCTCATCTGGAAAAGATTATTAGGGTCTACCCACCCCTAAACAAATGCGGTGGTCCCTGCCACCAGGTCAGGCCTTGTTGCAATGTCACTTGTGTTGTTTCTCCAGATTTGTGGAAATCAGCTGCAAGGTTTTTAAACTGTGGCAACAATGCGCATCTTATGCTTAGGCACGCGCAACATTTCCCTTCCTTCCATTTCGGCTTTTCAGCCCCAAGATGTTTATGGAGGTGTTTATGGAGGGTTTGGTCAGGGTTGGGGTTGAGATACTAAATTAGAGGGTTGCCGCCTGAGGATCCTTTAAAAGCGGTGACTTATATACATTGTTGCTGTAGTCTTCTTGGCACCTTATGATCCCTGAGAACGAAGCCATCGTCTGTTGGTGTTATGGGTATTTAACGTCGGGGGTGTACTGCTACTAAGGCCTATGATCGTCACCGGTGTGCCGGAAATATGTCTCGTCGGTGTTCTATTACATGTCCGTAAATTGTTTTAGAAGTAGATTAATCTAATAAGATTAATGCACAGCCATCTGCTTCTAAAATACCAACACTCAATTTTAAAAGACCTTAATCAAATTACACTGCTTTATAATTATTAATCGTTTTTTTAAACATCCGATACATAAACAAATAACCTAGCAACCAAGTCATGAGCAACTTGAATTAATCATTACATTGCAAACTCCAATGTAATTTTTATTTTACTTTTTATTTTTTTCAAAATTTGTTCAAAGTAATGTACTAATCGGGGTACGCCGTAACGTAGTGGTGAAGGCGCTTCACCACAAACCGGAAGGTCGCGGGTTCGATCCACGATGAGGTCGTGGACCTGGGGTCGACTCAGCCTCTAACAAAAATGAGTACCAGGAGCAATCCTGGGGGTAAAGGCGGCCGGTGCGTAAGGCTGACAACCTTACCACCTTAATGTCCCGAATGTTTAAAATCTGGTAGTCTCAACCTTCTGGAACCCTCTGGGCCTCCATGGTCTGCATAGGGAACACTTTACTGTTACTTAATGTAGTAATCGCAAAATGTGACTTTATAGATATTGAATCCTCGATTTTCCAAACTGAAATCTTGCTTACGAAAATATCACTTACGGTTCTTGATATGTAATATGCTTTTAAAATATCATACGAATGTCTAATTCAACCTAATTTTTAATAATAAAAGCTTACTTTTATATATGTGTCACAAAGAACTACTTAAAACAGTGGTATGACTCCAAAAATCTCATTTTTATTTCCTTTAAATAAATAAGCCTACTACGGAAATAATACTTTCGTTAAAACAACTCCAAGCTTCAGAACATTTCCGTGTTTTAGGCTTGTTGAATAATAAATAAACAAGAAAATGTTGTTTTCCACATAAAACAGAAAATATGTAAACACGAGACAAAGAATAGAAGAGGCAGCTGACAGTAGCGTTAGCATTAAGGAGTTGAGTAAACAAAATTATATCTTTCCATAATTCATCTGCCTTCTAAAGAGAAGTAAACCCTTACGTATACCATGGTTCCATTTGCATTATTGTATGATGAGGCGTAACGACCACATGAAAAATTTACACTTCTCTATAATACTCCGACATAACTCAGTTATTCCAGTCGAACAAAGTTTCTTCAGAGTTACATCGGAAATGTTTACAGAGAGGAGTTTCTGAAACAGTGCCTTCACCACAACAGACACACAGACACACTCACACAAATTGCAAATTCTAACAAAAGAGCTGCGTTACGTTAGGGAGATGGGATCTCTACTCCCGGTTTGACAGACAGTAAAGCGGCATCGTTTCTAAACTGCACGTTAGTCGTCTTGGTAGTTGGTTTCCACGTGATTGGAAAAGGCATTATTTCCGTCGCATTGTTTCTCTATGGTCTAAAATATTGTGCATTAACCTTTAATTGCCCGACAGCTCGTATACTGGGCTTTTAAATGTATGCGCTACCTATCCAAGAGTCCGTACGCTGGGCTCTGCAGTTTACCTGCTAAATTACTATAGGGCAAGGCATTTGATGATTTTGCATCTTTTTTATTTGAAGGTTAAAAGATAGCTCGAATGTATATAAATGGGTATCATGAAATAATTGATTAAATAAGGGTAATTTATTTATGCATTATTTTCCTCTATTTTGCATTTTTCGTCATTTTCAAGAGATAGGTAATTTTTTGGCAATTTTTAGGTCATTCTCGGCAGTTTTAGGTCAATTTCGGCATTTTAGGTCATGTTTCAGTGGAGATACAGAGGAGCATTTCCATGTAAAAATCATTACTTTCAGACAACAGACAATCGGTTTTATTTGAGAATCTCCGACAAGTGTTCATAGTTATTTTTAATTCAGGTTTATTGTAAACACCACAGCAGTCAGTTTTGTAGCAATAAAGATTTTTTTCTTTCTATTTAAACGGCACATTATTTGCTAGGGGCAATTTGATGGGCATGCCCGTTCAGAAAGAATTTCTTTTTCGCTAAGGGTGTCCAAGTACT
Organism: Ectobius pallidus; assembly: GCA_964059195.1. Taxonomy (NCBI): domain Eukaryota; kingdom Metazoa; phylum Arthropoda; class Insecta; order Blattodea; family Ectobiidae; genus Ectobius; species Ectobius pallidus. The sequence goes on from CAXKWD010000007.1 coordinate 139,153,315, forward strand.
TCTTTAGTAACAAAATAAGTGTTTTATAATATAAATTCATATGTAACACATCCTCATAAACTGTTTTTAGCAATTCATTTCTTAAGGAAAAACTAATTATAGGTAATAATGGTAAATCTAACCTCTAATACTAACCTTAGGTTTGCGGACGATATTGCATTATTCGCAAAGTCTCAAAGGGAACTGCAAAAGATGATAACAGATCTAAACAATGGAAGCAAGAAAGTGGGGCCAGAAATGAATCCTTCAAAAACTAAAATAATGACAAACCATATAGAAATACCGGTATTTGTAGAAGGAAAGGCATTAGAGTATTGTGCAGAATATCCTTACCTGGGTCAATCAATCAACATGACATATAACGGAAATGCAGAAATCAACAGGAGAATAAGGCTCGCATGGGGAAAGTTCTGGAGCTTAAAGTTTATCCTCCTAGACTGGCACATAAATATCAAGAAGAGATTGGAAGTGCTAAAAATGTGCGTCATACCAGTCCTACTATATGGCTGCCAGACATGGGCATTAAGAAAGGAACAAGTTAACATGATAGAGATTTGTCAGAGAAAGATGGAAAGAAAACTGTTGGGTATAAATCTAAGGGACAGGATAAGAAATGAGGAGTTAAGAAAAAGAAGTGAACTGGAAAACGCAGCGATTGTTGTAAGAAAAACCAAATGGAATTGGGGAGGTCACGTCATCAGAATGAATCAAGAAAGATGGGCGTATGCAACAACTGTTTGGGACCAGAGGAAGGGTAAAAGAAGCAGAGGCAGACCTCGACGCAGATGGGAGGACGAATTCAGGGAGGAGTTAGGAATGAAATGGACAAGACAGGCCAAAGAAAGAGTGTACTGGAAACAAGTGATAAAACATTTAAATCATTAGGAAAACAGTGATCTTAGGAAAGGAAGAAGAGTTCAGGGAGGAGGCAGAAACGAGATGGTCAGGATAGGTCACAGAAAAAGTGAACTGGAAACAAATGATAGAGCATTTAATTCATTAGGAAAACAGTGTCCTAGGAAAGTGTTGTTAATATATAGGTCTTAACCCACCAGGAGGCAAAAACCCAACTCTCCAAGGAAATAGCTCACCTTGGGAGAGTAAAACAGAGCCAGCCCTACCATGGTAGGAGGCCCTTGCCCTATAAGGGATTGTGACGGGCTTATTTATTTATTTATATTTATTTTAATGGTAAATTTATTGTTTTTTTTTAATTTTGGGCCATTTTCACTATTTTAGGTCATAAATGCTTTTTTTATTTTGCATTTTTTCACTATTTTATGGTTATTAAATGCCTAGCCCTAGTAATTATTATTATTATTATTATTGTTATTATTATTATTATTATTATTATTATTATTATTATTATTATTATCATCATCATCATCATCATCATTCGAAATTTGCTTTGCCCTTAGAATGGTATCTTACGTGATGTGAAACGAAGTCTCCTATTTGTGTGTGTTTTTCATGCGGCATATCACGAAACATTCTCTGATAATCAAACTCCCTTCTTATACAGAGGTACGCGTCATCTGAAATATATTTGAACTCCCAGCACCAGACACCTGCGAGTTTGTGACAAACCAGTGATTAGAAAGTGGGAGCAAAATAACAAATCAATATGGAAGAGACAAAAGAACGACATGAAGTACTGGAAGTTCGCTAGTACAGGAAGTTCGCTAGTACAGGAAGTTCGCTAGTACTGAAGTTTTAAGCCCAGTTGAGAATCTGTTCCTCTGTAAAATGTCCATTTACATGCCATACCGGTGTATATCACACAACTTTATATGTCCAACTCCAATAATAAAATTTAATATTTTCATATTATGTAGATATTCCGTTACAACAGAAAACATCTGAAATTTTTCTACCAATCTTAAATGTACTTTAAAGCTTACATTTTCTACCAATCTTAAATTTAGACAATAAAGTTAGTATATGTGAAGAATGTAAGAATTTTTATTCGTGAGTTATAATTGTCTTTCAAAGAAACCAATTAGCCTACTGTACTGAAATTTTCCCCACTAATTTAACATTAGATCCCACTGACGAGTTTACTTAATAATAATAATAGTAATAATAATAATAATAGTAATAATAATAATAATAATAATAATAATAATAATAATAATAATAATAATAATATACAAAGCAATTTTCAAGCTTAAAACTATCCAAACATCTGGAGATTATGTAGATTCTAGAAAACCTAATTTGATATACTGGTGTTCCTCTTGGTCAATAAATAAGCATGTTGGCCAGAAGACCACTTTGGGTATATCCTCGTTCAGTGTAAAGAGGTTATACTTCTGAAGAGGCGGGGTGTGTATGAACTAAGCCTGGTCCGCATGAAGTGAGTTACAGCGTTGCATAGTCACACTTAATCCCCAGAGTGTTTAGTTCTAGAGCACATAAAATCCGCATTCATTTTTGCAGCTCGCCTTGCGAATAGTTCCCTGGAGACTTTGAGGCTCGAGCCACATATGAGCCGGGATCAAGGAGGGCAGAGATATGACCCGCCAATTAGCAGCAGTACACTCCGCATTTAAAATCATGAACAGTGATGCACTATATAATAATAAAATTTGGTAAAAACAATACTAGGCCTAATTGTAGAAAATTATGTTGGTTCCCATATTACTTTCAAGCAAAGCCAGAACATTTTCAAAATTCCAGGACAAAGGAGCAAAATCAGAGCCGTTCGAAAAATTGAGGATACTATAACACAGATTAACCTTAGGACTCCCAGTTGAATTTTTCTATGTCGCGGACTCGAAGGTGGATGGCTTCATCGAACTCACTACATGAAATTGTATTAGACTAAGTGAGAAAAATGATTTTTTTATTCCATAACATTATAATATATACATACTCAATACATACATAACTATACATACTCAATACATTTCGAAACACATTTTCATTATAACACAGGTGTGATTATCGAACATGGAATGATATTGAAACCTTGAAAGAAGCAAATGAAACTGCGTATTTAAGTTTGTGTTAATTTGAATATTAATAATATATTAATAATAATATTTTATTATTATATTAATATTATATTAATATATTAATATATTATTATTATATTTTATATTATATTATGTCTTGTAAAAATCCGTCCCTTTCAAGAAACAGCGAGGATGATTCATGGTATATAAATAACCAAGTCGGCATTTGCATTAACGACTGGGGAAACCATGAAAAAACTCATGTCAAATTGGCCGGCCATGGGTTTTGAACCTAGGACTTCCCGAATGCGAATCCAAGACGTTACCTTCTCAGCCACCTTGCTCGTTTGTAACTAACTAGGAGGTTCCCGCGGCTTCGCCCACAATAATTAATTGAAAAATTAAAAATTAAGAGTATAATAATTATTAAAGCATTATATTTATTAACACTTGCACGCGAATCATTCATAAACTAAATCATTAGTAATTAATGAAACAGCTAAAATTCCGGCTTCAGAGTACATTCCACGATCAGAAAGCGCCCCCTGGGAAAACGATCTCAGATTCGATTATGCAGTTCCAAAGGAACCTGTGAACACACAATACGTATTGTTTCTCAACTGTTTGTTGACAGATGAATATGATGTGAATTTTATTTGATAAATTCAGTGTAATTTTCAGAAATCATATAACTTGTCAAGGGAAGGAATGGTGTGTTTGGATTTTTATTGTCCGCGATACTTCTTTGGTTAAACTATCAATATTTTACAGCTGGTGCCAGCGGTTTCGCCCGCCAACTCCAGGATTTTTAAGAAATTTGCACTGGCAGCTTATTAAAAATGTCTGTGGTTCAGAGCTATGAAAATTGTAAGTAAAAATAAAATTATAATATTTGTTCGTTGTGTTCATTTCACTTAGACCTTATATAATAAAAAAACGGTTTTCCTAATTTTGTACTTTTCGTGAAAGTTTAGACAGAGAGAGACGAACATCGCCGAGTATGCCCGATGTTTCACGAAGCGGGGGAGCGAGTGAGCACGCTATTTAGGGCCCTTGAATTGTATAAGAGTAGATTATAATCTTTTTTGCACTCCTTAGCTAGTAAGTGGTACTTACGAACTTTGTTTACGTGGATCGTAAGTTGACATTCCCACACAGTCTTGTTGCTAAGGCCGGTTGCGATGAGGTTAAAACACTTACGGTCCAAGCGCTACGTCATAATTCATTACGATACACTTCATAATACGAGCCTTTATGGCCACGGCCCCCAGGACAAATATTCGGTTCCCATAACAACAAACACATGCGAATCACTTTCTGAAATAAACATCTATTTTCAAGAATGTATTTACATAATATTTTCAGGTAATATCACAATTAATATAATTAAATTTATATAAATAATAATCGTGCAAAAAATAGCATGCAACACACGGGCCGTAAAGGCATTTACGGGTCTCGAAAACTTAAAAACCCTCGGCTGCGCCTCGGGTTTTCAATCTGTTTCCTCGACCCGTAAACGTGCCTTACGGCACTTGTATCGCAATATACTATAGTTATTCAGAAAAAACTATAAGTCTAAAAATATTCGAAGTGAATGTCTGATTTCAGTTGCTTATAATTTATTATTATGGCAACAGTTGTGTAATGTTCGCTCACCAGATAGGGCTTCTGTTGCAATTTGTTAGCTGGAAGCTAGACAAGCGGATGACGTTCAGAGAAAATCCAATAAAATGAGTGTCTATATGAAGCTACAGCAACGGCCCTCCATGTTTACAGCACTTGTTTGCCCTGCTTACAAATCAAATTTTTACCGTAGAAAAAATGCGAAAATTCATAATTAATGACTGCTTTATGGAAAACGTATTTACAATCCACTTTAGCGAGTTTAATTTCAATGAAATCAATTAGGCAAATGTTTTCACATTCCTCGTATTGTCTCTAACACATGTTCCGAACGAATATCCCGTATTTTATCATAACATTGTAAATTCACGCTTTTTTCTCTTCATGGTGTACTGATTTTAGTGAAAATATTTCTATTCAGGTTGCGTTTAGAGTATAATTCACACTGTGTATAAGCCGTTATCAAAATAATTTAAATATCAGAATAACCTACATATTGAGTTGAGGCACAGCCCGTTCGTATGGTCTAGCGGGCTATGGTTGAACAAATCTCTATATATATAAAAGGCTTTGTCCTGACTGACTGAATGAATGACTGACTGACTGAATGACAGGAATCAACGTACAGCCTAAACTATAACAGGTAGAGACTTGGAATTTTGACAGTACCTTCGTTTCATAATGAAGGTGCTCACTAAGAAAGGATTTTGAAAAATTCTGATTCTAAATGCCAAAAATTAAATGTTTTTGAAAATACTTAATCCCTTTTTACATAGAATTATCAATTCCAAATCACAGAATATATTGTTGCCAAATGGTATCAGGTGGGCTTGGAAAAAACAATTGAAATGCACTTTTGACAAATAAGAGAAGTTATCAAAATAATTCATGTTATAAATAAATATTACAGAATGAAATCCACTAAAATAATGGAATCACATAACTTTCTCTACCCTGGACATAGAGAAAACAAAACGAGGTATGGTAATGTGTATATTATTATATTATATCGCAGGTTTTTGGAGAGAAAAGTATGAAAATGATAATGCTTTATGGTAACATAAGAGTGGGAAATTTCCCGCCTCGATATTACAATTTTATGTTACAGGAATTTCTGTTTCTTCTTATTTAAACCTCTACCAGGCTTGCTGTGCACTGTACAAGCGATGGGATGCAAAATTCTAGATCCTCTATGAGTCATAAAAAACTATATCAAGCGTTTTCTGAGGGAATATTTTGAGTGTAATAAGTCGTTCTTCCTATTTCAAATTATAAATGCCTATGTAAGGACCTAGAATTTAAAATTGAAAATCCTTCATAAGCTAATTTCCAATTACAAAATACAAAACCCGGGCGACGCCGGGTCTTTTAAGCTAGTAGAGATATAATACTCACGAAATTAAGTTAATAAAATATGTATAATGTTCTATAAATATGTATAATTTTGTCAATTCATTACTTTAATACGAAGCACTCAAAGATTTATTAATTTAACAAATAATCTTCCCTCTACTGAGGGTAACATGAAAATCCAGAATCAAGAGCTACTTTTTAAATATACAGATTGATGTTTAATTTGCCACTTTAACATGAAGGCAAAATTACGTATATACGAGGCGCGACCATAAAGTAAGATTCCCTGGGATCACTTACAGAAACAAAACACAATTTCAAGGAAATATTTATTGCAACAGACACAGCCAGTGTTCAGCTATTTTTCTTCATATTCGCCACTGAAATTGAAACATTTGCCTTACCGTGGCACCAACTTTTGAACACCTGTGTCGTAGAAGTCTGCGGCCAGGGATTTGAACCACTATGTGACAAACATTTCCGCCTCTCTGTCATTTTCTGTCATTCCCTGATATCTCTTTAGGTGTAGGAAACGATGGAAATCACTGGAAGCGAAATCCGGGCTGTAGGGTGGATGTTTAAACACCTCCTAGCAAGTCTCCTGCAGAAGTTCGGGTGGGAGGTGAGAAGTAATTTGGGATAATTTGTGTGCATGATACAAAGGTAAATTGTAAATATTCCCTAAATTTCATGAATTAAACTTCTGTCCCCTTTTTTCCTTAATTGTCCCAGCTTTTTTATAAAAAAAAGTCCCGTTTTTATATAAACATTATATAGACACATTAGTATGATTTCATGTTTAACAGGCTACCAGAATTTCGGTGGAGTTTAAGTCAACCGCAATGTACAATGCACACACTCTCTGGCCGCAATTTTTCTGCAGAACACTTCAACCTGTATTTTAGGATGCAAGCCTGCGTACTCAAATGAATTTCTCACTGAAGTACACCACACGCTATTTGGAGGTGACACAACAGAAGCGCAAACGAAGCATTTTTCAAACTTAATTATTTGAGTTCTTTCGCAACATTAAAACAGGCGGTTGAAATATGATAGTACACAGAAACCTGCCTTCATTTATTTACCTAGTACTTGTTTAAAAGCAGGAGGATTTATTAGTTGGTCATACTGTATGTAACACAATATGCGGTGCTGTCAGTGTTGAAAGCAAGCATTACTATTGGCCAACAGAACATTTGTCAGAACTGTCTTGCGGATTTCATTTCGGTAATTGGCCTCAGGAGACTAGTTGCATTGCTAGAGCAAGCATCGCTAGCATATTTATACTCCGACCTTAATCTTCCACTGGAATTAATTTCAATTCTCAATTGAAGCAACTCAGAGCTTGTTTCAATTTACAAACTGACAGAATACAACTAATAGCATCGTATAATAGTATATTGCGGTATTTGTGTGGGAAGCATGTTTTAACAGAATCGAGAAAGAATCGTTTCGTGTTATTTTCCCTTATTTCCGAGTTTCTGTTTAACACTTCACACACACCTACTGCATAAATTTTTATCCCCCCCAGCAAAAAATAAGTGAAAATACTTTAAAGATACGTTAATTAATTATTATAATCAATTTCTCTCTAGATGTCTTGGTTACCAATCTAACGAAACTAGATCTGGGTAGTGATCAATAATACGATAAAAGGAGTTAGAAGCGTTATTTCATACTATTCGTGAAATAGTGCTATCAGATACAACTCCAGGATTCGATTTTAACTTAAATAAATTCACTCACAACTGCGTTCTAACTGTTATATTTCTTAGCTGTTATTTATATCTGCTGCACTTTAATATTAATATTAACGAACTCTTCAGCTTCATGGTGAATAGTGTAAAATACAGAGGAGATGAATCCTACTCTTGATTTATGTAGAGAGAGCGTGCGTGAATTTCCTGGAAATAAAACTTTTTTTTATTTAGTTTCCTTACTTATTATGCAGTTGTCTGTTTTTATCTCCCGATTCTATAATGCCGAGAATCTTTTCTCTGAGTCTATAAAATCGTAGTCTAGAAAATAGGCTGGCAACCTGAAAAAATGTGATTTATAAAACAACTGATTCCATATTCCTGCATGCTTTTAGCAACTACCATTAGTTTATTAATCTATAATAATTATTCAAAGAGCCCTAAGCTAACACAGTGTTGGATCTTTTTAAACAACAACGTCAATACGATAGGGTTAGTATTCAAATGAAACATTTTAATTTTTCTGAACCGAAAATAACTACATTTAAATTGCATTGAATTTTAAAGGTTGAACTGAAGCTAAAAACGTTATGAAAACTACTTACGCCTCGGCCGCAATACTAGATTCGTCCGCTAAAGCGTTGTGTTGCATATTTGATACATAAATAGCTATCAATACTTTATAATCTCTTGTTACATTATAAATTACAAAAAATAGTATAAAGTATAAATTACGTAGCAAAACCTTTTTTAAAAAACAGTGTCAATGCAACAAAATTTAGTAAAACCTAATGAAACCAATGAAGTGAATCCTCGCTTTAATATTAAAATCATTCCGAAAACATTAGGCTATGTAATGTGAATTACTGCACAGTCAGCTTTCAAATGATTCCCTCAGCTAAATATGCAGTAAATGTTTGAATCAACAGGTATATGTACAATATTTTAAAATGTTTCAGAAATACGCAGTTAAAATTTGTCAAATAAATAAAATATGCATAATTATTTTAATATCATGCACATTATGATGAATTTTCACAAGACTAACAAAATAAGCAACAACATGCAAAATTAAACTAATAATTTTCTGTTACTGCTTTCATGCATTGTACACATCTTAACACTACGACTCGAAAATTATGAAGCATACGTCTTGTAGATCTAATGGATTCATGTGGATTCCAAGAGTTCAATCCCGTGCCTTCCTCTTTTGTGAATTCCCCTGGCCACTACAGGTAGGCTATATGCACGACCGTTGTTGCAACGACGATTACAGCCAGCTCTGGAGTGTGTTCTACCGTCAAACAATTGAATACTGTCTTGTTAATAGATGGCGTTAGCTGTGCGTGGTCACAGCCAGCAAATTTTAATGTATATAGATGTAATAGAGTGCATTACTAAAAGTATTACATTTCATAAACATCTGGCACCTAATCATAACAATAAGGCTAGAAGAGAAATAAAAGATACCATTGCAAGAAAGACAAAAGATGGGAGCTAAGAAAGAAGCAATAATAATAATAATAATAATAATAATAATAATAATAATAATAATAATAATAATAATAATAATAATAATAATGAAGGAAATAATGTCATTAAAATGAAAAGGAAAGTAATAACGGAAGAAAAAGAACGAATAAAAGAAGGAAGGAGGGCTGTCGATATAGTGCAAGTAAGTTACGGACTGATAATGATTTTATTTAAAATCTGTGGTTTTGTTAAATCAAGCAAAAATGAGTTCTAAAGTTGCCGATAATCATGAGCAAAACAATTCGCGGGTGCGCGGGCAAAGAGAGTTAAGTCCACTATCCTAAAAAATTGAGATATGTCCACAGAGTTATAGATAAAGATGTTCTCCACATTTCTGTTAAGTTCAGTAAGTCATATTAAAAAATGTACAGTAGTTATGGATGTGTGCCTCATGGGTTTATCCATCCCTAAAGCGATGTTGGACAGGTCACTCTAATTCTAAGTAACAAGAAAATTGACTTAACTCTCTTTGCCCGCGCACCCGCGAATTTATATTAAGCCAACCAAAATTTCATTATGAAAGAGGCATAAAATTGTTTATATTATTTATAAAATAAAAATGTGCCATTCCGTGTACAATATCTAGCCAGGTTATAACATATGGTAGAGACTCAAAAGAAAATACTAAATTGACAGAAATATATTACAGCAAGTGAAGAAAGTTTTTGAGGTGAAATGTAAGAGTTTGTTATTTTCTCTGGAGCCCAGCTTCTGAGTGATGTACAGATATTAGACCTACACATCTTCTCCGCTACGCTAACCATATCTGGAGTTTTCTTTCTCAAACTATCTTGAGTTACAAGAGGCGGTAATGCTATACGTTAGCGGAGTCGTTTTCTTCTATGTCAGTCGGTCGGTGCAGAGAAAAAAGTTTCAGATGCCTCTTCTAAACTTTCACATAAGAAGATGTGATACCGAGTCAAAGTGGCTCTTCAGAATCATCACACAAGTTTTAGAGTATCATCCTATCTCCCACTTACATTTTGCAAGCACTTTATAACGGAATCGAAATCATCTTCGATGAAGAAGATCGTGTTTATATTGACTCTTAAAAGCAATGGCTACTACATTTCATAATGGAATATTCTTGGTGATATCTTCAGACTCTGGAAGTGAATTCATAGGCTACTTGAAAGAGGAAGATATTTTAAGCTATATTGTGTATTAAAACTAAAAAGGCATAACAAAATTACGTATGTACCCTTAACTTATCTCGGCTTTGTCTCTCCTATCAACATCTATCGCGTTGGTTTCTGTGCTCAAGGTTGCGAGTTCGATCCCGGCCGAGGTCAAAGGTATAAATGTGCATAAATGTGACAGGCCATTTCAGTCGATTTACTGACACGTAAAGGAACTCCTGCGGGAAAAAATTCCGGCACACCGGCGACGGTCACATGCCTAAGTTGCAGTACATTCCCGTCGTTAAATAACCATATAGCCTACCAACCAATCTCCTATCAAATAATTCCTAGAATGTGCCGTATGTATCCTCTTAACAAATGAAAATTAAGACTACTTCGACATAGATATAGATAAGTATTCTTGAAACCATATACAATAGTGTTTCTATTGAACATTACTGAGAATATTTTAGGAGAAAAATTCCTCTAACACTGGCATTCGAACCCTTGACCTTTAACTTTCTATGCCATTTCTCTCTCAACTGAGCTAGAACGCCCAACGTCAGAGGAATTTTTCTCCTAAAAAATTATCATAGTTTCATTGATTTGACACACTCTTATGATTTACAACAAAATAATTTTATTTATGATTGATTGCATCAAATAGCCTTTCTCTACAAAACAGTATATATTATTTATTTCAATTGTTTGTAATAGGTTTTCAATTTTATAATATAATTACATAGTTCGTAACTAGGCTATTCTACAATCTACAGTCAGCAGCATAATAAATGATTATGGTAATTATCAACATTAAAAATTCTGTTGAACAACATTTCACTTAAAAAATTTAGCGAATTTAAAATGAAATTTAAGCCACCCTGGTACTGATTAATTTTTAATATTTTCCAAGTTACTAACCAGTCGTTAACTGGAGAAACTCCGATGGTTAGAGACTTAATTCTCAAGGTGAGAGCCTCACATCGACTCCAAAAAGTCGAAGTTTTCTCTATTATTTAACGACCTCAGTTATTTAACGAACACAAAGGGAAGTGACAATCTAATGAGCTATTTTTACCTTTTCAAAATTGAGACTGTAAAGTATGCATTATCGATGAAAACTGGAAATAACCAATCATTCTAGTTGATGACAGGATACATAAAGCCTCTGTTTCATAAGATCGTGGCACTTCCACATAATAGATACGACATGGGATATCCGTATTCCGGTCCAATTCCTGTTACAATGTCCGTCGATGTCAATACGTCGTCTGGAGCAGATAACATTATTGCAGTTCAGATACTTCGGCAAAAAGAAATAAACAAGATAACCAAATTAAGTATAATAAATGACAGATTAATTGCCCAAATTTATTCAAACTAAAATCATAAAATCTCATAGCCCGTGTTTGGTCTTAAAATGACCGTGAAAAGACGGAACATTCATTATAAATATTATTAACTAGAAAGAAGGCAAAGGTAAAAAGTTTAACAACATCATTTTAAATGTCTATTAAAATGAGATTGCAGTGAATAGACGGAGAAGCTGGGAATTTCCCTAGCAGACCTAGCGGGTGCGAGATAAGGCAATGCAGTACTCAGGTACAATGCATCGGAAATCCCCCAAGATATAATCACAAGGGTACTGATCCACTTAAGTAATTCTAAGAAGTCGGCTATTGTGTTTAAGCCTAGCTTCTGATGTTGCTACTGATACAACACGCTGCCCGAACCTTCTTAGAAATCCGAGACGCTAAGTTGTGGGTTTTGGAGAATAAGGGAAATCCAATTGATTTCCGGGGGAAACTAACATATTATTATTGGTCGGGAGAGTTGCCAATAAGAGTTGATCTATAGTACCACGTGCCGGGATTCACGAATAATAATTAAGAAGGAGTGGGGAAAATGTTTGTTCAAGAGAGTTTTCTTTAGGCCTAACGGGGAGCTGTAAAATCACTCTACTTCAAGGCCCCGTGCCTATAGCAGTCAAGTAAATTCTACTTCGGGGACTTGTGTCCACCGTATTAAATCACTCTACTTCAAGGCCCCGTGCCTAGAGCAGTCAACAGCAATCTACGTCGAGGCCGCGTGCCTACATCAATCACTCTACTTATCTTTGAGGCCGCGTGCCCACAGAATTAATTGAACTTATAAAATTTTCGCTGTGGAATTAATCGACTTAGAAGGATTCTTACATTCAATCGCGATTAGTCAAAATCATATACGGCAGCAATTGTATCACTAGTAACGATCTACCGAGAACTTGTAACAATATTAATTATTCACAAACAAATTTTGTAATTATTGTCAATGACTGGACTTGTATTTCCAACGTTTTGAATAAACAGAATATTCCTTCAGTGTTCAAAGAAACTGCATTATTATTCAAGCAATAATATTAAGGTGTTCTTCGCTTCCTACCCTGAAGCTAGAGGGAAGTGCTCAACGATCGACTGGCAGACCGGAGGCGGGTTCAACAAATCAGAAATATTCAGTATATGCATTATACTGTGGCGCCCAGGTAACCCTCTTTTTCCACCGAACCGCTGTACATGGCTATTTCCCAACGTGAGGCACGAGTGAAGCTGGACATCAAGGATCACCAACTTCAAAAATCATCCCAAAACGGAAGGAAGACACCGCAGAATTTCTAGAACGTCACCCGTAAAGGCACCGCTGGAATTCAAGATCGTGGTACATCAGTTCCGGAGACCGTCGCAGAAAACATCAAAAATCACCAACAGATAAGAACTTAAATATACATAGAGTTCCAGTAAAGTAAACAATTTTAGATATCAGTAGTTTAATAAACACTGAACATTAATTAAATTGATAATTAAGCCTGATATTATATAATTTTCAGAAATACTTTGCAATTTAAGATCAAAGAAAATTAAACTGAAACTCACTAAGTAAATTAAAGAGGACATTCAAGTAAAAGAAAATTTGTTTCAAAGTAAAATAATAACTCAGGCATATCAAATATTTATTGTGCAAGGGTATAATTATACATGTTATGTATTGTATGTTGAACTTCTTAACCAAAGGTAAGGTAGATCGTAAGAGTGTATCAGTACCCTTTTAATTTACGTATGTGGCTGGAAAGCGACAAGTGATTTAGCAAGATGAGTACTATAATAATTGGAGAGGGGCACGACGTGCTCAGTAGGGAGAAAATTGTGAGAAGGATTATGGCAGATAGTGTGGCAACTATTATCAGAATTATACTATGTACCCAAGTAGTACAGGCAATTTACATTTTCGTAGCAAAATTATGTATGCGAACTAGGAACGAAAAGAGACAGATTAAATCAGAAAACATTAGTTTTGGAGAGGGGCAAGAAATGCCCACTAATGGGAAAATAAATAGTGAAATAGGGGAGAATAAAGAAGATAGTACCGCAACTAATGAAAATACTACAATTCATGCAGATAAGGAGAGTCAGGTGAATAATGTAGCAGAAATTCAGCAGACTGAAAATGATAGCGTAATTGAATATAGGCCTAGAGAAATGAATCAGACTATGGATCCGAATTCTATTGCATATTTAATAGCTATGATGAGGGAATCTAATGAAACTATGATGAAGGGACTAGAAAAATCAAGTAACGACACTAGGGAAAGTATAAAGGAACTAGAAAAAAATTCTGGGGAAAAGATAGAGAAACTAGGAGATAGGATAGAACAATCGAACCAAGAAAATAGACAGAATATAGATAGGATTGAAAAAGAACTCATTGAAATAAGGGAAGTCCAATCCAACTTATGTAATCAAATTAGAGAGGAATTTTGTAGGGAAATAATGATGAGTGAGAGGGCCATAAGACAAGAAATCTGGGAAAGTCAAGGGGAAATTAAATCTGAAATAGAGGCTAAAATGGTAATTGTTGATGAGAAAATAGAATCTCAGGGTATGAAATATGAAGAAATAGTATTTAATGAGATTAAACTTGTAGAAGGCAAATTACAGCAATCAGAATCTAGCGTAATAGAGAATATGGAGGTTCAGGTGAGCAAGGTGAAAGTAGAGGTAGAAGATAAAATCTCAGAAATAAATGACAAGGTAGTGCATTTTGAAAATGTATTAGCACAGAAAGTAGGGGAGATGTTGAAAGAAGTTAGCACCCTAGCTAAGAAGGTTGAGAATCATAGGCCTATAGTCGATAGTTCGGCCGAAAATTTAAAGAGAAACACATGTAGTTGTGTGGAAAATACACATAGTACACTCAGTACTAGGAAGGAATTCTGTAATACAGTACACGAGACGGTAGCCACTAGCATGCCTGTAGCTATCGATAATAGAATAGATATAGGGAGACTGATTGGGAACGACATTACGCTTCCTAACTTCGATGAGAGCAATACGAGCCCTCATAGTTTTTTGAGAGATCTTGAGGAATATTTTATTTTAAAATCTATTCCATCTCAGTACAAAATGTTGATTATCGGTAGAGCTTTAGATGGAAAAGCCAAAAAGTGGTTTGAAATAATAGTACAACCGGACGGTAATTATGAGAATTTTAAACAGCTGTTCCTAGAAAGATATTGGGGAGAGAAGAAGAGAGCATTAGCTAGAAATGAGGTCTATAATGGGAGATATTCACCTAGGGGCAACGTCTCTCTATCGGACCATTTCTTAAGAGTTATAGGCCTAATCAAGTTACTAGACCCCGGAATGCCAGAACGAGAGGCCATTCAGCTTGTGACGAGACATTTTCAGCCGGAAATATGTAATCTGCTTATAGTATCATGTCCCCAAACTTATAGCAAGGCTTTGGAGTTATTATCTAGTTTCGAAGTAGGAACTAACAGAGAAGAGCGTAGCGATAATAGGAGACAAAATGGACCGGATAATATGCAAATGAATCAAGATACGAGAGGAGGTCCAAATAATGACAGAGGTAGATGGAACCAAGGACATGCCAACAGAAATGCGGAATCGAACAGAGGACCCCCTAATAATAACTCATATAGAAATAATGGGAACCAAAACTGGAGGGGAAATAATCAAGAGAATAGGCCTCAAGACAGACAAGTAAATAATGTTCGATTTCATGGCAGGATGCAGAACGAAGTAGGAGAACGAATTCCAGAAAACCAGGGGGACATTAACATAGAAGGTGAAAGGAATCAGGCGCATAGCACGGGAAACCACAATGATATTCAGGGAGACATTCGTCACAGAAATGACGAAAGGCATGTAGCGCAAGACAGGCCTTTAAACTACTAGGAGACGCATTTGGAGGTCGAAATGACGTCACACAGACCGAGGGATTAAAAGGATTAAAAAGACCTGATAATGAAAATAAAACACGAGAGAAGGGGTGCGTAGTAGGATGTGCAAATAGAGAGGGTATAACACCCACATATCCGCCATTAATAAGGGTAAAAATAGACCAATTTGAAGTCGATATGTTGGTGGACACTGGCTGTACTTTTTCTCTAATAAACGAAAAATTCTATGAAACGCTGAAAGCAGCAAGAGTGCGCGTTCAGGAATTGAAAGTACATGGCCTATACGCACAAACTGCAATTGGTGCCAAATCCCATAAAATTGAGCATCAGTGTATGTTGCCGTTGGAAATTGAGGGAAAGAAGTTAGAAGTCTACTTTTTGACAATAAAACATTTAGCACATAAATTAATTCTGGGTTGTGATTCTATGACAGATCAACTAATGAGAATAAATTTTGAAGAAAATTGGGTAGAAATGGAATTAGATGAGAAAGAAAAGTTACGTGTACCGTTTTTATCTAATGAGAATATAATTACTAAGGAGTTGGAGTGCCAAAATGAAGATGTATTATTACGCGAGCCTTTCGTGGTGGAATCAGTTGTAGTACAAGAGGGAAATAGTATCGACGAATATAGGCCTATGGGAATTAAACCGGCCGTATTTATATATGAAGGTGATAATGAGGCTGATTGTGACGAAAGTGTCGCAGAGTTACAGGGAATGGAATCTGATATTGTTTGGGAGGACGAAGAATATGATCATTTGTGCATTAAGGGTTCTAATAATTATGTAGATGAAAATGAATGTGAAACGGTACACGCGAATTTTACTAACATTAGTCAGAATGGAGGAAATGAAGAGGAAAATGTTGATATCGAATTAATTCTCAGAGAGAAAGTAGAAGAAATTGATGTGCTATCAGATGGTCAAAAGTCGACTTTATATAACATGCTATATAAGAACAAATCAGTGTTCAGTTCAACTCCAGGCCTATTTCGGGGTTACCAACGCAAATTGAAATTAAAACAAGATATTCCTGAGCGTCGCTATAAGAGTAGGCCTGTACCAATTTCAATGATGGAAGAAGCCTGTAAGCAAATAAATCCGATTTGTGGTGTAGTGAAAGCACATGGAAAACTACGCTTAACCTTTGACTCTAGTTATCTTAAATTATTCATAGAAGCAGAAAATTTTTGGGCAGAACCAATAAAGGATATAAATCCGTAAAATGTATTCAGATGATCAGTGATTTTTGTGTGACGTCATTTATCGACAATGTATTGTAAATATGAACAAATTAGAGGAAAGGGCAGAATAACCGAAAGGCATTGTACTGAGTTGGAATAATGTAGGCCTATAACCTGCAATGTATATTTTACGCGGTAAAATAGCTACTGGCATGATAGGTTATCAGTTCCACATAGGTTTAGGATTAGAGGAATGTGTATAAATGAGAGTAAAATATACGTGTGTGTATTGCATTCTTTATAATATAGTGCAAGTGTAATGAGAACTGCTTGATCGACCTTGTCAAAGTCTCATGGTAAAAGAGTGTTTCTTTGCATTCTTTATAATATAGTGCAAGTGTAGTGAGAACTGCTTGATCGACCTTGTCAAAGTCTCAATATTAAAAAAAAAAGTGTTTTTGTTTTTCTTTATGCATTCAATATATTTTATAAAATTTCAGTGAGAACTGCTTGAGCTTAATTTTCATGGTCTCACGAGGGTATATCGGTAAATTTATGGTGTTTACGTAAAATTTTGTTGTAATGTCTTGGTCGTGCAATAAACCAAGTAATACGTACAAACAACGTAACACTACAGAAAACCGCAAGATGTATGAAGGCATGAATGTGATAGGGTCACAAAACTTGTACATGTGGGACAGGATTTAAGGTGAAGTCTCGTGTCAAGATAGGAATTAAATTAGTTATGTATTTGGTTAAGATGGTTGCAACACTGGAGGAAAATAAGGTATAATATTTTGTGGAGAGATGCAGTATATTCAGCCAGTAAGTCAATCATAGGCTATGATGATTCCTGTCTTAATAGACTGGGGCATATATTGCAGTTCAGATACTTCGGCAAAAAGAAATAAACAAGATAACCAAATTAAGTATAATAAATGACAGATTAATTGCCCAAATTTATTCAAACTAAAATCATAAAATCTCATAGCCCGTGTTTGGTCTTAAAATGACCGTGAAAAGACGGAACATTCATTATAAATATTATTAACTAGAAAGAAGGCAAAGGTAAAAAGTTTAACAACATCATTTTAAATGTCTATTAAAATGAGATTGCAGTGAATAGACGGAGAAGCTGGGAATTTCCCTAGCAGACCTAGCGGGTGCGAGATAAGGCAATGCAGTACTCAGGTACAATGCATCGGAAATCCCCCAAGATATAATCACAAGGGTACTGATCCACTTAAGTAATTCTAAGAAGTCGGCTATTGTGTTTAAGCCTAGCTTCTGATGTTGCTACTGATACAACACGCTGCCCGAACCTTCTTAGAAATCCGAGACGCTAAGTTGTGGGTTTTGGAGAATAAGGGAAATCCAATTGATTTCCGGGGGAAACTAACATATTATTATTGGTCGGGAGAGTTGCCAATAAGAGTTGATCTATAGTACCACGTGCCGGGATTCACGAATAATAATTAAGAAGGAGTGGGGAAAATGTTTGTTCAAGAGAGTTTTCTTTAGGCCTAACGGGGAGCTGTAAAATCACTCTACTTCAAGGCCCCGTGCCTATAGCAGTCAAGTAAATTCTACTTCGGGGACTTGTGTCCACCGTATTAAATCACTCTACTTCAAGGCCCCGTGCCTAGAGCAGTCAACAGCAATCTACGTCGAGGCCGCGTGCCTACATCAATCACTCTACTTATCTTTGAGGCCGCGTGCCCACAGAATTAATTGAACTTATAAAATTTTCGCTGTGGAATTAATCGACTTAGAAGGATTCTTACATTCAATCGCGATTAGTCAAAATCATATACGGCAGCAATTGTATCACTAGTAACGATCTACCGAGAACTTGTAACAATATTAATTATTCACAAACAAATTTTGTAATTATTGTCAATGACTGGACTTGTATTTCCAACGTTTTGAATAAACAGAATATTCCTTCAGTGTTCAAAGAAACTGCATTATTATTCAAGCAATAATATTAAGGTGTTCTTCGCTTCCTACCCTGAAGCTAGAGGGAAGTGCTCAACGATCGACTGGCAGACCGGAGGCGGGTTCAACAAATCAGAAATATTCAGTATATGCATTATACTGTGGCGCCCAGGTAACCCTCTTTTTCCACCGAACCGCTGTAACATTACTGTAATGCGACATTGTGTCCGTTATTGTGTCACCGGCTACGTTAAAAACCACATATTGGAATCGTACGAAGACAGAATTATGTATCATTCTAGAATTCCCTCGGACAGTGTATGGTACTGGTAATAAAATAATTGTGTTACAGGGATTGCCTTTTATATTACTTACTAGCTTAAAAGACCCGGCGTCGCCCGGGTTTTGTATTTTGTAATTGGAAATTAGCTTATGAAGGATTTTCAATTTTAAATTCTAGGTCCTTATATAGACATTTATAATTTGAAATAGGAAGAACGACTTATTACACTCAAACTATTCCCTCAGAAAACGCTTGATATAGTTTTTTTTATGGCTCATAGAGGATCTAGAATTTTGCATCCCATCGCTTGTACAGTGCACAGCAAGCCTGGTAGAGGTTTAAATAAGAAGAAACAGAAATTCCTGTAACATAAAATTGTAATATCGAGGCGGGAAATTTCCCACTCTTATGTTACCATAAAGCATTATCACTTTCATACTTTTCTCTCCAAAAACCTGCGATATAATATAATAATATACACATTACCATACCTCGTTTTGTTTTCTCTATGTCCAGGGTAGAGAAAGTTATGTGATTCCATTATTTTAGTGGATTTCATTCTGTAATATTTATTTATAACATGAATTATTTTGATAACTTCTCTTATTTGTCAAAAGTGCATTTCATTTGTTTTTTCCAAGCCCACCTGATACCATTTGGCAACAATATATTCTGTGATTTGGAATTGATAATTCTATGTAAAAAGGGATTAAGTCTTTTCAAAAACATTTAATTTTTGGCATTTAGAATCAGAATTTTTCAAAATCCTTTCTTAGTGAGCACCTACATTTTGAAACGAAGGTACTGTCAAAATTCCAAGTCTCTACCTGTTATAGTTTAGGCTGTACGTTGATTCCTGTCATTCAGTCAGTCAGTCATTCATTCAGTCAGTCAGGACAAAGCCTTTTATATATATAGAGATTAAAAATTTCAGATAAGCCTGTTAAAAATGAGTTTTTTTTTAACAAATTCACCTTCCCTTCTAAGGGCCTTACACCCAATGTATATATCTTCAACATATATATCTTCATGAATGTAACAAGTAATAACTAGCGCTAAGAAAAGAATAAATCTGCAGGCACTTATTCAAGATAGCAGTAAGCTTATGTACTAAAATCTAACCTCAAATCCTAAAAACTTGTTATGACAAAAATTCCTTTGATAGCGTATATAACTTAAGCTTTTTCTAAATTGATAATTATGTAAGAGTAACTCATATTCCACAATTTTAAGGTCACGAAATCATGGGTTGAGAATAACTTATTAGCCCAAATACACTTTTGAAAAACACCTAATATTATCAGTAAATTTTAAGAGTTCTGCAGTCTACGAAACAGTTTCCTACTAATATTAGCAATATTTACTAATAATTTGGAGCCATGAACTCATAACTAATATTACTAAACTCCGTGGCTCGACATCCCCGAAGGGACAAGGCCTACCACCCGACCGCTGGGTCATCTACCTCTAGGCAGATGGCAGGATTGGGGGGCTTGTGGTGAGCATGCCGACACCCACGGCCGTTAATGGTGGTTTCCATGACCGGAGCCGCTACTTCTCTATCAAGTAGCTCCTCAATTTGAATCACGAGGCTGAGTGCACCCCTCATACCTAATATTATTAGAAAATATTTTTATGAAACAGAAGACTAATAATAATAACTAATTAGTATCATTCTTCGGTCAACTAATAAACAACCCGAAACCTAGCATTGTGAATCGCGTACTAGGCCAAAAGGACCCTACACATATTTACGGTTCAAAAAATTGATTATATTTTTAGTATTGTACATAAGTTATCACCAATGAGATAAATAGGCCTATAGAAATCATTTGTTATCTTTTACTGTCTATGTTACATCCTTCACTTAAGAGGAAGGAAGTCTTACGTACCAATACTTTTAAGAATCTCTCACATAGTTTACCTACCTAGTGTTTACAATGTGGGCACGCAAACCCTGAATTAAGTGGCTGGGATCTACATCGCAGAGAACGCCATCAATCATTCCTCTTACATAAGCAAGTGTTCCTTTCAGACAGCTTCCTCGATATAATGCCTCTGTCAATACAAACCTCTCGGCTGTGAAATCTCCATTTATACACAATCCAGCTTGTTCTGAATAAATGAGCCATAAATATAAGAGATGGAACATGAGTCGACTTAATGTGTCTCAATTACTCTTAAATAAAAAGTCAGAAAATATTTGGCCTATACAAACGAAAAACAAATAATAGATTCATTAGTGATTGGATATAGTTTATATATTAGGGATTAAGTTCACAACCTCTTAAAGAACTATCCTTAACATTATATTTATTATTTTTATTGTCTTTTTTCTCGAAGTGAATTGTCTCAGTACGTATGAATGAGGTATGCAATTCCAGTTGAAAAGTTTTGGAACTATTTACATGCTGCTGTGTTTTCATTAAAAAAATATATATATATATTTTGACTAAAGTGTTTAATTCGGAGTTGTCAGATTTTCTGTTTTAGCCTATTTTTGGCTCTGAAACAAATGAAAACTATTAAAAAGACTAATATAGACCACCCAGAGTTTATCTAACATATTTCTTTTCTCTTATTACAGTAAAAATGTATTGAATTTTTTTCTAAAAGGTATAAAGTTTTCACATTGACAAAAAGTGTGTAGGCCTATGTAAGATGATACCGATAGTCAAATCATAGATTTTGTAAACAAAATGAATTTCTTAAACTTATATCCTTTGCTAGATTTTTCATATCCCGTATTTGACATTTACCATATTCTATTCTTGGGGAATATGAATAGATTAATACTTTTTAACCTAAACAAACTTAAATAGACATTTACTTTATTGCTGTAATAAAAAATTTTCTATTTCAATAAAAAACGAAACTTATAACAATCTTTGTGACACATGACTGTGGAATGACCATAGACCTTCACGTCGAAAAGTTAGTACAGAATACGCTATTAAAATCCCTCATCTTGAAAAACAAATATACTTCGTGTTATAAGACTTTCAGTGTAATATTGTGGGAAACATTACGATCTATTCCATTTCATTCATCCATCCCAAAATAATCCGATTTATCTATAAAAATGAATTTCGAAATCTGTCCACAATGATAAATGTGCGGCTGTCGAATTCTTCAAAAGAGAAATCTGCTTGTGCGACGCGCTTACAAACATGCAGCGAAAATACGCGGTCAACACAAACAAAAATGTTGTTTCACAGTGCGGGCGAAAAGTCATGGAAGCGAAAGAGGAATTCACAGAATTTAGAGGGAAAAATTCCTACTCTCTCACATATCTGACGTATTTGCAGCCATTGCAAAGGCATTCCTTTCCTCGCCTGGGTCTGTCCTCCTCACAAAAGCCACTGGATGTGTTCAATTGTGTCCCATTACCAACGGAATGAAAACAGATCCAGATTTTCTGTGTTAGGTGCTTCTTTTTTTTTCTTCTTCCCCGCCAACTCTGGGGGCATGTGAAATATGGAGGCTCGTTGAATGCAGACAAAATGGGGTTATCCATCCGTCTGTGCGGCGAACTACAGTTCCTGCCTGCTGATGTTCTTCCGAGACAAACTCAGGGGTAAAGTTTATAGTCCTAGTTCGTTCCATGACTGAGCATAAGCGCAGTTAATAAAAGTAACGATCCTCAACGACGTTCTTTAAATTAAACGACTACATAATTTAAACATTTAATACGATTTGTCCCTATGATAACCATGAGGGTTGCACCCCTTCAGCCAAGTATTGTTCTAAACTACTAAGAGAAGGAGAATATGTGAAAGATGTAAGAATATTATCTCCGTTGTTTAATGCTATGCAAAAGAATTTAAAAAAGAGGAAGAGATATAAAGCGTATGAATGAAATGAATTAAAAGAACAATACTTTATCTTTAGAACCCAGGTAGCCCATAACTCTAGATGTAGCTTTACTACTACTACGAAAAGCATACTTTTGAATCGCGAAATCCTACAATAAAGAGAAAAATAAACAATCTCAGTTTTAAACAAATTCCAATAAAATCTGTTTTATTGGGACGAAACTTATAAATTAATTAATTTTCATGGAATATTTCTAGTGTTCCTTCGTGATTTTGCCTACTAATAAATGCCTCAGCCATCAGATTAATCTTCCATGGTCC
Source organism: Ectobius pallidus (assembly GCA_964059195.1). Lineage (NCBI taxonomy): Eukaryota > Metazoa > Arthropoda > Insecta > Blattodea > Ectobiidae > Ectobius > Ectobius pallidus. Next base: position 139,176,382 of record CAXKWD010000007.1, read on the forward strand.
AATTTTGGCTGCAAACCGAACTTAAATACCCGTTCAATTTTCCTTGCGGACCAATTAAAATGGCTAGGAAAATTCACAATAATTATCAGAATATGTTGTTAAAATGTATTTATATTATCTGCTAAAAGTAGAGTTATGCATTCCAATAGCGCGACTCCTTAAACAGTAAAGTAGTTGAAACCCTACCTTTAGTCTCCTTGCAAACTCTTGATGCTCCATCACCGTTCCAGAGGTGTGGCCTCGGTCTGAACCAAGACCTTCTTCACCCCTGAAAAGGGGCCCTATTCTATCACTTGTCCTCCCTACCACATGCTTAGTTGGCACCGTTATGCGTATCCACACAGGAAAAGGAGGACAAACTGGACTGGATAACGTAAATTCCGGGACGATCACTGAATAAAACGTGTAGACCCTTTTAAGTCGAAACCATGAAAGGGTACAGCTTTAGCCCAGTGGCCCACAGGAATAAAAGTTGTGCAGCGAAGCTAACCAATGATGTCTTCTGTTAGGCATCTGGTCCCTGGAAAAAATGAAAAATCCTTTAGGTTATTGTCAAAAGAAAGATTCAAGACTTTTAATAGTAGCTTACAAAACAATATTTGACTGAGGTATATAGCCTGTGGTACAGCTATTGGAAAGTTACAAGCTTGTGTTATTTCGTTTTAGGCCTATACCCTGTCCTATGGTTTGCTTCTGAACTGTTAAAGCGATTAAAATTATCACCCAGGAGCTGATCTAGATTCCAGCCACTTAAACTAAATGTTTCCATACCCCATCCTGATGTGATGAGTCGTTCTTCCTCATTTCAAGTTCTACGTACATATTATACAAGGCCATAGAGTTTGAAAATCGAAATAGCTTCATCAAGTTAATTTCACATTACAAAATAAAAACCCGGGGGACGCCGGGCCTTTTAAGCTAGTATTTGATAAAGAGCAAGTAGAGAAAGATTAGTTCTTTATAATTATCAAAAGACTGTCAGACTATCGAGAAACTAGTTATTGATTTGTAGAGTACTCATCGAGAGCTTTTCAACGATACCTCACAAGACGTGGTTTTAAAAATGTCGAATTACTATCCCCCACCCCCACTCGTACCCCCAAAACCCCCGAATCGTTGGTGTCACTGTGAACTCCATAGGGAGTACTCTAATTTATTCAAACAAAGATTCCCTCTATAACTTACTTCATAGGAGCCGAGATATGAATTTTTCAAAATTTCAATTTTGCTCATTAACGAACTTGTCCAAACAATTGGGTCTAGAAATAACACAATACAATTTTGTTCAAATATCTACAAAATTACGGCCGCTAGCGTGTAAAGATATATATATCTCTGTACAGAAAATGTTAAGCTTTGGTTAGACTTCTTTTAATATATGATTGAATTAGTCTATATATTCTTACATGAAATACCTCAGTTTCCTCTAGCTAGGATCGAAGCGATGATCTATCCTCTACAGGAAAATAAAATTTACCAAAACACTCTTCGGTAATGAAACCTCCACTTGTTAGCCTTATACTCCTTGTCGGGGTAACAGGACTCCTTTCATCCATCCATTCACTGTGTCCCCTGCAATGGCGAACAGGCCTCTTCTCCGACAGCCGTGTACTGCGGGTTATCTAAACACAATCCGCAACGCGCTATTCATCATATTCAGTGCTATTGAGATGTAGGCATTCACTGTGTATCCTGATTACCTTTCCCCATCTTAAGAAATATCCAAATTCTAGAACTTCACTCAGAATCTAATAAAATAACTTATAACAGTTCAATGAACTTCAGTTATTCTACATTTTTAGGGCAAGTTATTTTAACAATGGTGGAAGTAGAACGGTTATTTTAATACTAAGAACCCAAAAGTGTAAAGGATTGGATATGTAGTTCATGCATGTTAAAATAACAGATCAAGTTTCATTGTATCCCATGAGAGTTTAATTTTGTTTGACGTAAAAATGAACTTCTCTGATGATCCAGGTAATAGCTAATTTCCATATTTAAAAATGATTTTGTTTTTCGTTGACAACCAATTGAATACTAATGAATATACAAATTATCAGCTTTTCTATTAATAAATGAATTTACTCTGGCATTTACTATCTTCTCATGGGCAGGAAAGTTTTCATCACCCCTCGTGGAAAGAGGAGAGTGTGGGGATAAATAGGCTTCAAATGATGTGTTCCGAGGCGACATTATTCAAGAGCAAGAGGAAGAGAAAGGACAGTCCATTAGTGTGGAGACTGCACACGGTTAGATGTCAGCACCGTCGCTACGAGCTCAAGGCGTCCAACAGGGTGTCCTCTAGACTACAATATCAACAATGTGATAACGTGAATACAGTTCTTCAAGAAATATATGAAAGTAAATTAATGAGTAATGGATTAACTACTAAAAAAAAGAGAAAGACATGAAACAAACAAGACGTGAAAAGAAAAGAAGAAAAAATGGAATTGCGAAAAAGAAATATCAACAAAAAAAAAGTCAATAAATTCAGCATTAGATGAACAATTGGATAAAAGAAAGATGAAACAAAATAAATTTAGATATGCCTATAGACAGAATTGTAAATCTTAAGTCAAGAAACAGTCAAAGGGGAGAATAAAGATGAAATAAACTGGTGGAAGGTAAAACTAGAAAACTAAAGTCTATGTTGAAAATGGTTGAATATAAGCTACAAATAAAGTGATAAACACCAATAGTTATTATCATAACTAGGGACCGGATTCTTAGGTTTTTACCTATTTTTTTCCTTACTTCCAAAACAAAAAGCGATCACACACTTTTTCGAATCATGCCCATAGGATTCACCCACATTAATTCTGTGGCACCTAAAAATACCTAAATGGGGTATAAAAACCTAAATGTACCTAAACGGGATAAAAAACATAAAATATCTAATTTAGGCTACTTTTTGCCTTTTTTGTTTGTCAGTTGAGAAATTTTGCGGAAAGACAATTTTTGTCGGGTTGAAATTAATACCAACAGCGTTTCGTTCAACTCAATGTCGTCTAGGATGACAGTATCAAGAGAGGAAGTGTAAGAGTACCTGCGTATTCCTTTTAAAATATTCGTGCGAACAACCATTGTTGATGTCATGTGAGGTTGAAAGGACATTTTCTGCCTTCAAATGTATTCTAAGAGATAACAGGAAGAACTTCACAGTTGAGAATCTTGAAAGATATTTAGTGATATACTGTAACCAGGATATGTGAGGCAATCTTATTTTCACTGCTTCTTTTGATTGTTTATGCTTTCTTTCTTCAATTCTTTAATATTGCCCTAAAGCAAGTTTACACAAATTTAATTCAATTTTGTTAAGTTAAACTTTACAAGTATTATGTATTGAATCCTATGTAGCACATTCAAATTCATTAAACTAATTATTCTACCCAAAAACGATATTTTGGACAAAAAAAACCTAAAAAAAACTATTTCACCTAATGGAAAACCTAAAACAGTGTTTTTAAAAACCTAAAAATCCGGTCCCTAATCATAACTATTCCATTCATACGCCGCATATTCGACATTGACCAATATCGTTTACCAATGCCTCGGATATCAACCAATCACGATCGTTTATCTTATAATATGCTTACTAGGGTCGCAAGGATGCAAATTTGCCTGACAAAACGTCAGCTCCTTACTGACACCCAAGGCAACAAGTGCAGTGGTTAATACGGCACATGCTGCCAGTGAACAGGATAAAAACATATTACTATATACAATATAACTTGTTTGGAAATTGAAATAATAAAAATGTCCAATGATTAGAAACAAAAGTTCGATTCGATGCAAGGCAGTTCGTGTGCTTTTATAGCATTCAGATGTAAGCAACTATGACGCCGCTGTCCATCTTGTGGTACGCACTATTAGTAGCATTGGGAACTAGAATCGATTCATTCATTCATTTAGTATGCCGTGATCTCATAGTTAGACAGAATATGGGCAAAAAAAAAAGTAAGGAAATAATTATATTTACATAATCCGTTATATTTTATTCACGGTATAGTCTTAATAAATCCTACTGAAGATTACTAGTTTCATCATCTATATTTGCGAGAATGGCTGCTACAAGTAACAGGATAACTATTCACCGCACAAACAATTAACTGCAGAGAAGATAACTGTTATTTTAACACGTAGTTCGTTAGACATTGTTTGGGCTTATTTATTAATTATAGTTAATTCTTTTTAATTTGATCTCTGTACTGAACGCCACTCTGTGAGTGTCATGAGGATAACACCCCATAAAAAGTTATCAAAAGCAGCCACACGATTGCACATCCACTCTAAAACATGACGAAATGATTTCAACGACCTTCTTGGCACTGGAACCGATTGTTCAGGTTATCACCATCAAATAACTATTTTAACAGTTAATTTTATAACTTTAATTGGACTGCTGGTTAAAAATGACGTCGTTATCCAGATAACCACTGATAAAAAAAAATTAAAAAAATCATTTCACAAAACAATGTCCAGCAAATTATTAAATAATATATTTTATAGTATGCATTCAATAGACTTACAAAGTTTTCATAAGATTTCTATTGCATTTGTAATTAGACCATTCGTGAAATTCCTTTGTACCATAATCTTAAAATCGGTATAACTAGCTAACTCATTGATGCTATATCCCTTGACAGAACAATACCATAACACCCGACGTTTGTGTCCTCTCCCTCGTCCTTCTACATGGACAGATGGCAGGATTAAGGTGCATGTGGTCAGCATGCCGACACTACGACCTTCTTGTTGGTCTTTGTCAATTAGTTCTTCATGAAGCTGAGTGCACCCCGTTCCAGAGCTAAGGAAACAATTCTAAGAAATCGCTAATTACCAGACTACGCAGGCTCAAAACCATAAAAGTGGTTTTGAGGAAACTACTAGTACCATATGCCCTTCTTTACAAAACGCCCTGTAGCCTTAGATAGCAGTCCCCAAAATGCAATGTGTTCTCCCAGGAAGAGGAATGAGGTAGCTCAAGAAATACAAACACGCATGGAAGTTCAGCTTCTGCAGTGGAATATCTATGCTAGCCTATATCAAGCGCCTGTCGCATAGATACACCGCAGCCCAATACTTGTTTCTATCGTCACTCCGACTCCATATCACGCCTCTCACTGTAGCCTGATTAAGAACTTCACCCTAAAATATACAAGTTCACTTCGAAAGCAGAGAATTGTAACTCTAACCGAATTTTGAAAACTCATTATGATTGGTCCGTGAAGGTTTGTAAGAGGATAATCTGGTAAAAGGATATCATATACAAAAATTAAAATAGGTCATACAAGATTTACTAAACAGATTATACCATCACTTTAATTTTTAATCTGATTAAAGAACTTCTGGGTAAGACAAGTTTTGAGTTTTGAAAATTTGAATATTTATTCGTTATATAAATTAATTTAATTTAAAAACATTAAAATTATGACAGTATTCTGGCACCGAGGTTCTCTTGCAAATAGCAGATCAAAATATATTTTTATGTCTTTATAAAAAGTAAAATAATATTACTCATATTTATATATATATATATATTAATTTGTCATAATATATTTTATTTCCGTATTTCTTACACAAAGGTATTGAAAATTAATTGTAAAAGGTTTCTTACACAGGACAGCTTAAGGTAGACACGAAAAATTATAAGTACACCACAAGTCTTAAATAACTTCAGACCTTTTTTACTCCGTATTTTCAGGCACTATCAACGAACGTGTACGAAAATGAAAGGCAACATTGCTGTACCGGGAGCAATTTGAATAAAAATAAAAATAAATAAAAAGGTCTGGAAAAAAAAGGCTTCGTTACAATATCAAATATCAAGAAGCTTACCTACATCATGTTTCAAAATTTCGGACAAGATCCTTTTACCTTTCATAAAAAAGGCATGTTACACGGACAAGTGTCAGTAGGTGGAATAAAGTAAAAAATTAATTGTTTAGTAAAATAATTTCCCACCACTTTGTAACATTGATTTTGACAATATTTTACCACCTTAATTTTCAACTAATAATAATAATAATAATAATAACAATAATAATAATAATAATAATCCTCATCATCATCATCCGAAAATACAATTCACACAATTGCAACCGTTATTTTCTCTACCCTTATAATTATGCAGGATTCAATTTTAAAATATACGTACCACAGAATGAATAACGTAAAATCTAGATTTTTTAGAGAAATCGTTCCAAAAATCAAGCTGGGACACATCTGATTCGATTACGTATCAGTATATATTACATAGGCCTAGATGCATAGAACAGGCGAAGTTTGTGATTATTCAAGGACCATAATCCGTATTAATAAAACTGGTCGATAGCGATTGCTTGCTAGTGCTTAACTTCTTGAGAGCTAAAACTTAATTTCGAAGTCTAGGGAATTAGTTAATGGAAGGATATTTAAATTCCAGCCGAATATGTAGGTCAAAGTGTCAATAGAGTTGAGTTTCACCTCCCATTTACTCAGCAATACATGCCAAGGCTTGCAATTACCAGCTTCAATTCGAATGCAAAACACGTAGTCAGGTCTCGCGAAAACGAATTCAAATTGGATTGAGTTTTTAATTTAACCCGGCTTACAGTAATATTGGAACGAAACGTGGGCACTGATTTGCACCCCGGATGCTAAAATGCACATATAACAGTCTCATAAGGTGTGCAATGCAGTAATGAAATGAAGCCGAAAAGTTTAACTGAAATCCGTCAGTGAGCCGGTTATACAGATCTAATCGATCTGAATGTCAGAGAGGTTAATACTAAATAGAAATTAATGGTGCAAAATATATTGCACAAAATGGGTATATATACATTCATGAGCCACAGATTATTATCCCTTTTCTCCTATAATATTCTCATGTAATGTCCAGAGACAGTGATCTGTGGTTCATGAATGTATATATATCCATCTTAAATGTTAACTGTACAATAACGGTGGAAGCCCTCAACCCATGTTCTTTATTTTTACCACCCCAATCAGCTATTTACCCCAGCCAATCAAAATTTAAGAATGTCCTGCGACGGCTGTGACAGCTACTCGCCAACTCCGCATGGAGTGAAACGCGAGGTTGCAAGATCAAGTTTCAATAAAAATAACACGTGTGAATTGATTAAAGCCAGGGAAGAACTAAGGTCAGAGATAACAATGAGAGAATACTGCAACGTTGCTTTTGTTTTGGAAAGCGGAAACCGAGACCGATTTAGTCAGATCAATTAGCATAAAAAAACACCGACTTAATGGTTTATTCGATCTGGACTTTTGCGTCCCAAAACCACTAAACTAGGACTTTTGCGTCCATAGATCCTCAGATTCAATGACCCGTTTGCGTCCCGGATCTAGCAATGACCAAAATGCGTCCCATGGAATACAGGTAAAATTAATAATTGGTACCATGCAGACCCAGGGTGCACCGCGGGGAGGCGAACTGCTACATACCCCAAAAGTTTTAATCCTTGCATTACTGTCAATATTAAATAAAATTGAAGCGGAGAATGAAGTTACTCTTTGTATTTTGGCTACCAGTTTACTTTCTTGTGGTTGGTAGGAACTTAAATTATACTGTCGCACATATTCCAGTCTGCTGAGTGCTTCAGTTCTATATTCAACCATTTTTTCTACCAAGAGGTCCGCAGTAGTAATATTTTCCACAATCGTCAGAAAGATGTATCGATCTTGTTCGAGACGGGACGCACGAGGGTTGTTTACGTCAAATTGCACCGGACGCAAGAGGGTTGTTTTGATGAAGCGACCACTTGCTTTGGGACGCAAAAGGGTACGACCCGTTTATTCCTTTGAAGCCGCTTGGCCATGCAATGAATAACTGAACTTTGCAATCTGCCAGTCCTATACCTGGTTAAAATAGGAAGGAAAATGTTAAAATTTGCATACGTATTACATGATACGACACTACTTGCAAATTCGGACGAGTTTGCATGCCAGATTATAATCAATGAATTCCTTCGGAAGAGTTTACATTCTCCGATCTGTGCGTTGCATGGAAATAGGCCACAATTGGAAGAATTACAAAGCGTTGTAGCTGAACCGAGGATGACAGACGCAACGTGCGATTTGTTCTCGTTTATAATTGAAAAGGTCAAATGAAGAGGCAAACGCATCTGATTTCAATAATGCAAGCACTAGAGCAAGTTGTGAAGTGTATTGACACATGTCAATGACGAGTCCAGCTCGCTTGTTAAGCCAATCGGAAGCGTTCACTTGCATATGAGCATATGCATGAGCTGCAGCAAGCAGTCATCGTGCTTGTGTTGATTCTCTGCCTATTCATAGATATTCGGGGAATGCTGCACAAGATTTATTATTATTATTATTATTATTATTATTATTATTATTATTATTATTATTATTATTATTAAGTGCCAGAATGATACTTTATGAGATTGTGTGGTGGATGAAAAATGTCGGCCCGTCTGTCTGTTTGTCCGTCTGTCTGTCCGTGTGCTTGTACGCGTGGTAACTCAATTATGCTTTATCAGATTATCATGAAACTTGGTAAACGCATTTATAACGTCCATGGGAAGAAGTCTATTGATATTGGACCAAATCGGTTGGCCGGTACCGGAGTAATGCACAATTTAGTGCATATTTAATGGTAATATATTAGAAAGAATCTATCAAATGCAAATCAGTTCTCATGGCAACAGTTTCTATGATTAGTTAGTTTCATTAATGTAGTTAGTTTTATTATTAAGTTATCAATTATAATATGATAATATTTTGAGGGTATAAGACGAAAAATTAACTCATATATTTTGTAAAATTCTCCCTCAAAGACACTAAGATGAAATTTATCAATAAGTTATCAATGTTTTTGTTTTTTCTTTCTTCTTAAATAGTTAAACTTTTTCTCTCTTTCTTTACAAAATATATTCTTTAGATTAAGTTATAAATATTCCACATAACCTATGTACTTATAAATTAGTAAGTTGAAAATTGTATAGTGGATATACAGGCCTCTGATAGGAATCTAGGACAGGGGCCAATAAGTATTAATGAATTAAATAAAATTTAAAAAATCCAACATATTGTTTTACAGTGTTCATATACGGCTCTGGAAGTTGCTAAACAGGTAGCTTTGAGAAATAACACCTCCCACATATTCCTTCACATGCTTATCAAACTAGACCTTTGTTCTTCCATAAGCCCTGCTTAATGAACCGATCTGGAGCTTAACTCGGATATCGATTAAAAAATAATTTATTTTATGCGTATCATAATTGCAATAATCACCGATTAAACAAAAGCATTCTGGCACTTTGTTTCATCAGTTCATTGCAACATTGAATTATGTTTCCATGATTAGAAGGTAAAAAAAAAGTTATGTTACCGGTACTTGTTTTATATTTTAAAATTAAACAATTGCTCAACTAATAGGAAACATATTTTATGTGATTTTTTAATGTTCACTATTTACACTGTCTTAGTGTAATTATAACACCATGAACAGTAATTATGTAATTTCAATAAATAGAATGACCTAATACTAGTACGCCTTTTATTCAGCATTTCTGATTTCCAAGGTGTTTGACAGTGCAAATGAATCAGTCCTTGAATGTCGGGAAATTGCGATTCTGTCTTCTCGCCGAATGCGCGCGACAATTTCGACAACCTCTTCGCTTATGCTGAGCTCCTGGTATCTCGTGTTAAGGAAGTCAGTGCGATACTCACTCCGGCTCTGCTCGAGAGCAGGAAATTTATTTATTCATTCACCGAATCAAATGTGGATGATTTTTGGTGATTAAATCCAATAAACGTCAGATTTTTCCCTGGTTCGATTGGTAATGTAATGATATTCTTTACTAATAGATGGCGTATTAACATACTGACCGATAACGACTACTTTGTTAGGCAATAGACAATTTCTAAGCAAGCGAAAGGAATATCTATCTATTTTATGGAACCCGGAGGTTCATTGCCATTACATGAGCTCGCCATTCAACCCTCACAAATCCTACTTCCCATAAATCTAATCTAATATTGTATTCCTACCTACGTCTTTGTCTTCCAAGTAGTCTTTTTCCTTCGGGTATCCCAGCTAATATATTTTTGAGGTACGTTATGACTTGTCTCCCCCATACGCGCAACATGTCCAGCCCTCTTCATTGATAATGGCTTAATACGGAATTAAAGTAAAATAAACAAAACAAGACAAATTCCAGGTATACAATGACATAAAGTAAGAGAAAGATCGCAAGATACATCTATGTATGCACATTTTCCTATGTTTAACAGAACATGCTAACTACTGAATTCAATCAATCTGAAAGCTAATGTGGAAATTTTATTGGAGACATAAATTTATAATGTAGGTACTACTTGTCCCTAACACGTACTGTTAAATCAAAAGAAACCGGGATACAGCCCAAAATGCGCTCCTTCAGGGTTGGCTCCAGTAGTTTTTGTTTAGTTGCTAGGTTCTTTAAACAATGGAATTTAAATAATAGATTATATATTTTTTGCACGACTTAACTAATTAGTGGTACTTGCGAATATTGTTGCCGTGGATCGTAAGTTGACATTCCCGCATGCAATCTTGTTGCTATGGCAACAAAACAAATTTCCGTGCGGTAAGAATTTACTTACGGCACTCATCGTAATACAAGCCTTAATGGACAAGGCCCCCCCAGGACAAATATTCGTTTCCTATAACAACAAACACATGCGAATCACTTTCTGAAATATAATATCCATCTTCAATAGTGTATATACATAATATTTTCAGCTAATATATCAATTAATATAAATAAATTGATATAAATAATCATCGTGCAAAAAATAGCTTACAATACTCGTGCCGTAAGCGCATAACGGATCTCGGAAATTGAACTCCGCTCAAGCGCCTCGTTTTTTCAAACTCTTTCCTCGATCCGTATGCACCGCTTACGGCACTTGTATCGCAATATACTATTACATGACAGGGGACAGGGGAAACTGAACCTAAATGTTTTACGACTGCAGGTACAAAGACAGCTCCAATTCTGCTTCCAGATTATTCATTTCCATTGTTAAATATAACCGTGAAGTAAGTAATTTGAATAATTATGAATTTAAAAAAGTAATTACGTTTATTTGATAATACTTATTATTATTCATGCTTCTTTTTCGTTTTTTTCCTTCCTATTATTGCAGTCTATTGTATTTATATTCATATATTTATATTTAAGTACATATGTTAATTCAGAACTGCCCCTTGCTCATTCGTGTTGCGCTATAGTGTAATAATAATTTTATTTATTTCATTTCATAGGCAAATCAATAAAATTAGACGTATCATAAATTAAAATACAGCATACACTGTGTATGACGATTCTTCTCTTAAACTACCATTTTTAATATAGAAATTTCTACATAGGTAGAATGTCTAGACCTATAAATTCATGAATAACCCTTAAGTGGTAAGATTACGTCGAATACTCCATATAACGAATATACCTTCATTTTTCCCTCATTGTGAAAACCACTGTCTCAGCAACTGTCTACATGGCATCATTATTAACTAGATCCTTTCTTTCCTTCTCCCCCACTTTCTTTTTCTCATTCTATTTATTTCCATCTCTTGTTTTAAACTCAAGTAGCTATGCAGCGCTGGAACTCATTAAGGAATTTGAGGTGCTTTGCTTGCAGGCATTCCACCCCGCCCAACGCTATACGCAGTACTCCAAAAAAATCCGTCTTCGACAATAAAAAAAACCACGTTATTTCTTAACAAAGGTATGAATGCTACAAGGTGTTAAAAACGACTATTGATTTCTGTAGGCCTATGCAAATGAAATCAAATGAAAACCGCAATTAATTTTTTTCCACTATTTTACTGTAGGAATAATGTTTGCTTTTGCATTATTTATCTCCGCAGTTCCCTCCCAGTTCAATGCACTTAAGTGATTTGATACCGCATGAGAAAAAATATTTTGGTTGACGCTGTAGCCACTCGTGCACCGCCGATTGGACGTCTTCATCAGATTTGAACTTCTGCCCTCCAAGGTGCTCCTTTAATGGATCAAAGATGTGGAAATCAGATGCTACCACAGCGAAGGGGATTGCTGAGAGCAGGAGTTGTTTTTGCTTCAACATTGTAACGTCCGTCCTCATGCTGCACGTGCAACCATGTAAACCATCAACGACATACATTCCAAATGCCATTCTCGCCAGAATTGGCACCATCAGATTTCCACATCTTTGGACCATTGGAGGGCAGAAGTTTACCTATCTGAATTTTGTTACGCTTATTTTCCTAGAGAGGGCAGAGGGACAAGTGGTAATTCCGTCGCCTCACAACCCCCCTCCGGAAACTAAGGTATTACTTAGACGTGAAAGGGCCGGTAAATTTTGTCCAGAGGCTCTAATTAAGGCTTGGAATTCTTTTACGTGCCGTAAATCTACGACACGGGCCCCCCAGTTTAAAGTCCCTCCCGGAGGACTCCGTGCCCGGATTTTTACGTCCTGAAAAATCCATCGACCGCAGCCGGGTTTGATCCCGTGACCTTCGGATCTAGAGCTGTAGAAATAATGAACGTGTATTAATGATTATCTTAGATGTAATGAGCGATGATATTTGATGATGATTATTGAGTGAGGGAAGCGAGATCCTTTTATAACTCGACCGTTCGGCATTTCGTCTGTTTGTAAATTTATTTCGGCATTTCGTACGCAGTTACGAAGAAACGAGTGGTTCGGTTTTCTTCCAATTTGGCACAAATGCTCATTGAAGTCATTAAAAACGATGTATGTGTAGTGATTTTTATTGTTTAATTCCTTTTCAAGATAGTGGACGTTTTAATAGTTTTTTTAAATTCGTTTGAAGAAGGTGGCAGAGTGAACTAATGAATAGCAGACCTTAGATTTTTTTGGATACGAAGCCTACTGTTCCCAAAAGAATACGAGTGTTGTGGCGTTGATAAATACAGCCTTAATAATACTAGCAATAATAATAATAATAATAATAATAATAATAATTGTAGTAATAATAAACATTTTTCTTAAAGAGGGATAGCTTGCTTTTAACAATCTCTGATTAAGAAATATTAGACCTCACTACACATATTTAATTAAAAGAGAACTCACAGAGGAAGACATAAATTAATTATCAGCAAGAGGGTTGCTTACAGCCCTAACCACCCCTAATCCAATCATGTGGAGTCATAAATACTAGCACTGTTATAAATATTGTAGACTACTTCAGTCAATTCCCATAGCGAGTCCAGGCGTGATATTATGATAGCTACGGTCGCCTTGTACACACATATCCACTCGTTATTGATATAGAAATAAATAGATGAAATACTTTCCGCATTTCTAGGTTTAACAACCCCGAATAAAAACCACATATGCCTATATTTTAAATGTTAACTGTATGTTTTACCTCTTTTGTATTTATATCTTACTGTCTGTCTATAGGCATCTGTTTATCTGTCGTATGTCTTTAACATAGATAGCCTATATTTAATTCGAGTGTCATAATAAAGTTATGTTAGAAGTTCTATTTTTAATTCACTCTGTATAAAAATTATATTAATCCTCAGGTCTAAAGCAGTACTACTGGTCCAGTATTGTTATACTGTATTTCTACTAACCACAGGCTATGCTCTAAAAAACGGCAGATCTTAAGAATAATATGGGTTATCCCAACTTAGCCGGCAATATTAACCCTTCACGTCACCCCGTTTTCTTCCCCTTTACTGCCAAGATATCGTAACAATGGAAAAACTTGCCACCCTTATTCTTTCACTTAACATTTGCATTCTCACACGATCCGGTACGATAAATCAACCGATTCCAGCTCCTGCCAGCCTCCCGCAGTCTTTAATTGCATAAGAGATTTGATGTAAATAATAGGATGAAACGAGACAGAAGATGACTTAGTTCGAGAGTAGGTGGATTCATTAAAATTGCAGGGTAGATTAGAGAATGTGATATTGCCCAAAGGCATCTCCAAGGCTTTAAATAAACGATGTAGTTTCAAGACATTCAGCCTATGTCAGTTCCATTAATAAGGTACTATATTAATATATAGCATCAAGTTATGAGGGATCACCTTCTTGCATTAAGTCCTTCTCTCTTAACCTACATATATGCACTATAGTAGTACAGATTGAGCATTTGGAAAATGGTGAACACATACGCAAAGGCAAGGTACATAACGAATTCATATTACAGCCATTAATTCATATTATATACGGTACTTGTACATTTTAAAGACATTAATTTTTTTGTTTTATTTAAGATTTTTTCTTTTTTCATTCTTTCTAGTTACTAAGAACTTATTAGCTTTGGTAATAATATTGTATTTAGTTATTATAGTTTAATATAGTTTAGTTCTTTTTGAACTTAGTTAACATTTAGTTTTTCATTCTACTCCCTGAAATATAACGATAGTTGAATTATTCCTGTATTTGACATTTTACTTATTTATTTATTTATTTATTTATTTCCCTCTGTGTAGTAAAGACCTTAAGATCTTGCCATCCACTAACCAAAGGTAGGTACATAAGGACATAACTTATAGAGGAAAAACTTACTGAAGAGAAGCTTTAGAGGAAAAAATATATAAAATTGAATAAATTGTACAATATAAGAAAACGGTTACAACATGCCTTTTAAAGAGGCTAGACAAATTCTTATTTATAGCAAGGAAGAAAATTAGATCAATTTACGTGTCTTTGCTCTATAATTGTATTTGACCCGTGTCACAATTTCAACACCAGGAGCAAATAATAAACAAAAAAGATTTCTAGGCGTATTTTGAGAGTATGTAGTATTTTACTCTAAGTATAAAATACACATTTTTTAAATACATTGCTTTACTTGGTAGATTTTCTTTTTTTGAATATGTATCTTAAGATACATTTCATAAACGGACCAAAATCTATACACCCCTGATGTTAATAACGCAGCTAACATTAATAATTTTGTTTTATGTGTTTAAACTCATTACTAAAGTTGAGAAAGTGCGTGCAAATGGATATAATGATATTAAAGTGGAAAGATTCTGGTAAGGCGGATATAAACTGGAGAAATGCCTAAAAAGTTTGATTAGCACGTGTTACAAGAAGAGAGAGATGGAAGCAGCCATTACTGGAGATGCCTGATGGAAAGACATCTGGGAAGAGGCTGAAGAATAGATCCTGGTGCCACGCAATTTGTAAAGTGCTGTTCTTAATTCGAGAGGCTGAGATCCTAGCACCAGATATAGTATGTACTCCAGTCTGATTGGTTTATTGATTTCTTACATCCTTAATATCTAACACATAATTATATACGATCTTCCAGCCAACAAGGTTTATGGGCAATTAAGCTTATCTTGTAGGTAATAAAATGAATAAACTTCATCTTTGTCCAATGAGGAATTGATTATATAACATAGGATAAAATCGGTCTAATATCCTCAATATAAGAAGTGCGACGAGGAGTATCTCATAAATACCAACGAATTATTAGCCTTTATTAGAGTAGACATAGGCCTACATGCAGATGTTACAAACAATCTTGTTCTTTTTCAATAGGCCTACCTTTGGTCTAATGGAAAGTACTGTCA
The DNA here is from genome assembly GCA_964059195.1 of Ectobius pallidus. Taxonomy (NCBI): domain Eukaryota; kingdom Metazoa; phylum Arthropoda; class Insecta; order Blattodea; family Ectobiidae; genus Ectobius; species Ectobius pallidus. The sequence continues at coordinate 139,191,941 of CAXKWD010000007.1, forward strand.
CGTTTAAGAAACTAATTTGATTCTTTGGCAGTCGGTAAAAGAACTATACCCTTAGCAACCAGGGAAGGCGGTTGAGGCCAGGTAGGTTCCTTCACCCGCTTGGACCCTCACAATTACAAGGGCAGGAGATTTAGGACCAACTGTAATTTCCTCCCCATGAGTCACCTAGTCTACTTCAATCAATCAATCTTAGATTTTTTAATATGTCATTTTATCTTAAAATGTTTGTTATATAACAATTCTACACATAATTACAAGAAAAATGACACCAAACAATGTGTAATTTACTTTCATAGGAACATAGGACTTGAAAGCAGTTTTCTCGTAACTTTTATTTACGTATTTGTTAGAAATGTTCATAATAAAGTAAATTATACATTGTTTGGTGTCATTTTTCTTGTAATTATGTGTAGAATTGATATATAACAAACATTTTAAGATAAAATGACACATTAAAAAATCTAAGATTGATTGATTGAAGTAGACTAGGTGACTCATGGGGAGGAAATTACAGTTGGTCCTAAATCTCCTGCCCTTGTAATTGTGAGGGTCCAAGCGGGTGAAGGAACCTACCTGGCCTCAACCGCCTTCCCTGGTTACTAAGGGTATAAAAGCATGGCCTAAAACATTTTCTTATAAAAATGTCTTCTATCCTTGAGAAAGCAGAATCTGATACACCGAAACATCTTTGAACCTATCGCTTCTGTGAGCAAAAACAATTAATCATTGGGTATAAGAAGCATATGAGCAAAAGAAGATATGAGAAAATGTATTATTTTATGTGTGAAGTATTTTAAATCTCATATAATATTTAAAAAATGTTAACAACACAATATTATTAATCGTATCAAGGAGGTTAGTATAAAAAAAATAAAACAACTGATGAAAGGTGTTCATTCTGACGCAGCGCGACTATCGCCGATGGCGAGATGATCAATATATTACAATATAATTATATCTTCGTTACTCGTGAATTTATCATAGGTAATTCCACGAGAATTTACGAATTTATCGATAGATTCGCGACTCGTCAACTTGAGTTGGATTTATTAAGACTATTCCATGAATAAAAATGTAACGGATTATAAAAATAATAATTACTTTCGTGCTTTGTTGTATAAAAACAAAACTAACAGTTGTGAGATCAACCATCCATGAATCGATTTGAGTTACCATGTTATGCCCAGTGCTACCAATTGTGCATGTAAGACATAGTTAACTTCATTCAGGCAAGCTAGCAGCAGAATAGAATAAAAGCACACCAACAGGCTTGCACAAAATCGAAAATTTATTTTTAACCAATGTACATTTCTATTATTTCAATTTCCAAACAAGTTATGTTGCATAAAATAATCTGTTTTCGTGCTACTTAATGGCAGCATGTGACGTATTAATCACTGCACATTCTCCCGTTCCGCACACGATCTTATAAAGTAGGCCTACCATTCTGGCACTTAGTAAATGTTGACTAATATCAATGGTCTTCACTTTGCTCTTGCATGCAGAATCGAATAGGCTATTAAACCAACCATTAAGATTTCTCATATACAATGCTGATTGCTTACATACGAGAATAACCGATTTGTAATGAACAAGCTCGCAAAGTTATTTCAACACAAAACGCATAGTGAATTAGTAAGTTGAAACATGTAATTATGTAGTATTGAATAATGTTAAAATAAATTCATTTATGAACTTGCATATATACTCTATAATTCTCTCTGCTAAACTGCACAAAGCAATTTAACCTCCATTAAACAGTAATAAACTAAAGTGCTTCATGATGCTAAAATGAGTGCATAGAGAAATTATTTGCAAGTGATCTCGTCAATTTATATATCGGATAGCTGATACTGTATACATGTTAGAGTATAGTAAAAAGTAAACGGGATCGTTTTCAAAACTAGTTGATAATTACCGTTGCATATTATGAATGTCTACATAGCAGAATTAATTAAAACTGTCTGTACAGGAATAGCTTAATTAAAATGTGCTCATATTATATTTATTTTATTTTGTAGTCTTTCTGCACAACGCAGATTGCCTTGCAGACAAAGAATATCTTTCAACAAAGTATACACTTACACAAAAATTACAAGCTTTCAGTTAGATCATAAACATAATAACAGGAAAATTCAAATAATCAGTAGTAAAAACCATTAAACCATTACTGAATGCAGCTTCTACTTAAAGTTTTAAACAAAACAACGAGTAAGTAATATACAGACTAAAAGTAAAGGTAAAAGTAAAGTCATCCCTATACAGGCCATGGAGGCCCAGAGGGTTCCAGGAGGTTGAGGCTCCCAGATTTTTGGACATTCGGCACATGAAGGTGGTAAGGTTGTCAGCCTTACGCACCGGCCGCCTTCACCCCCAGGATTGCTCCTGGTACTCATTTCTGTTAGAGGCTGAGTCGACCCCAGGGCCATAGTGCCACCAGAAGGATTAGGCCAATTGAAAAATCTCAACGACCTCATCGGGAATCGAACCCGCGACCTTCCGGTTTGTAGCGCAAATATACAGACTAGCGTATCAAAACATTCCAACTAAATTTTGCAATATATGATATTTTCCCGGGCTACTAACCAGGTGGTGAATTGGATTAATTCCGACGTTTCGAAGCCAAACTGAGGCTTCATTGTCAAGGAGAATGAAATGCCGGAGGAGGAGGAGGAGGAGGAGGAGGGAGGAGGAGGAGGAGGAGGAGGATAGACTTACTGGGAATTTCTGACCCTAACTTCAAAAGGTATGAGCCCCAGGTTTGGGCTCTTGACCTTGTATTTGGTTTGAGATTTCAAACCTAGGGCTCATACCTTTTGAAGTTAGGGTCAGAAATGCCCAGTAAGTCTATCCTCCTCCTCCTCCCTCCTCCTCCTCCTCCTCCTCCGGAATTTCATTCTCCTTGACAATGAAGCCTCAGTTTGGCTTCGAAACGTCGGAATTAATCCAATTCACCACCCGGTTAGTAGCCCGGGAAAATATCATATATTACCAGCACCAGGAAAAATTCAAAGCACAAATTTTGCAATGTTTATAATGATGTATTATTCACGTAGAAGCAAGAATAGAACGTGATTCTGGCTAAAGTAACAACTGATCTCACTTAATAATAATAATAATAATAATAATAATAATAATAATAATAATAATAATAAATAAATAAATAAATAAATTTTGTTTTTTATCCGATCTAAAGAAACGTGTTCTTTGTTTTGGGTATTTATTTACCCTGGAATGTTTTTGACAAGTATTTGATTAGTATCAGTATAGTATTAGTATTAATATCAGTATATTGTATACTGTACGTGTTATGGCATAGTAAAAAGTCATAACTCTCTATTGTTTTGAACTGTATCATGCTTAAGTACTGCGATGTTAAGAGTTTTGTTCGAAATATAATTCTTTAATAGGCCTAATGTTTTTTCTCACTTCATACATTATTCATTCATTTCATTTTTAGTTTTAGCAATGTTAGTTTCACTGTACAGTTCATTTAGGAGTTAAATGCGAATTTAATACAATATAACAACAATAAGTATAAGTACTTCAAATTAGTGGTCATAGAGCCTTGACTACGGTCAACATCTTCAGTTTATTAATATAAAATAAAGCATCTTTATATCAGAGAATATATAATTTATATAATAAATTCACATACAAAAAAATTATAACGAAGAAAGATTGTGATTATGAAAATCTTGTATGGATTCTTAAGGCACCCTTTGGAAAGCATTAGAACCTATTCTTCATATTCCACACTTCTAAATCTCATTTGTCATCTTAGTATGTTAACTGTTAAATGCATAATGTATCCTGTAGGAAATAATACTTTGCCTTAACTTTGTAACAAAAATAATGGAAAATAACTCCAACGAAAATATAAAAGCAATGCACATTTACAGAATGAAGTATCAGGAATACACTATACACTGTGTCAACTGTTTTCATTGCAGTCCGGCAAAAAATAATTTGCATGAGAACTTGAGACTCGTGCAATTAAGGGTTAAATCAATAATACCTATCAAATCTATTATTGAATCGGAGTAAAAAAAAATGTATTCCTAAATATTTCTTTATTTTAAATACATCCTATCACTGTATTCTGCTTAGAGACAATGCATAATTATTTATACATCACTTATCTACAAAATAACAGCTAATCTTAATCACAAACATAAGTACCGCTGGCTCAGAATATTACAGAGGATTGAAATTTCATAAATATTGAAATATATAAGAGAAATTTCAAGATTCTTAATCAGTACGTCAAGTTATAACAGTGGTTTCTTTAATTGATCCTTTCAGAGCTAACAGAAGTTCAGCTTCTGAAGGTCTAGCTGGAAGTGGTTCCAGAGCTAACCTTTCCCTCGAGCTCCTATTAATACACTCTATATTTCTATTTCTAATTCTTTAGGAAGAATTTTGTAAGGTGTTATGTTGGTTGTACAATCTGAGTCTCTAGATTGATTTTTTAACCTTTTCACTACTACTGACGCATAAATTCTTTACTTCAAAAACTGTATAAAAGGAGAGATATAATATTTATATAGTAAAGCTATATGCAAAATTGTGTAAATTTTTATCTTTGTGTTACGATTGTAATCCATAGAAACTAGTGTTCTAATGCAATTCTCTCCATTGAGTTCAGTCTTAGATCCCACTCATGAGTTCGCTCGGAGATTGATTGTATTATTGTATAAATTCAGAAACTGTATTAAAGGAAAGGGCAATATAATGTTTTCCTGTGTTACGATAGTAATTCATAGAAACTAGTTATTCTAATGCAATTCTCTCCATTGATTGCAATCTTAGATCCCACTGGTGAGTTCGCTTGAAGATTACTTAGCCTATATTATTGTATTAATTCAGTATTGTAAAGGTTAAAAAAATATCAAAGGAGGTGGAGCTAACCATTAAAGCCGAAATAGCTTACTACAATGTAACCACAGAACCATTGGCTACAATGGAGAGAACAACAAAACGTTAAATTTGGCATTAAAGTAAATGGTCTGCTATAGGATTACAAGAAGACCTGAGTGTTTACATTTATGAACTGACTGCGGGATGCTCTTGGCAGTTATTGCGTCATATTGTAGTGGGTAAGCATCTGACTTGGTCAGCGTCAAGAGCAGTATTGTACCCCAGAGACAGAACCCCTGCCTGCTTATAAGCAATAAATAATATAACCCCCCCTCCTTCACAAAGAGGTCGCTTTGAATTATCTACACAAAAGCGCGAAGGGGCTTTTTCTATAAAGGGACGCATCCAATAAACCTTAGAAAATTGTGGGGAAATAACTTATTTATTGGCATGGATTATTATAGAATTATTAATATTATTAATTGCATTAATGATTAGGGGGCGGATGTTGACGAAACGTCAGCTTTTTCCTTTTCTGATTAGAACAATGCCCAGTGGTATAAACATACATTGTAAGTTGTAACAGAGCAGAATCGTGGATTTTTATATTGATTTTTTTTTTTTTTTTTCATTTTGACTTGAAAATGCATTATTTCAAGTTATTCGTCACTGTTTGGACAATTTTTTTATACTTTATGAATTTTGCAATCGTTTTAAATGTATACTAGAACATTTCAGAATATTTTTCTTAGCCACAAATCGTGAATACTCTTAGCACAAAATAATTACGTATATAGAGCACCACAGGATAAAACCAAAACACTTACACATTGTAGGCTACTGCGTTGTATTAATTTTTTACAGTAGATCTATTTATGTTTTGTTTATAACCTTTTGTGTTACGAACGCTTTTTTTGTGGTCTAAGTTAAATGTTTTGAATAAAGTTACACTTTCAGAATGGTATTTTAAAATGAAATTAAAGATCCAAAATAAAAATCTTCACTTTTTATACATTTGACTTTTTTTATTGATTTTAGGTCTTTTTTAATAAAAATAAGAACATTTTATTGATCATTTTAAGTGATTTTTAGGTCATCAAAATCCGCTCCCTAGTAATGATCCATACCTGTCTGTAATGATTTGGCGCAAAAACAACTAAACTGAAAGAGCAGGAATTTTGCATAAACATATGTGAACCCGAAAAAAGGTAGGTTTATAGTCCTTCACTCATCTCTATATCACCGAATATCACAATCATTAAAATTAAGTATCAGTTAAAATGAACCCATGACCCATAACACAAACAGATGCACATAATTATTTCAAGGCTTATTGGTAAACCCAAAGATACTTCTCTCTCCTTTTTCTCTTTCACTTTACAGTAAGTGAAAGAATTTTATATGATATGGAATAAGGACTATTGTTAAAAATACTGGAAAGTTGTAGAATAAAAAAATTAAATTTAGATTACTACATACTCTTGAATGCAATGGTCGAGATAAAATATGCAATTTTTAGAATAATACAAAGTATTTTGTTTTGAAGTATGCAATAGAAGTTGGTAGACCTACTTTATTTCACTTTACTTGACTATTATATCGAAATAATTATCATGACAAGAAATGTTCATTAAAACGAATGTAGTTTTTTGTCACATAATTATCACCACTTGTCATCGGACTAACTGGTTATCCTTGTTTCGTACAGGTGAAACAATATTTTGCACGGTTTTATCCTTACCCGTGAAACACCACGACGAAGTAACCGTACTTCGTTTTTAGTGTGCCTGACGTTCTTCCGGAGTTTGAGAATATGCACGTCGGTATCTAACTCCATGCAAACTTAACGCTCTTCCTGTGTCTCGCTAGAGAGTTAGGCATTATTTCTTCTACCATCTAAATCTGATCAATACCAGGCTTGACCCTACTCATTTTCCCTAACAGACGATACTACTCGGGCTTTTGATCAAATATTTAATATATACATAGGCCTACATATGTAGGTTCAAATATTGAAATAGCGTAATACTGTAAAAATAAACAAATAAACAAGTAAACAAATAAAAACTTGTTCAAATTTTCATTGTTCCAGTTTGTTTATATTTATTCATATGAACAGTATTCAGAGAAAAGATTCATACTGTTATTAAAATTATGTTTATGAAACGTAGACCAACCATAATTCTTTGCCATTATTTATAACACTTGAATGGAAGGGAAATTATCGCCAGGATGTTGACGTTCCTCTGGGAACGAGTACGCACGATGCGATCTCTCACAGCAGAATGAGTTTTAGTCAAAATAATTGAAGCGTTAATTACCAATTATAATTTTTTTCAACTTCGCTTCTGGTCTGAATACACCTGGGGGGTATGCCCTTAGGACAAACTAGATGGAAAACGTTAATTTAACCTCCAGGTCTCTGAATAGAATACATGAACTCCACAACATAACTACTCGAATCAATATTTTATTTTTTATTCACAACGATGAAGTAATAGAAAACTATGCCGTCGGCTAATTTTATAAATAAACATCAAGCACAAATTAAGAATTCAGGAATATAGGACTGGATGAAAACTGTGCAAATTAAAAAGGGCAGTAGATAGCATTAAGTTAACGTAAAATTTATTTTATGTTTACAGAGATTATTAGGTAAATATTCTCTGCAGAATGGCGACAGCGCACTGCCAGATAACTCTTTTGGTGGCAATAACCTGTCTATCGTAGGTGATAAAAACCCTCTTCGTGATAGATATATTTGTTCTGACGTTGCCATTTTTCGTGGAGTATGTAGGTTATGAATTAATCTTTGTATTAAATTTGCACGACGATTGCCAATTTTATTGAAAACCGCAAAGGGAAATTTTATTCCTTAATCTTTCATCTATTGATGTGAAAAAATTAGAATAGTACGGTTAATAATTTACTGTGATTTACTTCATCGGCTAATTTAGGGAGAGGTAAAATGTTTAAAATGAGTTATATTGATATGAAATATTTTATACAGGGTGTTAATGAATAACACCAAAATATTTTACCTGTCTATAGAGGTGACATAGACAAGCAACATTTATTAGGAGATTTTTGCTCTATGGATTCAATTTTTCCCGTTACAGCATAAAATCTCCCAGGGCATGGCCGCCACTGACTTCTAACATTAGAAAAAAATGCAAAACAAAGGAACTTCGTTGTCATGTGATTAGTCTGTGAATTTCGCAGATTATGAAAACTCTAAATTATGATATAGCTGTGGATGAATGATTAAGAATTAGGTTTTTATCGATCACTAGGAAGGCATGAAGTCAATTTAATGAAAATTTTAACCCTATTTCGCGTAATTATTGACTTATGAGCACCAAATTATAATAACTTTAATGCCCTGTAGCATATACATTTTACGCCACAGAGCAAAAATATCCTAAAACAAGTTGTTTGTCTATGTCCCCTCTATATACAGGTAAAATATTTAGTTGTTATTCATTAACACCCTGTAAAATAAAATTCTTGCTTTTAACTTGTAATTAACGTATTGTTTTGTCCTATTGGGCAACCTTTAGTTTTAAGGCTACTACCGGAAATATTTATATATTTATACAATAAACCAGAACATAAAATTTTAATATAGTTAGCCTATTTCAAGACGAGTTCACTCACATAATCTATTGCTTTTATGTTATTTCTTCATAGAACAAAGACGTGTTTAAGTAAAAAAAACTAAATGAAAGTATTCCCCATCATGGTTAGATTTTATTTTTTTCTGGGACATAGAACACAGAAGTAGACATAAATAGCGTTCTGTGGAGTGAAAGCCCTAAAACAAGACCAAGAAACTCTAGAAAGAAAGAAAAAACAGAATGTTCTACACAGCGACGTTGTCTTTTCTCGTATTCCATCTCACATTTTATAGAAGCACTACCAAATATACGACTAGGCGCAGATTCTGGTGCTGGAGAGAGAAAAAAAGTCCCCGAGGCCTTGTACGTGTTTCTAGTACGACGTCTTATTGACATCAGTAAGTTCTCTGTCTTGCTCCTTTTCCCGATCTAAATGAATCCTTTTTATTACCTTCCTTTACTTCGCATTGAAGAAAAGGCAAGGCTCGGTGGTGGTAGCATTCAACGCTGTAATGTAGCCCCAGTCCTTCAAGAGGATAATCGTCTACCTCTTTTTCGTCAGTGGCGGAAACAAGTTGTTTTGCATACTGCTGACAAAATACCATGATCATAAAAACTATTAATTTTGGTCCCCGCTTCTATAACTCAATTATCGGAAAACAACCTGATCTCTCAGGATACTCCACTGTTAAATTTAATAGATATGTATTTTTTTTTTTTTTTTGTAATTTTTTAGCTGTTAAGTAATTCTTGTTTCACTCCTTTACGTATTTATGTTTAATGTTTTTTACTTTCTTTATTAGTTAATCACACTATACACTCTATTTCTTTGTCTCTCCTCTTTCTTCACTTTGATATTTTTGAAACTACTCATTCGGGTGTATTACTAAATGTTAATATTTCTTGTGAAGATATAGCCTATATTTCTTTTCCTCTTTTTAAATAGTAGTTGTAATTACTTTTGAAAATTTGAAATTGTTTTATTTTACTTGTATAAATATGTATTTGTACTTCTATAAATAAGGCCTTAAATAAATAAAATAAAAACAATTATTTGTTATCTCCAAGTCTTTATGCTATTCACAGGGCTAATATAGGTTGACAGTTGCGGATTTAAGTCCTATTGCCTGTCAATCTGAGTGCTTGTCTGAGTTTTCCTTCATTCCCGAAGACAAAATTTCGGAAAGAATTCACTTGAAATTTAATACTAATGTACTGCATCCTTTGTCTTGAACAAATGTGATATCTTAATTGGAAGTTCTGCGCTGTGCTTTTCACACAACAGAGTCACCATTTGTAATTATCTAGGCGTACATGTCTAAAACTGAGACAAACTTTAACTTTCTAATAACAATAATGAAATTAGGTAAACTGGTAAAACGAAGTACCAGATTGAGTTAATAGGCCATACGTACGAAACTATTGATTTTAGATCACGTTTACCTGAGAAAGTTTAACATATGTGAAGTAATATGTGGGATAACTAGAACATTAACCGAACGAATTTATAAGAAATTTCTCACGTCAACAATAACCCTTTGCTTTTGCCAAAACACGGAAGGCGTAGAAACACGCAGTCACTTGTCATCAGTTCGCAAGAGCAAATTCAGATCTATCTATGGATGCAAAGTTGCCCTTTAATTGATCGTTACTCTGGTAACGTTATATATATATATATATATATATATATATATATTACAAAAAATTTTGAATGGGCGGTGGTTTCGTACTTAGGGAGGCATGAAACATAAAGATGTGAAAGAATTATTTTTCGATGACATGGTATCGATTGTAATAGGTAGATTTTTCTTCAAAATCTACCTAAAAAAGGTAAAGTGATCCCTGTATGGGCCGTGGAGACGCGGGAGTTTGAGGCTTTCAGATTGAGACATTTGTTAGTCATACGAACCGGCCGCTTTTACTCACAGAAATATTCCTGGTACTCATTTCTGTTCGTGGCTGAGTAGACCCCAGGGCAATAATGCCACCAGAAGTATTAGGCCAATAGAAAAATCTTACAGACCTCATAGGGAATCGAACCTATGTTTTAAGTTCTTCTTGTCCGACAATACTATAATATTCTAATGACATACAAGTAACCTAAGGTAACATATCTTTAAGTGTGTTAAGTATCTTGAGAAACTCTGATAAGCATATGTGAAGGAATATGTGGGTAGTGTTATTTGTCAACTGTATTTCAACTTCCAAAGTCGTATATGAACACTGTAAAACAATATGTTGTCATTATAACTGATTTGCATTTGATAAATTTTTGATAATATACTACCACAAAATAGGCACTAAATTAGGCATTAAATTAGTTCAACCGATTTGGTTCAATTTCAATAGGCTTCTTCCCATGGACGTTATAAATGCGTATACCAAGTTTCATGAAAATCCGATAGAGCGTATTTGAGTTATCGCAAATACAGACACACGGACAGACAGACGGACGGACAGACAGACAGATGGACGGACATTTTCCCGTCCCCCACACAATCTCATAAAGAACCATTCTGGCACTTAATAATAAATGCCTGAAGTTTCAGGCTCTAACGATTACATATTTTGCAATAAGAAGTACTTAAAGCTACTTAAAACAGAGGCATATTAGAATTATGGCAAATCTTAGAAGATCGGTAAATTAGTTGATTTGATGAACAGGTATATTTTCAAGTTTATAATTATCGTTTGGGGTCATAATGCGCTTGAAAAATCGACAAACGGGAAAAAATGTACATCACAGTCAAAGAAAATCCGTTGTAATGGAGCTACACTATATTTCTTTTATTGGGTTATCGCCTGATGTTTATGCTTCACGCAGTACACAAGTGTCGGAGAAGTGCTCGAAACAGGTCTGGCAGGGGAAATACAGGAAACTAAATTAGATGCCGTTATTTGCAGGGATGCCTTTGAAAATATGGAAAACGCACTGGCTTCGGCAGGGTTTTTTTTTTTTAGGTAGCCCAATAGTTCGGACAAGTTCGTTAATGAGCAAAATTGGCCCAAGGGGGGGTCGGGGTTGAAATTTTGAAAAAATTATATCTCGGCCCCTATGAAGTATACAGGGAAACTTTGTTTGAATAAATTAGAGTACTTCCTATGGAGTTCACAGTGACAAAAACGATTCGGGGGTTTTGGGGGTACGAAAAAGGGGTGGAGGGATGGAAATTCAAAATGTTTAAAACCACGTCTTGTGTGGTATCGCTGAAACGCTCTTGATGAGTACTCTACAAATCAATAACTAGTTTCTCGATGGTTCTCATAAAAGGCGAGATTTGAATGTTTGAAAAAGTGCTCTTTCCTCTTTGTTGCAGTTATTATTGCGGGTTTGTCATGCCAAGGCTAAAGAAGAAGAATGCTACGCAGCAACAATAAATTAAACCAAAAGCACTTCGAAATCTGCCTCAGCCTGTAGACCTGCCTAAAGGGATTTTTTTATTATTTGATCGGCCTCGGTCTAGTGGTTAGAGTAAACGATTACTAGTTATGAGATCCTGGGTTCGATTTCCTGTACAGTTAAGGGGAATTTTATGTTTCACTGACCGACATGGCCTGATTAAATATTAAGGACCCCCTCGTCTCATCGGGACTTTGCAGGTGTCCCAGCTAGACCAATGACCACAAACCCTACTAGGAAAGAAGAAAACATGTATAACATACTACAAAACTAAACTAAACTCCGTGGAGCTACAACCCTGAAGGGACCATGCCTACCACCCGACCTCTGCGTCATCTACCATAGGCAGATGGCAGGATTCGGGGTATGTGGTCAGCCCCACGGCCGTTAATGGTGGTTTCCATGACCGGAGACGCTACTTCTCTATCAAGTAGCTCCTCAAATTGAATCACGAGGCTGAGTGCACCCCGTTCCAGACCTCCCTACCTCAGAAAAAGCCAAGGGCCGACGGATCTGAAGTCAGTGGCGTTAACTACAAGAAAAACGGGGCACCCAGTGGCGTAGTGGTTAAGGCACTGCATTACAAACCGGAATGTCGCGGGTTCGATCCCCGATGAGGTCGTTGGAGTTTTTCAATTGGACTAATACTTCTGGTGGCACTATGGCCCTAGAGGTCGACTCAGCCAATCTAACAGAAATGAGTACCAGCAGTATTCCTGGGTATAAAGGCGGCCGGTTCGTAGGACTAACAAAAGTCTCAATCTGAAAGCCTCAAATTCCCGCGTCTCCACGGCCCATACAGGGACCATTTTACCTTTTTTAGGTAGAATTTGAAGAAAAATCTACCTATTGCAATCGAAACCATGTCATGACTGTCGAAAAATAATTCTTTCACATCTTTACGTTTCATACCTCCCTAAGTACGAAACCACCGCCCATTCAATTTTTTTTGTAATATATATATAAGAAAAACCAAGATGTTGCAAAAGGGTTGGAGTAACGTTGTAATGGGATCAGCACAGTGCGGAGCCTCGCCGCTGCATATCAAGGCGCTAGATGTCTATGGAGGTTATTGGAGTGGGGATGAACCGAGGGAAGTAGTGGGAACGGATATAGACGGGACCTTACTACTCTCATCTATACTATACGGTGTTTACTATGGCATATTTTCGCTTGAATTTATCCAAGGTTTATTCAGAAGGAAATTCTTTTATTAAGCTCCTATCTCCGACGTGCAGCATTTTCATTGTTGCAGAGCTGTCTCTGAAATTGAAATTCAGTCTCCGGAACATGTAAATTGTTTTAAATTGTAGGGAAGTTGAAAATTAAAGGAAAACAAGCCACCAGGAGGATATACGTCTTTTCTGCAGAGCTGTATATAATGAACTGCTTCTGTCTTGCAACTCCCAGTTTATGTACGACGTGAGAGTCTCTCCTTTCTTCTCTTTTTGTGTCTCCCAACTGTCATCGTGACACTAAAATTCCCTTCTCATACGATAAATTTAACCGCAATAAGACAGTATAAAACAATTGCCTATCTCAGGGACGGGTAAAAGTCCTAACATTTTCATGAAAATTAATATATCATATAATTTATTTTTGTATGTTTGCGAGTTGGCGATTTCATTTTATTTGCGACATGCTTTTTTCTGGTCTAGCATGAGCTCTTTCAAATATCTCTAAATCTACAGAAATAGACTATTGCACAAACCCAGTATTAATTATTAGGAAGATATTAGATGAGATGGGGCTAAAATGGTTATGGAACTTAGTACTGAACCAGGAGAAAAACGTTAATACGGTCACTAAGATCGTTAAAAAAATAATCAATGACATGTAAAGCCACTTAGCAATAAGTTAATGTGGGGGGAAATGTCTTTGGTGTACTACATTAAAATGAAAGAATTGTGGGGGATGGAAAATTACGTTACAGGTAACAGGATGTTCTAAGAAACAGAAAATTGGTCAAGCTTGGTGGTGGTTAAGGATATGGAAATTTAGGGGGAAAAATACATTTTGAGATAGGATGATGTCCTTTATGTCTTGGGTCTATAGCTTCCTTGAGTTACCTGAGTTCAATAGTAACCCCTTTCAATTGTTAACCAAAATTGTTGATATTGATTCTAATGAAATCACTATTATTTTAAAAACTATTCATCGTAATATTTATTTACAAGTTTAATCTTTCGCAAAACTCTTTAGTACCACATTTTATAGGTTCTATTTATGCAGTAAATATTTCTTTACTCTCTCGCCACGCTATAATATTTTTCTTCTTTCTCCAATAAGCAAAGGTTTTAATGAAAGTAGATTTATAGGTAGCTTTTTTATCACAGTTCAAAACCTGTGGATGCCTATTAAATATGCGAACTTTATTTAATAAAATATCAAAATGAACACCTGGGCTGCACGGATCTCACATTCGGTGTGCCGGTAATTATCATTGTGATATCTTGGGGTATCTCTACTCGAATATTACCCAAGGTTAGTAAGGATTTTCCAGTAGAGGATTCGTCGCCTAATCATGTAGTAGATTATTAAGCCCGTTACACGGGCTGGAAAAATAATAATTTTACCATTAAATTAAAATAATGGGACATATCTGGGCTCTGCAAGTAAATAAACTCAACATGTGTAAATAATGTCACAACACTGAGGTTCTGAACTGATGATCGATGAGTTCACAGCACTACAATTTAGCAACACCACCGCTAGGGTAGCCTTCGATTTATGCAATCTATACAATCACCGCCAGAGTACGTTGTATGCAGTCCATACCATGACTGTAAAGGACAAATAACCTCAACCAAAATTAAAAATTAAATTTGGACCGAACCAACTACGCTATCAGGATGAAATCTGAGACACCGTCCGCGTCATGGGAAACGTATGATGAAAATTTCAAACCTCTAGGTGCAATCGAACACATAAGTTACACACAACTTAGGGTGCATTTAAAGTGTATAGTACCATATGTTTATTTATATATGTATGTATATATATAAAACTGAGGAGCTACTTGATAGAGAAGTAGTGGCTCCGGTCCAGAAAACCACCATTACCGGCCGTGGGTGTCGGCATGCTGACCACATGCCCCCCAATCCTGCCATCTGCCTACGGGAGATGATGCAGCGGTCGGGTGGTAGGCCAAGTCCTTCCGGGGATGTAGCGCCACGGAGTTAGTTAGTGTATATATATATATGTGTGTGTGTGTGTGTTCCCTCCCCATAGCGTATTCCTATAGTTTCGATACCAGAGCAGGTTAATTAGGGAAGGAAGAAGTCAAAAGGAAAGAAAGAAAAATGAAGAAATAATTAAATAAAGAATAAATGAACGAGCAAACGAACTGCAGAAAGAAAGAGAGAATGAAAGAGAATATACCATACAAAGGACAGAAAGAACAATAAAGAAAGGAATAAAGAACACAAGAGATTAATGAGAAAAAGTGAAGTCGGAGTAAATGGTAGTATATTGTAGACTCTACCTATTAATTTCTTTATGTAACCGAACACATGAAATGAAGGCCTACTGTTTGTAGAGAGGGTGCTTGTGGGCCTACTAGCTTTAAAGTAATGTTAATTTATAAGGATTTTAAGTGATAAACCACACATGTTTTAAAAAATCGTCAAATTTTTCGACTACAGACAGAATTCCGATACCGTACGAACATTCACCGTGCACAGAGAACTGTAAATTATTGTTAAATCAAGTTTAGAACCGATAATTATTTAATTGGTCTTAATTAACTGTAAGGGGGGCAGCAGTAATTGGATACATAAAAACGGAATGTGTGTAACCAAAAATTATACGTACGTAGTACAGCCTTGGGTGCCCACGCTTGAGCATGATGTGACATAATTCAAATTAAAGAAAACCACTCCTGTACGTGTTCCTGGATAATGATGTGGTTCCCTTCAGTTTTGCTAAATGGACATTCATAAAATCCGCAGTAAAGTGAATATAATCCCACTGCTTCCCTGAAATAACCTCGACAAGTATTAACTAAATAATAGTTGGCCAACGTAGCTTCTTAAATCTGGGATTCACAAGTTCTTCCTGTCTCACAAATGAGATGTCTGTAAGTGAGGGAAGTGATTTGTTTTTCTTTTTTGCTATTTAATTTAAATGGATGAGTTGATTGTTTTTAATTATAACGTGATTCAGCCTGGGTCAACTGTGTGGCACTTTTAACTATACATTCGAAACTTCGACTTTAGGCAAATGTAAAACATATCTTAGGAAATTTTTACGTAATTCTTGCCTCGAAATTCTTAGTGCGTTGCGAAGTAAGTTAGCTGATTTCCTGTCAGGAGATCCTGGAGCCTACAAAAGCGGTGATAACTTAATGCATATGACTGATAATATCCACAGATCCTGACAGCAAATCTATGCGGACGTAAAATCGTATAATTGCAGTTTTTTTCCCTTATCCTTATTACTTTATTATTATTATTATTATTATTATTATTATTATTATTATTATTATTATTATTACTATTATTATTATTATTATTATTATTATTATTATTATTATTATTATTATTATTACTATTATTATTATTATTATTATTATTATTATTATTATTATTACTATTACTATTATTATTATTATTATTATCATTATTATTATTATTATTATATCATCATCGACTTTATTATATGTTTACTGGTGGTAATATCCAATTCCTATCCTTTTCCTCCACTTCTCTCTTGATTTACTTGCTTTGTCCTGTTTTTGCTATCTTTATTTAATCTATCTCTTTCTTTTGCTATAATATGGAAACACATAGGTACTATAGACGAACTAATCTCAGTGACACTACATCTCTTGCACAGGCTGGGCCTACCGTTCGAAGCTGCTTAACATGCTTCCATTTTACTACTTCAATGACAGATGGCAGGATTGAGAACATTAATTTCATAGCCGTAAGAGATTCTCTTGACCTCAATTATTCTCCGAGGAGGTACCGGGAATCGAATTAGGGCCATGTCTACAGTCAGTAACACTTAACTCCGGACCATAAAAGCAGACAGACACACCATACGTCGAACGTATTTACGAAAATTATACATATGAGATACCTTCGAAAGTAATTTGTTCATTTTCCTATTCATATTGGAAGCCATGAATATATGGAGCGTGTTAATTTATTTCTCGACACCCTGTGCGCTGGAAGTCATGACAAACTGATATCCATCTTGCTCATTGAACCGGAGATTGCAAGTCAGCGTACCGGACAGCCTCTCACCCAGAGGACCCGTGATCGATTTCCGTGGTGGACACAGTAGTTTATTTCCCTTGTGCGGAGACTTCCTTTCACAGGACGTCGCTGTTAATAGAATTTTAGTCAGATCAGAACATCTTATCCCGAGGGGCAGAGTACTTGCTGTACAAATATGCTCCTACAGTTTGGAAGATGCACGCGTAGGCCTCTTAAAACACATAACTTTTAAGCAATAGGCCTACAAATAATTTTAATTTTTTTTATATTAGTGTTAGAGGAAACCTTGACACTGTCCATAGATTTATTATGTCTTCGACAATAAAGCTTATTCTTATTCTTCTTCTTATTATTATTATATTATTATGGTTATTATTGTTATTATTATTATTATTATTATTATTATTATGTGTTTAGGTAAACCTTTCCTAAGCTGAATACACATTCTTGAAATAATGATTTCGTCTCGACTATATATATATATTAAACTTTCTCACCATTTACTCTTTGCAGATGAATTATACCTTAAAACCTTCCCAGAAATATATAAATTCATACTTCGAAATTGCACCCATGTACTGGTCTTTTGGGTGTGATACCTTTTGATAACTGTGTTTCAACTGCAGAAGTAAATAATTCACTCAGAGTAATTATGTTCTCTGAATAGACCTAATGTATTATTATGGATACATTATTGATTGGTATAAGGTTATTTAAGTTCTCTTAAATCCCAGTAAATCTACTGACATGGGCATGTCACATTTATGCACACATAAATGCCATCGACCTGGGCTGGGATCGAACCCGCAACCTTGTGCACAGAAAGTCAGCGCAGTATTAATTGCGTCACCCAGGCCGACGGGAATACATCATTATTATGTAAATATAAAATACATTATTAAATACATGTTATACCGGCATATGCGTCAGTATTCTATGGATATTGTTCCCCATGGTAAATATATATCCTAATATACATAGGTACATGACTTAATATTGACAAATCCGTTAATTATAAAAGAGTAACATCTTTCAATATCATCAATTTCCTAATGTATTGTCTTTTTTTAATATGGAGGACTAACAACATATTGCAATTTACAACCCATGTAGATCAACGGGGGGAAGAAAAAGAAGAGCCAGATGTGAACGTTAGTATTTTTGGGGAGTATTCACACCTTTGCTCGAATATGGTATTAATGGATTTCATTTATTTAAATTGTAAACGTTAAGAACGGTAAAAATTGCCCTGAATATGGTGCGTGTACAATGCAAGTCTTAGGCTAACAAACAAGTATATTGAGCATCATGTGTTTTTATTTCAAAGATAGAGGTGAGCGGTATTCTACAATATTTAACCTTTTCACTGCTACTGACGTATAAATGCGTCATCTCACACAATGAGATATAAGATTAAGAGTAATATTTTCTGATTAAAATTTGAGGATTTCTATTCACGTGTTATGAATGTCATTTATAGAGACCAAGTACTAAATTAAAATTGTCCTAATTGATTTGAAACTTATTGCCCAGTGATGATTTTACTCGATAGTTGCTTATATTAATACATAAATTCAACTCCGAAAAGAAAATTTTATCAAACTTTATCTTAAGCCTTTTTCTTAAAATAAAATAGGTAATTTCTATTTCCTCTAAAATAGTGTTTGTGATCTAGGAACAGGGTTGCCAGATCAGAAAAGTAAAACAGTCGTACCAGCAATTGAAAATAGTCGTACACTAGTTAAAATCGTCGTACACTTGATGATAATGGTGATGATGATAATAATAAAATATTAATAAATCACAATCCATTATAAAGTAAAATTTCTAAATATTATTTAAAGAAGAGTATTCAGCCACTTTTGATGTGCACGTGTCAACATACCAACTATTAATAATAACAATGATATGATTATTATGTTTGGCCAAAATAAAATAAAAAATAATGGGCCCAGCTGCTCTTTATCGGTATAATTTCTTTAGAGATTTGGATTGCTTCGTTTTGCACACGTGTGGCTAAAATATAAAACGTTTGGAACAGAAGAATAAGAGAAGTAGCAATAACAATACAACTTAAGCAAGGTGCAATAAATAAATGGACTTAGTTTTATTTGACAATGACTATTATAACATTCCGCCATTCATTTAGTGACATACAAAATAAACTACGAATAAACAAAAAACTTAATGTTTATCCAAATTGAAATTCTGCAGTAGATCGTTAAAAATAAACACGAAATGGTAGCATAAATTGTTAATATTAAAAATAGTCGTATGAATAGGCATACGACACAAGGTTGCGTCGTACGTCGTACAAATCTATGAAATAGTCGTATGTGTACGACTATAGTCGTACGTATGGCAACACTGTCTAGGAATGTTTATCATCGATGTGACGATAATACCGATCTGAAAATATCGATGTATATGAGAATATATTTTTCAAAAGTCATGGTTTCAGAAACTTATGCAAAATTCATAAATAAACTGAAATATTTCCATGGAAAATATCTTTGCAAAGAATCGATGTTTTTGGAAATTAGGCTGCTGTAAATAAAATTATATCTCAAGAACCAAGGTAGGCCTATTAATCTTATTTTAGTGTTGTAAATATTGTAGTATTCAGTATTATTGTAGTGTTTGTGATCTAGGGATGTTTACCATCGATGTGACGATAATACCGATCTGAAAAGTATCGATGTATATGAGAATGTATTTTTCAAAAGTTACGGTTTCAGAAACTTGGCAAAATTCATAAATAAACTGAAATATTTCCATGGAAAATATATTTGTAAAGAATCGATGGTTTTGGAAATTAGGCTGCTGTAAATAAAATTATATCTCAAGAACCAAGGTAGGCCTATTAATCTTATTTTAGTACTGTAAATTGTAAAAAATCAATGTTTTGGGAAAATAGGCTGCTGTAAATAAAATTATATCACAAGAACAAAGGTAGGCCTATTAATCTTATTTTAGTATTGTAAATACTCGTATTAAAAAAAAATCTATGTCGGGGAGAAACATCGATGTAGCAAATATATCGGTTGTTTTCTATCGATAATCGACATGAAGGCATCGATATTTCGAATACCTCGGCCATCGATGCTCAACCCTAGTTTGTGAACATATTATCCGCCACTGCTTGCGAGTTTTCTGAAAGGAACGATATGCGTGAGCAGGAGCTGCCTGGTAGGGAATGAAGACATAGAACACAGATCCTTTTGACTGAAGGCAGGGAGAAAATCTCGCGCTATTGAAATTCCACAACAAAACAACGTCTTCTTCCTGCCGCCTCCCTCCCCATGGGGTTATCCTGCAGAATTAAGTAAGTCTTCCCTTCCCCTCCTCTGATCCTTGACTACGAGACATCTTCCCCATTTCAGTGCATTCCATTACTAAACCAGCAATATTACATGTCCTTGCATGGGACATGGAAAGAGCTTAATACGTGCGAAAAATCAAGATTTCATCCTTGCAAGAAAAGATCCTCATGGAGCGCTTATATTCGTCAAATTTAAAATTTTTCATCAGCTGGGAGACAGAGTAAAAAATATTTTTTTTTTTAGACAGTCGAACCGCTTTCTACGGTACAAAGTAGTAGTAGTAGTAATAATAATAATAATAATAATAATAATAATAATAATAATAATAATAATATTCATTCAACCATTAAGCATACATGCAATGCAATAGGTTTCGTCAGCTAGTTATTAAATAAAATCTGTCTCCAAATATTCCTTCACAGTATAAAAGTTAAGTTGATTGATAACATTTTTAACTGTATTTAAAATCATTCAAATTGTCAATTCGTCTTAAGTATAAAGGTAATTTATTACACAATTCACACCAAAATATAAGTTAGAATCAAGAGATTTCTGCAATCATATTAGTCGCATTCGTATTAGTCGTATACGTATTAGATAAAAGGAGAAAATTATGCCACTGAATGGTATAAAATTTTAACACTCCAGGTAACAAACTTTGAATGCTTCACATGGAAAATTCTCTTTTAGTTTAAAATATTTGCATTACGTTTATTCAATGGACTTAGCTTGATAAAATTTGAATATTTTAAAATTCACTACGCCTTTTTAAAGATGAAACTTCTCATGGTGATTGCAAAATTCGTCCTTCTTGATGGGTGAAAAGGTTGTCGTTAAGGTGGCTGCCCTATACAACAGCTATCTGTGTGCTCCAATATGACTGGCTCTACGGTGCATAATTCATAACAATAAATCTAACATTATTATTATTATTATTATTATTATTATTATTATTATTATTATTATTATTTAACAAATTTTAATGACTATCTAAATAAAATAGTGTTAGTTACAAGTGGTAAAATGACTTTCTTTTGCTCGTAGGATTGCTACACGCACCCTTACTGATGGTTTCGCAAACCTAAACTACTCGCAAAATAAAATCTCGTTTTTAACACTTGAATCATAAATGACTATTGTATCAGCAGGGTTTAAGAAGAAAATTTCAAATACTTCATGTCTTGAAGACAAAATAAATATGCTATAAAACGTTCACAAGCAAACAATTCATCAGCAGTTTTTCTTCACCAAAAAAGGGTCCCAATTTAGACTCACAAATTACTCACATAACTTATAGAAAAATGACACTCCAAATAACATACCTGTTGCAGTATTATTGTGTTATAATTGATTATATTAAATTAATAATTCTATAATGCCTTTTAATAAAAATGATTGGACCAGGATTGATATTAGAAAGTGAAAAGGATAAAGTGCCTTCGTGTTTTATTAATATCTCAGAATAACAACAAAGGAATAAGGACTAATCTAGTGTCATCGTAATTCAAAGGTGTTGGTGTATCTTAGTCTTCCTAGAGTTGTCGTCATTATCTAGGTTTTCTCACTTTTTAATATCCACTAAAACGGGTTTAAATCCAGTTTACAGTTTTATAAAAAAATTCTGCCAATGAAAAGCCTCATTACAAGGAAGTTTGAACTTGACAATGCTCATTGTATTTTAAATATTTAATGGCAATAAAACTATCTATCTACTCATTTAATCTATCGACAATGCATTTGGTGTTGGGAATTTCTGCCTTGTGTAAGGATTAAAAATACGTGTCCAATACTGTAACATCTTAGGGATTACATCCATAACGGATGTAATATTGTACTATTTTCAATGAAATAATATCCAGTTAGCACATTAAAAAAATACTCTTGGCAAAGCAAATAATCTGAAGTTACCATATACTTGATAACTTAGCTTTAAATGCTTTTTCTTCTCAATTGTGCTTCGATATTATGCAAATATGTTACGGTATTCATATAGTAGTCTATATAGGAACATGATACATTCGTATAATAATTATGTTATATGTTACATAAATATGTTTGTTTATATATTTTTGAAGTATTACTATATTAAGTCTGTCATTTGGTACATATATCTTGAATGATTTAACTGCTCATAATACAGTGAAATGATGTTATATATTAGGTAGGCAGTGGGATTTAAAGGTCTATAGACATTGAGGTAATTTGGCCTTTGTTATAAGCTATGATATAGTAAACAGCCATAATTTGAACTTTTAAGTCAGTTTTCTCAAATTCCGAACAAACATACTGTAAATCAGTTACTTTCAGACCACAAAACAGCTCTTTCCAGCTTACCCCATATAGGCCTACCATCTTTAAAGGCAAAATCGATTTGCTTTAATCCAAATAATGGTATCTGATAATTTTATGGACCATCACTCGCGCATTCAAGTTATTGAAGTCCCTTCCACAGCGGCAACTTCTCCTACGAGTCTCTTGCCCGGGTAGTCTAAACAAGTTCACTAGGCGCTCAACACAACCTTAAATTCTTGCTAAGTAAAAGTGATGCAACTGTTTGAGAGACAACGTAAACAGGAATTTATTGTGAATTATATTACTGGTGACTCGTTAAATCATTCTGAAGTCAATTTTATTCATATTTATCATAAACTTCTTCCGTTCACATTTCAGGAATGCTAAAGATTATTTCGGAAAGCATCCTAGCGATCAAGAAAAAAGTATGTTTTATCAGCTGGAAGAATGTAAAACATAAAATGGTCAAAAAGATGACAATCAAGTCCTGAGAAGAGTGAACTAGAAGAAATCAATCCTGAACACAGTTCTTCGAAGAAAAGTAAACTGGATAGGTCACATCTTGGGAAGAAATAGTTTGTTGCATGACGTGATCGAAAGAAAGTTGGAAGAAAACACATGTTTATAATTACTGTGAAACATTTTCATAACATGTTTAAATTATTATTGTAATCCATTTATTATTTAATAACTGTTATATCATTGTAATGGACAAAATCTCTAGTGGCCAACTAAACGAATGTTTTATCATTTTAAAGTCATGTAGGGATATTTCATGTTGCGAAATTTATAATTCACGATTACTCTAGACAATTTAAATATTATTTCCCAAAGTAAAATTTTCCAGAAACATGTCTTTCACTTTATTTTAAATACATATATTTAATAGCTTATCTATTATTAATATTAAATTCAATTGGTTTCTCTTTTGTGTTATCCGTCTGTATTTTTTATTAGACGTAAACATTGTAATCCGACCGAGGCCTGTTACATTTAAAGCAAATAAATAAATTTCTTCCTTTGAGTTTCACTATTTCCTGGCCGAGTGTCATTCATTTATTAATAACCTACCCTAAAAATAAATAATATATGTAGTCTACAGTTACAAAAAGGTCCCGGAAGATTATGAAAAATCATATTTTTAGTAATGCGTGTTAAAATGTGTACAAGGTATGAGAGAAATAAAAGAAAATTTAGGGTTTTATTTAGATTCTTTTAAAGTTTTGCGATAATGCATCCATTACATTTGCTTGATGTGAAAATATTTTGTGCATATTATGTTAATTTGTCACGATTTTAACAGCATATTTACAGACATTAAATTTTCTGCTTATCTCTGATAATTCAAAGATAGCTAACTGAATGTTTCGAGAACCGACTGTACAGTCATTGACAGTACTCAGCCTAATGCTTTCAGAACTGATGGAATAATATTAAGGCGAAAGTTTTACTTTATTAGTTTTCAGTTTATTAAAATTTGTTGCATTAACCTTGCTTTAAAAAAGTTTTATAACAAAATTTTACAGATTCGACTATTTTTTAAAAATTTATAATGTAATTCAGTTAACAAGAGAACGGAAAATATTAATATTAGTTAAATGATAGAACATACTTCATACTTCATACTTCATTTTAGGCCATATTCACATACATATTTCATGTTCTGATAGAGCATTAACTTCCGGGTCTTAGTTATAAACAAAGGAACGGAAAATGGCAGTGTTCTGCATGAGTTTCAACCAATTTTAGCAAACGATCTTACATTCCCCCAGCCACAATTCCAGGGAAGTGTGATTGACTCGTTCAGACACTGAGGGCAGACAAGTTAAGGAGGCCGTATTATGTTTCACATCGAACTTCTTACATCTTACACTCCCTCACCCCTAATTCAATCTCTCTATACATAGTTCTACCGATACTCGTAAGAACCTTATACTTGGAGGGAGATTGTAATTTATTTTTACAGATGATGTTGCTTAGGATATAAGAAAGAATAGTTCATCATGCATGCCTGCTCACACACATATACTTGTACAGATACCTAGGCCAACAATATGACTGTGTGGTGCACAGCTGATATCATTTATACAACAAAAAAAGTTTATAATGCCATGCGTCTATTTCGAACGAATGTAGTTGGAACTTTTAATTACGTTCATTTTATTAAGTGCCAGAATGGTTCTTTATGTGATTATGTGGGGGATGGGAAAATGTCTGTCCGTCTGTCTGTGTGTCTGTACGCGCGATAACACAAATACGCTTTATAGGATGTTCGTGAAACTTGGTATACGAATTTATAACGTCCATGGGAAGAAGCCTATTGATACTGGACCAAATAGGTTGACCGGTACCGGAGTAATGCCCAATTTAGCGCCTATTTTTCTGATCCAGCAAGAAGCCCGAACGGGAAATGGATGAAGAAACACTATAGGCCAGCGTTTCTCAACCTATGGTCCGCGGGCCACTGGTGGTCGGCGAAGATGGTGCAGATGTTTCTCAGACATAATTTTAAAATACCATAAAGTAAGTGGAAAGTAAAGAAGTAAAATTTGTTCACATATTTCGTTATAATGACCTATAATTAATACCCCAAATATTAAGAATATAGCCCTTCTTTTAAAAATGGGATGTAAAATTAGGGATCCGTAAATATTTTTAGACATTTTAGAGGTCCTCGGGTTCACAAAGGTTGAGAAACGCTGCTATAGGCTATTAGAAAAATGAAATGATCTGTGCTAATGTGGTACGGTGTACTATCAGTCAATAAAAATAAGCTTAACTGGAAAAAATGGAATTAATTTAATTGAATCACAAAAAGAAAAGTATAGAAGTGCAAACATGCAAACTTTGGAATAAGGTCAATGTCGTAAAAACCTGAAAAATCAAACCTGTTTGAAAAAACTTTCTCACTTCATTCGTGTGATTATTCAGAAATAAAATAAGCTATTCCTAACGATGCGATGGCGCCATTGTTTTCAAAGCGAGGGAAGTAATCGGCGGAAGATTGTAAAATCTGCAAGAGAAGAATCATAATTGCTATGAAGTCATTGCAAACGAGCAGTTCAGTATTACCACTCCATTAACCTTCTTAAAGAATAAACGAGCAAAATTACTTGAAATCTTTTAGCGAAAGTTGAGAATAAAGGCTTATGCTCGTTAACTCAACAGTTCAATTCGGAATGACAGCACCTTAAATTTTATTCGTTCCTTAAGCATTTACAGTCCTTTCGATTTTATTACCTACTTAAGTTGGAAATACAGTAAAAAATAATATTCCCATATTAAATCTACCATTACTTCAATAAGAAGTTATCTTATAAAGATCAAGATTTGTACACAAATGGCAAGCACATATACAAGCTCTATTTCAGAGATGGGTAAGAGGATTTTTTGCGGGTACTGTTTACATTTTTCACCTATTACCCTACGCTCTGCTCAATGGCAACAATGAGCTTCAAACTGAGGAATATTGCGTAATACAACTGCCAACGTCAGCAGCAGAGCACGAAAATTCCACTTTGGAAGTCTAATTCTGTTCAATTGAGCATGTACTTTTAAACTGATTGTTATTCATTGCCAATTAGCCAATCTTGTGCAATTTATTGTATAAACGAAGTAGGCTTATATTATAAAGAGGAAAATTATTATTGAAATCAGTGTTAGTTTTCAGGATGAAAAATGAATTTGTAACTTACAAGATCTATAACGTGGAACATAAAAAAGAATCTTCTAAAATGTTAGTGATACTTATTTTGTTATTAAGTAATTTTTATAAAAACAACAATGCATGACAGTTTCTTCTGTGTGATAATTCAGGAATATTGAAATGTTGTAATGTAAATGAATATGATTCAAATTCAGAATAATATTAAACTTTGCACTATGTGCTTTTGGAAACTTATTTTGAATAAACCCTAATAATTTATTGTATTTAATGATAACTGGATTCCACATTAATTAAGAATATTCTAACTTAGGTCTGACAATGGTTCTTGTCTAAATAATGTACTCACACTGCAATTATTATTATTATTATTATTATTATTATTATTATTATTATTATTAAACTTATTATTAATATTTATTATTATCATTATTATTATTATTTCATTTCATTTCATTTAAATAAATAAATGAAATGAAATTATTACTACTACTATTAGGCTACTATTACTATACATTAAAATTATACTGGGTATTATTACTGTTTTCTTTTGTTCAATTCAGCTGTATTTATACTCCCTTTATCAAAGAGGCCATATCAGGCCTATACAGCAGGTCATGAAACTAATGACTGTCAACTATTTTCTATTGTTGGTGCATTTTATGTCAGTAAATTTCAACTGACATTAATTTAAATGAATATGGTACAGGATGAAATAGTGAGGATGAGTCATGGAAAGTAAATATCCAATTCGGCATTTGTCTTTACGACTGGGGAAACCACGAAAAAACACACGTCAAATTTGCCTGCCACTGGATTTGAACCTGGGACCTCCAGAATGAGAGTGCTCCTAAAGGAAATTTAAATAAAAATGATAACCAAATACGTTGATGCAATTACCATTCCATTTGAAGTGAAATGCGAATTAAAACACAGAATCGAACCTGTGCTTACTTTGATTATAATTGGATGTGATTCTGTTGCAGAAGAGTTACTGCGCTGAATTAATGATGAGGGCACCGTACGGCCCAGAAGGATTGGCGGCAACATTTTTCATCTCAGTCCACCGTGACAGCAGAATTAGCGGAACTCACATTTCAAATTCAAGCATGCGCGATACATATTTCATGCGAATTCCGACACTAATACGAAAATAACGCGTCAAACTATTCTGTTTATTCATGACCAGGAACTGAGGGGAGAAAAATTAATACCTCAATGGCTATTGTACCACCGGGGATGCCTTTAAATAATTACCGAGCGTGAGTCAAGAGATTAGTTGAGGGACAGATTTTAAATGTGCTCATGCTTCTGTTATTATTTTTGTTCAAATTTCAATGTTACCTATAGGATATATATATACGTATAGGCCTAATATAGGCTATACATATATTTTTTTCAACTGGTATTAATTTAAATGAATATGGTACGGGATGAAATACCGAGGATGAGTCATGGAAAGTAAATATATATATATATAAAGTAATTTTATATATATATATGGCGCGTCCATAAAGTAAGTTTCCCTAGGGCCGTTTACACAAACAAAATTTTATGGAAATATTTATTGCAACAGATATAGCAAGTGTTCAGCTATTTTTCAACATATTCGCCACAGGAATTAAGACATTTGTCATATCGTGGGACCAACTTTTGAACACTTGTGTCGTAGAAGTCTGCCGCGTGGGATTTGAGCTTCTGTGTGACAACCATGTCCGATTCTCTGTCATTCTCTGCCATTTATTGAGGTGTAGGAAATGACGGAAATCACTGGAAGCAAGGTCCGGGTTCTAGGGTGGATGTTGAAACATCTCCTAACCGAACTTTTGCAGGAGAGTTGCAGTTAGGTATTGAAGCCTCCACCCTACAGCTCGGACCGCGCAGCCAGAGATTTTCATATTTTCCTACCCTTTAAGAAATGACCGTGAATGACAGAGAATGGTAGAGATTGAAAGAGAAACGGAGAAAGTTATCACACAATGGTTCAAATCCCAGGTGGCAGACTTCTACGACACAAGTGTTCAAAAGTTGGTCCCACGGTGTGACAAATGTCTGAATCCCTGTGGCGAATATTTTGAAAAATAGCTGAACACTTGCTATATCTGTTGCAATAAATATTTCCATAATAGTTTGCTTTATTTGTGTAAAGGGCCCTAGGGAAACTTGTTTTATGGACGGGCCTCGAATAGGCTATATATACACATACGAATTTCTTATTTTTGTTTAGGTATTACAAGAATGCTACAATTATACATAATTAAAAGAAATATAGAGAGCGGCAAGAATTCATTAGGAGAGTATCCTGAAGCAGAAGGAAGACAAGCCTTATGGTGGTGATAAATCTTGATTGGTCAAATTGATAAGTCAACTTCAATCATTACACGAAAGTCTTTTAAGTTTTAATTGCCAATTACCGAACTTTTTTTTCAGTATTCCCACCCCTACTTTTTGTAGTAAAATTTATCTAATTATTATTAAATATTGCAGACTAATCTTCTAAATCAGCTCCAAAAAATGATTTAATACATTGCTGTCTGTGCCCTGAATGATTATAGTTATTGTTGTCAAAATGTTAACAAATTTTGTAATAGAAATTTGGATATCAATACTTACAAATGAATGAACATATTGTTTCAGTAAAATAGGTACTCTGAAACCTTATGCTATCTAGTAAAACTTCAGTATGCGCGTAGGCAGACAGACAAATCAGATGGACAAAGACCTTACATTTCATAGTTATTTATAATATTATTTATTATTATTGTTATTATTATTGTTTTATTTTGGATAACTTTTAAAATAACTCTTGGACCGATTTTTATTCGATACCGTCTCTAGTCACACACATCGATGAGGTCTTGAACAAAAGGAGACGACTATTCGGGTGCATGTAATCTGCGCCACGGTTGACACCTAATTTGAAATAGAATAAAAATGAGATATGTAAACTGCGGCACACAGATATGTAAACTGCGCCACGGAAATATGTAGGTCATTTCACGCAAAATATAATTCGATGTTCTACCACGCTTCTCCCAACATCTTCCTTGTGTAAAATGCACTTCTCCAGTTCCAAACAAGTGCCTACATAAAACTGAGAAATATTGAATAAGGGATACCTGTAAGAAAAACAGCTAAAATAAATGACAAGTATTCTCGTCTACTCAAGTGGAGAGAACAATATATAAACAATGAAATATCCCGTTTTGATTTTACTAAGAAGGCGTCATATGAGAACAAAGTATTCATGTAAAAAAAATTAGGGTAGTGTTTTTAACAATTTTATAAGTGACGAAGCGTTCATGCAAAAGAAATTAGGGTATAGTTTTTAACATTTTTAAAAATGACAAAGCTACTAAGCCTAACATTTTTAACCACATCTATGCAATTTCATAGCCAGTCCTAAGTCTGGAGAAGTGGAAAGGAAAATTTTAGTGCGTTAGTATGACGGTGACGCCATTTAAATGTTGGTGGCGCAGTTTACATCGTGTAGCTTAGGGGAAAAGGTAGAAGTTGCTCAGATTACCTTTTCCAGACTATTCTGATGAAACCAAATAGATCTGTAAAGGTGCTTTAGACACCCCTGCCTGTGTCAGTTTTATGACTAGGTGACAGAAATACAGCAGCCTGGTGACTCGTGATGAGAAGTCTGCGAAATCAGTAGAGAAAACACCGCCAACTCGTGAACGGAATTAATCTTCCATTTTTCTTAACCCCCTCCCCAAACCACTTGTGTAATTTTAAGTGAAGATCAATACCCCACAGCTCTTCTTCACCCCTTCCCTTATTCCTTATTCCAAGAATTCTATGTAATATTCATAACTTCTTCAAAAGTGACGAAGAATTCGCGATTTCTTTTATGGAGAGTTTCGGATCATCCATTCAGTTATAATTCACCAAGATATTACTTTCTCTACCCGTACTTTAGATACTACAGGAAGAGGATGAATTGTTTTCATCCATAAAATCTGATGTAGTATTCCATGTAGATGTTATGAGATCCCTTGAATCCAAGAATGCTGCATTCGCAAATATGTTTGTGTGTGAACCACATAGTTAATAGTAGGCCTATATTGCATTACTAATTCCGTAAGCCGAGGAAAGAGTTTGAAAAAAAGTGTGATTTTTGTCATTTTTACAGCACTGGGATTTCTTTTGTTTTCATAGCAACTAGATTGCGTGTGGGAATGTCAAGTTACGATCCACCGCAACAATATTCGTAAGTACCACTAATTAGTTACGTCGTGCAAAATAGTATATTGCGATACTAGTTCTGTAAGCGGTGCTTACGGATCAAGGAAAGAATTTGAAAAAACGAGGTGCTTGCGCCGAGTTTTTTCAATTTCCGAGATCCGTTATGCGCTTACGGCTCGAGTATTGCATGCCATTTTTTGCAAGATGATTATTTATATCAATTTATTTATATTAATTGAGATATTATCTGAAAATATTATGTATATACACTATTGAAGATGGATGTTATATTTCAGAAAGTGATTCGCATGACTGCTGTTATGGGAACCGAATATTTGTCCTGTTAAAGTCGCCACAAACTGGGGGGCCTTGGTTCCGGTTTTCCATAAAGGCTTGTATTATGATGATTTTACTTACGGCACTCGTGCTTTTTTGTAATTTTTACCGCACGGAGATTTCTTTTGTTTCCATAGCAACTATTATTACTACTGTAATATGTTTATCCCCTTGAGTGCACCTTTCAGCCTTTTAGTCTAGTGTTTGATAAGATTACGATTATGATTATGGTTAAAGTTTTTTTTATCTATATTGTATAGCTTAACACGATTTCAAAATTGAGAGCACCCATAAAATGGCCCATAAGCTTCATAGATGATGCCTCATAAGCATGACATATGATGAGTATTCAGATTTTTTGGTAGCTCATTAAACCTGTGGCTGTAACACATGGGACAGCTTGCATGCAGCCCTGTTTACACAGCGCACGTTTTCAATAATCTGTTTACATGGCCACAACCCTGCACCCCCTCCTCTATTCACATGGTTATTACAGCGTGCTAAACCCCACAACACGTTGCCTTCTTCTGTTTCATTCAATTGGACATGATTAATGTGCGCTCCAGGATATTTATGGGCTTTAATCCCATATTCCTGTTGGGAGGAATAATTTGAGAATCCTATGGTTAGAATTACAATTGTGTTATTGTTTTAATATTTTACTTAATCAGAACAGTGATACCTCTGACGCGTCTGGTTGTTAATAAGTAGGCCCCGGATTTCAATGACTTTTCATCTTTTTTCTGATTATACTATGGCGATGCTCTATTGAAAATAAGCGTTACTCGTACAATGAAGAATAAAATGAAGCTAATTATACAGAGTGTTAATGAATAACACCGAAATACTTTACCTGTGTATAGAGGGGACATAGACAAGCAACTTTTTGTCAGGAGATTTTTGCTCTACGGTATGACGTAAAATGTGTATGCTACAGGGCATTCAAATCATTACAATTTGGTGCTCATAAGTCAATAAATAAGCGAAATAGGGTTAAAATTTTCATTAAATTGACTTCATGCCTTTTTAGTGATCGATAAAAACCTGATTCTTAATCATTCATCAACAGCTAAATCTTGATTTACAGTTTTTATAATCTGCAAAATTTCAAACCAATCACATGATTGGCCGCCACTGCATAACTACAGTGTTAACATCGAAGTTACTTTGTTTTTATTTTTTCAAATGTTAGAAGTCAGTGGCGTCATGCCCTTTGAGATTTTAAGCTGTAACAAGAAAAATTGAATCCATAGAGCAAAAATCTTCTAATAATAGTTGCTTGTCAATGTCCCCTCTATACAAAGGTAAAATATTTCGGTGTTATTCATTAACACCCTTCTTAGGTAAATTTTTCAGCATACTTATAATCTAAAAATATGGCGTTTTTCAATGTTTAGGTAAATTTTGGAGGAATTTTATAGGGAGCATTTGTCATTTGTAGCTCCTTTAAATACTATACTCTAAAAATAACGATGAAATTTAATTTAAATAATATTTATATTAATACTCATATTTATAAAATAAATATTGGAACACTATGTTAGGATAATTCATTGTATTTCTTAGTTTTTCTTCAGATTTTCTCACTTCTGAATTCGATTGCCGATGGAGGATCCGTCTTTCTCTGATGCCACGTCCAGGCAAGGGTTACAAGATAAAAAAAATAATGATTGATAAAAACTGATTAAATTATGGCAGAGAAAACATTTTAAAAACAAGAAAACCTACTCGAAATACTTTCTTTTATCCTCCCCGTTAGTGTGCCCTGGGTCACAGATTCGATACCATCCTAGGTCGATTGCATTTAAGTGAGCATAAATGTGACAGGACTATATTATGTAGATTTACAGACATATAACAGAACTTCTGTGGGGATAAAGCTCTGGAACACGGATTACGGTCATCGACCTAAGTAACAGTACACTCCGTTGTTAAACAACCATAAAACCAACCACCAACCAATTTCGACTTTGAATCGCCCAGGAATCAAACTCGGGCCTTCCTTCGCGTTACAAGGCGCCTCGACAAAGGTGATTGAAAAAATAATATATAAAATGCCATTTCACAAAATGCTAACTTTTACTTATTTCATTTTCAGATTGGTTGATCTTATGTTCTGGTGATCACAATAGCTGGAGAAGTAAAACTACTGCAGCGAAGAAGCTTGTTTTTGTTCGAGTGAGGGAGAAATAACTATTGGCAGTGAAGATAATTTATTCTGTTTATTCTGGTCGAGTGAGAACAGAGTAAACATCCGCTAGGTTGTGTTCTAATTAAAAACAAAAAATTCTAGCGAGTAGTCTAAGGAGCGTTATGACTTTTGCAACGACTCTTATTAGAATATTAAATACCTCTTAAGATTTTTATTAATTGTAAAAGTGAATATATAAGTTTTAATAAATTAATATTAGGCTATTCGTTATCGGAGTTTTTAATTATATACGTTTCATAAACTACGTGAAGGAAATATTTATGAAGCGAATAGTCTCCTATTAACTCTCAAACATCCCATAATTTAAAATTCCACAACTCTGTTGTTTGGACTTCAAACCGTTAAAAAAACCCAACTTAGCATTAAAAGCTTTTTAGCTGCGTATTTCATTACATATTTAAATATTTCAAGTCACTTTAGAGGAAAACAACGTTACATTAAAATTCGGAAGTGCTTCATATGTCAGAGATGAAAGGTTTAACATGCAGGCTAAAATTTCCAGAAGTTAAGTGGCTTTTTAGAAAGTAAAATATGAAGAAAGTCAAAGGCCTGAATATGTTTAAATTTTGTTAAGATATAATTATAGCATATGAGTATAAAAAGGATGTAACCAGCAACATATTACTCTCGTGAATATTTTATTACATGTTTAACGAGTATATGCAATGGAAGTACTATGGTTCTCCCATTGTAAAGATCAAGGATTTCGAAGATTACATTACTGTCACTTGTGAAAAGATAATAAAGGAGATCAATAACGCACAGTATATCAGGAAACTAAAAAGTACGGCACATCAAATATACCCTCACTTTCAGTTTTTAAAGCTAGCGTTTGAGATAAAGTAGCAATAAAAAGATAATTATCCAAGATAGAATGGAAGAAAGGAATAAGGGAGGGAATAATAATCAATCAATGGCAAAAGAAATAAATTAAGAACTTAGAAAGAAAACAGTCATACAGACAGAAAGAAGAAACAGAAAATAAAATAAAGAACATAAGAACAAAACAAATTCAAAATCGAATAAGTGAGGAAAACGAAGATAATAGCAGAGAATCAGGGAAAGCCAGGGTACCTGAAGCATTCCTATATGTGTGTGTGTGGGTTTCTTTTTTTTTTTAAGAAATTGTACACTAACTCATCCGCTAAGAGAAGTTTCTATGTTTCTATGTTTCTGGAGAAGCTACAAACTATTTATTTAGCCTTCGTGATTCGTCAGAGTTTCATGATTTAAAAGAGAATAAATATGTTGAATTGCATACCATCAGTTGAATATTTAAATAAAAAGTTTGTTAACTAGTGCAAGTTTAAATCACCTCATAGATTTTCTTTTTCGAAAGCTTCAAACCGCACCATAAACTAGGAAATAATTTTTGAAGTTCAGGATTCGTCTCCTGCTCCGGCCAAGAAAATTTTACCTTCCTTAGACGACTCCCTTGGCTTTTGCATTTATAAATCATCTAACGCATATCTCAGCTGAGGAAATGGGGGGCTAACATTTCGCCAAGCGAAGGGTGGGCCAACCACAAACCTAAAGAATGGTGGTGTTGGGAAAAACGTAGTCCAATGCTTGCAAAAAGGTGTCACAGTGTAAAATTATAAAACAAAGTTCGTTTAATTTTTTGTCAGTTCAGGTTAGATTTCCTTATAAGCAGTAATTGAAAAAAGAAACTGATCAATTTAGATTGAATGGCTAGTTAATCTAAAATTTTAACACTTTATAACCTTGATACTTTCCTTGATTGATATCAAAGAGCAACACATTGACAACAGTGAGGATGGTTATGTAAAAGGAGTGTACGCTTGAGACCACTATGCCTTAACATTTCCAATTCTGTGAGAAGAGTCAATTGTAGCGGGAAGAACAGAGCTTACAGCTCCCTGGTTTCTAATTAAATGAATGAGATGGTGGATCCAGCTATATTCACTCAGTTATCTGTACAATTTGAAGCACAAACTGCGACACCTTTTTACAAACAGTGGCTACACGACTCGCAATGGTGGTATTACTGTCAACTGCTTACAATCACATTTCTGTTCCTCTGTCGTTACCTCACTAACTTCCCTCTTCATAGCAGACAATGGTGGTTGGTGAACCATTTAAGGAATTGACCTAGATTTCAATATTAAGGGGTGGCTTCCCATACACGACATTATAAAGTTTTAGAACGCATTAGTAAGGAAATTCATTTGGTACTGACAGCAGTAATATAGACTGTAGCATTAAGTTAGTAAGGAAGTGTAAGTAAGTGTTTATTGAAGTAATAATCTTTTTGCAAA
Source organism: Ectobius pallidus (assembly GCA_964059195.1). Classification (NCBI taxonomy): domain Eukaryota; kingdom Metazoa; phylum Arthropoda; class Insecta; order Blattodea; family Ectobiidae; genus Ectobius; species Ectobius pallidus. The sequence continues at coordinate 139,227,340 of CAXKWD010000007.1, forward strand.
TTCTAATGCAAACGATCGCATGAATCCGCATGGACCGTACATGCTTACGCAAAACACAACAAAAAGAAATAGAACAAATAATATAAAATACAAAATAACACAAACAAACAAAATCTATTCCTCACCCTCCAAACCCGCTCTCCAATTTGCCGCTTTTTCAAACCTGAGCTGTCTCGCTTTCATTAAAAACTTCCCAATGCATTCGTCAACATTTTTGTCCATCAGTAACTCCAAACATTTTCGTTGCTCCCTAACTGAATCCATAAAAGATACTGGTAGATATTTTTCCCTCCAATTTTCCAAACCTTCACAATTCGCCAAAATATGAAACCATGATTCTTACCCCTTACATATGGGACAAACTCTCATTCCGTTTTCATCTGTGATCTTAATCATTCGTCATGCACCGAGTCTAATCCAAGCGAGCCCCCGTAGCATTAAGTGATACTTAAGGATAATGGTACTGTATTTTGAAACGACGACAAAATGCGAAATCTCTAAAAATCTTGTAGGTGCATATTTTCCTTTTTTTTTTTTATTTATTTTATTCTGCCAACTACAGGAATAAATCCCAATTGCAGTTGGCGTAGTTTCGCCAATACATGTTTTACACTATAAAAAAAATACAATACAATAAATGAACGAATGTGCGAGGATAAAGAAAAAAAATACATAAATGATTTACAAAAACTACAATTAATTACCAAGACAATCTAAAAATTAAGCCAAATCATATGGAACATAACAGTTTATGAAGAAGTCCTATGTACTGATTCAATGACAAGTCAAAATCCAGAAGAGCATTTTGAAGTGATAGAGAATTATATCGTTTACACATTTGGATGAAAGATGAACATTCTAATAATGTTTTATCACAGCCGATTACTCCGTTTTCAGTGTGATCTGGACCAGCGATAAAATGTGAATTCATTTCAAAAGATGAGATGCACGCCAACATGCCAAAATGCTAAATAATAGCGAAATCTATCAACGTTCCTGATTTATTATTACTATCTAAAATGCGATAAATCCGCTTTGTCAATATTAAAGTTTTAAAATATTAAACATATTTCGACAAACTCAGTGATATTTGTTTCATGTGGCCATGGTTTTCATTTTTTTTTATTTTATCACTAAGGATGACCACAAATTGGTCGAAATATAGTTGATTATTAATATTTTAAAACTTTTAAATTGGCAAAGCGGAGTTACCTAATTTTAGATTCAAAGACAAGTCAATATGGCTCATTTTATCAACATTGGAATTTATTATTACTACAAAAAAATTCCCCCTGGATATCACGCGAGACATCACGCCCTATTTCACAATCATATTTTTCCTATCGTGAACATTAAACAGGTTTTTACAAATTTTTATCTAAGTGAAGAGATTTTTATTGTACTCTATATTGAAAAAATTGCCCTGGGCAGGAGGGAAACAGAATTAGCGTTTTTAGCTCAAGATGAATAGATGGTGATGATGATGATGATGATGATGATTATGATGATGATGATGATGATGATGATGACGATGAAATAGTTTGGTTTTATTATTACTTATACTAAATGCACATATAACGTTGAATTATATTCTATACTTAAACAGTGTAAACTTTTCTGCACTAAATGTACAGTCAATATTTTCGGTCAAAATGCATTTCATTCGTACTCCAGCACAAGTTTAATAAGTAGTTTATTAAGCCTTCATGAATATTTTCTAGATATTCCAAGATATTTAATAATTTAGATATATTAATTATTAAAATGAAAAGCGCTGCTCAATTCACCTTTTATGATGCATCAATGTTACTCCCTGACTTTGCCGTCTTCTTTGTTGGAATTTATTTTTTTACGCCCACAAATAAACAAGATATTTCTCGGGGGTTGCAATCTTTAATAAAGGCATAACAGGAATTCTTTTAAAAGACAGGAGACAAAAATCTATTCCCTTACAAAGCCCACGCTGCTTTGTGTGAAGATTACACCAGCTGACAAAACCAAAGTCTGAAGCTAGGAGGATAACCAAGACCGAAATAAGCCTCATTTTAGTACTCTATAGTCTCGCCAGAGGTCAGGATTAAATAACCCCCGGATCCCCTAGATTACGCTCCTCTATGACCAAAAGGCGAGTCCTTCTGCAATCTGTCTCTCTCCTTTCTTCCCTATCCTCTGTCTCTTTCTCCCTTTCTCTCAAACCCTTTTACGTCTCTCTCTTCCTCGCAAATACACACACCAGGTCTCTTTAAAGGCATCAACTGCCCTACTCCCCTATGAAATTCTCTTATACGATTGCCTTATATATGCTCCACACCACTTCTTCAACACCCTGCAGAAGCAGTATCGACTTATATCTCTCCAATATTTGAAGTTTTTTTTTTTTTTTTTAAATAAGTAACAAAGAACTGTCTCGAATAGGCCTACAGTTTTACATTGTTTGATGCCGGTCATGTCACCATTTAATATGGACCAATAACGTTTAACCAAAACGGTAATTCCAAAATACAATAATTGTTTTGATCATTATTTCCTAGTATGGACTCTGGATGTTTACCACTCTTATTATTATAAGAATATATTGACTAAAACCATAATTAAAAATCAAAATACATATACACCAATCTATAATTACTGCATATTAGTAACTAAAGAAAGTCCATTTACCTTTAAGGAAAATTATAATATTTTCTTGGAATCCCTTTTCCTATTGCAAAACTGTGACAGGTTTTGTGTTTCATTTATTTTAATAATTGTTCATGGTATTTGGAACTCAATTCGTCTATTACAAAACGTGAACTAATTTCCTTCGAGATCGGATATGGTTAACCAATCTCTCTGCACATAATTCTAAACTGAACTATACTCCATGGCGCTACATCCCTTAAGGGACTAGGGCTACCATGTGACCGCTGCCTCATCTACCATAGTCAGATGGCAGGTTTGAGAGCATATGGTTAGCATGCCAACCCACGGCTTTTTTATAATAATTTCCGTGACCGGAGCCGCTACTTCTTTATCAAGTAGCTCCTCAGCTTGTACCATGAGGCTGAGTGCACCCGTTCCAGATAGAAAAATCTGAGGATGTACCCAGCCCACGGATCCGCAATGCTAAGCACGACACCTCGAAGGCGGTCCTGCTAGTGATTAATTTATTACAGAACAATTCATTACTTCTGTAAGACTAGATTTATTTATTATAAAATTATAAAATAATCACCTGAAAATATTGACCATCACAGGAAAGGAAATTTTTACGCAATTTGTCTATAATGTTGTTAACAGGGCCCAGGGTTGAAAAAAAACGTTTTTTTTTTAAAGAACAAAAAAAAAGTTTTTATGTGAACAACAAAGTTGTTTTAAACGTGTTTTTTAAAACGTCTTTTTATGTTTACAACAATATTGTTTGTTTAAAAAAAAGTTTAAATTGTTCATTTTGTTTAAAACAACCATTTTAATGTATAGGGCCTATTATATACATGTATATAGCCTATATAACGTTTTAAACAAACTTAAAAAAAAAACACAAGCACTTGTTTTAAACACTTGTTTTAAACGTTTTGTTTTAAACATTCCAACCCTGACAGGGCCCCAAACATGGAGAGGCGGAGTGAAAGAAAAGTAGATTGGAGTAACGTGGAACAGAACAGCTGAAAACTTGTCTTTATATCTAGCATACTTACCACTATTCCCTAACATACATTCTCTCTAGCTCTCTGTTTGTTTCTCCACTTGTTTTGTCCTACATCTATTTCATACTCAGTTGCTTTCTGCAGTTGTATAGAACATCGAGCATGAACGTCACGAGAAATACATTAATTAAATGCACTGTGAGTGCAGGCTCTGTTTTAGTGTTTCATGTGTTTTAGTTTGTTAAGCTGTCTTTGTGACAAGAGCATGGACAAGCAGCTCTACCTATCTAATGTATCATTCTCTACCTCTATTTGCTCAGTCCTCCTCCTTGTTTTTCACGTATTTGTTAGTTTTCCATAGAAGTTTATCGAACTTAAGTAATTGATAAATGCAGCTGAAATTTAAGAGGTTTGAAGCACTAGTGCACAAAAGGATAATATTTCAAGAGAAGTTACATCGAATAAAAGGGTCTTCAATAACGTTTCATATAAAATGAAACGTTTTATATAATATTAAAGTAATATACGTACTATAATATTTTATTATAACTTACATTATAAGTAACGTTACTGCTGCTTAGTTTCTTTTTCATTAAAATATAATCTATACCAAATCAAAAACAGTCTGAAGGAAAATAAAAAATAGTTGTTTAAGCCTATAGGGAAGGTGGAGACCATGGCCCTACACAAGACGCGGAACGGATAGACTCCCTTTTGGGGAGTAGTTCGACGCAGGGTCTCCTCCCAGGACAACATAAGCATGGAGACAATAAAAAGGACACAACACCCACTCCTGAGCCAAGAAGGAGGATTTCTCACTACTGGAATATCTCCAACCTGGCCGAGAATCGAACCCGCCTCGCCAGTCCGGCGCATTACTGGCTCATCAATGCATTGCAATGATGGCGGACTAAAAAAAATTATTATTATAAGCCTAAAGCCTAAAACTTACGTATTTCAGACAAAAGACCATAACCTTCCTGATCAGAGTGTAGTAGTTATGTCCTCAAACATAATATCACGTAAACAGTGAATCGTTGTGCCATTTCGAGTGATCTACAGGCTACATTACCGCTTTAATAATGTTTTAAGGAAAGAATACTAAAGATTATAAACTAACTAAATAAAATTACATCCGTCGTTTAGTAGATTTAAGTTTCCTTGTCATCCATAATTCTGTCCGTCTGTTCCCCCCCCCCCCAGTGGTAGAGCCTCCAAGTGGATGTTTCTGTTACTTAGGTGAATTTAGTTACGCTTGTTTTCCGAGAGAGACAGGTGGTAAGCCCATCGCCTCACAAACTTCCCTCCGGAATTTTTCTAGGACTTGAAAGGCACGAGAAATTTTGTCCAGAGGTTCTAATTTAGGCTTGGAGTTCTTCTACGTGCCGTAAATCTACGACACGGCCCCCCCCCCAGCTTAAAATCCCTCCCGGAGGATTCCGGGTCCAGGATTTTTACGTTCCGAAAAATCCATCGACCCCGGCCGGGTTTGATCCCGCGACCATCGGATCTGGAGGCGGCCCGATATCCGTAATTCTAGTTCTTTCTACAACGACTGAGGTTCTTCCCACCTTGCAGTTGCGGTTCTGAGCCTTAGGCCTCTATGTGGTATCGGCTTAGCACGTTTCCAACACAATTCTTGATATTAGGTTACACAGATGTGGACGTGGTCCTACTCACCTGAAACAAAGGAAATACAGAATTATTAATCTCCAAAACAAAGTTCAGTAATTCTTTGCTTAATTATATTCTTATTGCTTTACAAATTATGAAATAGCTTTAGTACTAGCCTATATACAGGTTACATTAGTAAACTCAACCAGAAGAAAAGGTCGTCCTAAGAAGATAATTATCGTGAATTTGTTTTAAGTAAAAAAACAGAGTTTTATTTCGGAATTTTAATTAAATAAATTCCGGGGTGCGCGGGCAAAGAGAGTTAAGTCCACCATCCTAAAGAATTGAGATATGTCCATAGAGTTATAGATAAAAATGTTCTTTACATCTGTGTTAAGTCCAATAAGTTATATTCAAAATTGTACGGTAGTTATGGATGTGTGCCTCATGGGTTTATCCATCTCTAAAGCTATGTTGGGCTGGTATAGTGTGTTAAGTCGCTCTAATTCTCAGTAACAAGAAAGTGGACTTAACTCTCTTTGCACGCGCACCCCGGAATTAACAACCAGTAAATAATTTATAAATGTGTATTATTTTGAAATTCACCTATCATATTGGATTTTATAACAGACCTAAACAAAGTAGAGCACAAATATTATTCTTTAAAAATGTTTAAGATGTCAAAATCATATTTATAAACATAAGGAGTTTTATCAATTTGATTTCGATTCGAAAGTCTCACATTTAGAATCATAATAATCGATGTATATTTTAAAATTTAATACAGAAAATGTTATAGTAATAAAAAAGTAATCACAGGCTTATAAATGTTCTACTTTTAAACAAATTGCTTGTTGTCTAGCCGAGTTCTTACAGGGTGATTGCTAATAAATGAATCGAAAAGCTTTGAACCGAAACCTGAACATTACTTATCTTCTGTATTTTTAAGTTCAGTTAATAAATTGTCACAAAAGGTTTTAATAACATTACGCAAACAAGAATATTCCTTCTCAGTAAGATCCCAGCAGGCAGTGGATAGTGTATGGCGAAGATGATTGATGTGTTCTGGTATTACTCAGAACATTCCGAAATGGTCCAGCAAGGTAACAGACGGTACTGCCCTCAGTCATGCAGAGCGAATTAATTTGTGTAGTTTAGTCTAATGGTAACCTCCTTCTGATGTGCAATGATTAAACCCCTAAGGCTTCATTACCAGGGTATGAATGACAGTGATATAATTAATTGTTAATTGGCTGTCACGAGACGTAACTCTGCTGGTGATGCTGTAAGGAGCAGTAATTCAAATTAGCAATTCCTAGGTACGTGTGTTTCATGTTCTCACATAGTTTAGACCTCCTGCCCGATCAGTTTGAAGATGCACATAACACATACGATGTAACACATAGAAAATAAAGATAAGAAGCAAGCTAAAACTAGAATTTCCAGCAGGGAAAATGTAATGTGAAAATCTTTTAAATTTAACAGACCAGTAAGTTCAAAAATAAAATCAGGTAAACTGATGTAACAAAGTGCCAGAGTGCTTTTATTTAATCAGTGATAATTGCAATTATGATATGCACAAAATAAGTTATGATCGTAATCTATCTCCGAGTTAAGCTCCAGATCGATTCATTAAGCAGGGCTTAAGGAAGAACAAGGTCTAAAGTTTGATACTTAACCTTAATTCAAACTCGTATACATAAGAATTTCTTGAAATAATTATGTCAACATTTCACAAAATACATTGGCAAAGAACTCCGCTTAATGTACAGTACATAGGCCTACGTTTTTCAAATTATTTCCTCGATCCGTATGCATCGCTTACGGCACTTGTATCGCAATATACTATACACCATGCAAAATAGCCTAGCTTAATTAAATAGACTCCCTTCTGTTTCCTTTGCAAGCAGAAAAGGAATAGGTAGATAAAAATAGTAATTTAGATATGGAATGAAGTGTGTATTCTATTTTTCTCATATTCCGACATTTATGGAACTAATGCTGAAAATAAACATATCTAACTTGAAAATGCTTCATATCAATGTCTCTCTGACGAAGTCGCCTCGTTAATTGAAAATGCAGGAGAGTGAGATGGAGGATTTTTAATTACATTAATGAATTGGTATGAATTTAATTATCAAACGTAGTCATTACTTTTCGAAATGAAATGTATATATTTAACAAGCTATGAGGAAGACTCGTGTTTATAATTGAATGGACTGCTCGTACGCTGCAGCAGTGAGGGCCTTTTAATTCTTTTTCTTTTTTCAAAGAGCTAGAAAGTCCTTTGGATCTCAGACGGGGATTCGTGTTATAAATGTTGAAAGAGATTTGCGTTTTGTGTTTTACTTATAAAATTTATAAATGTAAAGGATGTAGTAAATCACGAGCATGCCAAAATATGTATCCAGTGTCTCCTAGACATTAAGCTGGAGACATGCCATTAGTATCTTCTTGTTTAATAGTAACGTCTTATTTAACGTAGAATGCCTTTTTCGACAGTGATTTATTCATAGGATATGATTTTGGAAATTATTTCTTAAGATTTATATTGATCCCAGCAATAAATGTGAATAATTTCAGCTTAAAATAGAATCCGGAATCTTAGGTTGCTCACACACAGAATACATCAAGAAAACAAGTTCGTAAATAACTTTTATCTTAATGGACTGAAGATGATACACAACTAGTATCGAAATGCATCTCCGTACAGATATGGCTAGACTGAATGCTGACAAAGAAGATTCTACAACTACATATATCCAAACTACAGGTTGACTATTAATGCGCTATTCTGTGGCTCCAAAAAATGTTATAACAAAACAGACTTTTTTTAAGATTTGAGAATTTGGTTTTCAAGATAAATTAGTGTGAAAACTTGTTAAATGAATAATTGAATCTTGTCAGAAGAGCAAATATTCTGGACATATGGTATTTTAATAACATCTAAGACTCTTCTACAACTACATATATCTAACTATAAACTGACTGACTGAGCTTGGTGCTTTCAGGTAGGCCTAGTCTCATTTTTAAACCATACTGACTTTTGCTAAATTATGCCTTGGAAAAATGTAGCCTTTCGTTTCAATTCATTAAAATTCTCTGACATACTTGTGTAAATTGTAACGAAGGTGGTGGTGAACTTTCCTATTAGAGTAGTTTAAACAATGAAACGTCGTCTAAGATTTGCTGCAGAGTTTCTAGAAAGAACATGACAAGCACACCCAATACAGTGAAAAACTTACATAAAGAAGGCGGTGGTGGTTTGGGTCGCTGCTGAATGATTCAGAGACGGCACTGCGTAATGAAGTATCTGGCAGGAATTTTAATCAGACTGGAAGAAGGGTAAAATTACAAGCTGCGGTGGTAACAAGCTCGGATATGCAATGCAATAGGTCGAAATGAGTCCCTAGACGCCAGAGTTCTCTTGAATTATTGTCGCACTGTTGCAGTTCCTTGCACAATTTTCATTAACCAAGTCATTACTTTGGGCTGCTTTCTTGCTCTTTCAACTGCATTTCGCTGTAACTAACTACCTAGACTGCCAATTCGCTAAGGCACTGTCAACAGTAACTCAGAAGAAAATAAGGAAACTAGACTTGGAATTAAAATAAGGTGGTTGTAATGCTATCTTAACTTTCAAACATAGGTACTCGCAATTGGGTCATTGCGTTTATGAAAGTGGGAAAATGTTTAATGGAGCGGGCCAAATGAAAGAATAAATTCATGCGAGAGTCCACAGTTTACTTAATACGCTAAAATGGTAGATTTTTAAAAAACAAATTAGTAGATCTAATACCAAATTATTTTTCTGAATTTGACAGATTCATTGCAGTAAAATAATTACATAATACAAAATGTGTAATAACCAACATTAGCTCAATTGTGCTTTGTTTAAAATATGATTTTTTTAAAATTCAGCTGTGTGATGCTATTATTCTGGACCCAACAATTCGAATGGAACTAGGGCAGCAACAACCCCAGGGAGTGGGTACTGCAAAGAATCGTATATATGAGCCCACAATACATAACTTGCAAGAGAAGTATAATCTGAAAAATATAGAAGTAGTGGGTCTCCTTATTGGATCACGTACGGCCATCCGACGCTTCTTTGAGAACTTCAGGAAGAAGTACGGGCTTCCAACTAGTCTTAGGGATGACATAATAATTGTTTTAAAGAAATCATGTCAAAAATTATTTAATCATGTAATTTGATTGTATTACTTTATATGAATCAATTTATATTTTATGTTTATGATTTAAAAGGTTATGTAAGTATATTGAGTCCACAGAGGCTACCTCCGATGGGAGACAGTTTTGAAAATAAACATAAAAATACTCCTTTTAGCTGCGAGGCCTTATCAGGAGTTCGGGATGTGTGTGTATACAGTAGGGTACACCATGGAACTATTGATTGTCAATTGTTTCTATTATTGGTGAATTTTTACGGAGTAAATTTCAACTGATATTAATTTAAATGGATATGACATAGGATGAAATGGTGAGGATGATTCATGGTATGTAAATATCCAATTCGGCAATTGCCTTTAAGACTGTGGAAACCATGAAAAAACTCATGTCAAATTGGCCGGCCACGGGATTTGAATCTGGTACCTCCCGAATGCGAGTCCAAATGATTATGTTGTACATTATTTAAAAATCACAATCAGTTCACAATTGCTCGTACATACGTATTAAAATACATGCTTAATACCGTTGAGCCCGATCAATGTAATAAAATTAATAAGATACCAGATGCTCAACAAGATGTATTTTATGTTGCCTAGGCCTTTTGGTGTTACCACACCATCTTCAGGGCATCTTTCGCTGGCTTGGAGCTCCAATAATTAACATAAAAATAAAAAATGCATTTCGTCACCCTCATAAAATCACTGTTACGGAACTATCTTCTGTAGACTCCTCGTGGCATGTCCGTTGACTGATTTTTTTTTTCATAGTCAACAGACACGCGGCGAGGAGGCCACAGAAGATAGTTCCGTAACAGTAATTTTATGAGGGTGACGAAATGAATTTTTTTTTTTTATTTTAATTATTGGAGCTCTAAGCCAGCACAAGATGCTCTAAAGATGGTATGGTAACACCGAAAGACCCAGGCGACACAAAATATATCTTGTTGAGCATCTGGTATCTTATTTATTTTATTACATCGTACATACGTACTATAAAACACCAGTCACATTGTTTGTAAAATAAATAAAAAGAGAATAAAATTTAAAAAGCATAGTAGGCCTATACAAAGTATAATAGTTAGAGAAATTTAGGTTTTTCAGCCTTAAGCACTAGTATATATAAGAACCTAACAAGATATTAGAGCTGAATACGTAGAATGTTTATAGATTATTTATTTTACTGCCAAAAACATATAATGATACAGTTTACAACTGACCTTGTTACACAATACAGTTGCAAGAATAAATGACATCTTATCATAATATACACAGTTTGCTATCCTCCTTCAAACCGTCCCTGTTAATGGTAAAATCACAAGTACAAATCTTTATTACATCATAACATACTAGTTGAGTAATAATTCGTCATAAGAATTTTTATATTGATGAAATATATTACATATTTATATCAATAAGTCCTGTATTAAAACTTTAAAATTACAATCTTATATATTTGATCACAATTAATTATAATTTTATCAAAAAGTAGTTGTTTAACAACTAATTATTAAACATAAAATTAGTTATTATTTTTAAAAATTGTGAAACCAAGTCTCATCAAATTATATCAATTATATCAATAAGCACTAGCGGAAATGAAATTCATTAATACTATACAAAGTAGTCTAGACGTTAAATTTCTCTTAAGACGATATGTTTCGGACTAGAAATTCCATCGTCATGTCTGTAGTGATCACGTTGCTCGTCTTGTTCTTCCTTCAGCATACCTTTCTTCTCGACTTCTTTTATTTTACCTAGGCCTTTCGACTACATGGCACCATCATTAGGGCATCTTGCTTGTAAAGTCACATTCGCCACTTTTAAAAATGACGACCGTGGTGAAGCACTTTTATTCTTCCTTAATGTGATTTTACATGTAAGATGTCCTGATGATTGTTCCTTGTTATCGCAAGGCCTAGGCAAAATAAAAGTTGATATAAAAGTTATTATGTAATCATTTTAGTGATCAAGCTGAATGGTACAACCCAACATGAATTTAAACATAGAATGCAGACCAAATTGAACAGTCCGTTTTATTGGTCTCATTTCAGTCTGATAGAAACTACGAAGGAGTAATATTACATCGCAATATACTTCTACTTTACTTTTATTTTATATATGTTTCGTGGAAACAGTTTAGCTTTACCGCATCACGCTGGAAATAATATATTAAATGGTCACTTTTCACTTTATGTACCCTGACTTTTTATTTGAAATCGATTTTTCACCAGAAACGTGTTTGAGGTCTTCTGCATATAAAAAAAAGGAAAACTAAAACTAAATAATAGTCGGTGTGTGTAAGCTCATGATGTGTGCGCTCCGGGGGGGGGGGGGGAGAGGAAAAGAGGAAGAGGAAGAGAAGAGAGAAGTAAGGAAGGGAAGAAAACAGAGATAAATGGAAAGTCTGGAGCCAGCTCAAAAATAAGTAGGCCTATGGACGAATTTCTCTTAACCTTACAAATACATTGCTTCAGAAAAGTTTTCGTTTTTTATTTTTAAAAAACCCTCCACTACTAGTCTAACTATAGTAAATTCTTGTGTTCTAGAAACCGCTTATTCTTTGCCGAAACTCAAGGTCCATATTGGGAGCAGGAGTGTATCAAGTAATATTTTTCTTTACACTTTATACTTGGGAACCTCTAAAGATGATGTTTGAGAAGGAGTTCTTTGAATTTAATAATGTCAAGATCAAAGTCAAGCCGCAATTAGATGTGATAATTAAGTACCCGTAATCTCATTCAGAAGCATGTTCTTGAAGTAGTCTACAAGAGAGGTGTGATGAGTTAATAAGTGGATATGTGGATCAAGTACTGTCTTGTTAGAAGTTCATTATGCAACAATGTCTCGAGACGCTAATTGTTTTATCATCTCCACTGTGTCATCGACACTGCGTGTCCCCATGTATATCCCTCCTCCTTAGCTTTCAGCAGATAATCTATAGTGATAAGAGTTGTCTTCAGGGCATTCTGGGAATATCTTTTATTCAGTAGAAGGCTTTATAGGGGGCTATTTGTGGGTTTTGACATAACTTCGGAAAAAATAGCTGAACAATTTCCATGAAAAACATTTATAACAACTTGTGCACTATTCATCATGGCAACTGAGCGAGGTCTGTACATTTTCAGACAGGTAAAGGAACTCCTGCGGAACAAAATTCCTACACACCATCGACGGTGACAAGTCTAAGTTGCAGTACACCCCATCGTTAAATAACCATAAAACCAAGCATCCAACCAACCAACGTACCCGCTTGTATCCACCTAGAATTTTTATTGTAAATACTTATTCTTACTGAAATTACACTGTTTGATTCGTTACTTGTTCTGTTGACTTTTTTAAATACAAAGAAGTAATGTTCCCTTACATTAACGTTCGTACATCTCTTTTCAAGCAAATTATGAATGCTTTAAGAACTTTTTACATAAGGAAATGGAGTGTTTTAAAAATCCGTAATTTTTTCTAGAATAAGGTAGGCCTATTCCTCACTCACGCCCCCTAAAGTGTTAGTCTGCATCCGCCTTTTCTCGCATAAAGTAAAATATAATAGAGTGATTGTTAAACGCAGATGACGTCTTACATGAAAGAGTAAATTATCTTTCTAAATTGTTGTCATTATTCATACTCGGATGTTTTATCGCACTGTTATGTACTGTTATTGTTAACTACGTTTTACTGTTACCTGTGATTAGTATCTCAAATGAAGATATTGTTGACCGGAAGATATATCGATGCAAATCGCTAACTATTCATTTTCAGAAACAATGTAGTGGAAAATTTAAAAGTAATAGAGTGTTAAAAATAATTTATTGGGCCTGCACCTTGGTCAGCTTTTAAACAAGCTGCCATTTAAACAAGCTTTATTTAAACAAACTTTCGGCAACATAGCTGCCATCATAAGGGGAGTTCCCGGCTTCACATTTTCTTCAATAAATGGTATTTTAATGGTTCCAGATTTGAACTACATTTATCGCTTTCAAAATGGACTCCACGAAAGCTAACTGATGACCATTTCTCTGTAACTTTTTTTTAAATGCTACCTCTGTAAATAGTACAGGTCTAAGTGAACATTTTGGCGAATGTAGGAAATATTACCGAACGTCTAAATTAAGATAAGTTCTTAAATTATGTATTTTTAAAATACATTTTAAAGTTCCTCTGGTTAGTGAAAGAAAAGTCCTGAAGGTCTTTTTGGGGAATTTTCACTGGAACAAATAGCTAATGGGAAAAACAAATTGGGAAAACTGTCCCCAACCACAAAAGCAACATCCGGCTCCTCAGACATTCTGATCTTTAACCTAAAGGTCTAGAGGGATCTAAGAGGTTGAGGCTCCCAGATTTTTTAGACAATCGGAACGTGTAGGTGGTAAGATTGTAAGCCTTACGCCTTTACCTCCAGGATTGCTCCTGGTACTCATTTCTGTTAGAGGATGAGTCGACCCCAGGGCCATAGTGCTACCAGAAGAAATAGACCAGTTGAAAAACTCCGACCTCATCGGGGATCGAACCCGCGACCTTCCGGTTTGTAGCGCAGCGCCTCAACCACCACGCCACGGGGTACCTCCAATAATATTAAGGAGTTTACTGAAAACTAACTCTGCACATGTCACGTAAACTTGGAAATATTCGCTATTTACTAGTAAATCCACACTAATCTTTCAAACATCCTTATTAAGTTTTCTCTCCCTGAGGCCTAATTTGTATTTGTCACCTGGAAATATGTACCGATAGCCTTGACACCAGTAAAAACACGGTTTCGCAATGGTATTGTTATGACACATGCGACTACAGGACAAACACTGAGACGGCGAAAGTTGAGAAATCATACACCCTTCATTGATACGAGATAAATTTCTTTCAAGGAAATAACCTGCTATAAAAGAATCTGTCAACAAGACACTCGTCGCCAGAGAATTCCGTGCATACACCATGTGGCAGGTAAGTTAGTGTGAATAGTTGCTTACAAAATTGCATCAGGTTGCGTGTGATGAACATTTTTTAAGAAAAATCAGCTTTATTTATACTCTTTTGGACATTGAGGTCAAGATGCCTATCGACTACCCTACAAATATTTAGGCTATACTTTGAATTGAAGGTTTGAAAATAGAACAGCTTTACAAGTCTGCATTATTATCTAATTAGCAATTGCCATCAAAATTATTTCTTCAAATTTGTCAAAATACAACAACGCAATTTCGTTCTGCAAAAACAAAATGTAGGACTACTTCCTGGTAATTATAGGGTCTAAATTATGGCTTGAAATTTTTTATAAGACTTTTGTTGCTCAGAATATTAATTTCATAAAACTTAGTGTCAAACAATTTAATATAAAAGTAAAAAAAACTATTTAATATTAATAATCACGTCAAACAATTTAATATAAAAACTATTTAATATTAACAATCACATCTTATAGTTTTTACCCTTCTTTTGTTTCATTTTAATTTCTCGAAAATATTTCTATTTCTATATATAAACATATTTGTAAAAAGGATTTTTATTTTAAATCTCCTACTTTAAATTTTGTTGTAAAAAATATTTAACTGCTTTCAGTTTATGTATAAAATTTGTATGTATATTCGTAAATTTCTCTGTTCTCTCTCATTTAAAAGATAGGCTGTAATTGCAGAACCCAAACACGAGCCTTTCTCATGTGGGGGCTTTCAAAGAAAGCACACACGTAAGGTTTTGTACTATAAAATAATTTTATTTGTTTTATTATTTAAATTTATTTGAATAAATTTGAAATTTGAACCTGAAAGAAAAAACATATCAAACTTACAAAAAATCAGGAGTTCAGGTTCTGTGTGTAGCCTATATCAGTAGGCCACATAATTATTGAACTGCAACTTTTATATTGATATGAGTTTATATACTCGTAGCATCTGTTAATTTTAACGGATATTTAATTTCAATGAATATGATACCGGATGAAATATAGGCGATGAGTCGTAGTAATTAAATATCCAATTCTACGTTTATTTTTACGACTGAGGAAATCACATAAAAACGGGACAAATTGGCTGCCAAGGGGTTTGAACCCGGGGTCTCCAGAATACAGGTCTAAGATGCTACGATCTCGGCTACCTTGCTCGATTAAAATTGTTTTACCTACGAGTATATTAGGAGAAAAATTCCTCTGACATGGGGATCCAAACTAATGACCAACGGCTTTCTGTGCTGATGCTCTACCAACCGAGCTAACCAGACTTCGAATCACGGCACCAGATGGAATCTCTGTCCTATGATTATCCTTAATTGTCATCAACAGTGAATTTTTTTGCATCTTATACATATTGTGAGGCACACTAATTTGATTTTTGACTGGGCTCCCATTCTTATTGTTCAGTGTCAAACAAAATGCAGATATATGTTCATATAATATATATCTATATATTTTACCTGAGAATTGCAATTCAATGTGCGCATGGGCAGAGATAAATCTATATATCACAAAGATCTGTAGAAAAGGAGGAACTATTTGTTAGGTTGTAGATATACATTCATCAAACCACAGAACATTGTTTCTATTGAACGTTACACAAGGATATTTTAGGGGGAAAAAATCCCCCTTGACACTAGGACTCAATCATTAACTGGATCTTTGTAGAAATCAATGGAGTGCCTAACCTTTTTGTATCAAATTTCATGAGTTTACTATCTCAAAGTACGAATCTCAGACTTTTCTCAGCACAATGTAAGTACCGGAACTAATGTTAATTAAAACTCTGTATAATTTAACAACAAATGCCAAGTAAATGCTCTATACCTACGTATCATAATATTCTTACCACTTATATAATCTTTTTAAATGGCTGGGCAATAGTAATTTTATGAAATCTTTATTAGGTCATGGTTCGAAGTGAATAATTATTTCAGCTTTTCACAAAAATATGTGAGGCGACACAATTAGAATAAATTCATACATTTATTATTTAATTCTTGAACATTATAGTACGTTTTTTTTTAACAATGCTGACTTAACTCTGCTTTTAAATATTTCATACGAGAGATATATTATGTAACATAGTTTGTGAGATTATTATATAGCTTTAATGAAGTAGACCCGAAACTATTTTGCGATTACATTCCATTGCTTACATACATTAATGAATTGTATAAATTAAGTTTTTAATATATAGGTATTCTGTGCTCTATACATTCTTCAAAGTTGTGTCACTATGACAAGGGATGTTTCCAAAATAAATACTCAGTACCTTCCATGCAAACTCATGGTGTCACTAGTTCGAACGAAATCCAACAGAGAGCGTCAGCATCAGAGTTGGAATTTCATGTCATAGCGTTAAATTATGAAAATGTACGTTTAACGGCATCCCATATTTTAGTAATAAAATATTAACAAGGACGTTTCGTGTTCGTTGATTGGTATACATAAATAGAAGTGCTGTGCTTATTCCGAGAAGACAGACCACAATCAATTAAACAAACAGAGGGTTGACCGAAGTGTTGCGAGTGGGTTTATAAACGGTTTGTCCTTGAAACTTGAAACTTTGTACACTTAATTAAAATTCAAACCGAAATTAAAGATTAAAATTACATTTTTAAACCTAAATTTCCTTGATTCAATTGATTTTCAAATCAAAACTGAAATATAATATCTCCTCCGACAGATATTAAAAAAAGAGCTTGATATGTTTTGATTCCTTGATGATGTACTCTACAAATTTCCTGATGGGTTTTTTATATTGTTCATACTTAAAAAAATTATCCAGAAAAATGAAAAGTTAAAAACTGAACTATGATTTTGCTAAATATTTTAAAAACATTATAACCAAAGCCTATTCAAAAAATCTGGTTAGACATTTAATCACACACACATGTGGAGTACATCGTGCAAAAATTTCATAACCGTACCTCTACTTTCGTGGGAGAACAAAGATTTTGAATCTGAGAAAACAGGTGATTAAATTTGCATGCATTGGTAGTTGGAAGCGCATCCAAATGGCATAAACTTTTTCAGGGTTATACCCTAGGGCAGCGTTTCTCAACCTATGGTCCGCGGACCACTGGTGGTCCGGGAAGATGGTGCAAATGGTCCGCAGACATAATTAAAAAATATGAAGCAAGTGGAAAGTAAAGAAGTAAAATTTATTCACATATTTCGTTATAATGACCTATAACTAATACCCCAAATACTAAGAATATAGGTCTTCTTTTAAAAATGGGATGTAAAATTAGGGGTCCGTAAAATTTTTTTGGCATTTTAGAGGTCCTCGGGTTCAAAAAGGTTGAGAAACGCTGCCCTAGGGTATGCTTAATTTTTTGAAACACCAAAATGGATAGGCCTAAATCGACACTTTTGTCATTCCTTTATCGTAAATTCATAATTTACCTAATTATGATTGTGTCAACTCGTAATGAATTAAGTATCTTTATTGATGACATATATAAAACTATCTGGTGAATGTATCTAACTTCACAGTAATGATTGGAAACTTATATTCGATTGCACATAAGAATACGCCAACTCAAACTACTTAAAAAAAAAAATAGTTTATGTACAACCGATTCCATTTCAATATGAACTTGAATTTTATAATTTTATAGTTTTATAATTTTACCTTACCGGTACCTATTTTTAAGCAATATAGAATACAATTATAGTACCGGTAATGTTTTTATAAAATGAAATGAAACGAAATTCCGAGCAAAAAAAAATCAGAATATTAAAACAATCCGAAAGGAATTAAAGAGGTTATAGAAAGAATAATTTTAGAATTGCCATCAGCAAAACACGGAAACATTATGATACTTCAAACACAATATTTGTGAAATAGTAAAGCAAGAAACAAAAAATACCGTATCGTACACTCCTTGTTTCACGGCTTACTAAAGGAGACTGCTAAAATGTTTGTATATTCTTTTTTTCAGAAGCTGCTGTCTTTGCTTCAGCTGATCAGCTTAGGGCTGGTCACGACAGATCATGCTCCACCTGCTATAAGGCCGTATCCACCGGCACCACCTCCGTCAGTTTACGGTCCACCTCCGGCGCCACCCCCGCCTCCAGAGCCAACCTATGGTCCACCTCCGGCACCACCCCCGCCACCAGAGCCAACGTATGGTCCGCCTCCAGCACCACCACCTCCACCGCCGCCGCCGCCATCACCACCTCCCACAACGCAACCACCTCCAGAGACTACTGTTCCTCCTCCGGCACCACCTCCAGAGACAACGTACAGTCCTCCTCCTCCAACATATGGTCCACCTCCTGCGCCACCTCCAGAGCCAACGTACGGTCCACCTCCGGCACCACCTCCTGCACCTCCACCACCACCAACTACACCACCACCACCTCCACCAACATACGGTCCACCTCCGGCACCACCTCCAGCATACGGACCTCCACCACCTGGACCACCCGTTCTTCCAAGTCCCTCGTACGGTCCTCCGGTATTTTAATATCGACGAATAAGAAAATAATTTATCTATTTAATATATCAGGTAAGCTATACATTTGAAAATATTACTATTACAATACTATTTTCGGAAAAGTCCAGTTTGATTGCTGATCCTTGAACATGGTCAGCTAAATTTGCTCTATTCGCAGCTTGCAATTCAGCACCCAGATTTTTACTTAATGGGCTCTAATTGCTATATTCTCTTCTTCCAGCATCCGAAATTCCCTTCAAGCTTTAAATACCGGTACTGTAGTAATGTTTGTTTTAACATTATTTGTTCGATATTGCGCAGTAATGTGTCTCTATAAAGATATATGCAGGACATGTTAGTGATATTTGTCATATGGCAAAATAATGCGTCCATAGCTCAATAATAATATAACAAGAGTCCCGTTATAAAATCTTAGTGACGGTAGTGCAGTCAGCTTAAGTTTAATGTAATGCAATTTCTGACGTGGAAGTCTCCAAAAAGTTCACGAGCGACAAAGTAGCGAAGGAATTTGTCTAGGGGAGTTCCAAGTCACGAGTTGTATTTATAATGACTATTTAACGAATAATATAAATAAATAATGAATAAAATATATTGAAGTAAAATACTGTTTAATAGCATTTCAGATTGAGACAGTGCAGACATCAATGTGTATGTTTTCTCTGAACAAAACACAATCGTTGAATTGAATTTTTTTAGTCCATAAATCATATATGTCGGCCGCGGTGGTCTAGAGGTAGCGTGCCCGCCCCTAGATCCGCAGGGCGCGGGATCAAACCCGGCCGCGGTCGATGGATTTTTCAGGACGTAAAAATCCTGGGCACGGAGTCCTCCGGGAGGGACTTTAAGCTGGGGGTCCCGTGTCGAAGATTTACGGCATGTAAAAGAACTCCAAGCCTAAATTAGAGCCTCTGGACAAAATTTCTCGGCCCTTTCACGTCCAGGAAATACTTAGTTTCCAGAGGGGGGTTGCGAGGCGATGGGCTTACCACCTGTCCCTCTACCCTCTCTCGGAAAATAAGCATATCAAAATTAGTATAGGTAATGAAACCTCCACTTGGAGGCCCCTTCGCCCCACCTGGGGATCATAGGGTACCAGATACAGATACAGATAAATCATGTATATATGATGAAGATCAAGTTACATTTTTACAACTTAAAGTGCCTATTCTAACAAGCATTATTTAAGTCTTTTTTAAAAATACATTCCCAGTATAATTCATTAGGAAGCTTATTATGGAAGCTTATTCCAACGACATATGAATCTTTTTTAATCGATTTCATGTTATAGTTCTCTAGACATAAAGGTCATTCTCTGTATCAAGTTTCATGTTTATGTACCTCGTCATTTCTCTTAAACTTGTGTAAATCTGATTTATCACATTTTTAACGGCATATTTCTGACAGATTTTAAATACTGTGCTCTTATATCTGAGAATAAAACATTTACAGGGTATTTGACTAAGTGATTGTTTTGAGAATCGACTGAATAATAATAGACACTGCATAACGTAATGTTTTAGGAATAGATTGTATAATATTAAAGCGACATTTCATTTCAATAATTTTTTTAATTTACTAGAATTTATTGCATTAACTTTTTTAAAAAATTGTAATGTAATTTAAACAATTTACATAATTTCCTGTAATTTATAATATCATTCAGCTAACAATTAAATGAACGTATTTCGTTGGTTCGGGAGCATATTTTACAGATTTTAGAGCACGTTTGCATGCATATATCGTCTTCTGATAGATCATTAACTTTCTGGCCTTAGTAGTAATTAATTTCGGGATAAATTTTGAGGTTTTTGAAAAATTAAAAAGGCATCTATACTATATACTGCAGTGGTATTGAAAAGCTAGTAGAGATAAGCACACTTATACACCTACTCGCAGAGAAAAGTCGATACAGTAATTGTCGGCCTTGGTGTACGTGCGAAGAGATCAATAACAATAAAAGCCCATGTTGTACACGAACAATGTCAGGGTGAAACTGATAACATAGTACGAGTCACTTTATTCTAACTTGAACGCGATTTGTATCCAAACCGCGTCCAGATAACTATTTGATATCAATTTGTAAGTTTAATAATAAGAAAATTGCTCACTGTTCTGCAACGATTATATTGAAATGGCTACTGAAAATTATACTTTATTAGCGAGTAACTTTTTTATTACCTGCAATAAAATATTAACTTATATTACAGATCACCCCTTTAGGGAGAAGGTACAGCTTTTAAGACTTTGAAATAACGACCATCTTTCTTTTTTTCTTTCTTAAACACATTGTTCATATAAAACTGCTCAATAATATACTGATAATGAAATATTTTAAAAACATATTAATATCATTAAGATCTTTAACATTCAATTGAATTTATAGATGAATTATTATTAATAATTTCAGCTACTTGCTTTGTCAGAATTTAGCGTTTCACTCTTAAACAATTTTTAACATTTTCATGTTTATTTTTTCAGTTTTAAAGCCTAAAGATACATACAGAAAAATGACCACCGTCAAGTTAGTAGTTAATTAGGTTATATATATATTTCAAAAAGATAAATATACTAATAATACAGTACTTATGACCTCAAATGAATCTCAAACTAATTTCAATACGTAAACGGTAAAAGTAGTCCCTATTATAGGCTTAGAAGGCATTTAGGGTTCCTTGAAGTTGATGCTCCCGGAATTTTGAAAATCGGTATAGAAAGATGAGAAAAATGTCAATGGCCTATTTTCCATCAGGAGTGACACTCACTTGCTTTGTACTTTTGACTCCTAGCCATAAGAAATCGTAAAATTTCATTGACCTCGCCAGGAATAGAACTTACAAATTTCCGGTTTTGTAGCTCAATGCTTACCATCTACTTAAACAGGTAGCTATAGATAAATATGTTCTACGTGCTTCATAAATACTGTATATGTAATTATTTAACATTCTCCTTTTTCAGGTTATAATGTGATGAATAACCAGCCCCGAAGTATGAATAAGACTGAAGTACTCAATGTGGCTAAGTTGGACGATTCCGCAGAGTATAATACTAATGACATCTGCTGAGAAGATTGTTTACTTTAACAGACTGGTTTTTTAAGGTTTTGTACGATCACTCTTTGTTGAGAATAAAATGTACTTCTTCGTAAACACTATATACGCATTATTATGTTCTATGAACAGATCAGTTTCTATGAATAAAAGCTCTCAATGGTCGCAAATTCTTGTTTTAAATATTGTAAATATAATGGAACCATGTCTTTATTCTTCTGATCTGACACCAACAGGTTCCAGGATTGCTGGGACACCTTAGGACTTTTTGGATAATGTCGTTAAACATGAAATACCTTGAGAATCATATTATAATTATTATTATTATTAGAAGAGGTAATTCTATTTTAATCTTTTTCTGAATGTGTGTATGTTTGTGACCATTAAAGGGCTGTATAAAAGTTTATAATTTTATATCAACAGTAAGGCTTCAATACAGCGAGTACGTTAGTATACAAGATATTAATACAAGATTATCAAATCAATGAAACAATGTAAATATCAATGGTAAGATGTTACTTTAGTAATATTTTGTAATATAGAAGTCTATAAATGTAATTAAAAAGCTTTATTGTGCAATAAATTTACTTTTACCCAGTAGATACGAGAATGTAAGGTAAAAAGTAAAAGTAATCAATAAAATTCAATATTTCCCTCATTGGTCTGAAATTCATTAATGATGATTTTAAAAAAACCCTTCAAAATAATGATTTTCTTAGTGTTCTTGCCACTAACGTTTCCACAGAAAAGTGCAACGTTATTTAAGTGAACCATCCATATCTCCTCAGCTTTCGTTAAAATATTATCGGTACCCTTTTTTGGTAACGAAAGTCTTTATATTGACCTTTAGGATTTAAATCATATTTCAGGGTCGAAAGTCATTATAATGAAGAGGAACATCATCTTAGAATGCAATAATGTCAATTTTGAAGCAATTATCATTTAATGATAATGATACTGGGTTAGGTCAACTTTTCTTAGAAATGCGTAAAATTACTTTATTACTCTCTTTATTAATTCTATAATTTATTATTACAACATTTTCTGTTTGAAAAAATAAAACAAAAACACAACAAAACTTACAATTTCTACTACAAGATAGTAGGGCTAAATATAATATTGAAAAATACACCCGAATGAGAAAGATAACGATAATGGAATAATGATTAAGGAATAGTAATAAAGAAAAATTATATAAGGTATGCTAAGTGCTGGAAAATCTAAGTTCAGGAGAGCTTTGGTATTTTGGGTCTCCATAGTTCGACATTCTCATAAATCTTGAATCAATATTAATTAATCTTCGGTTTTCAGTGTGCGAGTACCAGCTAGACACTGACAAGGATGAGATAAGGTTAAAAAGACAGAACACGTATCTCTGAAATTAGTCATGTTTAGGTTCCAGTTGTTAAATACAACGAACAACTAAGTATTTTGGCTATATAATGATTTAATTGTGAACCTGGGAATCGAAAATTATAGAATGAAGCAATAGTTATTGTGAGGTTATGACGTATCAACTCAAGTTTCGATGGATACTTTAGGTGCACCTGATTCTCAGTGATGTGTTATTGAGAATACAGATTCAACAATGATAATTAAAAATTAACATGCTATGCTTAATGTTGAAGAATAGCCCCAGGCGATTTTGACGTTTGGAGGTGGCATGACGGCGTAGTTCGTTAAAACAGAAGACACTTGACAATTTAAAACAAAAAGCAGTTCAATGAGTGTGCTTTTTCCATCACTAATAGAATAGGTCCGACAACTATTTTCAAAAGATCTTCCCAGTTTCTTGTAGTGTAAGGCAATCTGTATGTTCTTTATCTAAACTACAATGCTTCAATATTTAATATAAGTAATTTTTTCATGAACCGCTACATAGACTTTTTGGTGTAATTTCGAGTTTTTTTTTTTTTAATTTCCAGGTTAGCTCGGTCCCGTCCACCTCGAATTACTTAGGCTCTAATGTGTGTATGTATTTAATAATATTATTACCGTACTAAACCAAATCTACTCGTTTATTTAACAGTCTTTGGAGATTAACTTATAATGGTCTTGCAATAAGAAGAAGGTTCTAGGTCTCTAAATACTAAACAGCCTATCAAAGCAACACATTTGGCAATATATTGAAATGATGCTCATTTTTTACATTATGAGCTAATGACGTGTAAGTTATACTTGCTCAAGCATACTTTGTCATATTTACTTTTTTAATATCCGGGGTCAACAGAAACCGCTGTAGTAAAAGGAAAATTTCACTCTGTATAACCTCTCTGGTTCTCTTGCCAAAGGTAACTTTCTTAACATAAAATATCCTTCCACCTTATCAAAGTTGCAAGAGAGCTTAATCTGTTGGTCTACCGTCTCCTAACTACAAGTTATATCCTCAAAACCAGCAGACCCCTTGCCTTATCGGAGTTAAGAACATCAGTAAATACCGGCGGCAAGTCTGCAGCTTCTGCTCTACTAGCTTCCTCTGTTTGCACGGAGCGCCAATAAAGTTATTTAAAGGCAAATAAAAAACGCACTCTGCCATTTTATCTGATTTAAAAGATTTCTCAACTTTCACCCTAATGTTTTTGCCACTTAAGGGAAGAAGATTTATTTTTATTCTTGAGTCAAAAAAACATACAGAAATATGAAAAGATCTGCAAGTTCGGAGAGTTTTATTTATATTCTAGCAAACAAACAAAAAACAGCCGAAAGCTTCTGTATCCTTTAAGATAAAAAGAAAAAGAGAGCAACGGCCAGAGTTTAACTAGTCGAGCTGTTAGGAGGAAGGGATAGCGATTAGAACTTAATGGCCCCTTGCTGCCTAGAAGTAATTTTACTTATTTTTGTATCAATACTGATTATAATGCTGTATTAAAACTAGGGGTCCTATTTTGCAGTAAACAGGAATGTTAAATGAAGGATATCAGGTGGCCTTGACTTGATCTGGTTTGGCTTCATAACAGTGGGAATATTTTTAATCGTGTTTAGTGTATTTGAGTAATTTCAAGGCGTAAGTTACATCAATTACAGTTCACTTTGTTATCTGGAGGTTATACAAGTGTTGGTGAGCTTAAGTGTTCGAGTAAATATTGGACAGCGCTTCATTTTGCATCATGCATTCTTTGGCTATGTTTTATCAGGTTGTTTATTCCACTTAGTTACCAATTTACATCTGGATTCTGATTTAACATAATAGGCTAATTATAACATGTTGGCTGCATCTCCGAGGCAATCTTCTTCATCAGGTAGAGCACCTACTTTAGTCGAATGCAAGATATGTGGAAGACAATTTACTAGTAGGGGAATTAATATTCATTTGGCACGTAGCCACAGCTCTTCACAAGAGTCCCTTATTCATTATGATAATGGGCTAAGCGACAGTGATAATGATGACAACAGCAAAACCTCCCTTCTAGTTTCTCCTCAGGTTGAAATTATTGAAAATAATGAAATTCCACATTGCCCGATATGCCATAAGGTATGTACATCGAGTCATGGCTTGAACATTCACCTCGGGAAAGCTCATCCCAAAAACAAAAGAAACAAAATTGTGACACGACATTTTGTTCGTTCTGGAATACCTTAAACTTACAGGATACCTTCATCGTGTGAAAATACCATAGATGTAGGGCATAATCCAGTACTGCATTGGGAAGAAAGACTTAAGATACCAACAACTCAGTGGAAATGTGATTTTTTATCTACTCTCACTAAATGCAAAGGAAATATTAGAGTTCTAAGACGAATTCCTAAAGGTGCACGCTCCTTTGCAGCTGACAAATTAACTCAGCTGATTGAACAGAGCATTACTCTTAATACTGAAGATGCCTGGCAAGATCTAATACTTTTCGCATACATTGCTTTAAGAGTACCCGATAAGTCAGACTTAAAGAAGTCTATGGTGTCGAAAGTTAAAGACAACTTAAAGAGCTTCACATTAACAACCCCTTCCGAAAATAGGAAAAATAATACTTCCCTTATCCGCCGCATTGAAGCGAAAGTTGCTGATGGAGACATTCGAGGAGCAGTCCGCATCCTCTCTTCTGACTCCAGCATAGCTATTAACACTACTGACACCTTCACTGCATTGTCGGAAAAACATCCACCCCCTTCCAGAACTTTATCGTTTCCATCTCCTCCTGATCCAGGTGATGAGTTTTTATCAGTGTCTGAGGATGCTGTTTTGAAAGGTATTACTCAATTTCCTACCGGTTCCGCCTCTGGAATAGATTGTTTACGTCCTCAACACCTGAAGGATCTTGTATCCATTTCGGCTGGTGATTCTGGCAAAAGATTGTTGCTGTCAATAACCAAACTTTGCAACTTCATGCTGAGTGGTAAAGTAACTCCTGCCATCTGCCCACATATATACGGGGCTTCTTTACTTGCTCTTACAAAGAAAGATGGAGGAGTACGCCCTATTGCCATTGGCAATACCTTTCGAAGACTGGTAGCAAAACTTGCATGCACATCTGTCAAAGAAGATTTGAAGGAATACTTTTTCCCCCATCAACTCGGGTTTGCTTCTCCTAAAGGCTGTGAGACAATTATTCATACTGTTCGTACGTTTTTAAAAAGGAATTCAGGCAGTAACAACGTCTTACTTAAAATAGACTTTAAGAATGCCTTTAACTCTATTGAGAGAGATTCAATGCTGAAAGCAATAAAAGAAAAAGTTCCTTCAATTTTTCCATTCATGTGGCAAGCTTATAGTCAGCCTTCCCATCTTTACTACGGGTCCACAACTTTATCATCTCAGACTGGAGCCCAACAAGGAGATCCTGTTGGACCCATGGTTTTTAGCCTCACTTTACATCCAGTCATCCAGGATTTAAACAGTTCTCTTAATCTTTTCTACCTGGATGATGGTACATTGGGTGGTGACCCCAACACTGTTCTGCAGGATTTTGAAAAAATGATTTCTGCTAGTAAGGATATTGGTCTAGAAATCAATCCTCAAAAGTGCGAACTTTATTTCTGTTCCAGTCGAGATGAAGGAGTTGTCTCTGCCTTCCAACATATAGCGCCCAACATCAAGATAATCACCGACTCTACTCTATCAATTCTTGGCTCTCCGATCATGCTTGAAGCTGTTCAAACAACTATGGAACATAAAATACATTCAATGCAGAACCTTTTCCGGAGATTGTCTCTCATTCATCCACAAATAGCATATTTCTTATTAAAAAATTGCTTTGCCATTCCTAAACTTACGTATTTCATTAGAACTACGCCGATTTGGTTATTTCCCTCGTTTCTTCAACAATTCGACGATCTTATGAAAAGTAATTTAGAGATAATACTGAATTCTGCATTAGAGGACAAAAACTGGATTCAATCTTGCCTTCCTGTCAATCTCGGAGGTCTCGGTATTCGTAAGTTATCTGATGTTTGTGTACCGGCTTTTTTAGCTTCAGCATATGGAGCCCTCGATTTTGTCAAATCCATGTTCCCCTTTTCTGGTGATGAAATCGAAGTGTGCTTCTTGTCTGAGGCTATGGTTAAGTGGAATACAATGACGGATAACATTAACCCTCCAGAAGAGTCTTCAGTTCAGAAATGTTGGGACATATTATACACCAAACTTATCCTTGATAATCTGTTGGCATCATCATCTTGTGATTCCGATCGAGCTCGTTATCTGGCCCTCCAGGAAAAAGAAGCAGGATCTTGGTTGAATGCCTTACCATCTTCAACAATAGGAACTTTGATGGACGCAACGACATTTAAGATCGCTGTTGCTTTACGCCTAGGATGCAAAATCTGCCGAGAACACAAATGCATATGCGGAGCAACAGCCGATTCTCATGGCCATCATGCTTTGAGTTGTGCTAAGAGTAAGGGCAGGTACTCACGCCACTCGGCAATAAATGACATCCTCCGCAGAGCTTTGATATCTATTCACGTTCCCACGGCATTGGAACCAACAGGCATCAGTCGTTCAGATGGTAAACGTCCAGATGGTATCACCATGGTCCCTTGGTTTAGAGGAAAATCCCTTATGTGGGACGCCACCTGTGTGGACACTTTTGCACCATCGCATATTTCAAAGACATCCCGCTTTGCAAGATCGGCTGCTGAGGCTGCAGTTAACCTGAAAAAACAAAAATATCGCGCTATCGCTGATAATTACTTTTTCGTCGTCTTTGCGGTGGAGACCATGGGTTCATGGTGCAAAGATGCCTCAGCACTTGTTGCCGACATTGGCAGAAGGCTGTGTTCTCTAACTGGGGAACCTCGTTCAACCGAGTTTTTGAGGCAGCGAATTGGCATCGCCCTGCAGCGTGGAAATGCTGCCAGCATCAAGGGCACTTTCGCTGAATCTTCTGGCCTGGAGGAAGTGTATTTCCTTTGACTTTCCATCTTACTTGCACACAAGAAGATAGTTGTTTTTGGGAGACGTCATATGAAAAATGAGATGAACAAAGCTACTTCTAATGTTGAAGGTTAATATTATTAATGTATTACACCAACTATTGTAGCTATTATGTAAATAAAATATATAATGAATAAAAATGAGGTTAATTTTGGTGTCATTTCATATGATATAAAATAATTTCTTAGTTATTTTCCATTAAAACCATATATACTTAGGTATAAGGATAATGTGGTGCAAAATGTTACATATTTCTGCAAAAATACATCAAAGTGGCACTGCTGCCTCCATCATATAGACCTACCGAACGGATAAGATGTAGGGAACCTTTCCTCTCGAAATTCCAACCGCTATAAGGAAGTAGGGTGCTAAAAATGTATCTTTCACCTTAATAATATAATTAACTTACTATCTCATAAGCCAATGTATCTGAGTAATATTTTTAAATTGATATTCAAATAAACCACTATACTGCACTTCTCTATGCATGAATATTACTCTAGCCAGAATTAACTGAACTAGAATAAATATGTAAACACTACTTTGTTGATTGATCGGAGAAACTTCGAAAGCACTTAAGCAATTTTAAGACAAAAGCACCACGCTTTCTTCAGAAATCTAAATTTATAAGTTGCACGAAACTTATGTTTTAGACTTCTTCTCAAGGTCTATCTAATAGCAAATTACTTTTAGAAGTTCTGACAACTGAATGCAAACTATAATAGTAATAATAATAACAATAATAATAATATTGCTCGAGTAGGAAATAGACAACCATAAGGTTATAGTGGGAAAGAAAAGGTTTGTAGAAAGGCCTAGACGTAAATGGGAGAACAATAATTTATGAAAACTGACTTTAAGGAGATCGGAAAGAACAGAGCAGTGCAGGACAGAAGAAATTTGGGATAGGAAAAACACAAAAGATGTTTCTTATGATGTTTTGAATTAACGAATACTTGAGTGTCATAATTTATTATTTTTGAGGCTTGGGAAAAGTTACAATAATTTGGTTAAAATAAATAAACTTTATAAGTTTTAGTGATCAGTTTTTTTTTAATTTCTTAGTGGAATTTTAGAATTGTAACTAATATTTATAAATTTCTGAATACAGAGCTTTGCCATAATGCCAACACAAGACACAAGAATATCTTGTCTTCAACAGGTGTATCTCTACAAATTCCTACAGTGACCTTCACAAACGCCACTGTCTGTTCTCAATGTCTACTGTCATAAATAAATAATGATCACCCCCACCAACAAATGACGTGTATCATTACACCGCTATTTTTCCATCTAATCGTGTTATAGCGCAAGGCTGTGGTCGATTTATATGTACAGAAACTTCGTCATCGATCCATCGTTACCATGGCGACTGGTCACAACAACTAGTACGCCACTGGTCTCAGTTGGGAAAATGTTATGACAAGTTGTGGTTTGTTTTCTATTCACAAGGCTTACTAATTCATTTACAAGGCGGCGGTGAGAGGTGTGTGAATAGAACGTAAGGAATTCCTTCAAATGACTGCTGAGTATTTCCTTGAATGTGTGGTAAATTTGTCAACGTCGTTTCATTTGTTTGCTGATGACATAAGACATGGAATATTTCACAGTCAAAGGTAAATATTGTTACTTTGTGCAGATTTTTGCCTTTCAAGCTGTATTTAGGGTTTCCTCTCGCTGAAGTTTTATTTTTAGCGGCTCGTACCTTAGCAATTGAAATGAAAAGCTTAGACCATTTTTTTCAGTGTTTCTATTTCGAAGTAAAAAATAAGGCAATTTTTTTTATGGTGCATCCTTTTCCTAGTATTTGTTCTATATTTATTTGCGCGATTTTAATAACTGTAAACTCATTTTGATCTTTATTGATGACTTCAGTTCCTTCTTGGGCTTGTTTTCTGGGCTAATTGATATTAAAAGAGGGGGAAAATATTTTATTCAAAAATGAAATGTTTAACATCCGAGTCGATTGAAGAAAGGAGGTGCTAATTTTCACAGTGAATCGGATTTATTAATTCTCTTGAGCCATACATAGATATGTTTTCACTCTTTAAAAGAAGCTGTTTTTCGGTTCAATGAACATAATTAGTAATTATCACACATAGATAAAAATAGACGTCATTCCAAGAAAAGAAATACATATAAACACCGTGGACATAGGCAGTTAGAACTGTTAACAAAAAATACAAGAGAGTTTTTTGAAATGGGTTGTTTGTAGTTTTATTTTTAATCTTATTTTTAAAACTATTTTAAAACAAATAAAAGCAATTTTTCATTAGCAATTTGCCATGGCATTTCCAATAATCTATTAATTGCTTCTTCATAGATTATAGGATCAGTGTGACACATGGTTCATTTAAAAAGCTTTTTAACTTAACTTTGTTAGTTTTATTATTCGGCGTGATAAATTAAAATATTAGTCTGTTATAATTTTATTAGTAATTAATTAATATTTTTAAAACGGCTAAGAATAAAAGTAATGTTCATTTTCCATAAGTTTCGAAATAATGTTTCGTTTACAAAGCAGTAATGGATCAAAGTTATACATTTTTTACTGTACTCCTAAAATTGTAATCTATACAGGCCAACAAATTTAGCAAACACTTTATTGTGATTTTTTAAACGCAAACTATCAAAGAGTGATGCATCTACATTTTATGAAATAATATAATAATTTTTCAGAGTATTAATTATGAACTTTAATCATTAGTAGGCCTACATTTTTATTTATCTCGTTGGGCTCATTTACTTCATCTTCTTTTTTTATAATAATAATTATGTATCTTCATCTAGCATTATTCATTTATTTATTTTACAGCCGTAATACTGCAATGTGTTATGGACATCGTCAGTTTTAGTCAAATTGTATATAATTGTTTAGACTTAATATATGTGGAATACAGAATTAGAATTGCAAACTAAAAAACGGGAATTTCAGAGATAAGAAACTTTAGTCTCATTGTAAAAAGAATTATTGACGAGCCAGCATGAGATAATCTTTTTATAAGTTTATCTACTTGATTAAAAGTATAATAGAGCATATTTTTTGGCTATTTTGATTGTCATACATTCAGAGTCTTCTTTGGATGACATAATTGTGTATTAAAATATTAGGTTGTCTGGATATTAGATATATTTTTTGTTTTGTGTTATAGTAGTAATTAACATTCTTATTGGAATTTATTTTGCTTTAAATGATTTAATTTATTTCATTGATACAGTGAATATTTAATTGGAGGCTAAACTAGTAACGTAAATGAATAAAATTTATGATGATGTATTATCACTTCTTATAGATTATCTCAAGTGGATGTCCTTCATACATAGCAATAGTTTATTTAAATAATGTAAGCAAGTCGTCATAATTCTCTCCTGCATGAATAATGGTCTGCAGTGCTCTTTGTTGGAATTTTTAATATGCGTAAAGCTTTCTTTTGCATTATGAATATATTTCCTAAGACCCATTCTCCGTAGTAAGACCGTAGTAAGACCTATTCTCCGTAGTAAGATATTTTAACAAATGAGAAAATTATGTTGAAGTACTATTAAAGCTATCTGATTTTAGTGTGAAAATTAGAGATTCTGACTCAGACTCCTTTAAAAGAAAGCTATTTGCTTAAAACCATGATAAATTCATGCTTAAAACTTAAATTATTTTAGAGCCCCAAGTGGGGCTATAATTGGCCTAATACGTCCGGCGGCAAGATCCTGAAAAAAAATAATGAAAATAATAATAAGAAAATAATAATAAGATAATAATAATAATAATAATAATAATAATAATAATAATAATAATAATAATAATAATAATAAGATAATAATGAAAATTCCTGAAAAAAAACTTCAAGGAAGACCTGGGTGTAGAGAGGAGGATAAAGTTAGACCAGTTTTAGGGATTCGAGTTGAGTCGACAAGTCTGGACAAAAAAACAAGAAACGAAACAGAAGAAGGAAGGATAATGTATGATAGTACCTCTCGATTTCTTGTTCCCAGTGAGACAGTTAATCAGGGTGAGACCTTTGGTTTTACCATTAAAACTTGTATGTCTTGGATACGATTGCAATGCAAGATGACATTTATCTATTTGAACTAGTCACACAAGGACCACAGAATGCATATTAGAGCCCTCCTATCAGGTATTCATTATTGAAAAGGGTTTCTTCATACTGGGATGCTACACCCTAAATGAATTACCATTTTCGTCATAGCCAATGTCTTTGTTATAGTTATCTTCCCTACTTTATTAGTATTATTATCTTCATCACTATCGGTTATCAACATTATCATGATAATTATCTTTAATCGTGGTCTTTATCATTATCATAGGCGTAAACTCACTACCTTCACTATTATGATTATTAGGGGGCGGATTTCTATGACCTAAAAACAGGATATATGCATGCATTTATGACCAAAAAACATTAAAATATGACCAATCAAATTTAAAATATGACTTTACCACTTACACATTGTGTATAGTTTTTTTAAGTTTCATTACAATACATTTTATTAAAATATAGTATTAATTATTTAATATATCTGTAAATTCTCAAAAAGTATAATTATAATGCAAAATTTACAAAATATGATATGAAACTTCAAAATTTCTTTAATGTGCACACAAATATGCCAAAAATATGACCTAAATATGCATATTCGTACTAAATATGCTACAATAGTTGAAAATTATCTAAATATGCAGTTATATGCACAATAAAAGCCGTTCGGTTTTCACCAGGATGCTTGGAATCGGGTTTAAATTAGTCGGAAACCTGAAATAATGCAAAGGGGAAAAATATGACATGTCATAGAAATCCGCCCCCTAATAATTATTATCATCAATTCGTATACGATATTGTATGTATCGCATGTTCTTATCCAATTTTAAGTGTCGCTTCTAAGATAATAGCTTCACTATCATCGTCATTCATCATTATTAGAGATCATTATGCATTATGATTATTACCTTTATTGATATTTTCCAACACTTTTATTATAACGTCTGCAGTTACTTGAATTATCTTCTTAGGGATTTTACAATATTGTGAGGCCATTGGTTGATAAAATATGGATAAAAATTAAGTCTCACTCTCACCTTTCTACGAGCAGCGTGATAATTTTTTTTCAGCACTTCTCATTTAGAACAAGTCTACTTTTTTTCTTAATGTGCAATTCTGACGTATCTAAATATCGCTGTAGGTCACATTCATGACGTCGGTGTTTTTTTAAAAGTTCAGAAAATACGTCAGGACAGTGTAACAGTGAAGTCCGGGTCCAACAGGTAGAGGTCAATTCCTACTCTGACGTGGACGCTTCTGTAACTTACAGCCAGCAAGGGGCCACTAGAATATAAGGTCAAGAGAGTGGACACGTGTATGGCAAATCTGTTTAGAGGTATTTGGAGATTTTTCAATTCATTAGGAGCCTAATTGTTCAAATTCCTGTCGTTTAATTTAATTTCTGCAAGGATAGTTGGTAAATTGTTTAATAAATTCCGCGTCTATGTCCTTAAAAGCAATCAATATATTTTAGTAGTATATTACATTTTACTTCCAACGACGGTTTGAGGCAATTTGTTTGTTCGTCCTCCTGTGAACCATTTAGTCAATAATGCTTCCAACTGAATGTCTTAACATATATCAAAGCTATCGCGTCAATTATTATGTAATTAAAATAACTGAAACATAAGTTAGAAACATAACATAAGTTATGGAATATGTCTATAGTTATTTATGATGTAAGACCGTTATATAGAACTTAACAAGAACGCACGAAGTTAAAAACACGAGCACTAGCGAACATCGTACGACGTTTTATGTTATTTTCAATAATTAATTTTAAAAGGAAAATAATTCAATTTCGTTTGTGCGGGTTTCTAGATTAAATGCAAATTTAAACAAAAGAAAAACACCCAGAGGCATCAACGTCCTTCTCGACTTATTGATCATGACTAGACTTCGGATTTTAGATAAAAACCTATTTTAATCCTTAAGTGATATATGGACGGAAACTTGTATATGCATGTTTCATAAGTGACTATGCCTAAAACTGATACTTTTATAGGACCTAAAACAGCCTATTTTTACGTTAGAGCCTAATATTGCATTTTTGCTTGTTTTTTCTTCTAAAGTTCAAAATAAGTTATTCTTTGTTATAAATTCTAGCATTTATTTTCAGTTCGTACTAAATTTTTAGCTCGGAATGTGCCGTATATGACACATTTGTGACATGGTAAATAGTAAGGAATGTTTCGTCTTCAGGAGAAAAATTCCTTGGAATACCAAGAAAATGTATTGTTTTTTCTTACGACTCCCATATCCAGTAAAAACAATAGTTCCCTGAATCACTGAGGGATACAAGGGGTTGAATATGCTAGTATGACATGCGTAGCTTCTGGGCGCAGGGATTTAGGTTTTCACTGTTATGGTAGTAATACAGGCCCTAATAGGTATCTATAATTATGTGTATCATAGGCCTATATCTGTATTTTATCATGATTACTGATTAATGGTGAATTCAATAAATATAATAATCTGCATTGCAATTGAGATATTTCAGAAAATTGACAACTTAACGATTTTATAAGAGACTATTTTACCATTTTTAGAACCTATTTTCCAGTTTTTAGAGCCTATTTTAGTTACCTAAAACAGAATTTTTAGCGACCTAAAAGTCCGAAGTCTAATCATGACTGATATTTTCAGCGATGCCGAATCTGAATGCCCATATGACAGAATAAGATAACAATATAATTTAAAATTAAATTGTGTAGTTCATTCACTTTAGGTAAAAACAATCTGATTGTTAATAAATATAATGTTCTAATTATTATATTGTTAAATTAATTATTTAAACAAAACATCTAGCGTTGACGAATATACTGGCACCTCTAATCCTGTAGATAATAACAATGTTTGAGTAAAAAATAGGTCGTAACCTATTTGCAACGAAGAAAATAAGAGAAGTTGCTCACAATCGACCGAGGATACCTTGCAATGCAGGCCACGCAACAATACAGGCGACGAATCACTGATTCTGTCTTCAACACAAAGTGTAGTTAGCGTTTGTTTACGTTTTCTGCTTGGGAAAATGCTCTATGGAGCTTTGATTGCTGTGTTTACATCGAATTCTCCATTGAGATTGCTATATTATGTATATATAGAAATATGCAGAATTAAATGTTTACTATCAGAATGGACCAGATTAACGCTAAATTGGTGGAAGTACTCTTTACGAATTGATGATTCAGATCTTTTTTTTTTAAATTGTTGTGCAGGTTAACTTATGGCCTTTGTGGAGAAAACAAGAACTTGGCACTATTTTTTGTGTCATAAAAAATTGAATTTATAGTTCCTTTTGTAATTTTAAGAAGAACAATCCAAACAGTGAAACATGTATACAAATGTCAAAATACAAAAAAATGAAAATAAACAAATCATTGGTTTTTATTAATAAACCTAAATTTGTCCCATGAGAGAGTAGCTGTTGATTTTGTGTAAGTTTGTCCACCTTACGCCCTCACTATAGCCTAGGATGTCCAGGGAATGTTGCCAATAACATTTACAATACATGATGGAGACTTTACATTAACATGTAAGTTACAATAACAGCTTAATCTGACGCTTAACCAGCAAATTATTCCATCTAGGCCTAGACATAAAATCCTACTTACAGGAATTGTCATACAACATTTAAAAAATACTTATAAAACAAACAAATTGTATCTTTTAATTGCTTATAGTTGTTTTGTAAGTATTTTTAAAGGTTATATTACAATTCCAGTAAATAGGATTTTATGCACAGGTTTAAATGAAATAATTTGCTGGTTAAGCGTCTTGAGCCAATATTAAAAATAATATCAATTTTTAAAGGGCATGACATTGGCTCAAGTTGGATAAAACAGATTTAAATTAGAATGGAATTTTAATTAGTAGTATGGGAATGAAGTATCTGTTTTACTCAGGAATATAGCAGTAAAGAATCATGTGATCTTTGTTGCGTATGAAGTCTGGTAACTTGAATGGTATTTAACTTCGTTTTGCTTCGGAAGCGCTCGCTCGGTAGGGGTGGTCGCCTCGTGTTGAGGGGAACGGGTTCCCAGTTCATCTGCAGTGCTGGTGTGCAGCTCAGATGCGCGTCAGCGCTAGTGAGGGGAGCAACTTCGCGCTCTTCTGTCTCTTATTTGTCATTCGTCGAACAGTTCATTTGTTTTATTATTCACAATCCGATTGGTACGAGATTATTACCAATTATGAGAAGAGAGGGGGGCTTGACTATAAAAGCCGAGGCAACATAGGCCTCGCTCTCTCCATTCTCTACTTCCTTTGTGAACGGGCTGCAAGCCTGGTGTGTGGCCATGGGACTGGGTAAACAAGAACACAATATGGTGGCCGCGAGGCCAACCATGTCAGGATTTGAGCAGGTACGTGTATCTGAATTTATTTAATTAATCTTCCAGTGTTACTAGAAACTTATTAGTGATTACTAAGGATGGGTTCTTTTACTTTAATTTCATGTTGATTTAGTACTGTAGTTTCAGTATACATGCAAGTTTCAGGGGAATTATTTATATAGGGCTTCTCCCTCGTGTTTCTTTTCATTTATTATTGTTTTGCTGAGTGGAAATAAGGCATTGTGCAGCATCAAATATTTATTGCACTTATATGGGGAGTCTTTTAGAATCTGGTGTACTTATTTCTTTCATTCGGTTGTATTCTATTTAAGTAGGGTTTGATACACGTTATCCTGATAGCATATAGGCCACACCAGCTTGCAATCCGGAACCAATGTATTTTCTGTCCAGGAATGCCTGGCAGTTTTGCTTATAAGATAAAAGGTATGTAAACAATATTTTATGTTGGGAGCTATGCACTCCGCATGATTGTATTTGTGAAAAGCATGCTAAATAAGTAATTATATGTTTGTCCGGCCATTTGCATGTATCATTGATATTAACCAATAATGAATTTAATTACTCGGCCGAGACAAGTTTGAAGTGTTAAAATTATAAAATAACATGCATGTATTTTAACCCCTGTTCTGGGAAAGTATTTAAAGAATAACTCTTGTATTGAAACAGGCCCATCAGGCCCTAAATGTATATAAAATAATCTTATTATTTTAATTTGTATGTTCTTCATATTTGGTCATCAGGCCTAAAATCTGTAAATATACTAAATGAAATTTATGTCTTGCCCATCAGGCAGAAAAGAATTTTAAAATTTTAATAATAAAATTCTTTTAGCTTTCACATGCTAAGTTTATATTCTCAGCTGCGAAGTGCATCTAAATAATTTTACATGCTCTTCGTTACGTAACGCCTTTCCCTCCCGTAGTTACCTAGTATTTTATTTAAGGGTCGGCCGAGCTGAGAGCAGCATTCTTCCACGTTTGATCTTCAAGGCAGAAGAAGAGGAATTTAGAGGGGTTGGTTGGGAGGGGGCGTTGCAATTGGTAGCAGAGCGTGGTTAAATTCCACAGTTGCTGTTGCCTTTGTTCAGCTTAAATCTTAACTTGTTTTAATTTCTGAACTTTAAAGTTTAAAAATGTCCCATGTGAAAGCTAAGATTTATTATTGTGTATCTTGTTTATTTATGAGTGTATTATTTTGTAAATATCTTGTTTTTATTGTGTACATATTCTAATATTGCTGGAAATCTGTGTTTCATGTAAAATGGCATCTCCTGTGACTCGTTATGTCCCTGACCCGGACCAATTACTGAAATCTGACATAATCTATGAGCTGCAAATAAGAGGTCTGTCTCCTGATGAGAAAAATCTGGTAGCCGACCTTAAGAAGCAACTAATAGATAACCAGGACAAGGATGTTGACATAAAAAATTGCGGTGAGTCCCTTATTCCTATTTTGCTTGCAGTAGCTAAAGACAGAGTAGAAGCGGTGAGAGAAAAACTTGATAAAAGTGTTCCGGTGTCAGAAAAGGTAAAAAATCGTGCACTTCATGCTTGCCAGAGAGTAGCAGATCTTGAGAAGGTAATTGCAGGAACCGACTTCCTAGCAGAGTTTCAAGATCTTCAAGACCAAGTCAGTGTAATTCTAATCCGAGTGAAATCAACTGATAGGGAGAATGTACATGCTCCAGTGAGCGAGGAGCTTGATAATGAAAAGAAGTCACATAATAGGGAAGTTATGGATTCTTTTGTTAACCCAAATAGACAATCGAGATTTGAAATGAGCGCGACAGGTCAAACTTTCTTCTCACATTGTGATAGTGATTCTGGTAGAGAAAATGTTAGGGCATTTCCTGAAACTCATACTTTTCCTCTTGCCTTCGCTAATCTTCCCCATCCGCTTGCCTCCACTTTGGAAAACTGTTCACTTTTCTCAGATGAAAGTGTAGAGAAAGTTTTAGACTTTCTGGACTTTATCTGTGATTTGAAAAGTCAAGCCGCAGTGTTTCACCTTGATGAACGCAATCTGCTGGCCTACTTATTTTCTAAACTTGGTGGTTCTTTGCGTGACGTTGCCTTAGAAGCCGTCAACAGTGGGTTAGGGCTAGAAGATTTTCACATTAGGCTGTTGGACACCTATGTGCCAGTGCGAGCTAGATCGGCTTTGATTACTAAGCATTTCTACCGCACGCAAGCATTCAATGAGACACTTGCCGAATACTCTCGTAGCATCAAGAAATGTGCTCAGGTGTTTCGACTAGCCATGCCAGAGAGAGAAATAGTAGATGCTGTCATTGAGGGAATGTCGCCTGAAACGCGTTCTAAAGTAGTCTTTGAGAGCAGACCGTCTTCCTTCAGGCAACTAGAGTCGTTATGTGCTAGAGTAAATGCTATCAGTTTTTCCGACTCCTTAAGAGTGGATAAACAAGGCCAGTTAAGTAGTAGTCGTGTCAAACTAAGTGATAGTCATGATAGAGCAAAACCAGTTGCAGGTGGCAACGATAGAAAGCCTATCAAGTGTTACAATTGTGGGAAATTAGGGCATATTGCTAAATACTGCCGTAGTGGGAAAAATCAAACGATGCAAAATGGTAATGTTCAGAAACGCTCTTCGCAATGATGTAGGTCTTACCCAAGGGCCCTGGGTAAACCGAAGATGTCTAGTAGCGCTATATGTGATAGGAAGATGACTGACGAAGTGGTGATGACAAACTCTACTCACTGTAAAGACGTTGACACGCCGGCTAGGGAACTGATCAGCTCTAGGTTGGTGACTGCGACTACGGTTTTTGACAAAACTCACGGTACGGACAGTAGAAGCCAGACAGACCGTTTTTATGCCACGAGGACTTTTGTTAATAGCATATTTCATAAAAGGCGCTCAGACAAAGACATTAGGCCTAGGTTGAAAGACAATAGTGATGATAGTGCAGCGTTTCTAAATAAAAAGGTGCTTAGTAAGAAGATTTTGCCTGTAAATATGGACGATCCGGATCGTACTACGAAAACACCATGTAAAAGAAAGAAGAGAAGTAATCGTAGAAAAAAGAAAGTCCCGAATTTGACTCCTGATAGTGACATTTATGGATTTGACAAGAAAAAAGTTTTCCCACGTCAGTTAGAAGCAATTGTAGATGCCAAGTTGCCTATGATAGAAGTAGAAATTTGCAAATATAGAATGTCGGCATTGCTAGACAGCGGTGCGGCTGTATCTCTGCTCTCAAAAGACGAATATAGTAGAATGTGTTTGGTAAACAAACACGTTCCGAAAATGGTTAGTAGTGAGCTGAAGTTACGCACGGCTGGTGACCAGAATCTTGCCATAGTAGGTCAAGTAAGCCTGAAATTGAGAATTGCTAACTTCACTTGGGTCTGTCCCTTTGTTGTTGCTGAGAATTTACTTATGCCTGTGATTTTAGGCTATCCTTTTATGAGGAAGGTAGGATTGATCCTAGATTTTGATAGTAAACAGTGTAAGTTTAAATTCTTTGAATCTTGTAAGATCGATTTCTTCTATGGACCCCCTTTTTCTAAATTTATTTCTTCTAAGGGCAATTCAGAGACAAATATGTTACCGCCTTTTGATTTTTTCCCTGATTCTGTAAATAATGTATGTGTGGACTTGTCACACTTGCCTTCCGTTGAGAAAAGTCAAGTTAGTAAGATTTTGCAAGATTTCCCTGATGTTTTGACTCCGGAACTGGGTCTTACTAATGTCTTAGAGTATGACATTGAGCTACTTGATGATCAACCGGTCCGTAGAGCACCATATCGCCTCAATCCACCAAAGTTGAAGATCTTGAAAGAACATATTGACGCAATGGTTGAACAAGGAGTCCTTCAGGTCTCCAAGTCCAACTATTCTAGTCCTATCTTTTTGGTGCCTAAGGGTGATGGGCGCTTCAGGCCAGTGGTTGATTTCAGGCACCTCAATGCCAAAATAAAGATAGATTCGGTGCCTATACCAGACATTAACACTGCTTTCAGTTTCTTTTCGGGTGCTAAAGTTTTCTCGTCCCTTGACCTCAATCAGGCTTACTATCAGATACCCCTTACTGAACGTTCAAGGCGTTTGACAGCTATTTCGACTCCGTACAACTCGTTCGAATTTTTAAGAGTCCCATTTGGATTAGCGACAGGAGCCCAGGTCCTTACTAGACTGCTAGATCAAATTTTTTCAGACGTAAAGTTTAAATTTGTGTATCATTATTTGGATGATTTGGTTCTCTATTCTAATTCCTTTGAAGAGCATTTGCAGCATCTTCAAGAAGTGTTCTCGCGCCTACGAGCCGCAGGACTTACAGTTAATCCTGATAAGGTTACTATAGCCGCTAGGAGACTGTCATTTCTGGGTCATCTGGTTTCAGCTGACGGCGTTGCCATCGACCCAGAACGCACCGAGGCAATTAGAAAATTTCCCCCTCCCAAGAATGCCAAGGGCGTAGCCAGGTTTATAGGGATGGTCAACTTCTTCAGGAAGTTTGTACCAAATATGGCTGAACTTTCCTCCCCTTTGAATGATCTAAGAAAGAAAAGTTCTAAATTTGTCTGGTCTCCTGCTTGCCAAGAAAGTTTTGAAAAATTGAAGTCCGCCATTATGAATCCCCCCGTGCTTGCCATGC
Source organism: Ectobius pallidus (assembly GCA_964059195.1). Taxonomy (NCBI): domain Eukaryota; kingdom Metazoa; phylum Arthropoda; class Insecta; order Blattodea; family Ectobiidae; genus Ectobius; species Ectobius pallidus. Next base: position 139,268,623 of record CAXKWD010000007.1, read on the forward strand.
CAGACTTCTCTAAAAAATTTGTAATTCAGTGCGACGCCTCACCGGTGGCCATAGCTTCTGTTCTCTTGCAAGAATTCGAGGAAGGAAGAAGGCCTGTAGCTTATGCTTCCAGGACTTTGACCGCTCCTGAACGCATGTACTCAATGTATGAGCTTGAAGCTCTCGCTGTCTTGTTTGCAGTAGAGAAATTCAGGGTCTATGTTGAACATGTGGAATTTGAGCTTGAGACAGACTGTCAGGCCTTAAGCTGGGTCTTAGCGAAGCCACGGACAACCGGCAGGATCGCTAGGTGGGCAGTGCGTCTCTCTGCATTCAAATTTAAGGCTAGGCATATCCGAGCTACTGAGAATCAGGTGTCCGATGCTCTAACGCGGATGTTCAGTCCGGAGGAGATCTTGGGCAGTCCTGATTGCAGTATCGAGGATCCTAAAGAGTTGTCAGGGATGGTGGGTAACATTCTGGGTGAGTTTCCCTTAGCTTTTACGGCATTAAAGGATCACCAAGCCAGTGATGAAGAACTTGCTCCTCTAATCGCCCGCTTGCAAAGTGGAGAAGATGTACCGCAGTACATCTTTAGAAATAGTGTTTTATATAGTGCTCCTGCGCATAGATCTCAATCTAGAATTGTGCTGCCCTCTGCCTTAAGGGACATGGTTTTCAAGTATTACCATGAATCTCCGGTGGGTGGCCATCTAGGATTTTATAAGACGCGAGCCAAAATACGAGAAACTTTCACTTGGAAGGGCATAGATGGGTTTATTAGAGCCCAGGTTAGAGCATGCCAGAAGTGCAGCTCGGCAAAACCTGCTCAGTGCACTAAGCTCGGATTCTTGTCATCCGAAGTGCCCAAGGCTCCTTTGGACAGGCTCTTTATAGATTTCGTGGGGAAATTTCCTAGATCTAGATCCGGTAATTCTTACATTTTGGTAGCTGTAGATTCTTTTTCTAAATTTGTCTGGATGTTTCCTGTTCGAGTAGCCACTTCTAATTCAACTATAGAGTGCCTCAAAAGAATCTTTTCTACAGTAGGCTTTCCGCGTAGTATAGCATCTGATAATGCCTCGTATTTCATTTCGAGAAAGTTCAAACAGTTTTGCTTTTCCCTGGGAATTCAACACGTAAAGACTGCCCCTTTTCATCCGTCGCCCAATCACAGTGAACGTTTTAATAGGAACCTGAGGGCCGCTCTGATAGCGTACCACTCAGAGGATCATGCTGCATGGGACAGAGAGCTGTTCTGGTTGCAATTTGCCTTCAATTCAGCCCAGCATGAATCGCATAAACAGACTCCTTTTCAGTTGATGTTTTCATTTAAACCTAACAGTCCTCTTACTAATGCCTGGTCAATCAGTGATCTCTTACCAGAAGTCAAGGATGCTGCTACTGTCAGACAGATCTGGAAAAGGGCTGCTGACTATCTGAAATTAGCGCATCAGAAAACAGAGAAGAGATATAATGCTGATCGGATTCCAGTGAATTTTAATGTTGGAGATAGGGTTTATGTTAAAAACTTCCCTAAAAGTAAAGCAATAGATAGATTTGCCGCTAAACTCGCGGTCAAGTTTCGTGGTCCTTTCAACGTGGTGAAGTTTCTTACTCCAGTGACTGTTTTACTTAAAGACTCGGATTCAAATAAGACTATAAAGGCTCATGTTAGTCATTGCAAAAAGACATAGTAATTCCCTGACTGCTTAGCTGACTTTCCCTTTGTAAGACATAAATTTCAGCATGATTATAAGAAGAGATGGTCTTCGGTTTCTCCTGTCATCCGACATCATGTCTAGGCGAGTCGGTGATGAATACTGGGGAGTACGACAGAAGAACCTCGATGTCTGAAGTTCCGGGGAGTCCCTCCTTGCAGATGACGGGATGGGGAGATATGGTCTGGTCTCAACAAGGAGATCCACACCATAGGAGAAGAGGAATTTCATCTCGCCTTATTAAAGTATCTTTCTACTAATTATGTCTTATATTTATCAGGATTTTGATTTCCTGACTCAATTAGGTCATCTATATTAAAATCTTTATTTGAATTATAGAAGATTGACTTTTCCCAAACTAGACTTATTGTATATAGCTTGTTATTATCTTTATGTAAAATTTGAATCAGTTTCTTAAATTTGTAGGTTAGGATTAATCCAATCATTTACCAATATTTCTATTTTCTCATGAATTTATCCTGTCTAATATTTTGTAATTTATGGATCTTAAGCAATTTTAATTATAATATTTAGTCTAGTCTCTTTCTCTTCTTAGGACGTCTTATTTCTCTAGAGTAAAGTTTTGTTTTGGATAATCTCAAACTTAATTTTCTTAAATAGTAATTTTGATTATCATCTTAAATGTAACTTCGAGATCAATAAGCGTAGGAGGGTCTGATTTATGTTATGTATCTTGTCTTGCCATAGTCTGCCGCTTGCCTTGTACTTTCAGAAGCAGTAATGGGAGGTGGAGTAGACTCACTAGATGTCATACTGTTGGGCGTCTTCCTCAACGAGCTACCTGACCAGCTGCTCAGTCGCTGTGAGGGTTTGTGGACGCTGACTCGCAATTTCGTCTACTCTCTCCTCGGAAGGCAACAGTGAACTGGCAGTGAGCACCAAAACAAGGACGTATACCAAGTATGGACTATAAAGCCATGTGAGAGTGTGAAATCTCCGAATGAAGGTATGATTCGTCCATTTTAATGTCGGTGCATGTGTGAGTCAGGGGCCGTTGTGGAAAGGCCATAACTCTATGAACAGTTTTAGTGATGTCTTTCTTATTAAATTGGAATATATTAAGCAAGATATTCCAAGTCATGGACAGGGAGAATTGAGCCAATATTAAAAATAATATCAATTTTTAAAGGGCATGACATTGGCTCAAGTTGGATAAAACAGATTTAAATTAGAATGGAATTTTAATTAGTAGTATGGGAATGAAGTATCTGTTTTACTCAGGAATATAGCAGTAAAGAATCATGTGATCTTTGTTGCGTATGAAGTCTGGTAACTTGAATGGTATTTAACTTCGTTTTGCTTCGGAAGCGCTCGCTCGGTAGGGGTGGTCGCCTCGTGTTGAGGGGAACGGGTTCCCAGTTCATCTGCAGTGCTGGTGTGCAGCTCAGATGCGCGTCAGCGCTAGTGAGGGGAGCAACTTCGCGCTCTTCTGTCTCTTATTTGTCATTCGTCGAACAGTTCATTTGTTTTATTATTCACAATCCGATTGGTACGAGATTATTACCAATTATGAGAAGAGAGGGGGGCTTGACTATAAAAGCCGAGGCAACATAGGCCTCGCTCTCTCCATTCTCTACTTCCTTTGTGAACGGGCTGCAAGCCTGGTGTGTGGCCATGGGACTGGGTAAACAAGAACACAATATGGTGGCCGCGAGGCCAACCATGTCAGGATTTGAGCAGGTACGTGTATCTGAATTTATTTAATTAATCTTCCAGTGTTACTAGAAACTTATTAGTGATTACTAAGGATGGGTTCTTTTACTTTAATTTCATGTTGATTTAGTACTGTAGTTTCAGTATACATGCAAGTTTCAGGGGAATTATTTATATAGGGCTTCTCCCTCGTGTTTCTTTTCATTTATTATTGTTTTGCTGAGTGGAAATAAGGCATTGTGCAGCATCAAATATTTATTGCACTTATATGGGGAGTCTTTTAGAATCTGGTGTACTTATTTCTTTCATTCGGTTGTATTCTATTTAAGTAGGGTTTGATACACGTTATCCTGATAGCATATAGGCCACACCAGCTTGCAATCCGGAACCAATGTATTTTCTGTCCAGGAATGCCTGGCAGTTTTGCTTATAAGATAAAAGGTATGTAAACAATATTTTATGTTGGGAGCTATGCACTCCGCATGATTGTATTTGTGAAAAGCATGCTAAATAAGTAATTATATGTTTGTCCGGCCATTTGCATGTATCATTGATATTAACCAATAATGAATTTAATTACTCGGCCGAGACAAGTTTGAAGTGTTAAAATTATAAAATAACATGCATGTATTTTAACCCCTGTTCTGGGAAAGTATTTAAAGAATAACTCTTGTATTGAAACAGGCCCATCAGGCCCTAAATGTATATAAAATAATCTTATTATTTTAATTTGTATGTTCTTCATATTTGGTCATCAGGCCTAAAATCTGTAAATATACTAAATGAAATTTATGTCTTGCCCATCAGGCAGAAAAGAATTTTAAAATTTTAATAATAAAATTCTTTTAGCTTTCACATGCTAAGTTTATATTCTCAGCTGCGAAGTGCATCTAAATAATTTTACATGCTCTTCGTTACGTAACGCCTTTCCCTCCCGTAGTTACCTAGTATTTTATTTAAGGGTCGGCCGAGCTGAGAGCAGCATTCTTCCACGTTTGATCTTCAAGGCAGAAGAAGAGGAATTTAGAGGGGTTGGTTGGGAGGGGGCGTTGCAGTCTGATCAAGCTGTTATTGTAACTTATTAATGTTAATATAAAAACTACATCGTGATTACATTGTAAATGCCATTGGCAACATTCCTTGGACATCCTAGGCCATAGCACAAATTTACACAAAATTAATTTTAATAATTTAAATAAAACATTGATCTTGTAAATCAGAATTAATGAAAGCGTAGCGAGGAAACGACAAAACTAAACCACTTAACATTCACAATAATCATATATCGAATCGAATAACTTCCACTGCGTGCGAGGAGCATTCAGATTTCCGTTCGAGGTTCTATTTATTAGATGATTTTATTTAGTTAAACTTATTTTCCGATAGAGGTCAGATTGAAAGGTGGTAAGCCTCGACAGCTAACTAGTAGGAAACTATGGTATTACTTGTGGATAAAGCTACTTTTCTTTTTCTTATCCCCGGAGTGCCAAGCCTTACCTCTGGACACACAAGATATTACATGAAAACAGTAGTAGTACAGTGTTGTTATTATTAGCAACATGCTTACAACAAAAGCCAAGAGAAAACCAAGAGCTGGATATATATCAAAATTTAAAATTCGTGAGTAGGTTGATTAAGTAAAATATAAAACGCTTTGTTAAAAATAGTCGTAGAAATTGGTGTACGACTCATGGTTGCGTCGTACCCTCGTACAAATCTATGAAATAGTCGTAAGTATGGCAACCCCGTCTTAAGGTAACTGCAAAATTAGTTACTACAAATAATTAAGGAATCGCGCACAATGTGCATTATCTTAACCTAAGACTTAACCTACCCAGTCCTGAACCCGGGGAGGGGATCTTTCACTACTGAAAAATCCCCCACCCGGCCGGGAATCGAACCCGGGCCGCCGGAGTGGAAGGCAAGCGTGCTACCGACTCACCCACGGTACTACATCCATATTATTATTGAGAAAACACCATTTTCCTATTCATAATAACCATCATATTATTATTTCTTTTAAATAAGAGAAATCGTAACACTTGAAACACAGAAAAATAATAAAATTATGGCTGATGAATTTATGCACTAATGTAAGCATCCGCCGACTAAAATCATCAGTGGGTCATAACTCTGAAATGGACTCGCAACATTTAATAAAGTATCTAGTTTCCAAATAATGACAATTTTTATGCGGGAATAAATATGTTCAAATGTTAAAATACAGTATTAACCTAATAACGTTATATTTCTGCTTTTAAGCATTTTTTGCTGCGACGGGTATGTGCGTCATTGGCACTAAAAGCTAGGGAATACCTACTGTTGCATGAAATATTCCTCAGACAGAAGACTACGGTTTTGGGATAAAAATCCTAGTCTCATTCATTCTAAGAAAATAATCTACACTATACACCGGATTACTATACTCATCTCTTCTGAATTAAATTCCAGTGTGCATACACGCAATTAATGAAATGAAATGAAATGAAATGATTAGCCTAAATGTCCCGTTAAGGGCAATGGCCTCCTCGAAGAGGGTAAGCTCGAATACACCTACATGTGGTGAGCTATTCCACATGAGGGATATTTGTGCTCTTGGGCTTTTATGCAATTCCTGGTCTATGTCCACTTACATTAGTCTGGGTCATTGTGCACTTCATTGTAGTTTACGTCCTTACACTTGTTACGGTCCTATACACTTGTCTTCGTAAGACTTCGGTCGCATATGCACTGGTTTCAGTTGAACATAACTTTAAATAGGTTGAACCTGAAGGTCAGATTTAAAATAATTTAAAATGTTAAGCTCTTCGTGACAACATTCGCAAGTTCACGAATTCCATGACTGCAAAGTTTCAGTTAACCTAGTAACAGACAAATTAATATTTTTAGCAGCGAGACAAAAGTACATGTCCCATTCTGGGATACAATGAATCAAAACGTATTTATATAGGTCTATTTAGACTTACTAACTGCAACTTAAAAGTGGAAATCAAACTAAATTAAACTAGTTCCACTTTCTTATATTTGCATGAAAAGGTGTTAAATAACTTTTTAACAGATAGGCCTACCACTAACCTCGTTCAATAAAATTTTAATAACCACAGAACCTGACTTGCTCAGTTTTTATCTGTTTACTTTTGTTTTGCCTGTGTTTTTGTGTTATTACACTTTTTTTGCTTAAAATTTAGTAAACTCGTCTAAAACGGCTATTATTATTATTATTATTATTATTATTATTATTATTATTATTATTATTATTATTATTATTATTATCATCATCATCATCATTATCATCATCATCATCATCATTTGAGAAACAATGGCTTCGAGAATGAATAAAATCACTTCACTGTCACAAATGTGTTCTTCTTCCCGTTATTTGTAAAAATAATCAAGTGCTACATTGTACATTGTAGTTAGTAGTAATTCAACAAAAACAAACATAAAAGAAAAAGGATGCCATGAAATAATACCATGACACTGAAAATAAAATATAGAAAATTTAGCAAAACAGATCACTCTGCAATTAAAAATAATTTGTATTTTATAAAAAATTAAAAGGAAAAGCCATCGGGATGAAATTTAATTCATAGGAATTACACTCACGATACAAATGACAGAATGAAGATCGTATACTAGCATGAAATAGTACAAAGAGGTGAAGGCAACACATGACTGGGATTTAAACGTCTTCAAACTTTTCGGGAATTACCAAAGAATGGCTCGAAGAAAACCTCTAGCATACATATACATTGATTAAGAACACAATTTTGATTCGGTGCAAGCCAGTTAGTGTGCTTTTATTCTGGTCTGCTGTTAGCTTACCTGAATGAAGTTATCTATGTCTTATATGCACCATTGGTAGCACTGACTACCCTATGGTAGCTCGAATCGATCCATGAATGGTTGATTCACAGTATGCCGTGATCTCACAACTGTTAGTTTTGTTTTTTATACAACAAAGCACGAAAGTAATTTAGGTATATATGTATATTTTTTTTCGTATAATCCGTTACATTTTATTCATGGAATAGTCTTAATAAATCCAAGTCGATTTGACGAGTTTCATCAGATAAATTCGTCAACTCTCGTGGGATTACCTATGATAAAATAGTAAATAAATAAATTAGAGCAATTTGTCATTATCCTTTTCGTTAGCATTCTATGCTATCCACTATCGACATCTAGTGGAATAAAGAGGAGATAACGGGGCCACATGTATACTTATTTATTACTAAATTAATTTTCTACCTGAAAGTTTGTGAAAATTAGTCGCGTGTGATTTTTTTAAAATACTTATTGAAAAGAACGCAGAAATAGAAATTGAAGTAGGCCTAGTATGGAAATGATGTTTTGACGTGTTCACTTTTCCTTATAAATACATGATTATTAGAAAAGATATCGATCGATCAACACGGAAATGAATACCCCTATGCAAATAACTTCGCATGATGTGGCCCAGTAATGCTTTATATCTTTGTACGTTGCTTTTTACTTAAGCCTTCACGCCTGTCTAATTACTTCCGCAAAGTAACCAGGGTGAATGAACCCATTATTCATTATGACACCTATTTAAGAAAAACCTCTTTATATTGACTGACTGACATTTTTCTGTAACCGCGGCCTGGTTTGTTCTCGCGACCTTCGGATCTGTTTGTATGATACATTTTCTTTTTATTCATGTAAGAGACCAAATATTTGAATTTTCATTATCAACTTAACAGTTAACTAAAGTAAATTGCAACCATTTGCAACGTTTAAAGAAATATATTGTTTGTCTGTAAGAATATTTAATTTATACTGTACTAAGTTATTTCAAGCTTGAAACCGGTATCGGCAGAATTAGGGAAGCCCACCACCATTAGACCACTCATCTTTCTTCTCACTCTTCACTAAATTAATTTTGAAAATTCAGTGAAAGGTTTATATTCCTTTGAAGTGAAATAGAAATTCTGGGAAGAGTGAGAGAGAAATAGCAGCATTTTTACATGATAAGATAAATTTGACTTTATTGGGACTTTTCATCTGACGATTTTGTGACTGAACCTTTTAGCTGGCCAAAGTACATAATTTTTCGATAATATTCTTTGTACAAGGTATCGGGCTGGCACAAACTCAAAAACAGGTGTTTGATTTAGCAGCTTCTTCCTTGCTTAACATTCGCATAACATTAAAATATTGTTAAAAATATCAAAACATAATCCTGGGATTTTAAACGTGTACTAAACCCCTCAAGTTATGAACGTTAGCAAAAAATTCATTTAGATATGCATTCTTGTGTCTAAACGTTTGAATTTTAGCATGTATTTGACCATACTCGCCAAACCAAAATACGTCCAATTTATGTATTTGGATACGTCAGAGTATAAATGAGGCGTTTAGAAGACAAGGGGTATAAATGACAAAAAAACAAGTTTGGGGACAAAAAAGTTTAAAGTTAAACTGTGGTCTAATATGATGTAGGTTATCTCTTATCCTCCAAGCCTAGGTTGCTGTTAATATGAGTGGTTTTTCCTGTCAAGATCTCACTTATGCCCTTTATATTTATCATTTACCTAATCATTCCTGCATTTAAATTTTTTTTTGTAAAATGTCACTTGTACCCCTTGGCCTTTAGGCGCCTCAATTTCGAACGAAGGATGGCATTTCTAGCACATTCTGTACAGTAGGCTATATGGAATTCGCATGTAAGAGTGTTCCAGGAACAGGCTTTGTTCATAAAATAAAATAAAAATGCGTAAACATTTCCAAGCCATTAAAAATATTCCAATTTGAGAAAACTAGGGTTATATTTCTCGGAATTCATCGACTGAACTTCCGCTGAAAGTTACTCACGTCTATCATCCTGCTACAGTACATCCTTTCATCCCCCTAACTTTGCACCCTTGTCCTAACCCTTCCTCTATCAGTCTTCTCTTTTCGCTTAAAAGTGAATTCTCTAGGCATAGCAGAATATATAAATTTGTTATCCTTCGATCAATTCTAAAAATACACGATTTAAGAATAATCTACTCACCTTAATACAGTCCCTTATGTATGGCATAACTGGATGGAAAAGTGCTTTAATAAATAATTATTATGCTTAAAAATCGTATTATTAAATTTATCTACCTAAACCTCTCAACTACTCGTCTAAATTGATATTTTCTGTATTTAACGTGCATGGTTTCTATGAAATTTAGTAATTATATTTTATTAACTTGCATTAATATAAATTCAACTTTTAAATCACATCCACATCTCCATATATACAATACAAGACAAAACCAAACTAACTATTTAATTAAACCTAAACGTTTTACATCTGCAAGTATAAAATACAACTCTAATTTTGTCCCCAAATTATTCAATCCCATTGTTAAAAATAATCCGGAATTAATTAATCTGAACAATTAAAAATGTGTGAAAATAATTCAGTTTATAGCATTAACATTTATTTTTTATATTTATTTTATCTTTCTTTCTTTCTTCGTTTTAAAATTTCCTTCTTGCTATTACTGTAACTGATTGTATTTTTATTTAATGTATTTATAGATTATTAATTTATAAATTGCCCCTGACCATGACCATGTGCATAGCAGCTCATTCGGGTGGAGTCCTAATAAAAAAAGTTAACAATTGCAAACAAATTGTTCATATGTATAATTCATTCAAGACAATAAACCAACTTTCAACCGTATTGTTAAAATGAAAGAAAAGCACTATGTTTATTGTACAAGAGATCCGACAAGTCTCTGGTACTAAAAATACTGTAAATATAGTGGTGACGTTTAGTTTAAAAATTTCATTTGAGATGCCCATACAGTTTTCTCAACCCTATGCCTCAATCTTAAAATTGCGCGTTCTGTTGCGTTCATTCTCAAATAAGACTGAATTTTTCTTGAAACGTGACTTTAGCTATTATCACTGATTAAACAAAGGAATTCTGGCACTTGGTTATATTAGTTTACCTGATTTCATTTTAGATATCTTATACCTGTACTGCTCGTACTTGAATTTTTAAAGTCACAAAATCGCCCACAGCAGAACAGGTTGCTCTTTTCAGAGTTCTCGTAGAGGGATAAAAGCTTTATAAATATTCATGCTCGCTTAATTCTGATTCTTAGAAGACGTCTAAAGAAGATAATTCTTTGTGTGATATCATTAAGAGATGATTGCTAAGAAAGAATATACATTGTCTTATTTTTGCGACATAAATGAACGTTTTCCGGGAAAAGACTAGGAAAATCACTCTCTTGCTGTCACATGAATTGCTTGTTTTTACATTCTACATGAAGAATTGATGAAACCCCCTTACTGGGGACAAAGAAAGAAAGATACAGAAAGAGATAGATACTAAACAGATATAAAGAGAGTGAAAGCTAAGGTCAGAGGGAGAGCATTAGAGAATAAGAGTCTGAGGCATTGATTGGATACTATATTAGTACGGCTGTAATTAAGTACCAGAATGGTACCGTATTTTCTGAGATTGTGTGGTGGTCAGGAAAATCTGTCTGTCTGTCCTTGTGCCTGTACGCGCGATAACTCAAATACGCTCTATCGGATTTTCATGAAACTTGGTAAACGAATTTATAACGTCCATGGGGAGAAGCCTATTGATTTGGACCAAATCGGTTGACGGTACCGGAGCAATGCCCTACTTAGCGCCTATTTTATGGTAATAGATTAGATAGAATCGATCAAATGCAAATCAGTTCTCATGGCAACATATTGTTTTACAGTGTTCATATACGAATTTGGAAGTTGCAATACAGATAGCTTTGACAAATAACACTACCTTCACATATGCTTATCAAACTTTAGACCTCTGTTCTTCCGTAAGACCTGCTTAATGCATCGATCTGCAGCTCAACTCGGAGATAGATTAAACAATTAACTTATTTCCTGCATATCATAATTGCAATTATCATTGATTAAACAAATGCATTCGGGCACTTTGTTATATCACTTTACCTGAGTTTATTAATTTATTAATAAGCACTGAAATACGTACCGACTTCCGTAGGAAGTTTACATGTTGAATACATATAACTTAGGACTTAAGGAGCGATCCCACCTATCTGGGCATCTTATCACTTGGCCATTTGGAACGGTTACAGAGACAAAATTCTTTATTTTATTTTGTGTTGATTGCCAGATACTTCAAACCGATGTTTTGTTATGACATTAAAAATTAAATCAAATGGTTACAGTCACTTTATTAAATTTACAGAGTTAACACGAATTTGGACCATAATAAAACTAAGCATTTTAAAAATATTCCATTAAGTTATTTCCCCAGTATAAGCTTACATGTTCTAATTTATTTATTACCTTTCTCTATCGTTGATGTCCTAGGATGGACATCAAAAAGTTTTCATTTAATTTAATTCGTTTTTAGTTACTTTTTTATTAACTGAAAGAAGAACCTTGACTGTTCCTACTAGCTTCTTGTTTAGGTAAAGAGAGTTACCGGATCTAAATATCTTGTTACTTAGTTAAACCAATAGCCTAAGTTACCCTCCAAACTGGCTGTCCCTAACGACTTCTATTTTTCAGGAAAATAAACAGGTGACAGCTCATCATCTCATGTTCCTTGTTTATCTAGAACTCTGCGAAACTCATTCATTGAAGATATGATAGCATAATATGAGACCCTGCCAGGGAAACCCAAACATAAGTCTGTCAAGTTTCCGAATAACAACAGAAAAGAGATGTCAGGGTGATTTTTAGATTTCGACGCCATCTATTGAACTACATTCTCTGATCACAAGAAACATAAAGACAGTGTTGTCAGTTTGGAAAGAGATCTGAGATTTTAGAAACCCATCCATAAGCCGCAATGGAAATATAACATGGTCCCTCATGGTTTCTTTGCTGCTTTTTGTGAGAAAAAAATTAACACGGGCAACAGAATCACTTGCTGTGCTGTAGTAATGTAGTTGGACATTCTCTTCGTGTGACAAACTTTCAGCACGGTATTTGAGTATTGTGAAACTGGCCTTTAAAACGTGGAAAAGTTCTATCTTTGGAGGACAATTGCCATAAAATATATTACATATTTCTTAAATAAAGTTCGCGGTGGTGAAGTTTTGAGCTAGAGGTATATTATAGGCCTATACTTTTTTCTTATAATGATCAGAATTTTATGCTGAATTTGAATCCATTCAATTCATAAAATTGAGGATGTCACTATACATTAAAAAATCTAACGTTTCTGCTTTAATTTTGCAGTGATACATCAGAACTCCAAGGATATCTTTGGCAATAGATAGTGAAAACCGCCATGGGAAAAGAAACAACATATACCCTCACGCTTAAGAATAATGGTACGGTAATCCACCTGATAGAGGATGGTCCCGTACCACCCACAGTGCCTGGAGCCTTTCTGGTGTTGGACTTCAGTCTGGGTTTGTGTCTGAACCTGGTGCTTGTCTTTACAATTCTCACCTGCCCTGTACTCCGACGTCTGTCTTTCAATCTAGTCCTCCTACATCTTTGCGTCGCCTGTGCTCTCGACTGCTTCCTCAACATCGCTGCCGCCGTCGGCTTCATATTCATCACACGTAAGTAGTCTCGTATTTCATATTGGCAATTATTAAGTTATTTTTTGCCTATAACGTTGTAAATTTTGGAGGCCCTAAGGAATGCATAATAGGCCAAAAATATAATATATCATTTATATTGATTCTGATTTAAAAATTCCTTACGACAAAAACTGTTTTGAATCATACTACAGTAGAACTCCAATTATTCATATTAATTGGGGCCGGACCAGATCCGGAAAATCAAATATCGGATACTTGTATAATAAAAAATACAGGATGATTGGATAATTCATCAAAAAGATAATTTCTTTAAAGAATCTTGTACAGTACTGTACTTACATAAAGTGTCACGTCTTAAACATATCGGTCAGAATCAGTTGTTTTCTTGCCAAACTGCCGACTTTTTTCGGCTAAAAGTTTTCCTTTTACGCAAATAATCGGCCCTAAAAGAGGATTTCCCAAATGCTCGCTGCTGCAAAAACCACTTGAACACGGTCTCAAAGCGATCCGGATAATTGGCGACCCGGAGAGTTGAAGTTCGGATAATTGGAGCTCTACAGTAGTGGCATATTTTGTTATAAGTTATGTGACCCTTCAGCATAAAATTCTGAGCATTCTATAAAAGAAATTATACCTCTTTCTCAAAAACTCCGAAACTTTATTGTTCAGAAAGTATAATTTATGGCTATTCATCTCCTAAGGTAAAAAAAAATATCATGTTTTCAAGTTCAGTTTACCAATACTATAATACCATACTCAACACTAACAGAAAGCATAACTGCAGCATAGTAAGTGTTTCTGATGCCCGTATTTAATTTCTTTTCACCAGAAGTAATACAGAAAACATTAGGGACCATGTAAAATTTCCATTGCGATTTACGGATGGGTTTATAAAATTAAGCCTCTTTTCAAACTCAATATACTATGGTTGGCAATACTGTCTTTATGTTTGTTATGATCAGAGAATGTAGTACAAGAATGAAACCAATAAATGACTCCTAAATCTAAGTATCTACATCTTACATCCTGAAAGCTGTGTTTCTTTGATACCTGAAAATGTGTTTTCCGACTTATAAGGTTGGCTTTCCCTGTACAGTCACGTAAGTTATAAAAAAACTATATTAGTATATAATGAGATATATACCGTACATATTTTGTAGGATTGTTAATTACAAGAAATATTTTCACAGCATGTCCCATCTTCCAGTTGTTTTGGAAGCTGTAATTTACATTTTTATACATAAAATTTACATACATAAAATTTTTACATAAAACTTATATTTTAAGTTAAATTACTTACCATTAGTTAGTACCTAATTGCCTCGTAGTAATCAAAACTACTTCTCTTTCCCGTTTATCAAACGGATACTGTTTAAAAATTCAACTTCGAGTTAGGGCTAAATTTGTTTTACGGGTGATTTATTGACAGATCAGGCAGACGATAAATTGTGACTGATGTCTATGTCATGCATTCCTCCTCTGAGAATGAAAAGTTATGTTTGTTCAAGAAGGTTAGAGATCGGAACCTATAAACTATTTATATTCCACATTGAAGAAAATGTCGATAAACTTCAGGAATCGCTTATTCATAAAAATCAGAATAAATAATTGATTACCTCGTTTACGAACGACAGGTGAAGTCACTTATCTTATTTCTGTCAAGTGTCAACCATTTGATTTCTACTTAACCTGGTAAAGAATTAAATCAATTCTTACACACTGTTGCTTGAAAACAACTTTCAACACAGAAATATGTTTACTGTATAAGACTGCCTATAAAAAAGACGACTAGCTGATTCAGAAATAGCTGGTGATTGTGTTATTGTATGTAATGTAATGTATGAATTTTCCTTCTAAATTATTCTAACATATATCAGGGTCTCATTTTCTACTAGAAATAAAGTTTCTATGCATTAAAAAGAAATGCTTAATTATTTATTCATTTTTATATTAATTGATCATAACATGTGCGGTAGAATATTATTTTATTTTATTAAGGGAAATTTACATAGAACTTTGATCAACTGTGTTTTATTATTTTCTCTACCCACACCATAGGTAATATGATTAGAGGAAGTACTATGTTTGACTCTGGAATTCGAAGATGAGTTTTCAGCAGCAACTAAGGAGAATAACTATAGAAATAAGTGATTTCTATAAAAATAAAATTATAATGAATATTTTGTTCAGTTGTCATTTTGTAATATGTAGGTGCACATTCCATTTGCTAAGTTGTCACAGATTATCTCGAATCTATAGGCCTGGATAAGAAAAGTGTATAGTCTACATGGCATAGGCCTACAAACATATTAGTATTACATGATTTACGTATGTTGTACTACTAAATTCTTTGTTTGTTTTTCCTCAAACCCGAATTCAATTTATAAACAATATTTTCTGATGAGTAAACCTTATTTAAAACCGGTCTGTAAGGGTATCTTGGTAAAACATGTAATGTTAAATGAAAAGAAAATGTTACATTTATATGTACTGGATCACTCACTTAAAACGCTTATAATGTTACACGTAACAAAAATGTTACCTACGGGATCGCTTGCTAAAAAGACATCAGACTGTATTGAGTCATTTGCTAAAACCGGATGTAACGTTACATGTGACAAAAATGTTCTGTCTTTAAATCTAGTAACGGAAAAGTTACATCAGTATCCGAGTTCGAGACAAAGAGTCTAGAAATGGTGTGAGGAGGCTGTGGGTTCGAGTCCCGCCTCGGGCATGGGTGTTTGTGTGTCATAAAGAAAACACGGAAAACAAGGAAAGAACAGAAAAAAGACAAGGGAAAACCCGAAAACAAGAAAAAGAATAGAAAGAAAGAAAAGAAAAAAAGATACTCGGGAAGCAAGATGGATGATCGTGGTGGAATGTGTCCACCCCCATAGGGGGCACCTAGATTTAGGCAGCACTCACAAAACATTACACATACATCCGCTTCCCCGATACAGCACACCAAATTTTTTTAGTTATGGTTTGTATAAATTGC
Source organism: Ectobius pallidus (assembly GCA_964059195.1). Taxonomy (NCBI): domain Eukaryota; kingdom Metazoa; phylum Arthropoda; class Insecta; order Blattodea; family Ectobiidae; genus Ectobius; species Ectobius pallidus. Next base: position 139,284,522 of record CAXKWD010000007.1, read on the forward strand.
TTCGCATAATATCTAGTGTCCCTTTGAATAAGAAGAGGCGAATTTCTTTTAAAATGTGGGATGAAATTTTAAATTCTTCAATGGAATTGACAAAGAATTCGCCGTAGGCCTATTCACTCGGAGGCTATATTGTATTCGCCCTATTCAGAATTAAGATAGGTTTTAGTGGATCATGCTTAGTATACATGTTGTTTTTTACCTTTTTTCGATGAGAGAATTGCTGGTCTTCTGGTGTTCAGTGGCCTCGGTTTACACCAAGACCGCTCTTCACCTCTAAAAAGAGGCCCCTATCTATGCTCCTTTCTAAGTACTACTTTTGTTAATACCTTGAGGTGTCCAGCAGTATTAGGAATGGAGCATGCACAGACTACACTTCAAAATTCCATGCCAAAGCACAGAATTGTGAAGTGAAGGTCTGAATCTTAGTGTTGTCTTCCTCAGCTTGTTCTTGATTTAGAAACGTTTTTTTCTTGATGTCACAAACACTAAATAAAAATACAAACACTATCTTCTAGTCTTCTTGTTTCTTGATATAGGAAAGTTTGTACACACATCACTATTAAACACCGATAAACACAGAAAAAGTAAAACTCGACATCAATGCTGGGTACTCCATGATGGCGTCGATAATATCTGCAATTAGAGAAATATTTTTTTATATAACAATTATATATTAAAAGCAAAGAAACATAAAATGGTGAATATTACATAACAGATAAACCCATGTGAAAATTTAGCACATTCAATCCCTCCCCCTTCCAGAAAGAATTATCTGGTATTTTGTTCGGTTGTTGAAAGTAAGTACCTAACTAAATGTGCACAGAAAATAGGAAAGCCTGTTTTTAATACGAAAGTAGGGTTTAAATAATTTGCATTGTCAAGCCAACAGCGATGAATTAGGTGTCGGGGATAGAATTAGGCTATTTACGGGCTTATAATAGCATACTCACTACCCATCACTAATTCCTGCCATTATGTGAGGCTGACGCAATTCAATATGCACTCCCTGCAATACTGCCTCTTAATCTATATAAATATGTGATTTAAAAATATATTATAAAACTTATTTTATTTTATAAATCAATGGTTCTCGCTTGTATTCTTCCAGTGGAGATAGGATTAAATTTCTGTGTTTACAATTCGTACTATACATTCATGCGGTAATTTGTGTCGTCATATCGGGTAGACTACAGTTTACGTAGTTCTAGTTGCTGAAGCTGTTTCTGAGAGATCTGTCGTCTGTCGCGGTGAAGAGGGAGGCACGGTCAACAGGTTCAGAGCCAGTAGTATTCACAGTCTCAGAGTTGTCCCATCCTCCCTCTAAGCTTTCGTTTCACCTGAACGGCTACAGTTATCACTGGACTGCAGTTCTGATGAAGAGGGATGCGGTTGTTCTGGAAAGTAGTGTTTTAGCAAAAAATAAAAAACCTCAACCACAGACTTAAAAATATACATCATTGTTTGGGAGGCAGGTCCTGAATTTTGTACTTAGCGAAGGACTCTGACATTTAGGCCTACATGATTCAAAAATGAAAATACTTAGGTATATGATAATTTCAGTCGAAGTATGATATATTCGAGTAGGTTGTATGATCTCTTTGTTGTGAGTTCAAAACAACCCTGGGTACACCCCAGCGGATTGCAGAGATGTTAGGAAGTCGCCGCAAAAAGATCACACGACCTATCTAAAATTATCATACTTCTTGTGAAATTATCATAGCAAACTTTTTTGGGGGGGACCATAGCCTGGAAGCCTAATTGTTAGGGTCCTTCACTGTCTTAGTACAAAATTCTGGGTCTTCCTCCCAAGCAACGCGGCATATTTCTTTTAAGTCTATGAGCTCATGAGCATTTAAAACCTATACTACCCTTTTCATTTAATTGTTACAAGTTACAATCAAAATTAATATGAATGTCCGTATTATATTTATTTAATTTTATGTACTGTATTAATATGTAATATGTAGGTCTATCTGTATATTGTATTTCTATGTTTGTATTATTTTCAAGAATAGGCTATCTATTTTTTATTTGAATAAATTATACGCAATTATACAGAGTGTTATTTAACACCGAAACTTTTTACCTGTGTATAGAGGGGACATAGACAAGCAATTTTTATTAGGAGATTTTTGCTCTATGAATTCAATTTTGCCTGTAACAACATAAAATCTCCCAGGGCATGGCCGCCATTGACTTCTAACATTTGAAAAAATCCCAACAAAGGAACTTCGTTATTGACAATGTAGTTATGAATAAAAAAAACTAATGCAGTGGCGGCCCAGTCATGTGATTAGTCTGTAAATTTTCCAGATTATGGAACACTAAATTATTATATAACTGTTGATGAATGATTAAGAATAAGGTTTCTATCGGTCACTAAGAAGAAACGAAGTCAATTTTATGAAAATTTTAATCCCATTTCGCTTCATTATTGTCTTATGAGCACCAAATTATGACTTTGATGCCCTGTAGCATACACATTTTACGTCATAGAGCAAAATATCTCATAAAAGTTGCTTGTCTATGTCCCCTCTACACCACAGGTAAAATATTCCGTTGTTATTCATTAACACCCTGTATACTAACATAGGTGGTTATGTTTCTCAGGTTGAATTATAATAAACAAAATTTACAAAATTAACAAAATCGTTAGTGCCTTTCCGACAAAATCGGGAAAAATTAAATTTTCTTCGTGTAAAATGGTATTAAAAGAAAGAGGAAGTCGTCGCCAGTCTTCGTATCACATCCCTAGAAGGTACCTAATCCAAATACAAAATTTTGTTTTCATACGATTTTTCATTCTGGAGCTAGGATGTTCACAGACACACAATTATATTTCTCAAAATATTAATTTTGTATTCAGGGGAACCTCAAAACGTTCATTTATGTTAAAAACTCAACTTCGAATTTTCGGCTCGAACACAATACTTCCTCTAGGCCTATCTATAGTACCTATGGCACGGACAGAGGAAGTAAAAAATATACAGAACCAAGAATAGCCTGAATTTTTTATGAGATAGTTCTTTTTAATGTATTTGAGTTTAGCTTTCAATAAATAACTTTCCAGTATTTGATGGCTTACGAAAATGTATATTTTACCGATAAATTGATTGCTGGTTATATTCAAAGGCGTAACGAGGGGGGGGTAGGGGGTTCGAACCCCCCCCCCCCCATTGATTAAAAAAGGGAAAATTGTACTATTTATTTCATTATTGTGATATATCACTTTTTTTAAAAATCTGCTTATAAATTACTTAATATGAGTTTAAAGCGTGGGAAGCTTAAAACTCGTTATTGTGCATCTTAATTTTTTTAAATTTTCCGGGGGAGGACCCCGGAACCCCCTTCTCCAGATGTTATAACCCCGCCCCCCATATGGTCGGCCTGGTTATGCCTATGGTTATATTAGGAAATGGCGTTTTGAGAATAATATATTGTTCAAGTTATAGAAGTACTGAGTTGAATATAAAATTCTAGTGTTTCGGAACGCATATTTGCGAGGAATTCTATTTCCTTTACTTCTCTGTTTGCTGAGTGCCGTGTTGGAAGCATCACAGCCACGCGTGTGCCTGGCCTGCCTAAAGGTCTAAACCAGCTCTAATAAGGGAGTAAGTATCACGTGCTCAGAGGGATCAAGTAATATCGTGTAGGCCACCCCGCACGTGGTAACGCTTTTCTTGATTACTTTCTCAACGTGACTGTTAGCTTTCCTGCGTGGAACTGTATTTACAGATCGAAACTAGCCGCGTCAATAATATCCATCCGATAATAGTATTGCATGAGTGTTTTTTTACCCTTACACCCTGAAAACGCCAACGGAAGACTTCAAATGTGGCTCTATTTATTGAGATTGTTAGGACTGAAAAGAGCTGATTACAGTCTAAAATATTGGTACTCATTAATTTAAGCATTAATAAAATAAAATAAAATAAACTACGAAAATACGTTTTATAAATTACTGTAATTAAACTTGTTTATTGTACACAGTGAGTCCCACGCAAGAGTTGGCCAATGACGCGGGTTTCTGCGTTGCGGCGGGACAGCTCCAACTTCCGAGAGATAGCTTCCGAGACAGAGTTAATTTCTCTTGTGATATTGTCTTTAAGTTCTTCTAATGTTTGGGAAATTAATCTCTTACAGTTTATTTTTCAAGTTTCCCCGTAAATAATATTCACATACTCTTAGAAGAACTTAAAGACAACTTCACAAGAGAAATGAACTCTGTCTCGGGAGCTGAACTTATGCGCGTGAAAGAACATTTCCTAAAAAGGTGTCAGTGTTGTGTGAATGCAAGAGGAAAACATTTCCAACATCTCTTGTGATGAAGTATGTAGTTATTTTCATTGTAATTTTAACTTTAAATGTGATAACCTGAATCATTACACCGATCGCGGCTTTATTTGCGTAGATATTTCACCCGATCGCTCGGGAGTTGGAGCCGTGCCCGCCGCGACGCAGAAACCTGCGTCATTGGCAAACTCTTGCATGGGACTCACTGTATATACATATATAGCCTATGTATATTATATTATATTATATTAGTTGAAAGTCCAGCCCCACAATAACTTTTGAAACATGTGGCTCAGTGACATGAAACTGTGTGTCTTCATAGCCGTATATGAAGAACTTAAAAACATTATTACCAAATTTTGTGAACTTTGGTTTAACAGAATAGAGCGCTTTTCAGAAAGTACCCAACCAGATATCTCTGTGCAAATTTGTTTCTAAATCAAACAGAACACGAATACCAGTAAAACACTTTTTTGTTTACTGCAATTTGACTATCCTTTGTTTACTCATATTCCTAGATTAAGTCATTCCTTAAACGGTCTTCAAGCAGCTCAGGGCTGCCGGTTTGAACACTTCATTTCGAGGAATAAAATGTCAAACAGAGTAAAAGAAAAACCGGGGGGGAGGAACGGCCTCATACGGCCCCTTCTCTGGATATGCCACTAATTTTACTTGCCTGCAAGCGCTTTACAGTGCGGGATATAAAAGGTTATATACTAATGCCAAATGATGTTTTGCAGATCTGGATGGGTGGGAGAAATACAAACAAGAGATGTTGTTTGCGTGTCGAATGAACGCCGCTCTCACTCAATGGACCACTGCTGTTCAGAGCATCTGTCTTGCTGCACTCGCAGTGGACAGAGCCATCATGTTGCGACATCAAGACGATCCCAAGAACGAGATACGGAGTCGCCTCATGAAGCTCTTGCCCGTACTCATGTGGGTGTACGGCACCGCCCTGGTGGCGCCCATAGCTGTTACTTCCCATATTGTGGGAGTTAGACCCTTCCCAGACAGGTAAATATCAATCTCATTAAGTAGTACAGTAGTAATATAATTATAATATGTAATAATAATAATAATAATAATAATAATAATAATAATAATAATAATCTTTATTGTCGATGACATAGTAAATGTATGGACAGTGTCAAATTTTCCTCTAATACTAATATATAAAATTAAAATTAGTTGTAGGCATATTACTTAAAAGTTATGTGATTTAAGAGGCCTACGCGTGCATCCTCCAAACTGTAGGGGCATATTTGTAACTTATTAAAATAGATTTGACATGTTTTCTAAACGGTAGTAAATTTAGAGTCTTGGTATTATCAGTTAAACTATTATATAATTGTAAACCAAAAACCATATATGTTTTACTAAATGTAGATAAATGGTGAAACGGTGTACAGAGATTATTTCTATATCTTGTATCATAATTATGATAGTCGCTATTTTTCTGATATTCAGATAAGTTTGTATGAACGAGTTCCAGAAGTTTCAAAACATACAAAGCATATACTGTTAACAAGTTGTATTTCATAAAATATTCCCTACATGAAGTTCTTTGGTCAACACCTGCTATGCATCTGACGATACGTTTCTGGACAATAAATACATCATTTAACATGGCTGCAGACCCCCAAAAACAAATACCGTACGATAATCTAGACTCAACTTTTGCGTAGTAGAAAGAAAGTGTAATGTTATGGTCAAGAATAGTTCTCAAAATCCTGATATGATAGCAGACACTATTTAATTTCAAAATTAAATTCACACAATGGTGTCTCCAGGACATATGTTGATCAAATTCAACACCCAAAAACTTAGTGGATTCCAATTTATCTAGCAATTTATTTTCAATACCAATGCTAATGTCTTTCAAGTTTTTCTTCTGTGGATTATGAAAATGAATAAATCCAGTTTTATTAAGATTCAAATAAAGAAGATTGTTATCATACCAGGTTTTTAAACCTTTTAATAACTCATTACACTTTGTTTCAAGACGCTGTTCACTTTCGTCGTATACTACAACCGAGGTGTCATCAGCATACACACATAAAAAGTAGTCTTTCAAATATGTAGGTAAATCGTTAATATATAGTAAAAACAATATCGGTCCTAAAATGGAGCCCTGAGGGACACCAACATCAATACGTACATTATTAGATCTATATTTAATAGCATGTTCTTTTGTTTTATGTAATATTTCAACATACTGATACCTATCCTTGAGGTAAGAAGAGAACCACTGTAAGATAACACCTCTTATACCATATCTTTCAAGTTTAGTCAATAGCAAGTTGTGATTTACACAGTCAAATGCCCTGCTGAGATCACAGAATATCCCAACCGGGCATTTGCCCGAGTCAAGACAAGACAAAATTTCTTTGTGAACACTATAAATTGTAATGTCACCAGAGTTCCGGATTTTATCTCTGAATTTAATTTCTGAATTTATTACGGAGATCAGTAAAACTGAAAATGTGCCATTAATAATAATAATCCATAATCTTATAACCTTTTTAAGGAAACTATTCTGAAACACATCTGAAAGGAAATTGGTTGAAGAATTTTTGACCATACCTCTGTATCAGTTGCATAAGCAAAGCATTTTTATTAAGTAGGTCATTACTGCAAATTGTGCTGCTAGTATAGGCCTATAGTAATTGATATAGTCACTAACATTTTCAGGTATTCGTGTGGTTTTTTATATAGCATATGAGTATATAGTAATCGCAGTAAATTCATTAACATTTTCAGGTATTCGTGTGGAGTTGTTGCAACATCGGAGAGTTCAGAAGACCTCCTTTACCCTTCTCTGCTTCTGATACTGGGCTACGTTCTGCCATGGATCGTCATTGTGGTTCTATTCGTAGCTGTTCTCCGGCATGTGGTTTCTGCAAGACGCAGACAATTTCAACAAGAAGAGGCGGCTCTTCAGAGGAGTCAAGGAAGAACCACCTTGGCCAGCTTTGCTGCAACCTCCAACATGTTTCTTCATTCCACATCCTACCAAGCTTCCTGGAGCAACTGGCTTGGTGGTTCTGGACCTTTGGCATGGGACGAAGTCAAATTCTACTTCCTTGGACTCTGGCTGAACATTTTCTACATTCTCTTCCTTATTCCACATATTGTTTGTGTAAATATATTTTCTTTTGCTGCAAAACCTCAAACCGTCTCAAGTACTAGTAACAACAGTCTTTCCAACCAACCTCCAGAACTGACCCTCGTTTGGACGGGAGTGTACGACTGTATTTTCGTGTGGTGTAGGTATACGTTTACAATAATAGTCCCTATAGTGATATTTTTAATACATAAAGAAGTGAGAAAGAAATGTGGAAATATGTTTTGTTGCTGCTGCTGTAGAAGCAACGCTGTCACTCATCTCGACACAGCGAGATCAATCTCAGCAACTGTCGAGAAAAGATCTCAGGTATTAGAAGCAGAAAGTGTTCAAAAGAAGCAGCTAACAAAGAGAAAATATAGTAAAAAAGATAAATACAGAAGAATTGCTCATTATAGGACGCCTGTCTTATTTGCTACTTCTGAAGGTCTTCATCTGAGGTTAGTTGACGACCGTTTAGAAGACAGTAACTGCTTTGATGAATCTGCAATAGGTGGCCAAGGCGCAGCTGGTGGTAAAGAACAGTGCTGGAGTGTAGAACCTAGGTTTATGTGTGAATTTTGTGACCTTGCTTTAATGATTACAACTCCGAGTGATAATATCACCCCGGGAATGAAATTACAACACAGCTTTCGCGCAAGTATGAATGAAAGGAAAAATTCAAAACCAACTGTGTTCACTGAAGGCACAATAACCGAAGCCGATCTTCATGTTAGTGACGATACAGGTGACAGTAGTGGAGAATTTTCTTCCAAATTTTCAAAACCAAAAGTGGAAAAGCATGAGCCAGCGCCTTACAAAAATAACGGTGCACAAAATAGAAATGTTTCCATAAATAATAATAGGAAAATTCCACGAGTGAGATTTGCTCAGACTGTTAGTGAAATTCCGTTGTCAGAAAGTGGTGTGTGGAGTGCGCCTGAAGATCAGGCACAAGTTGAGAGAGGTTTTTATCAAAAGCACTTCGAAAAAGACATTCCCATGAATGTTATCGCTAATAAACATAATGTAAATGGCATGAACATTCCAACAAGGTATAAAACGCCATCCTGACAAGACAGCAATCTAAATCAACCTAAACATGTTTCTATAGCAAAACCCAGGAATAAACTAGACTAAGTTAATCGGTCATTTTAAAAAAGGTCGTGAGTCACAAAATTACAGGAGAGAGAAAAACTGTCCACCATGTAAACACCAACATTTTAATTGTCATGGACTCGTGGCCTTTCTGCATGGACTGGAAATGTTAGTCACCGATTACAACACTATTGGAATACGTACACATCGGGCTACCCTTACTTCAGCATTTTTAGTATACAACCGATTTAAATGTAGGTAATTGTTATTCGGAGTCATGGGGGTTAAAGTGAAATATTTTTTCAGATGTACAGATGTGATTGGGAATGTATAGGTTGGTTGTTATCACAACAATTTTGAAAAATCACTTCAAAAAATACAGTAATCACATTTTTCTTCAAAATTATATTTCTTCCGGATTTACAATGGCAATATATTATTAAGGTGAAACAAAAGCAACCATACATACATAGAAACGATTAATGAATGTAATAAGTTCAACAAATTGCTGACTTGAGACAAAATAACCTATAATATTTATATAACCAGAACGTCAAAGCTAAGTTAACAATTGAGAGTTGATTCAATGTTCTAATCCTTGGTAAATTAGAATTAACCGGAAGAATATTCTCAGGGAAGACAAACTGCATATAAAATGCTTGTAAATAGAATGAAAAACAATGTTCAAATAATAACTATGAAGGAGCAATTTTTTAATTAAATAAAAATATTTGCACAAAAAAATAACTCCTTAAACTCTGTATACGAATTACTGGCAGTGAATATAACAACAATACTTTATTAAACAGAAGGAGCTTTGATACATTCAATGTGTGATATTAGCTGGTATTAAAAATTGTATCGACTTATTGTACCTGAAGAAAACTGATAAATTCAATATAACTTACACAAAAATATAACCACACGTAAAATACATATCACTAAATACATCTTTACGAAGGCCAGAAAAAATTAAACCTTCAAAACCAGACGTTAAAGCCTATAAAAACAAAGGAAATTGTATTTGTATTAAAAGAATGGACTAATTTTTCTAATAAGTAACAAACTGAAGTTTTGAATTCATAACAATGACGTGAGTTTAAATTAAATTATTATGGTACATTGAGATATTTTCAATTGAGAATTTCTATAGACCATAAAATGTTTTAAGTGATGTGTAATGTTTGTTAGAAGCAGAAGACCAATATTTTTCATTGTCCGTCAATGATTAATGAAGTTCAAAGTTATCATAAAACTAAAATGTCAACAGACAATTATATAAAAGCCACAGTAAAAACGTAATGTATGTATTGTTTTCTTATCGAATGGTTTCTTCCAACGAGTTGAAAAGGGTTTGGTTAGAGTTTTATACTACTCTAAAATGTTTTAATAAAATTAAATATTTAACAAAGTGTCTTTTCTTCTTCTTCTTCTTCTTCTTTTGTTTCACCCTCTTTGGGGTACGTTGAACCAGTCATTTCTTTGTGTGTTGTTCCTATCTAAGTGCCCAGTATTTCTTCATTCATTCTGATCTTCTTTTCCTCTCTTCTTCAGAAATAATAGGTTTGGACTTCAGTGTCGACCTGTTTTGGAACCTTGTATTTTCGTCTTTAGTTATTATTTTAGCCGTTCGATCGAGTAGTGAATTTTCTGTAATTTTTAACTCTACTAGGTTTTTTTCAGTTTCTTTGAACCAGTTGGGTTTTGTTTTGCGGTTGCGGAAGGAGTCAAAGATTTGTTTGGTTAATCTAACAGAGTCAAAGATTTGTTTGGTTAATCTAACAGAGTCCATTCTGAGAAGATTACCATAGAAATTTATCCTCCTTTTTCGCATAGTATCTGTAAAGTTTTTCAATTTTTCTTGATGTATATCATCTTATTATCCTGAAATTTTGGTCCTATGATTTTTCTTAAAACCTTCCTTTCCTTTAGTTCAAGTTTCTCCATCTGACCTTTGAAATTCATGTTTAGTGTTTCTGCCGCGTACAGTGCTTCTGGTTTAATTACTGTTCCGTAATGTTTAATTTTTGACCCCCATGAAAGGGATTTCTTGTTGTGTCTTTTATTGATTTTATTTTGTTGATCTTATGGAATGTGTCTTTTATTGTTATTTATAAATAATATCAAATTGTAGTCAATTTCACCTTCAAAATTGAAGATTTTCCGTTGTTAGAAGGTGCTATTGAAAGCTTTGAAAGGAAATTACTCGAACAGAATTATGAGTATACCTGTATTTCGCAATAATTCCGTACTGAAACAATTTATGTAATACATATTGGTAGTACTGCAAAGCGATATTCATATGCTATATTCCATATTCTATATTCTATTCACATATTTAGTCCATTAAATGAGATTAATTTCAGAATAGAAGAAATTGAATGACCATAATAGGTAGGCCTAGAATGTTTAAATTATAGTATTAACTCTAGACAGTTGTTTTGAGAGTTCGCCCCTAATATCGAAACGCCTCATCATATCTCCTTTTAGGTATATTTCGAAAAAGGACTCCAATCAATACCATGGTGCAACTTCCGGAAAATGTCTACATAGTTTTAAGTTTCGTGGTCCCTAGACCCAAAAAAATATCATGCTAATAGTTAATATATTACTTTTTTGTCGTAATTTCCCACAGATAATTTACAGAATGATACATAATATATCAATGGAGTTAAATTTGTTAAGTGTAAATTTTGAAGCTCCTGATGTATATAAATGTGACAAATGAGGATACAGGTACTTATTATATTTTCTGCAGGGGTAAAATGTGGTAACTGCATATATATATACAGATGGAAAATCTTGGTCGAGGTCGTTAATGGGCAAAATAGGACCAATGGGGTAGAAATGGGAAAGGTTGTTTTTAATCACTGTAACGCCCTTTATTTTTAAAAATATTGCATCCGTTATTGTAGGTTAATATCAAAATGTTCTGTATGAAATTTTTTTTTTGTTATAACATCAACCGTTATCTGATGATCAAAGTTATTGTAAACCTTCAAACCCGTTTCTAAAACTTTCGTCTGAAACACCCCTTACTGCAAGGATGGCCAAAATAAGATTGCGAAACAAAAAAATCATTACTCCTTCAGTATACATAATACCGAACCTGTTGTATTCAAGCAGCTTCATTTTTATAATAAATGATTTCTTCTTCTAAATATCACTAAAATCTTTTGTCTGGAACTTTTTTTTATAAATGCATCCCATGGCAAAAAGGATTATTACTCGGGTGTTAAAGGATGTGTATTTAAATTGAATTTTCTTCCTTTTTGTTCCAACGTAAACAAATATTAAATTGTTGTAAAGCTTCTAGATAATACCAAAATCTTACAGAAATGTGAAATTTGAAATATACTTCCGCCTGAACCGAAATGATTTATTTTCTTTCACAATAGCTAGAGTAGGATTACCTCCACAACGTCTCTGGGTTTTTACGTATATACCTTAGGAGCGAGTCTCACCGCTCGTAGAGTTCCTGCGTAGGGGAGGTAGCTGCACCCTGATTGGCTGTCCCACTCCACGTGTTGTCTGTCTCTGTCTCTCCGGCATTATCCCTCCACTCAACTATTATAGTATTTTCTACGACTGGCGACATGCTGCATGATGTTCACTCTCTGCCGAGCGGTAGCTTACTGATCTTACGCGCATCTTGGTAACGAGACGTAACGAGAAGCTCGCTGGCTGGGTTAGGCTTCAAGGCCAGAGACTTTGTGGGAATAATCCAACTCTACTATTGGTTCTATAGGAAGAGGAAGCTCAAAACGGAAATACTTATATTGGATTAAGTACCTCCCGGGAGTGTGACTCAAAGGATGGTGGCGACTTTCTCTTAAGAATATTATAGGAGAAAAATTCCTCCGACACTGGGACTTGAACCCAGGACCTTTGGCTATTCGCGCCAATGCTCTACCAACTGAGCTAAGCCGGAGCTCAATTCACAGCGCCAGATGGAACTTCTCTCCTATGACTGATTATTGCCCTAATGGTCTACCTCACAGACAGACAAGTTATGTCATATGCAGTACTGTGAGGCACACTAAGTAGTGATTTTTGTGACCGGGCTCCCACTGTTATTGTACAGTTAACATTCAAGATAGATATATAAGCATTCATGAGCCACAGATTATTGTCTCTGTTGGACACTACATGAGAATATTATAGGAGAAAAATTCCTCCGACACTGGGACTTGAACCCAGGACCTTTGGCTATTCGCGCCAATGCTCTACCAACTGAGCTAAGCCGGAGCTCAATTCACAGCGCCAGATGGAACTTCTCTCCTATGACTGATTATTGCCCTAATGGTCTACCTCACAGACAGACAAGTTATGTCATATGCAGTACTGTGAGGCACACTAAGTAGTGATTTTTGTGACCGGGCTCCCACTGTTATTGTACAGTTAACATTCAAGATAGATATATAAGCATTCATGAGCCACAGATTATTGTCTCTGTTGGACACTACATGAGAATATTATAGGAGAAAAATTCCTCCGACACTGGGACTTGAACCCAGGACCTTTGGCTATTCGCGCCAATGCTCTACCAACTGAGCTAAGCCGGAGCTCAATTCACAGCGCCAGATGGAACTTCTCTCCTATGACTGATTATTGCCCTAATGGTCTACCTCACAGACAGACAAGTTATGTCATATGCAGTACTGTGAGGCACACTAAGTAGTGATTTTTGTGACCGGGCTCCCACTGTTATTGTACAGTTAACATTCAAGATAGATATATAAGCATTCATGAGCCACAGATTATTGTCTCTGTTGGACACTACATGAGAATATTATAGGAGAAAAATTCCTCCGACACTGGGACTTGAACCCAGGACCTTTGGCTATTCGCGCCAATGCTCTACCAACTGAGCTAAGCCGGAGCTCAATTCACAGCGCCAGATGGAACTTCTCTCCTATGACTGATTATTGCCCTAATGGAGGAATTTTTCTCCTATAATATTCTCATGTAGTGTCCAACAGAGACAATAATCTGTGGCTCATGAATGCTTATATATCTATCTTGAATGTTAACTGTACAATAACAGTGGGAGCCCGGTCACAAAAATCACTACTTAGTGTGCCTCACAGTACTGCATATGACATAACTTGTCTGTCTGTGAGGTAGACCATTAGGGCAATAATCAGTCATAGGAGAGAAGTTCCATCTGGCGCTGTGAATTGAGCTCCGGCTTAGCTCAGTTGGTAGAGCATTGGCGCGAATAGCCAAAGGTCCTGGGTTCAAGTCCCAGTGTCGGAGGAATTTTTCTCCTATAATATTCTCATGTAGTGTCCAACAGAGACAATAATCTGTGGCTCATGAATGCTTATATATCTATCTTGAATGTTAACTGTACAATAACAGTGGGAGCCCGGTCACAAAAATCACTACTTAGTGTGCCTCACAGTACTGCATATGACATAACTTGTCTGTCTGTGAGGTAGACCATTAGGGCAATAATCAGTCATAGGAGAGAAGTTCCATCTGGCGCTGTGAATTGAGCTCCGGCTTAGCTCAGTTGGTAGAGCATTGGCGCGAATAGCCAAAGGTCCTGGGTTCAAGTCCCAGTGTCGGAGGAATTTTTCTCCTATAATATTCTCCTGTAGTGTCCAACAGAGACAATAATCTGTGGCTCATGAATGCTTATATATCTATCTTGAATGTTAACTGTACAATAACAGTGGGAGCCCGGTCACAAAAATCACTACTTAGTGTGCCTCACAGTACTGCATATGACATAACTTGTCTGTCTGTGAGGTAGACCATTAGGGCAATAATCAGTCATAGGAGAGAAGTTCCATCTGGCGCTGTGAATTGAGCTCCGGCTTAGCTCAGTTGGTAGAGCATTGGCGCGAATAGCCAAAGGTCCTGGGTTCAAGTCCCAGTGTCGGAGGAATTTTTCTCCTATAATATTCTCATGTAGTGTCCAACAGAGACAATAATCTGTGGCTCATGAATGCTTATATATCTGACTTTCTCTTACTTTTACTATCACTTTATATGAAGGTAATTTCATATTTCACAATTTTCTCGAAAAAGGCTCAAAATATTTGGTTTAAAATTTTAAAGCAAATAACATTTATTAAGTACTAAAACTTTTATTTGAAACATTTTTCTTTGAAGGGTAGTTATGAGCTATGCATCTCGTCTGCAAACTCTGATTTTAAATTTGCCAATATAATAATACAAATTTGAATGAGCCTTAAGATACCAGAATGTGAACGTTCACTTTATAGTAATAAAAAGGATAGAGAAAGTTATGTGAGTGTTGCCCATAACATTTTCCCTTTGTTACAAAACACATCTAATCTTGGAGTAATTCCTATGCAAACTCTTCTTTAAGCTGTTCCTAAACAAAGTTTAATTCTTCGTAGGCGTCCTTTCATCTGCCATTAAAGGCACAATGAGAGTAACGGACCAATTAAGAAAGATACGAGAATGCTTGGAGAGTAGTATAGGTTGTAAGATAACTCCGCGTCTTCCTTTGCACAATAAGTAATATTAAGCTATAATAAGCATAATATTGTCTAAATTCCCAAGAAGGTAGCATTAATGAGGAGAATATAATTATAAGATGTTATAATTAATTTTCCCTCATTCGTTTTCCCTACTCAATTTCTCTGATAAGATCAAGTATAATGAAGGAAACAATATTAGATTATACCAAATTGCCTGCCCGTCACAAAGTAGACAATTAATTCAGGTTCATCGGCTGATTCAATATATATATATATATATATATATATATATATATATATATATATATATATATATATGTATATATTAGGGAAATGCACAGTTATGTCCGGAAAAAGTCTATAGTTATTGCAGAAAGTAATTTTGATTACTAGGACAATGTCATAAACTTGATAGATGTTAAACTAATTTAATGGAGAAAAGATCATATTTGTATTAGTAAAAGAAAAATACAATTTTTAGGAAATGCGTCTCCATTAAACTGGACCATAGTAACATACTATGTAACATAGTAACATACTATGTGAAGGCAATACATAAAAACAGTCAAAGTAGAACTCCAATTATCCGAATTCCACTTATCCGGACCGCCAATTATCGGGAACGCTTTGCAGCAGCAAGCATTGAGAGACCCTCTTTCAGAGCCAATTATTTGCGAAAGAGCAAAATGGACAGTTTGTCAGCAAGACAACTAACTCTGACCGATATGTTCAAGATGTCACATTTTATGTTAAGTACAGTAGGCCTACTGTACAATGTAGTTCTTTTTAAAAGAAATGGCATCCTTTCATGATTATCCAATTATCTCAATATTTCATTTTCCGGTTCGGTTCGGTCCCAGTTAATCCGAATAACTGAAATTCTACTCGTGCATTCCATGAGTGAGTGAGCCTATGAGTGAAATTTAAAAATCTTGAAATGATTGCTGTGAGCAGCTGTAGTGAAATCCTAAGATATTTAAATTGCATGTTAAGGGGAAGAAACATTCTACAACTCTTGTTTTCTTCAGTTTATCACCATCAACTTAGGAAAATAGCAGTCATTGGGTGGTAGTGGTACATAGTAGGTTGTCAGGTGACACTGGATGCTCTTTAAAATAGACTGTGTTTCTTTGTAATGTAGTCTGTTGACTATTTTTTATACACTGGTCTTTCACTGAAGTGTCATTTTTGTTCTACTGTAGTTTTGTTTAGGGTTTTCTGCCTCAAAGGTGTTGAAAATAATTTTATGGAATGCAGTTGTTGGACATGTCCCGTCCGTCACATAGCATTTATCTTTTAATAATCTTAAATTGTTAAATTAAAACGTGCTATGTGTAATTCTTAGGATTTTAATTTCATGTGTAAGTTACATTTAGTTTTATATGCATACATAAACTCACAGAAATAATGTCATGTTCTATAATCTCCAACACTTGAAACTCAATAAATGTCCCGTTCGTCACGTCATTATTTTTCTGAATTGCAAAACAGAAATGGTGGTGGATTATTAAAATTGCACGTTATTCTTATTTACCAAATAAAAAAATATTTAAATAAAACTTTGAACTCTAGGAATAAATCAAGGATTAAAATAAAAAAATGTCCCGTCCGTCACTCGTTTAATGCATGTACTGTATTAAGTAGGCCTAATATTATGAGTTCTACTATTATTAACTAATATTATTAGTAAGTTCTAGAAAACAGGGCCAGAGTATTATGCTCCGTATATTTATGTTCTGTATTCACTTTATTCTTCAGTCTTCTCCCTTGAAACTAAGGAAATCTT
Source organism: Ectobius pallidus (assembly GCA_964059195.1). Lineage (NCBI taxonomy): Eukaryota > Metazoa > Arthropoda > Insecta > Blattodea > Ectobiidae > Ectobius > Ectobius pallidus. The sequence continues at coordinate 139,301,263 of CAXKWD010000007.1, forward strand.
GGAAGCTGACGTCTCATTACTCATCATATTAATACAAAACATTGCTAACAAGGCTGTGACATCTCAGCAGGCTTATGTGATACATCACCGCTAGGCTGACAGTTAACACTGATACCGTGTCTACTGACGTGATCAATATGCGCACTCATTTGTTTGCGAAAAATACGATCCCTGGAGAACAGCGCAAGGATAAAGAAAGCATAAATATGGTAACTAGAAGCCCTATGGTCTGTGATCGTAATACGGTTTTCTAATTCAAAACCTACAGAATATGGCAATATTAATAGGGATGATGACTTTTAGCAATATTATAAAATGTGAAAAGTCTCAGGCCCGGATCTATACACCGCAAAACCTCACAGTGCGGAGGGGCCTTGATGCTTAGGGGCCCCAAACGTTGACCAGGAATAAAATCGATACCATCAGAAAAGTATCGATATGAACTCTAGAATGACCAACGTAACCATATGCTGTCCACATAAAAAAAGGCTAGATATTAGGAACAAAAAAGTGGAAACTAATAGAATAACTAATAATATGGTAAAAGGAAAAATCGTTACTTGACATTACTATAGAATAGACAGGCCTATTCACAATAAAAATATCTTGTAACTTGCGGAGAAAAGTTTCCCTAGGACCGTTTACAGAAAGAAAACAAAATTTCATGGAAATATTTATTGGAACAGATATAGCAATTGTTCAGCTGTTTTTCAACATATTCGCCATAGGAATTGGGACATTTGTCATACCGTGGGACAAACTTATGAACACTTGTGTCGAAGTCTGCCGCCTGGGATTTGAACCACTGTGTGACAACCATCTCCGCTTCTCTATCATTCTCTGTCATTGTCATTTATTGAGGTGTAGGAAAAGATGGAAATCACTGGGAATGAGGTCCTGGCTGTAGCGTGGATGTTAAAATATCTCCAAGCCGAACTTTTGCTGGAAACTTGCAGGGAGGTGTTGAAGTCTCCACCCTTCAGCTCGGACCGCGCACCCAGAGATTTTCAACTTTTCCTACCCCCTTAAGAAATGACAATGAATGTCAGTGAATGACAAAGAATGGTACAGATTGACAGAGAAACGAGAAGGTTATCACACAATGGTTCAAATCCCAGCCTGCAGACTTCTACGACACAAGTGTTCAAAAGTTGGTCCCATGGTATGAAAAATGTCTCGATTCCTGTGGCGAATATGTTGGAAAATAGCTGAACACTTGCTATATCTGGTGCAATAAATATTTCCATTAAATTTTGTTTTATTTCTGTAAACGGCCCTAGAGAAACTTACTTTGTGGACGGCCTTCGTATCATTAGATTGGATAGTTGTAGGGGCTTGGAAGTATACAAATATCAATGGAGGTATGGAGAACCTGAAAATTTTGGGGACGCTGAAAATGCAAAGCACCTCCGAAGTCGGCGACTATGCTCAATACTACAATAAGAGAATAATGATTTTTCTTGAGGATTATCTTGCACTGCAGGGAGAAGAAACAAGCGACTGTAAGATACACAAACCAGTCGTGCTCCAACCTTAATCCCGGAGTTCTGTTCAAACAGTGACCCAGTTTCTTGTATCTGTTTTCCCACACGCGTGGAGTCCTGCTGAAATAAGATCGTCTGCGAACTTTGTATATCTTTCCAGGAACAAATAGCCTGCTCCCTTCATAACAGCAGGGTACTTATATCTTACCTTTCTAAATAGCCCTTCTTCAGGAGCACCAGATCAAAATAAAGCAAAATTAATTTAAGACCCACTTCAAATACATATAAGTGCCACGTAAAAGGTAGTTTGAAATAATCGAATATAAATATAAATTACATTTGTATATGGACAAGAACAGTCGAATGCACGGAAGCTTTCCGATGTTTCTGGTTTCTTCTAGTGATTTTCTTTTTTAAAAGTTGGCATCGAATCTTCTTATCTTTGTGCTCCACATCAGCACTGGGTGAACCAACCTTTAATTAGTTTGAGTTCAAGACCCTACATGCATTATAGCCTATGAACAACGTTCAGGCCTAGGTGAGCGGTGAAAGGAGCTGGGAGGAATGTTCACACGAATGTCTAGACCAGTCTCTGGAGGAGTCGATTCGTATTGACACTCAAAAAATAACCTGTGAACATAAGTCCGTTTCAGGTTCAGAAGCAAAGGATTGAGGGGAATAAAGCACACGTTAAGTGGAGATTGAAGATAGCAAAACTAAAACTATGGATCGTAGCCTACCCCAGGATACTCTAAATTCGGGCAGTACATCTATCCCTCTTGCGCACTGTATCATGATTGGGTGCCCAATCTATCTACCTGCCTTATTTACCTGATATCGGTCTTGTTTTTTTTATTTATTTTTCATCACATAATTTCGACTTGAAGATCGTAAAATTCTTCAACCAGTAGTTGAAAATCTTTTTCATGAATTATTTCTTATCTGGAGGCTTCATTTCCCCGTTACATTTTTTTTTTTATTTTTTTATTTTTATTTTTTTTTATTTTTTGTGATTTATAATGTAATACAGCTAACAAGAGAACGTAAGGTATTGAAATTGCTTAAATGATAGACCGTACTTCGTTGATTTCGGAACATATATTACAAATTTTAGAGCATATTTACATATTTTGTCTTCTGATAGAACCATTAATAAATGACTGATAGAGCACTAACTTATGAAATAAAACTAAACTCCATGGTGGTACATCCCTGATGGGACTTGGCCTACCAACGGAACGCTGCGTCATCTGTCATAAGCAGATAGCAGGATTGGGGGCATGTGGTCAGCTTGCCGACACCCATGGCCGTTAATAGTGGTTTTCATGACCGGATTAACTTACGAAATAGACAACCAAAATACTCGTCTCGCAAATTTTTTACGCCTAGCCAATGTTTGGAAAATGTAACCAGTAAGGAAGGAAGCAACTGGTGGAAGCGGATGTGAAAATGGTGGCGAAGTACCTATATCAATTCCACGTGAATATTACCGTAGGGCTGGCCGCAACATGGCAATCGGCCGGCCACAATAACATCACGCAGTATCGATTACTAAGCCAGGCTTTCACAACGCAACAGGAAAAAATTTCCAATGTTCAAATACATACAACCTGGCTGCACAGTAAATGCTTCATGACAAAACGAGAGTTCTATTATCGGTAGATCTAATATCCTATAGGCTTACTTTAAACCCTTAATATACAATTAACATGTTTACGTGTCTTATTTCAAATTATAATTAAAGTGAAACTAGTCCATTCATTCAACTTCTTACTACCAAGAGCGATTATTTCTTGTTATTATATTTCTAATCTATTTTTCACTTATTATCCGTCAAATTACTGCAGTTTCGGTTACCACAAAATAATTATCAACTCTTACAAATAAAATTGCAAGAGTCTGTTTTCCTAACTTAAGGCTAGTTTACACGATGACAGTAGGTTTCGTAACCACTTTCATGAAAGTGATTTCGTGAAACTAATAACACACATTTTCTTTCCAATGCAACCGCACATTTCATGTTATTTCTGAAGTTCAAGTTGTTAAAATCCCATACAAACGTTTGAAACACGTATGAATACAGACATTTCACAATTTCCTCACTTCCCCATTTCATTTTACGAAATGCGAACAAGCTAAATAAGCGTATAATCTCAAAATTACTATTATAGTTTTGTGAAAAGTTGGAATCAGCCGAAACTGCGTAGTGTCGTAACTCATTGTCGCCAGTACATCTAGCGCTTGCACATTCAAGTAAAAACAGTTGCGAAACTCAGTTACGAAACCTAATTTCGTCGTGTAAACTAGCCTTTAATTATCAATCTGGGATAAAATGACAACCAAATGTTCAACTTTCGCGTCCGCTTCGGTCACTATGACAATAGGTCTAAGCTCGAACAGCTGCAAGTGTTATTAATGAGAAATAGTATATATGTAAGATTCCACAAAAGTTCGAAGGATAAGACCAATATTCGCTACCTCAGAAACCCGGTTGGTCGAGGTTGAAGTGATTTTCTCCAGTAAGGTTCAGATTCAGAAGCCACAAGACCAATCTTTATAAAATGAACTTTGTTTAAAATTTGTAATTCCACTTTTCCATATTTTTATTTCATACCGATAAAGTTAAATATAAAAAAGCTGTAAGCTTATTTTGAAAATCTGTATTCACATCATGTCCTTTCATCCAAATTCGAAGTCAAGAACACGATCATTCTACTTTATATTGGATAGGTTACAGCCCATAACCGCACACATAATAAAAATCGTAGATAAAAACAGCATACTTTTCGTAGAACTAAATCGCACAGTTTCCGGCCCATAAATCCAATATCTGATGACAAAAAAGCACCAAAAAAATCAGTATATGAAAATAGGAGAACCATAGATGATTAGTAATTACTAATAAACAAAATATAAAATTATGAAAATACACTCTTGCCGTAATGTGGAAGGTAACTGTTTTTCGGCCCTGCATTTTTAACTTCCAATGAAATCTGACTTTTTTCAGAACTTGTATTTGTATGCTCTTCAAATTGTTTAGCTTTTAGTGGCTACATTTTAGATAACTATATAAATTATGAAAGTTCATTTCCTCGAATAATATGGGCTCAACCACGAGGGAGAATACACAGAACAACGAACAGCGTAGAAAGATTTCACAAATAATTTCGCTAATTTCGCTCTTTTTATATATATAGCTAGCCCTTCCGTGTTATTGAGAATGTTTTAAAACAAATACCCAGACAGAAACAGAACTTAAAATGACGAGGGAGGAATGTCATACTTCAGAAAGGAAGAATCAAATTTTTTATGCAGCCTCTTACATACAGAAATAGGGCTAATGATGTTCCTAAAACCGGTCGGCAACAGGCTATAGTGTTAGGTGACTGCTGTTTATTTTGTTGTGCGGTTTTTGGGCATACAGTTAGCCTACTGCTTGCAAACTGGGCGGCTTTAAACTAGTACTTATCGGCAGAAATGACATATCAAGAATGTGCTGCTTCGTCCTACTCCCTTTATAGACCTATTCTACACATGATTACATGTGATCATGAAGAAGCCTACACGTTTTACCCTGACACAATATAACTGTCCTTCTCGCATAATTTTGTAATACGATATGGCGTGTGCACTACACTTAGATGTTTATTGGAGATTCGGAGTTCAGTATCTCTTTTTAATCTCCCTTGATGTCACGTAATGAATAGGATTACCGCTCGAAGATCAACAACCGCAAAAGCCAATAACAACGGTAATAAGAGGAATGGACTTAATTTAATCGACAGCACTATCAATACAGTGGAACCTCGGAAATCCGAACCACATTAATCCGAACCATTTTTCTTATAAAAATAGGAATATTAATGTTTATTCCTAACTTAAAAGAAATCAATTGGTAACGTCACCTTGATTAGTAGAAGCAAAGTCGGTTATCTTCTTTTTCTTTCTAGCTCTTTCCCTACTCTTTTAAAGAGTACTGGTACCTGTAGTACTGCATTTGGTATGTGAAGAGCATTACATCAAATTTCCCAGTTAATCCGAATTTTTCGGAATCCGAACCGAGGTCAGCCCCAATTAGTTCGGATTTCCGAGATTCCACAATCAATAACAGTAACGCTAAAATTATCTAAATAACCGATTCCTTAACAGAGTCATAGCCCCTCAAATAATAGCGTGAAAAATTATTCAGTAGACGTTATAACAGTTAAACTGTTATACTGTAATAGATACGAGAGTGTTAAATATGCATTATCGGAGAATAGAGCAATACCTTTAAAAGACGAGCAAGGGACTCTTTTTTTTCCGCGATTCACCAATGCAATTGACAAATATGTATTGCATATAATGTTTTCTACTAAAGCGATTTAGCGAATAACTTATCACTAGACTTCGGACTTTTAGGTAGCTAAAAATGCTGTTTTAGGTACCTAAAATAGGCTCTAAAAATTGGAAAATAGGTTCTAAAAATCGTAAAATAGTCTCTTATAAAATTGTTAAGTTGCCAATTTTCTGAAGTATCTCAATTGCAATGCAGAATATTATATTTATTGAAGTCACCATTAATCAATAATCATGATAAAACAGAGATACACAGAATTTTGTAGACCTATTATTATTAGGGCCTGTATTACTACCATAACAGTGACACCCTAATCCCTGCGCCCAAAAGCTATGCACGTTAGCATATTCAACCCCTTGTATCCCTCAGTATTTCAAAGAACTACTTTTTTTTACTGGATGTGGGAGTCGGGAGAAAAACACTACATTTTCTTGGGAATTCCAAGGAATTTTTCTACCGAAGACGAAACATTCCTTACTATTTAACCACGTCATAAATGTGTCATTTACTGCACATTCCGAGCTAAAAACTTAGTACAAACTGAAAATAAATGCTAGATCTTATAACAAAAAATAACTTATTTTGAACTTTAGAGGAAAAACAAGCAAAAAGGCAATATTAGGCTCTAACGTAAAAATAGGCTGTTTTAGGTCCTATAAAAGTATCAGTTTTAGGCATAATCACTTATGAATCATGCATATACAAGTTTTCGTCCATATTTCACTTAAGGATTAAAATAGGTTTTTACCTAAAATCCGAATAATTACAATTATTTTAATCTTGGTGGCAATCGATACATCGATTGCTTATGCGCAAACGCAAGTAGCCTCATCATTCTTAGCTGCTGGGAATTAAATCGATAAGTTAATAATCTATGCAGTCCCCTTTGTGAAATAGAAGTTTCCACAACAAATCAGCGGCAATCTGTAATCCTAATATCATCAGAGGCATTTATCAGAGTTGAGTGAATGAAGAACACACATCAATCACTCTAAGGAATGACTTTCAGGAACAGGAATAATCAATGCGAGACTAGTACGCGAAGCCTATCCTCTTCAAACGAGATGCTTCAGAAACATTTAGGCCTATAAATAGCATAGATAATAGTAGTACTACTAAGGAAGTACTATTTCTCTCGATAAATTATCCTAAAAGTGAAACATGACTATGGTGGGGAAGCCGGTGCCATCAGGCAAGCAATATAGGTCGAAATTACCCTGGTCCATTCCTAGTCCTTTTACGAATCCATCTCTGAAGTAGCATTCCGAATAAAGCAATAATAGTATATTTGACTTACAATCAAGAAGTATGTTAATACAAAGTAAATACTTACAGGTTGTAAGTCGCCACTGGGTTCGTATCTCATATTGAGAACGCCTGGTGGTGTAGGCTACTGGGATTGTGAGTCAGTTGGAGAATTTAATGTTGTACCGGCACGTTGCCATGGTAGCTCAGTTGGTTAGAGCATCGGCACGGAGAGCCGAAGATCCTGGTTCAAATCCCGGCTATGGCATTGAATTTTTCATTCTGACTTCACGTGTCCACAAAGTAAATAATTATTATAATCATAACCATTTCAATTATCTACACTAACAGTGAAGGAGCTTATATATCTACGCTTACTACAGTATAAATCAATGAATATCTGTGTTATATTTTAATATAAATTTACTGTTATCCTCTTAAATAATTTGCTACCTGTTAAAGAATATTGCGATCATCATCCTTCAATCACCTATCAGAAATGCATTGCATAATTATAACTTTTAAGGTTTGTTTTCGCCTTGAATATACTCTTAAATGCACGTAAAATGTTTGAAAGCAAAAAGAATAAGATATTTTAAAAAAAACTGTCATAGGAATACGCATGGGAAAAATCACTATCACAAGCCTTACAAAGATGCAGTCTGGCCAAGCATGTCTTCCTTCCATCAACATTTTAACAAAACATAAAAGTTAAATTAGAACATAAAGCATCACATTTAACATAATGCAAAATAAAATAAAATAACGCAACATAAAACGTACTATGAGAGTTGTATGTGGGTTCTATTTTTGTCGTGTATTTTTGTTTGTGGTGAGGATTCTGGGATGTGTGATTTGTTTTATTATTCAGCAAATTCCAAAACATGCTCACACAAATTCAGGATCGTGATTATTCCCTTATGTGAAGCACTGAAATAGACTTCAGCGGAAGACTCTGATATATTTCCGAGGAACTCATCAATATTAAAACAGAGTTCTTCTGGGCAAGACATTACTAATGAGATGAATGTTGTTGAAAGAGAGGAAACTTTTGCATAATTAGAACACTGTTTAGTTTTTCATAATCCTACATAAAAATCCATGCAGGTTACATAAAATCTTTTAAATTTTAACTGTTAAATACATATTAAGTAGTAATCTACCTGTTCAACAAGCTAGCAGGGCAAGCAGACGATGAATCTTTAAACAAACGACAGAGGCTAATCGCATGACAGACATAACTTCAAAGACGTGTCATTCTGATGTGTTCTTAGCAGTGAAATAATGTCCTTGATGGAAATGTGTGTTCACATGTAGGACGCCATTCTGTTATTATCCAGCTTGTCACTGTCAGCTTTTTCATTTTGTGAGGTGTAGGAAAAGATGGAAATCACTGAGAGCGAGGTCCTGGCTATAGGGTGAATGTTTAACACCTCCCAGCCGAACTTCTGCAGGAGACTTACTAGGAGGTGTTTAAACATCCACTCTACAGCCCGGACGTCGCTTCCAGTTATTTACATATTTTCCTACACCTAAAGAAATGACAGGGAATGACAGAGATGTAGATGTTTGTCACACAGTGGTTTAAATCCAGGCGGCACACTGCTAGACAAAGGTATTCAAAAGTTGGTGCCACGGTAAGACAAATGTTTCAGTTCCGGTGGTGAATATGTTGAAAATAGATGAACACTGCCTGTGTCTGGTGCAATAAATATATGTTGCAATATAAATATATTGTGTTTTGTTTCTGTAAACGGCCCCAGATAAACTTACTTTATGGACGCGCCTCGTGTATATTTGAAGAGCTTTTTCTCAAAGTTGATCATGTCAATATTTATAAACGTAGGTTTTTTTGTAATTTCTGTGGGACTATTTGACTCAAAGCTTTCAAAACTACACAAATAACTATAAGCAGTGTCTTCTTTAATTCAGGAAAAAAAAGTTATAAAAATGTTTTATTTCAGCTTCAAATTTAGTCTGGTGGACTTGTTTAGTTATGAAAAAAAGCTCTCCATTTATATTTTTAACAGTTTCCAAACGTCAGATTGAGGTCAACCTAAGGGTTTCATCCAGGAAATTCTATTATTTTTAAACAGAAACTTCCAATTAACAGTTACGTTTCATCCCTCTCAACTCAAACCCTGGTTATATCTAATCCTCTTACCACTCAGTAGGGCAAACTACTGTTAAGTGGCAGTAAGAATTAATATTTCAACCCTTCCAGATCGCAAACGTCCAGACATGAATCAATTTAGAAGTGAACGGAGCTTTCTGTAAATAGAGCTCCAAATAGGGGTCTGTCAATTACTACGTCATAATTATTTCATGAGTATCCATGGTCTCGTTCGAGCTGATGCAATGCACTGTTATAAATGAACTGGTCGATACTAGCAGTGTAATGTAGGCCTAGGCCAATGTCACCTGTAAGTACGTGTCGTACCAAATGCTTGGTAATTTTCTAGGTCGAGTTTATCCATTTATCACAGTAATGTGGACTTTAAATGTTATACTAAAATACTGTACTGCTAAAATACAATATAAAGCTAAAAACTACCAATTATTTACGTGTTCATCGATTTTAATTGAAAAATAATAGTTGGAGTTTAATATGTATGCTATCAGATCCTAGGTTTGCGTATTCAAACCCAAGAAATCGTCACTTTTTAATCTGTAATGTTCTTTCTTTCATGAGGCCAGTCGAACTTAGCCCCAGACTTAGGGATTACTAAAATAAAAACAGCCGAGTGGATAGCCTACCTTGTGTTATGTACAATTGCCTTAGGTTACATGAATATTAAAGCAAAGAAAGATGTATTTTAGTTTCTTTCTCTAAAAGAGATTAGAAAAACTGTTTCTCTCCCTCTTATTGGTTCCCTCTCTCCCTCACCTTGCATGTCTTTCACCCCTTCTTTCGTTCTTTCATTCTTTTGTTATTTCGTTCTTTCATACTTTTGTTATTTCGTTCTTTCATTCTTTCGTTTCTTCGTTCTTTCGTATTTGCTTGCTTTTTTATTTCTTCCCTGTTTTCTAAGCTTCCATCTTCTCTCCCGCCTGCTCAGCCCTTCTTCATTTTCTGTCATTATTTCTCAAAGAAAGTAAGAAAGAAAAATATACTGTACAAATAAACAGAAATAAGAAAGCCATAACAAGAGAAAGAAGACACATCAGTTCGGATTTTGGTACGCAGACAGACTTGCAAATTACTTTATTTTACCTTCTTCTTAGCGTGAATGTGTTTCCTACAAAAGTCGTGGAGGTCCTAAGGGATCCAGTAAGTTGCGCTTCCAGAATTTAGTATTTCGGATTGCTCCCGGTACTCAGGCTGAGTCGACCCTGGAACCATAGTGCCACCAGAAGCATTAGGCCAATTAAAAAATTCCAACATCATCGGTGATCGAACATGCAACCTACCGGTTAGTACCGCAGGCCCTCAACCACTAAGCTATGGCGTACCCAGCTAAGCAGAAAGTATCCGGTTAAAATGTCACATAATTACTGATAACTTTATTATTATTATTACCATTATTATTATTATTACTAATATTATTGCTACTAATTTTACACTTTTATACTTATTTGCAGTAGATATGGGGCTACAGTAACTATTTTAGAACTTACACTGCTCTGATAGATGATCAGTAGCCTGGACAAGCCTATTTTCGAAATATTGTCATTTGAAAGGATGGTGACTTATCTGTACGTCATTTTCCTACGGAGTCAAGCCATCGAATTACAATATTTTGACAATAGACATGACCAGGTTATTGACTATCTATGTTAGCAGTGTCAGGTCTAAAAGAATTTACAGTAAACTATAAATCCTCTCATCATTGTGAAATAACATGTCATTTTATTCCGTAATGCGGCCCGGAATTTAACAGAAAATACTTGAAATGCTCAGTGGCAAGCAAATCGCATCCATCTAGTTTCCGTTCCAGGTTTGGCTGAACCTCAAATTCCTCAAACTGGATTGAGAGGGTGAGATAGGAGAATGCGATCTCAGTCTAATGATAACATTAATATAGCTGTAGGAGACCATTACATCAGACTATGTGGGTCACACCCGCGCTTTGTTGCAGGTCAGCCCTCTAGACATTGACCTGTACAATCATGACTAATTGTGACATGTCGCAACAAACCATCCCAACCCCTCCCTCCCACCCTGCGACATGTATCTGCCTACAGGTGCATGAGGCAGCTGTAATGTTGAACATTATATATTAATATAAACATAAATTTTCATATGGTACTTCAACAATAATATGTTGATATATGAATGAAATATATCGAGTGTGTTTATTTATTATGAAGCAAGACAAAAATGATCAGCCATTATTTATTTAAACATATGATTTGAATAAGCCTACATTATACATCGTAAATAATAACCAATGTTTTCGTTGAGCAATGTTGTTTCTACTTCAGGATGTAATTTACATTTTATCAAACACAAACTTATTAAATCCAACACCACCTTAATGACACCCGAGGATGTGGATCTCCATAACACAAGATAAATCACTCAAAATTTGTAACTCACAGCGAATCCCAAAGGAATATTACCTCATGCTATAAAATTGTATAACATGTTACCTGAAAGTGTGTCCGGTTCTCTTAAAAATGCATTTTTTAGACGTTTACTTTAATGAAAAGATAGATATAATATATTTCTGTAAAGTCGTAAAAAATCTGCACGTTTCAAAATTGATTGGTATATTTCAAGTGTTTTTTTCCTGGCATGTAGTTATGTTTGTTTCCAGTAAATTTTTGCTATAGCCTTAAGATAATTGTATGATGTATTTTTTCCTTTGAACCAATGTATGTATGTAACCCTCACATGAGCTTTGTTCTTTTATTTATATTATGTTAAATAAAGATAAATATTATATAAAAAATTTACTGAAAGAAAATGAGAAGGTAAAGCTTCCTAAATTCGTACTTCTTTATAAAAATTGTTCTTAAAATTCATATTCACTTTAAGCTAAGGTTAACTAAGCTAAGTTAATAACTTAGAAACTCTTGAAATCTAAGAATAATTGCTATGATTCAGAGCAATCATGTTATTACCGCACGGAGTATAGGTGACGTCAGGTACTGAGATCTACACTCTCCGTCCATAAGAACAGTTTTCGTCGGTACTGTTCAATATTGGAACATGGCTAAGTGGAGAAGAGTCGTACTTCAAAATCAGCATCGATTATGACGGAATACGGCAAGGAAATTTCAGCATAAATGGTGAAATTATCAGACGTAACCTGTGTCACATAGAGCTCAACATACATTAGCTTCCTTCTAATAAGCCTGAAACCTGGGCGTACTGCTTTCAACTGTTCATCATATTTATTTACAGAGAACACTTACAGATGCTTCCACCTTCTCTCAGTGCGTTCCTAACTTATGGAATACTTACTAAAACCCCTTTCACTGTACGTAAATTATAAAGTGTGCAGTGAAAAATGATTAAAAAAATCAGTAAATGGGGGAAAAGAGAATTGTGGGCCAGACGGACCGAAAAGAAATTAAAGTTCGATAAGTGAGGGAAAAGACGCAGGAAAATACCTCCATTCTAGACGGGAGGTAACATTTCATACGTTAGTTTCTTTCAGAAGAGCTCAATTTGCTGTTTAAAAGAATTTCAACCCTGCCCACATGTAATGTCAGTAAAATAAATATATACATGCTTTCTAAACAAAGAAACCTTGAAAGTACTGGAGAAAGATCTATAGTCCTGTCTTTTGAGTCCTTGTATAAAAATAGAGAAATGTTATTTTTTTATAGCTGAATACGTTGGAGAAGAAGACAATAAGATCAATGTGAGGTCGAGGAAGCTGAAGACCATATGTTAAAGTGCAAGCAGACCGGGTTGAAAAGCCATTAAGAAATTGAGCAGCCTCCTCCGCACTTACGTGCCCCATCCATTATTGAGAAGGAGAGCAGTGAATTCTTTAAGCCCTATGACGTTGACAGATGCCTTCATCCTGGTCAAGTATTCGAGCAGCACATAGTAATGTCTTCAAGAAACTAACACGTTATCTCTTTAAATTTACCACTCAGCGTTGATTGTCATGGGTAATTTAAGTCGGCACAAAGAATGTTTCATTTTCTAATAAGTATTTCGAATATGAGGTAGAAAATACCTTTCATCTTTCACATACATATAACTGATATAACTAAGAGGAACTAAGAACGAGACTTCGTGAAGTTTTCTATTTGGAAAATGAACATTAGAGATAATAATTATTACAGGAATTGGTCCACAATGTAACGATAAAAGGAATACCTTGCGCATTGCAATAGAATTTAAGGTATGGAAACAAATTATTGGAGAAAATATTGTAGTCACACCTATTCGCAAAAGCTTAACAATTGTTAGATATCCTGCATGGTAAAAACTTCGATTTTTAATAACTGGATTTATTTCCATTATAAATTGTGTATTTTATTTTTTTTTATGAATAAAAGAGAAGATCCCTATGAAATACAGCTCAATACAGTACATCCTATAGTATTTGCAGTAACTACTGTAGTCTGGCATTTCTTCAGAGAACATTGAATAAATGTTACAACCTATAAAATATTAAAAGCTAAAATACCTTTTACAACTCACATAAATGGTCATTTACAAATTTAAATATTTAGCGATTTAAAAATAAAAAATAGATCACGTGCCGTGACCAGGATTCGAACCTGGGTTATTGCGGCCACAACGCAATGTCCTAACCACTAGACGATCACGGCTACCCAGGATCGTTGAAAAGAATGCGTTTCATTCGAAACATCAATGTTTTCAGCTAGAGATCTGTGTTTAATGAGGCAGCAAAACTAGATTACGACTCGGAGCTGGAAGGAGATGGAGAAACCTGTCCCAAGAGAATTTGTGTCTCTTCAGGCTGACAAGATTAGTTGAACATCCTTACCACAAATCTCTTCATGCATAACCTTGCACGGTGCACTGGGTCTGAAGGTGGAATGCTCTGGGAAAAGCCCTTTGCTTACGAAGCAAAGTTATATCAGATACCCAACTCTGACTGGTCGTACGCTTTATTTTTATTTTTAAAAAATATTCATGATTACGAACGTTCGTTTGACCAACTGCAGGCCGTATAGAGTAGATATATCAGGGATGACCTACTGGTGGTTCTAGATTGCTAGATGACTACATTTAAAATTCGAACTAGATACGTACAGTTTATTTTATTAAAACGTTTATTGTGCCGGTTATCACATTATGATTTAACTATTTGGTAACAGGCAATTAAAATTATTCAAAATGCCTAAAGAAGTGGATCTAAAGGCGAAGGAATAAAAAGAGCGGACATCGTCAGAATTAAGATTTCTCAGTATTTGACAAAAATACTAATAAATCTTATGTAGAAGTTTATTTTGGGGGGACTTTTCGGAAATATGTTGATAGAACTGCCGTTATGTACAGCCGGCAGCAAAAAGGATGGACCAACTCTCGTTCTTTAGACAAAGTTCTATAAAGCGGTTCATAAAATGTAAACGAACTTGCAGACATTGCTGTGGTAATTCATTGACAGAACATCTATACCGAAGGTTCTGGGTTCACTTTCCATTTAATATTCTCCATGTTAATACTATGTTAAGCTAGTTATTTTTCATGAATTTAATTTTCAAAATAGAATATACAAATATACTTTATTAACGTATTTTCACCAAAAAAAGTGACTGTTTTAATACCTATTGGCACAATTGTAACCCTATATTTTGTAAAATCAAAATATTCAATGACTGCTGCAATGAAATATAGCTCCAATTAATGCAAAACATCTCACAACATCAACATCTAGAAAACATATTTACAAATTTAAAATTAGATTTAAATAAATCTTCAGAATTAGTAACTTTTAACTAAATTATTAATAATCTAAAATGCAGTAGGTGTCAGCGTTTAGCTATGCTACGTTTAGCTTTACCATTTTGTATTTATATTTATTAGATTTAGTACTTTAATCCTAAGCTCTTAATTTGTTATATCTCCCAATGTTCATTGATGTTAACATCCAACTCCGATCACGAGCAATGTTCATTCGGATACAATATGATAATATTAGTAAATACAATTTCCTATTTAATAAATTGTAGTTGTAACTTAAAAAATCCTGGGCACGGAGACCTCCGGGAGGGACTTTAAGCTGGGGGTCCCGTGTCGTAGATTTACGGCACGTAAAAGAATCCAAGCCTAAATTAGAGCCTCTTGACAAAATTTATCGGCCCTTTCACGTCCAAGAAATACTTAGTTTCCAGAGGGGGGTTGCGAGGCGATGGGCTTACCACCTGTCCCTCTACCCTCTCTCGGAAAATAAGCATATCAAAATTAGTATAGGTAATGAAACCTCCATTGGAGGCCCCTTCGCCCCACCTGGGGATCTTAGGGTACCAGGTACAGATACAGATACAGATACAGATACAGATACAGTTGTAACTTAGGAATAGCTTCAATAACTAACACTGATTTTATATGTATTAAATTGTTGTATTTGATTGTATTTATTAAGTATACTAGGAGTGTTTTATATAAGTATATTGAAATTGTAAGAATTCCGTTAGTAAATGCTCAATGAATTGAAATTGAAAATTGAAAAAAAAAAACTTTCTCTACGAAAAGCCTCAGCAATTCCCAAAATCGTCACTACCTTCATCAGGTACACGTTATCGGGAGTTTCATTAAAAACATATTATTTACTGTCTTGTTTACTAAAAAATATTTGATGTTTCGGATCGTTGTCCAAGAGTTTTATTTTTTAAGAAACCAACTACAGTAATTTACTAAACAATGAAATACCAATACCATCATTTAATTAAATAGCAGCTTTTTTACATTGAATACTCTGAAAGCCTTAGAGATCCCTCAAGAAAACATACGCCGACAAATTAATTTTCATTTTTTACATACTTTTTCCGTTTAATCGTTTTCTAAATGCACTGCTTACTTTTTTCTGAATCAATATTATATTATTTGGAGTGTCCTCTTACATAATAAAAATATATAATATTCTGAAGGCATCAGTTGAGCTCAGTATATAGGAAGAGTGAACAATGTAGCATGGGAAGAATTGTCAGTGCAGAGAGAAGTTCTCCATACCAGAAATTCCCTGTTCCCTGGTACGTCTCAGCGCTTCACTATACTCGGCTTGCATCCGTTCTCGTGCAGCTCTTATCTCTTCTTGGTGGTCCACGAGATCTCTTTGCAAGGTACTGTCCCCCAAAACACGTCCGAAGTCCACTAACGCCTCCATGCGTCGCAGCTTCTCTTCCCACCTTTTCTTTTCTTTCTCCTTTTTCTTGCGTTCAGCTTCTGCAGCTTCCTGCTCGCACTTCGCCTTCACTTTGGGTGCATTTTCTGCAGCTTCTTGATTATACTTCAACTGCAGCGCCCTTCGAGAATTTTCCATTTGTTCCTGCATGCTGACTGGCTTATTATCACCCACGGCTAATGTTCGACCCTGTAGCTCTGTGTCCTCTACCACAGCTTCTTCCATGTTGACTGGCTGATTGCCATCCATGGCTAACGTTCGACCCTGTAGCTCTGTGTCCTCTACCACAGCTTCTTCCATGTTGACTGACTGATTGCCATCCATGGCTAATGTTCGACCCTGTAGCTCTGTGTCCTCTACCACAGTTTCTTCCGTTATAAAATTATTACTGTACCGGATGGCGAACAATCCGTGTTTATATAAAAAAAACATAAGAAGCTACATAGCAACGAATTTCAAGTGTTTTCTTTCTCATAGCAGATGATTTTCAAATGTTCCTTTGGCCGATAGTACAAACCACCGCCGTCTCGAGTAATACAATCTAGAAGGCAGTGGTATAAACAGTTTGATCTGAGATCGGAGGCCAAACTGATCTCAGTTCAATATGAACAAGGAAATTTTTGTTGTATAAACGTCAATCTAAGATCAATTTGCACTGAACTAGGAACAATTTTGACTGGAGAAATTTCTCCGATCAAATTCCTCGATCTCAGTTCAAGGGGTTGTTTTCTTATTTGAGGCAAAAGATCGGCTATTTATAAGCATAATATTAGGCCTACCTGTGTGGTTACGATAGATATCAAGAGCAGCTTCATTAATTTCTAGCTAAGCCTACCGTAGTTGTTGTTCGTATATAGGCTATGTTAGGCTTTTTTATAATGCAGTGTAACATAACACTACAGCATAACCTTTATAAATTGCTTGCGTTATTATTATCATCATCTCATTCCAGTTTTACATGTATCTGATTACCTTGTGTATCCATTGTATAGAGCAAATGCGTTCATCGTTCTGTTTTTTTTTTTATGTAGCCGATTAACCCTTTCAGAGCTGAGATTTACTGGAATAAGGCAGTTATCAGGTAAAAACATCAGTGGCTCTTGCGTTTAAAATCGTTAGAGAATATTTCAGCGGAATAGGCCTACCTGGTTTCCATACTGTTACAGATGAACAAAATTCCTCACGTTTTACATAAAGCATTACTCTACTAATCTTACATCTCTGCTTTCATACAATTAGGGACAAAGCATTTATAGCCTACGTCAGTAGCAGTGAAAATGTTAAACCGAGTTATATTGCCAGAACTGAAATCTGAGTTAACATTTTCCCACGCATTTTGCTTTTGCACGGATGTTATCGCATCCGTCTTTCTTGATTTTATAATGTCTTTATATTTTACCAAGACATCCTTATCCCCCTTATAAAAATTTAAGGGAACGATCCTCTTTCTGCTTAATTTCGGTTATATTTTCCTTTTCTTTCGCATAACACATGCACGGTAATTCAAAAGTAAAGAGCAGATTTCACAAATTTATTTCTCCCGAACCACACAAGATAGAAACACAATTCCAACCCCACTCGACTCGGGATGATTCAAAGTTATAAATAGACCGCCTTAAAGTTCCATGGGGCGCTGGGCGCAGCTCTGCCGGAAAATGGCGCCGACACCATTTCTGTCTGGGGATGTAAAAGTTTTTAACATGCACCATACCAAAGAGCCATCATATGATTCGAATCCAAGCACTGTAGGAATGAATATCGCCTGCCTGCAGTTTTCAAGTCCCGACGAACTCGTTCAGCCTCCCAATAAATAAACTTCAACAGATTTATCGGAAATTGTAAAATAATGAAGGCCTACATATTGCTATTCGGGATATTAATAGTAATAACTGAATCTTTACTTTCGACATCATCAATCTTAATTCTGAGCAACTGAACAACTCTTATCTCCATTAAGCTCCAGCAATTCCCAAAATCATTACTATATCATCAGGCAGGCCTACACGTTATTGAGTTTCATTTAAAAATATATAAAAAAAAACTTATTCAATACCTTGTTTAGTAAAAAATCTTTGATTTTTTGGGACGTCGTCCAACATTTTTCTTTTTCAAGAAACCAGCTACAGTAATTTGCAATGAAATATCAATACCGTAATTTAATTATATAATAGCTTTTTAACACTGAATACTCTGAAAGCCTCAGAGATTCCTCAACAAAATATACACCAACAAATTCCTTTTCATTAATTTCAACACTCTTTCTCCGTTTAATCGTTTTCCAAATGCACTGATTACTTTTTTCTGAACCAATATTATATTCCAAAGACATTACTTGAGTTCAGTACACTATAATTATATGAAGAGTGAACAATGTAACATGGGAAGATTTGTCAGTTCAGAGAGAAGTTCTCCGTACCAGCAATTTCCTGATCCCTGGTACGTCTCAGCTCTTCACTGTATTCGGCTTGCATCCGTTCTCGTGCAGCTCGCATCTGTTCTTGGTAATTATGTCTATCGGGGGTAGAGGCATGCTGTGGTACGTTTGGACCTTCATATTGAGCTTGATCTATCTGGTCCATCCAGTTTGGACCTGGATCCGTTCCAGCAACCAGTTCCTGATGCTGCACGAGGTCTCTTCGCAAGCTGCTGCCCCCCAAAACACGTCCAGGGCTCACAAACGCCTCCATGCGTCGCGGCCTCTCTCCCAACCTTTTCTTCTCTTTCTCTTTTCTCTTGCGTTCAGCTGCAGCTTCCTGCTCATACTTCCTCTGCTGTGTCCTTCGAGAATTTTCCACTTGTGTCTGGATGTTGGCTGGATGGTTGTCATCCCTGGCGAAAGTTCGACGCTGTAGCTGGAAAGTTCCAGATCCACCTCTCTGCCGTCTCATATTTGGATATTATAGAGGATCACTGACTTAGAAGAATAACTTTACCATCACCTTTGGCAAGATAACTTCTTTATGAGTGCAGAAACACCCAGAGAAAGGGACTAGGAACGCTCTAGTATACTTTCCTTATATCCAAATGTACATACATAACTTGTACCAGGGCGAGTACCTGCTTGTACCTTTTAGATTTTCAGGAATTAATGCAGAACACACGATTTTGCACTTTTCTTACAATTCTCTTCTCTTTTCCACTACTTTCTGTTATTATAAAATTATTACAATTAATTTCAAATTACTGTAGCAGATAGAAAATGTCTTCTTAGCAAACAATCCGTATTTGTAGAAAAAAAACAAAAGAAGCTACATAGCAACGACTTTCAAGTGTTTCTTTCTCATTGCAGATGATTTTCAAGTATCCCTTTCACATAAGTCATTGAATTAAATATTTTGATTTATTAATTACTACATTTTTAAAAGTGTTAATGCCCGTCGTTCAAAAATAGTGTCTTGGAAATGGATTTTGTTTAGTTTTTTCTTACTTTCTGTAGCTACACATTACCTTTTTAAAACAAAAATCAGGTAAACTGATGTAACAAAGTGCCAGTATGTTTTTGTTTAATCAGTTATGATATGCAGAATACAAAAAAAAAAAAAAAAAGTAAAATTGGCCGGTTTCGGGATTGGAACCATGGAACTCCAGAATGTCAGACCAAGACGTTCTGCCTTATACCTGAGCGCATTATTGCTGTAATCGCGTGATACATTACCCCACCTCTTCATACAGGCTTAGTGAACATAACCGTTCCTTGTATGAACATTCGAAGCCTGTTAACAATCAGCCCTCCCGAAGAATAAAATGTGCGGGAATAAACATAGGCCCTCAGCCGAGTACGAGCCCAGAAACTTGGGGCTTATGATTTATAGTCTATGCTAAGGGCACATTCTACTTTTCCATCTTATTCTCCCATAAATCTGACAGGGCTTCAAATTTTTATTAAAATTATATTACATTTAGAAGCTTACTACATTATCTATATTTCTAACGGGACTTTGTTTCAAACTTTTGGTATAAATTAAGTTAATTTCAACAATCCGAGCTAATTAAAGCTGCCGAACTCTCAAGCTGTGTAATGCTTGAGTTTTAGCCTCCATACTTGAAGTGCCGTACTTCTAACACAACAGTCTTCTTGACCTCGTGAAAGTTGAGATTACATCCTCCAACAAATTGGTGGAATCAATAAATTTGTAGTTGGCCGAGCAATGATTGGATATTTACCGGTCTGCACAGCTGACTGCCCCCATTGTGTGTAGTATTGGGTTTCAGCGACTGCAGGGAAGACTTATCGGAAAAGTTTCCACCACTAACTGGCAAGCTGCTTGTTTGCTTGCTGATAATTATGACGTTCTCAACAAACTGCCCCTTGCTTACTGCCCCAATCCACAAAGGAAACGATAGCAGTTCGTTGGTCGATATCAACTGTAGCTTCTGCACGGTGTATTTAGGAATTTCCCGTTCCTATGCTGCCCATCCTAATAGCTTACTCCTATAGCTGAGTTGGGCCTATAACCCCTATAAATTTTAATATTGGCAAAGGGTTGAGCGAGTAATTTATAAGTATTTTACGTGTAATGTAAAGAACAGTTTTATACACATGACTTGCTTCGCTCATTGGGGGCTCCACCCCCCCCCCCCCAAAAACCGCTGATGTTCTCAGGAAAGGTTTTTAGAATTTTCCTGTGGTTTACGGCCTAAAAGCTATATGTGTACCAAATTTCAAGTTTGTAGCTCATCTGGAAGTGAGTAAGCCCTTTTACGGGGGTTTTTAGGGCTAAAAATTAAAAAAAAAAAATTGGAATTTTCCTGTGGTTTACAGCCTAAAAGCTACACGTGTACCGGCAGAGTTGCAACCTGTTTTTAAAA
Source organism: Ectobius pallidus (assembly GCA_964059195.1). Taxonomy (NCBI): domain Eukaryota; kingdom Metazoa; phylum Arthropoda; class Insecta; order Blattodea; family Ectobiidae; genus Ectobius; species Ectobius pallidus. The sequence continues at coordinate 139,322,418 of CAXKWD010000007.1, forward strand.
AGACGTTTCATAGATTCGTATAGCTCATTAACAATCTTAAATATTGCTTAGTTTTACTCACATTAAATGATTTCCTTCCGATTTTCTTCTTCCTTCACTAAATTTAAGAGAAACACACATACAATAGCGCACACATCACAGACGAACTAACTACAAATCCGTTGCCGATCACGTGACGTCATTACGATTCGCTTCTGTTTCCTACCTGGAGTGCTTCTTTGCTCTACTCTATTTTACCATGTCCATCGCTCTTTGTGCGATCACTGATAACTAGGGCTCGGATTTTATTACCTAAAAACTCTTGAAATAAGCATGCATTTAAGCCCCAAAAATTATCAAAATACAGTATGACCTAAAACCACTAAAATTTGGCCTAAAAATAACATAAAGATCGGAAAAATGCATGGGCGTCTGCATGGGGCAGAAGATTCCCTCTGTAACTAATTATGGTCTCAATTTTTTGATAGGCCTACTGTTTGAATCCATCAACCTGCAGTTGTTGCAGGGAGTATAAAAAATATATTTTACAGTGAGTTTAGCAAGTATACTATTATAGGCCTAACTGCATCATTGTATTTATAATAAACTTCCACGACGGCTCAGAATCACTTTAAGAACTTTGCAGCTTCGTCGAATTCAACTGGTGTTCAAAACTAGATATTGGGAAACTGTGAATATTTAAAATTTATAATAATAAAATACTGATACCTGCCTCATAATTATCGCTTGAACTTGGATTAACTTAATTGAGAATTTAACTCACAATACAGGTGTTTAATTTACTGCCGTTATATCACTTTCATTGTTCACAATAGTAAATTAATTTTTATTATAAACTACTGAATAGTTTACCCTAATAAGTAAGAATCGTTGTGTTTGGAACTATGTTGAGTGTGCTCCCCTTAATAAAATTTCTGGCAACGTCCCTGAAAAAACGTATTTACTTTTAACTGTGGCCAATATATGATATGATATAGTTATTTCAGTAAAGGCATATATTCCTATGTGCTTACATTACCATTTACAATACATTAATTCATACCTCTCTTAAGCTTTCATTTTCAGCAGATGAGATATGGACGAGACAAGCATTTTAGAATGGTCATACTTTAAGGATCTCTTTCACAAAAATATATGTTAGTGTTAGTGTTAGCCCATAGGGTCCCCGTGGGGCACGGGCCTCTCTCCTGAGAGAGGTGGCTTGGTTTTAGCGATCCCGGTTAGCCATTCCGGGAGGGATCCTCCTGTTGGTACTTATGCCTGTGGTAAAATATAAATACTACATAAATAAATAAATATTTATGACTAAAAGTTTACTTTTATTCGCATATATTTGGCCAAAATGTGAACGCTAAAATATGGACAAATAATTATGCTTCCTATATTTAAGGAAATATTTTAGATAATTTATCTTAATCTCAAAAGAAAAAATATGACATATTTATCATATGTGGCCAATAAAAACTAATTCGTAGAGTTCACAAATGTTGGAAATCAACTTAGGCATGGAAAAATAAATCAGGGAAAAAATATAGGTCACAGAAACCCCAGCCCCAGTGACAACTTCCATTAACAAGTACAAAAATAAGTTAATATTAATACTAACATTAATAATATTAATTTATTGTATCTGCTAAATTAAGGCCTCACTCGAAAATGTAAGAAGACGTTTCAACTCGCTTTTACTGTATCTAACCCCATCTAAGCGGACGACTCGCGTACTATCAGTTGGGTATGTACGGAAACTTGCAGAATCAAGGTTAGAATCGGCGCCCCAACTATATAATAATTATGTTGTACTGATATGTATTTTGGTGCATTAATAACAACATGAATCCTCTAAAACAATCACCGTGATTACATCACTACAGTTTGTGGTGATGCTTATGGATGATTAATGTTTAAGCTTATGTCGCCATGTGGGCTACTGCTTACAATATGTCAAGGCAGAATTGGAATCTGCTGTTATGTGCTTTAGGAAGACATTTCATCGATTCGTATAACTGATTAAGAGTCCTAAATATTGCTAAGTTTTACTCACATTGAATAGTTTGCTTCAGATTGTCTTCTTTCTTCACTAAATTTAAAAGAAACACATCACAGAAAAACACAACCAGCCAAACATCACGATGAACCAACTACAGATCAGTTGGCGGTCACGTGACGTAAGTACCATTCACGTCTCTTCACCTACCCCCCAACGCTAGGGGTGCTTCTTCGCTCTCCTCTGTTTTACCATGTCCATCTCTCTTGTTATGATTAGTGATTTCTCAAGCCAAACATACATTACCATGAACAAAAATTATAAATTAATATTATTAGTATATTAATAACTACAATAATATAAATTTATTGTATGTGCTAAGTTACAGCCTTGAATCCTCTATCACTCACAAGCTTAAGAAATAAGAATTATTACAGATTTAATTTCTTTCAGAATTGAAATAATATTTTAGAGAAGTAACATGATACCGGTAATATAATTTATTGTTTAACATAATAAAAATAAACAAGTCAACATAAAATTCAATTACATCACATATTGGCTATATGAGAATTGAGAATGCCCGATGGTGATTTATACTGCCATTGTCATTCAGTTTAAAAACTGAAAATATCGTATCATTACAACAAAAAATTATTATGTAACAGAATGGTATGGTATTATTGGGTGTAAGATAAAAACAAAAATCTAGAAAGAAAACTGGGTAAAAAAAATACTAAGTCAAGTTAAATGAATTTTAATATTTTATTGTCTTTATTTTTACTATTGTTATTTTTTTAATATTATCACAATGTGTATTGTGATTGTCCTTATTAGGGGCAGAAGTTGATGACCTAAAAATTGCTTTAAAATGGTCAGTAAAATTCTTTTATTCTTATGAAAAAATACTTGAAATTATTTTAAAAAATGACATTAAAATGTAAAAGAGTTAATTTTTTTATTTTAAAGTTTTAGTCTCAAGCAAAAATTATTTATTTTAAAACTGTTATTTTATTCAAAACATTTGCAACAAAACAAACGTCCCTAAGACAGAAGATCAGAATCAAAATTTAAGTACCACAATTTAATATAGCAATATAATGTATATGTAATTTAATTGATTGATATTAAGTATGAGACCTCATTATTTAATTATATACCTTATTGAAGGACAAAGATAGGATTAGTTCAGCTCCCTGAAAAGTGACGATTAAAACTTCCTTTTTTTTATGAAACTACTGCTAGTGCTGGTCACTTCATTCGGCTATGAAAATATTACAAAATGTTATAGAAAAAATGCCTTAAGAATGGCAAATAACATGAAATAATGATTTATCAACACACAACAGGGAAAAATATAATACAAAAATCCATGAATCTGCTTTGTTATCACTTACACCACTGGACATTGTGCAAAACTGAAAAGTGAAAAAAAAAAAAAAAAAAAAAAAAAAAAAAATCCATCAACACCCACCTCCTAGTCATTATTAATACTTCTTTATTTTTCTTTCTCTCAGTATTACTTCTGCCATGTAAGAACTCTTTATGTGGCCCAAGTGCCCCTGGCTTTGTAGGACCACGACTTGTCGAGAGATATTTAGTCATTCGATCACAGACATACTTCTGTGACCAGACATTAATATGAGCCTCCCTGAAACGAGGGATCAGCTCAATGGCGAACACAGCACAAACACAGAGGAGGAGACACACCATCAGTTACCCACACACTCACCTGAAACAGGCAGATGTGATGATGTCCCAGAACCACAGGGAATAGGCGAGGAAAACCCCAGGCAAGGACCCACTTAGGAAACTTGTACAAAAAACATATCTTAGTTATATAATAATACATGAGATGGTCTATTTAACATACAATAACTTCGCTTAATTCACACTAACCTGAATCCTTCCCGCCAACATACTGGCCCAGCTCGGACCACCGCCAGGATGTCAGCACGTATATGCCAGTTAAACACCGATGAGCAGTGAACCGGCAGCGTGTGATATAATTTTGTAATTTATATCCAGTTAAAATGAATAACGGTAAAGTCAAAATAAATAAAAAGTCAGTCGTACATTTCAAATGTCTTTATTCCTCTAGTTACACCTTTAAATTACATACACATATCTTATGCATGTAACTTCGACCTCGTACCAAAATTGAAGGAGCCATTGGATGGGATATGTTACTGGACACCTGAAGACCTAGCCACAGCTATGTGTGACACCTACCACAATGTTGGCAGCCTGTGGGAGGCTACTTCGAAGAACTGTAGATGCCAGGTGTACATGTAGGTCTATCTGTATGTGATTTACATCTTGTAAGGAGAGCAATAAACACATTTTTAATGAGCGATTGATGTTTTTTTTATTTTGTCTTTATCACTAACCTGAAAATTCAACCTGATAAACCTTAGCATTTATTGTAACATTCCAATTGTATATTTTAAAATTTTTTTCATGAAAACAAATAGTTGTCATGAATTCTGTGGTATCCCATTCATGTGTGGATTTAAGCCTAACTCATTTTATTTCCAGAAGAAATATAGAAATGTACTCTTAAATATGTAATGGTTATAATACCAAGACCGCCGGCATCGCTGACTACAGATCCATCAGCCTGGGTTTGATCCCCGGTACCTCCTCGGATTTTTCTGCGGTAGGGAGGTCTGGAACGGGGTGCACTCAGCCTTGTGATTAAAATTGAGGAGCTACTTGATAGATAAGTAGCGGATCATGGAAACTGCCATTAACAACAGTGGGTGTCGGGATGCTGATCACATGCCCCCTGATCCTGCCTTCAGGGATGTAGCGCCACAAAGTTTTTTATAATACCAAAGTCATATCCCTTATAAGGTAACATAGCCTATTCTATGCACTATAAACAACTCGACTTCTTATTGTGGCAATCAACTGTGAAGAACTCAGGGGAAAATACATTTCTTAGAAATGCATTAATTGGCTCTTCACTAAACGGGAAAGTCGAAACAAAATAATTACATTAGAACATTTAGCGAGAAATATATTCACTTTATTAACAGAAAGCTATTAATAAATAAAATGTACTAGGTTTTAGGCAGCCATATACTGTACACAAGAGTCACCGGAAATGATTAATTAAAGAAAGTGTGAATCAGTAATAAATTAGGACACCGGAAATCAATTTAAACAATTAAATTAAGTGGTACAGAAAAGTGACAAGCAAACATAATAGAAATTTCAGGATGCAATTAATTCGATCCAAACTTCTCACAGTCTGCCAATTTCTGAGCTTCACTCTGAAACAAAGAATGTATTAAAAAGCTTGTTAGTAATGGCATGAAAACTGCTGAATAGTGACAATTTAACATAGAAATCAAACAAAAAAGTATCTGTGCATGTATGATGTGGCATTGGAAGAATACAACATTCAAAGCAAACTAAAAAAGGCTTGCATTAGAATTGCTGAAACTTTATTCTCTTCAGGTAATTTTTTTTATTTTCAATTAAGATTTTTTTTTTCAATTAGTAAAGTGAAAGCATAGACTTTAAACTGCAGGTCGCATATGCTACTTCAGTATGAATGCAAAACTATGAGCTACTCAATGTGCAGCCTGCATCCAGGTAGTGCGACTCCCATGCTATGCTACTTCGGTGTGAATGCTCTCTTATTACGTGAACCATCTGAGATAATATCAATACTTCCATCTGTGCTCAATTATAATATCTTATTTACACAATCTAATTAAAAATATGTCTTTGTAATAAAATCATTGTGAACGTAACATAAGTTGTTAAAATTTGGTTATAACTTCCATAAAATTGCCTGTCTTTTCCTGGGAAATAAAGACTAAAGTTACAAATTTAACTTCCAATAGACAATTTTATGGAATTTATTAACAAATTTTATCATTTTTAAACAATTTTAATTGTTGATTCTTAGAGAACTTATTGTTAATATACATAAGTTAATATTTTAGACAAGTACTAGTAACTTATGTTATGTACACAGTGATTTTATTTTTTTATTATATTCAGTCCAGCGGAACATAGGCTATTAAATGTCATGGGACACATCAATATAAGAATATAAATATAAGAAATATGTAAAATATGAAAATTTCTTTACAAAATGCCGTCGTTGATACTGCAATAAGTCTTATGTAAAAAAATCCGTTTTAATTTTAGTGCTTTTGTGATCAAAATTATCAGACCTTACCCTCTTGTAATTTTAATTTTAGTGCTTTTCTGATCAAAATGATGAGACCTTCCTTCTTGTAAGAAAGTAGGTCTGATCATTTTGATCACAAAAGCACTAAAATTAAAATGGCATTTTTTTTTTTACATACGACTTATTGCAGTATCAACGACGATATAAAACACTAACATTAACAAATTATTACAAGACATATATTTTAAATTAGATTGTATAATTAATATATTACAATTATTGAACACAAATGCAAGTAATGAAATTTTCTGAGACACTATATAAATATTAACATTAACAAATTATTAGAAGACATATATTTTAAATTAGATTGTATAATTAATATATTACAATTATTGAACACAAATGCAAGTAATGAAATTTTCTCAGACACACAATAGCTCAATTGGAAAAATGAAAATAATTGAAAGTACCTGAACCAGTTTGTAGATTTGCATAAGTGCCTCGGAAGGTTTGCATGGGCCATCTTGGAGTCCAGCTCGCTTTCCAACGCCCCATCCTGGTGAGAAGTTAAGTTGTGCTTGACATACTACTAACAATACAGCTACTACCACAACGACGGTCTTCACTACGTGTAACACTCTGCAAATATATCATAGACATTATTATATCACCAGCGTGTAATACAAACAAATGAGTTATATCAGGGAATCAAGGCAGTGATTCCTAGACAAATGATCACAGTCCTAATGTATATTTGTGGAATGTAACTACAGAAGTTCAGAAGTACAAGCTTATATATGATGACTAGGGGGCAGATTTCTATGACATGTCATGTTTTTCCTTTTGCATTATTTCAGGTCTCCGACTAATTTAAACCCGATTCCAAGCATCCTGGTGAAAATGGAACGGCTTTTATTGTGCATATAACTGCATATTTAGGAAATTTTCAACTATTGTAGGATATTTAGTATGAATATGCTTATTTAGATCATATTTTTGGCATATTTGTGTACATATTAAGAAATTTTGAAGTTTCATATCATCTATTGTAAATTTTGCAATATAATGATACTTTTTTGAGAATTTACAGATATTTTAAATACTGTAATTAACATTATATTTTAATAAAATGAATTGTAATGAAACTTAAAAAAAATATACACAATGTGTAAGTGGTAAAGTCATATTTTAAATTTTATTGGTCATATTTTAATGTTTTTTAGGTCATAAATGCATGCATATATCCTATTTTTTAGGTCATAGAAATCCGCCCCCTAATGATAACTATTTCACGAATAAACTGCAAATTAATTAAAGACATTGGTTGGTTAATAGTTTATGAACTAAAAATATATATATTAAAAAAAAAGTTTTATTTAGTTACCCTAATTCCTTCTTTTAAATTTTTATGTAGCACAATTTTAAACAATAACTGAAAAGTGGGCTTGGTCGTTTCTTTCAGTTTGACTTCAGTTTTCTCAGTTATATACTAAATTTGAGAAGTTCATAGTTAAATAACACTTCAACTATATGAGAAAAAGGGCTGAAATATTCATAATTAATTTATCATTCCACTATCTTCATTTGATGACATGAATAATCTATTCTGAAGTTTATTAGGGTGGAATAAATTATTTGTTTATAATTTCGCAACTTTCTAAAAGTTCAGACATTGTTTTATAACACTAAAATTTGTTCTACGGAAATAAAAATACTCGCACATGCACAGTACAGTAAGACACCAGCTTCAGTTTTAACAAATTCATAAATTTATCATTGATACTTTTAGGATAAAATCTATAAACGGCTGCCAGGTAAGCCTGCTCTGCCGGCTCTCAGGAAAGCTCTCCACAACTTAAGAAAAGCCAGAACCGACGAGGATTTACATGAGCTTAAATTTTAAATTAAACTGTACTGAACCTAAACCAAGTTCACGTTCACGTAATTTCAGCTCAAGACATCATACAATCAGGCTTACAAATTACCTAAACAGGACCCAAATTTGTTTAGAAATATGCAGAAAGCTGCCAAATCCAACACTACACGTAAAGTATAGTGATTCCTATAAAGACCATGAAGGTTCTTAGGGTTCCAGGCGGTTGAGGCTCCCAGTTTTTAGGCGTTCAGCTTGAGAAGGTGATAAGGTTGCTAGCTTTACGCACCGGCCGCCTTTACCCTCAGGATTGCTCCTGGTGCTCTTTTCTGTAGACTGAGTCCACGCCAGGGTCATAGTTTCATCAGAAGGATGAGGCCGTTTGAGAAATTTTAGTGATTTAATCGGGAATTGAACCCGCGACTTTCCTGTTTGTAGTGAAGTGCCTCAACCACCTGCGCCACTACGTATCTCAAATACTATAAAACAGCAACTATTTAAAGGAATGGCGATGTTATGAAATAGGCCAGGAATTTTCTACTAACATGAGCCTAGAATTCTGAGAAAAAAGGAAAAATAACAACACAGAAAACTCACTTCATCCTGCGGAGTTTCCGAGCTAGAGATTGTGAAAATATGATGCAAGGAGATATCTCTTCTTCTGGTGAAGACGTCTTGATGATTGTAGCATGTAATTTTCTGAAATCCTCTTTTATACTCAATCCCCAGACTACAGCAGTGGCCATGTCGTCATAACTGCGTCATTTTATGTCTTCCACTGCTGAGGGATTCTTAATTTCCTTTTCTGTATTTGTCTCCAAACAAAAGATGAGTGATGAATTTCCGCAATAGCTTTGCATCCAATCAATTTTAATGGCTTCCCACCACCCCAATTACACCCCAAATGACTTTCACTTCCGGACTCTGAGAAATAAAATTAGGCCTATGTAGGATGCGCTGATATTAACAGCTTCGGTAGAAACAAACAAAAACCAGATACTATTTTTGTCATAAGAGGGTATTTTCTAGAAAAAAAAAGGAATTTTATCTCTCCTAAACTTCATCGTGATCACGGTTCTTTTTTTTTTCCGCGTCAGCAGGGCAAATAATAAATCAATTTTCTGTTTGCGGTATTTTAAAAAAATTGCAATTATCGTGCAAATTAAACATAAATATCATTACGTGGACTATGTAGACCATGTAGTTGGCAACGTCTTCGTTAAATAGTGTATTTTATTCGAGAGGTAGACGAAGTCAATGCCTCCGCATCGGCCATCTGAGCTGAAGATTAATATATAGGCTAGTATAATATGATATATGATATGATATGATATGATATGATATATATTATAATATAATATATTATTTAATAGAATAGCACACAATACTTACTCCCTAGAGATTTATCAGTAATTTTAAATGTATTGGTTGTTGTTGTTATTATTATTATTATTATTATTATTATTATTATTGTTATTGTAATTATCATTATTGTTATTATTATCATAATTATTGTTATTATCACTATTATTATTGTTATTATTATTGTTATTATCATTATTATTATTATTGTTATTGTCATTATTATCATCATTGTTGTTATTATTATTATGATTATGATTATTATACAAGCAAAACTGGAAGAACAATATTAAGGACTTGAGATTAGTGCTCTACGATATTAGTGGATCTAATACGGGGCAACAATAAGTTTCTTCCCCCCTTTTCTCTGCGAGCGCAACAAAACTGATGTCGTGATAAGTATTCAATCATAGAAATCTAAACAGTGACTCATATTACTTGAAGGCCACGATATTAATTACGCCAATTGACTTATTTTGAGAAAGTAAATAGATTGCTTTCTACAGACGTAAGGAATCCCCCACAACCAACAAAGTAGTTTTAATGGAAGACATACGAAACCGTACCGGAAATTGATCTTGTTTGTTGGATGACGTCAAAACCCTTGTTTTCGCCTCCGTCATTAAGTTCCTTGCGCCACTAATTCAATAAGGAATTCATTACCCAATTATATATTTTATTACAGAGGTGACCTATATACGCATGTAAACCGAAATTTACAGACTTGCTTTGTTTATAATACAAAGCAATAATACAAAGAAATAATATTATAACACATGAATTATACGGCATGTATAACGTATGGGGTACGCCGTAGCGTAGTGGTTGAGGCGCTGTGCTACAAACCGGAAGGTCGCGGGTTCGATTCCCGATGAGGTCGTTGGAGTTTTTCAATTGGCCTAATCCTTCTGGTGGCACTATGTCCTGGGATCGACTCAGCCTCTAACAGAAATGAGTACCAGGAGCAATCCGGAACCCTCTGGGCCTCCATGGCCTGTATAGGGATCACTTTACTATATATATATTAATGCATAAACAAAGCGGCTACCTAAAGAAATGACGCAATAAACATAGATGTTTAAAATTCACGACTTTGCCTGTTTCGGGACAAAGTTAGACACAGAAGATATTTACCTAATATCATCCACAGCACATACGTCTCCCACCTGCAGGGACGTAGCCATGGATGGGACCCGAGGGGCCCGTCCCCTCGAAATGAAAAATGAAAAAAAGAAAGAAAGAAAGAAAAAACTTAGGTCAATTTCACTAGCCTATATTAAAATGTACTTCTCATTTATTACACTTAAAGTGTTTTACTTTTACTAGACTAACAGTAATTATTAACAGAAATTATATAAATTAAGCCTTCCAACTATGTTTTAATGCTTTATAGAGGTCTTGATTTAATCCTGGGAAGCTGTTCTCCAACATTACAATATTTGCAAATCATTAATGATTATTATTTATTTATGTTGAGAATATAACAGGCTCATTGCCCAATCATACTATTCTCTTATACTAATTACACTAGTTTTACAATACTAATATTGTATGTTTAATGTAATACTAAAAACATTTGAACTAATACTACAACTAAACAAAAAAAATACAGAAAAAAGAAACAAATTTTATCACATATTTTTAAATCGCTTATTGTTAGTATTAGATATAACTATACTGCCCATTTTGTGCAATTGAGATTTTTTCTCATTCTCCATCATATTATATCTTCATTATGCTACTTGTAACCTACTATGTTTTGACTTTATAATTTTTAGATATTTATAAATAAACCCCTAAAAACACCAACAAAAACAATTTCTGGGCGAGAAAACAAAAATGTGACCTTCCTTCATTTTCTTAATTAAAAATCAATGTTTTGTAGCTTAAAAAAGTAAGTTTTACTAACAATCTCAATATATTTCAATATATTTTGGAAATATGTTTGTTCCGATTTCATGATATGAGGGCAAAATGGAAGAAAGTGGGGCAAGGGTCTCCTACTAGAGGGTAGCTCTCAGTTCGCTAGCACGGTGAGCTATTCTGTGATAGGGTTGTTCATCTACTAGCCAACTTAACCCTTAACTTCCCAGCGTGTCCATGTGGACACGTTTGTTGAATGGATTTATTCTGTCATCACTGTCAGCCCTTTATTATTTTCGGAGTTGGCAACCATGTATATTAGTAGGAGAGAGTTTGAACTTTATGCTCATTGTTGTAACACTTCACAATTATGACTGGTAAAGTTTTTGTGGTAGTCTGTATTGAAGTCAGTGCTTTGATTGCAGCAATGGAGTGTCTAGATGCGGTGTAAGTATTGTTTTATGAATGGGTTCTTTGTTTTTCTAAGTGAAACTACTTGCAATAACTCTAAACATGTGTATTGTGAGTTTAATTAAAGAGAAGTTGTAAACCAACGAATCACTTCCTGTTTATGACGTCGTTATTTCAGTCGTGTCCATATGGACACGCTAAGCAGTTATAGGGTCAACAAAATTTTATTTTATTTTTCTCTTTTCTTACATGATAGAGGCCTCCAAGAATGTTTAAAACCAGGTTTGACTGTGCAAGATGTCTTAGACATCCTGTTTGAAGACTCAAACCCCCCTCAGGCTGATGGGATTTACATAGCTCCCCCCGATCCAGCAGTTCTCACAGATGAGGATTCAGGTGATGAGGACGAAGGGGGAGTGCCTGATAATCTTAACCAGCGACAACTCCGGGCTGAAGCTGAACTAAGATTGACCGACACGCACATTGACACAGAGCCAAGAAATTTAGATTATATAAACAGAAACAAGCAGAAAACCTGGGTTCATGGTGAACTTGCTTCAAATTTGAAAGCGTTTCCTGTTTCCAGTTTTTGCAAATATGTTGATAAGTCTCCAGTGGAAATTTTTGAATTATTTTTTGATAATGAACTCATACAATTCTTGGTTGATGAGTCAAATAATTATGCACTTTTTAAGAACTGTCCAAATCCTAACATAACATGTGAAGAAATGAGATGTTTCCTTGGAGTCCTCATTCTAAGTAGTTATAACGCTCTCCCTAATAAGAGGTTGTATTGGGATTCCAATTTAGATACTCGAAATGAATTTGTATGCAATGCCATGAGAAGGAATCGTTTCGAACAAATTCTCAGATATTTACACTGTAACAACAATAATAAATTTGATGAAAAAGACAAAATGTGGAAAATTAGACCCCTCATTGAAAGAATAAGAGACAAGTGTAATAAGCTCTTTGTTCCTCAGCAGCATCTCTCTTATGATGAATCAATGATAAAATATTTCGGCAGACACTCTTGTAAGCAGTTTATTAGAGGGAAACCAATACGATTTGGGTACAAAGCATGGTGCTTATGTACCTCATCTGGCTATCTTGTAAATTTTTCATTTTATCAAGGAAAATCACCAAATGCTAATACATTGTATGAAGAACATTTTGGTAAGGCCACAGCACCACTCATTCAAATGATAGATGATTTCACAATGGAAGTGAAACAATTGCCGTTCCAATTCTTCTTTGACAATCTCTTCACAGGATTTAACGTTCTGTCTTTTCTAAGAGAAGAAGGTTATGGAGGAACAGGCACTATTAGGGAAAACAGAATCCCCAAATCTTGCCCCATTGCAACAAAGCAAGAGTTGGTTAAAAAGGAAAGGGGGCATTTTGAATATTCACTTTGCAAAGATGATGGCGTTATTGTCACAAAATGGGTGGACAATTCTGTGGTGGCAGTAGCATCTACTTGTGTAGGAGTGGAACCTGCAGCATTTGTAAAAAGATATTCTGCAAAGGAGAAGAGGACAATTCATGTACAACGTCCTCAAATTATTGCAGCTTACAACAAATATATGGGAGGAGTGGATAGGATGGATGAGAACATTGCAATGTACAGAATAAATATCCGGAACAAGAAATGGTATTGGGCTTTACTTTCCTGGCTGATTGATATATCGATCCATAATGCGTGGCAGCTGAAGAAAGGAGCAGGAGCTAGGACTACTCAGCTTGAATTCAGGAGAGAGATTGTACAAGTTTACCTTAAAAGGTACATGAATCCTGTAAAAGGAGCAGGAAGGCCTTCCACCAGTCCTTTATGTACATACAAATCACGTGTTCCAAGTGATATAAGATACGATGGTATCAAACACTACATCAAGAAAACTGAGAAAAAAAGGAGGTGTGCAGGACTGTACTGCAAAGAGAAGTCATCAGCAGTTCGTACAAAATGTGGGAAATGTGACGTAGGATTGTGCGTAGAATGTTTTGAAGTATACCACGAAAGACAGTAGATCAAACAAGGATATTCCTTTTCTTGTATTATAAACTGGTTTATGATAATTATGTTCAACTATAACCTCATTTGTATTACAAACAGTTAATTAAAGTGTTTACAGTCGAAATTCAGAGACTCAAAAAAATAATCTAAATTAGCATCTAAGTGCCCAGCGTGTCCATATGGACACGTTATGTTTTAGGCACAATAAGACAGAGGATGGTAAAATAATGTCTAGTATTAATTATCTAGATGTATTAGAAGTCAATAAACAGAATATGTACTAAAATAAGTGATTTTGAAAAATTCGGGCAGTTAAGGGTTAAAATCACAGTACATGGTTGAATAACATACTGTCTTATAACGTAGAACTTGATCAACAAAACTTACAATAAAGAAGCCAGCACCTTGTTTTGTTTAATGTTTAATAATAATAATAATAATAATAATAATAATAATAATTGTCAACGTGTGGCATAACAGAAAGAGAACTTGTAAAAGTGAAGTACAAAGAGCCAATAATTGACTGCAGAAAAGTGCTCCAGTCCTAGACTGCAGACCTTTCTGCTTTCTTGTACTACTTTTACTCATTATTCCTTAGTTTTTCTGTAAAATCATAGAAGTTGAAAGAAAAGAAAGAAAGAAAAAACGTAAAGTGTTCTGCAGTATATAAGCTTATAAGAACATTGGTTGCCACAGAATTTTGGGAATTACCACTAAGAAATATTGCCAAAAAAATTGTATTTTTCTCATCTCTTAAACAGTTCACTACTTCAGTAGAATATGTGACATTGTGACCTTTGTCATCATTCCCTAAAAATTTGATAATGATTACAATTCTCAGCGAGATAAAACACATCAACTGTGCTGTTTAGAATGTATCACTGTTCTACTGCAACATAGCAATAGACTCTAAGACCATGGTCATTTGAGGCTTCATTAATGGAAACCATAAGAATGACACAAAGAAAAATAGAAGATAGGTCAGTCTTGAAAAGGAAAATAATTATACATTGGCCTTGGTTCATTCAGCCCTCACAAAATACAACAGGATATTAATTTACACTGAGCGATAGGGTTCTGACGTCAACAACTTGTATAAAAGCAGAACTGTGGATTTTATCCTCTTACAATTAGGGCATCTTCTGAAAGATAGCACAACACTTCATCTCAGCACTACAAAATGATGTAAGTAACTCTACTCTCAGTTTTCATCTCATTCATCTTATATTTCCCTTGGAATAGTTCAAACTGCCTACAGATATCTTGCTTCTTATTTTCTTATACAGTTTAATCTCAATATAACAGATCTGAGGTATTACGTACATATTTTAAACCCCCATTCATATCCCATATATTATAATAGAAAGATATTTCATTTTCACAATCCACTTACTTACAATCATTTCAGTATTAAGTACAAAAATTCAAACATTAAAAATTAATAATTGGCTATTGCATCTTTATTTTGTTCACAATTAATTATTAAGTATTTATTAATATATTATTCATTTTTCCTATGTTGTTTTGTCAAGAATGATCAATCATTAAAGCATATCTACTAAGTTCAATGAGAGAACACTATATGGCGTCTGCATGGAGACGCTATGATACCACCCACAGAAGGTAATATAGTCAGGAGGTATATTGGGAGGGGGAAGGGCTGTTACCTGCAACAGTCGCAGGAACAAGGCATCAGGATGTGAAAGAAAGGAGATGCAGGTGTCATTAGACACACATACACATGCTTCAATTCTTTCTTTCTTTCTTCTTGTTCTAAAACCTGCTAAAGGATTCACTGCTCAAAAATGCTATGACGCTCTTCCAGATTACTAACAGAATTGACGTCAAAAACACTGACATAGTAAAATGGAATAATTAATTTTAAACTACCATGTAAATATCAAATGTTATTACCTTGATTTCAGGATGTATCCTATGATGAGGACTCTCATGGTAATGGCTGTGGTAATTCTTGTGCTGTGTGAGGCACAAGTGAACTTCTCTCCAGGTTGGGGCACTGGCAAGCGATCAGGTATCCAGGAAGGTGCATGCAAAGGTTCTGGAGAGTCACTCATGTACATCTACAAACTTGTTCAGGTGAGGTGCTCATCTAAAATATAAAGAACCAAGTCATTAAATTAATCCAATATTCTCTTCTTACTATCAATCCGAGTTTTCATGGCTCTTATCTTGAATGCTGAACACCATCTGGGTTGTGGGCCACGTTTAAGGACATATGTGTCACCAAACATTTTGTTCAACTTGACATATTTGGTCCTGATTTTCACTGTTCCATGTTAATATCTAAAATCCATTAAAAGTAATTACTTACAGTGAATGTATTAAAATAACTTCAAGCACAATGTTTCGGCTCCGCCTCCGAGCCTTCATCAGGTGTACTCAAACCAGTAACTGCACTCCTGGACGAGGTGGTACCCACATGTCTCATCCGCTGATGCAGAAACTGGAACGGGGTGCACACAGCCTCGTGACTCAAACTGAGCTGCCTGATAAAGACATAGCGGCTCTGGTTCAGTAAACTATCAATAACATCCATGAAGTCGGCATGCTGACCACATGTTTGCCAATCCTGCCTATGGCAGATTACACAATAGTCGGACGGTAGGCCTAGTCCTTCACAGGGACGTAGCACCATGGAGTTTAGTTTACAACTTGATTGGCATTTTTGTAAGTTTTATTTCAATATTTTCCCTGTACTGAGAACACATGGAGATAAAACCATGGGGTATTCTGAGACCCAGTATGGTTCCCTGCAGACTGCAGGAAAAGGAGACACCTGAAGATGTCAAATGCAATTACCAGTGAAAGTCGGGAATGTTAAACTCTACTGGGCCATGACCTACAAACTTGGAAAGTTTTCAAGCTATATATGAATACTGATATCTAATGTCCTTTGTAACTTGAAGATTATTTTATTTCTCTTTCAGAACGAAGCACAGAAACTGCTGGAGTGTGAAAAATTCTCAGCAAACTAAAAAAAAATAGCACACTTTTTAAACTGACAGCAATTACGTACAAACCTCTTATCAGTGGACCTCCGTATCATCTGTAGGATAACTAATTTTAGTTTGTGTTTCTTTGGTTCATAGACAAACCGATGTTATTTTGCCTGTAATTATGCTAAAGTAAAACTATTATTACAGCTTATTAGAACTTCATAGTACTTGGTGAATTCCTAGTTGAAAATATCCTTCTAATCTTTAATCCTGAAGTCGTGTGGCATGTGAGCTACCCATGGTACATTATTTTCACTGTTACAAGTACATTCGTAAGCCCTTCTTCTCTATCAAGTACTCAAAAGTAATGGAACAATTGACAAATTAGGGAATCATGCCAACTGCTGAGCCATGAGAAACAAAATGTAAATGATAATCTGAGTAAAGAGAAGTTAGTCTTACCTTCAGGACCTATCAATAGGATACAAGCCAACTAGCAAGGAAGCTTATATGTTGAAGTTGGCTTTCTTTAGTTTTTGCATTGGACGAATGGGAAGAATTAGTCAATGGGAATCATGCAACTAACCATGCTAAATGAAAATCAACAGCCAAGGAGATTTAAGTTTTTGCTTAAATAATCCAGGCATAAATGTAAGTAGAAACATATTTTCACATTAGTATCATGGTGATAAGGTAATTATTAAACTAAAGTAATTCTTTAACAGAAATGATGTTAACGTAATGTTACTTCCAATCGACTTTTAATAAAATATATCATTTACAGTAGATATAATTGAATGTATTATGGACAAGGGAAATCAGATCTATATATTCCATTCTATTATTATACTCGTATTACATGGTTTGCTTGGATGTCAGTTAAAAGGAGATGGGAACAGTTCAAGTAAGCACCATTAGTTGTGGACCAATTCAAGTTCATCACATTGGAACATAAGGGACATGCTACAGAGTTTTTGTTAAAAAAAAATAAAAAAAAAAATAAATAAATAAATACATAAATTGAGCAAGTAGATTATTATTGCAGTATTCAACATACCATTATTACTCTTGTTTTGTTTTAACTGGGAATCAAGGAATGTGACAGCGTCGGCATATTATGTTTTCCCCCTCTGTTTTCTGAAAGACACCGGAAATTGCAGTGTGATATAAATGTTTTGTTTATTTCTAGTCTGTTTATAAGGTTGGATAGAAAATAATACTGAACTGATACTGGTATAAATAAAATACAATTGTTAGAAAGATTAATCCTTATAGTTTCATACTTACTTACTCAATGGCAATAGACAATTTCTAAGCAAGCTAAAGGAATATTATCTATTTGTTGGAACTCGAAGGTTCATTGTCATACTTACCTGAGCCCGCCAATCAACCCTATTCTGTGCTAACTCCCTCCAACCACACCTCGCAAATCCTGTTTCTCTTAAATCTATCCTAATATTGTCCTCCAACCTACATCTAGGTCTGCCAAGTGGTCTTTTCCCTTCGGGTATTCCAGTCAATATTTTTGAGATAGGCCTATGTCTTTCCTCTCCAAAGCACACATGTCCAGCCCATTTCATCCTCCATGGTTTAATTACCCTTACTATATCCGGTAACTAGTATAGTTATGAATCTCGTCGTTATGCAGTTTTCTCCAGACCCCACTTTCATCTCTCTTTGGCCTAAATATTTTTTTTAAGTACCCTGTTTTCGAACGCTCTCAGATTATGTTCTTCCCCAACAGTAAGCAGCC
This sequence comes from Ectobius pallidus, assembly GCA_964059195.1. Lineage (NCBI taxonomy): Eukaryota > Metazoa > Arthropoda > Insecta > Blattodea > Ectobiidae > Ectobius > Ectobius pallidus. The sequence goes on from CAXKWD010000007.1 coordinate 139,340,788, forward strand.
ATGTCTCGCATCCATATAATACAACCGGCAGGATTTATTGTCTTATAAATTTTTATTTTTAGAATTCTGGACAGAATACGAGAAGATAAGAGTTTCTGAACTGTATAAAACAGGCATTCCCTGATTTGAGTCTACACTTAACTTCTACCTTAACTTATGGTAACTTATAGTTTCATACTGACTTTAAATGAATTCCAAAACCATGTTTCATGTAAGATGTCCAGGATTTCTACCATCCATGAAGTACTTCTCTATCATATCTTGAGAGACATTCTCGTAGTGAAGTTAATGCCTCTTTGAGATTCCAATTGGAAATGAATGATATTACACCATTTTTCAGTACCAGTTTTTTTCTGGAAATGGCTTAAAACACACTGACTTTGAGGCTGTCACACTGGAGGAAGATAGCAATGCCCCAATTGTTGATGAAATGCATTCTGAATATCTGCAGCCACAGGTCTCTGCAAAACTCAAAATATTTCTGTTTCAAGTTACAATGTTTTTAACAATTCTGTTCAATATCGTTGAAAATATGATCTTTCAAAATCAATTTATGCCACAATGACAGTGAGCAGCTACCAATACATTATATACCAATGTATTGTTTAGTGCTGTAATATCTTCTACATTCCTGTAAAATAATATTTACAGTTTCCTCTGTAATTAAGGATAAATTTTACAGGAAAATAAGGAAGGTTAGCACTGAAAACATCAGAATAATATGTCTGTTACTGTAAGAGTACAAAGACTGGTAAGTCTTAGAAATGACAGGTAGAACCTAACATTATTATTATTATTATAACAAAAGTTAGGTTATATTGGTCACATTTAATACAGTAGAGCCTTGATTAACCAAGTTAATGTACCACAGCAACCTCGGATAAACAGGAAAATAGAACAGGGGATCAGGAAAATAGAACAAGAAAATTTGGTCAAATTACGAAAGCAGCAGCATCACTGTATTGACGTACATAAACATGAAATAAAATAATACAGTACACATACCTTTGAAAAACTCAAAAAACGAAAATACAATCGCGACTTGCGATCTTTGGTGAATCCTAAATTGTATGTTTTCCCTTAGTTTAGGCTCGCATAATATGGAACCTCGGTTAATCAAGGCTCCACTGTACTTACTAATCAGTGAATTTTTACAGTAACACAAATAGCAAACGTATTAAAATGAAAGACACAGGAAAAATATATTGTTTCCATCGGCAAGTAGACTTCATTTATATAGACATTTAATTTTGAATATGAATTTGTATCAGCCTAAATATATATATATGGACAACATAAACTATCGACTGAACTGTTATTGTTCCAACAGGAATCAGAATTCGATAATTAAGTTTTAATGCATCACACATGCGTAGTATAACAAATCCTCAAACAATTCTAATTTGTTTGCAAAAAACAAACCTATAATCATATGCAGCAGCCAGTTAAAGAGTGCACAAATGCATTCACATAAAAGATTGTCTTATAAAGGAAGCCTACAATAGTTACTATAAATTTATTTTTCCCAGTTCTTTTATTTTAATTTGCAGTATTATTCTAAAGACAAAAGCCTAAGGTTAAAGGTGTAATATACACCATGTGCACAATGACAGGTCTTGAGCTGGAAGTAAGTATCTAAAAATGCAATATTTAATGTAAGAAAGAAAATAGATATAGCATCCAGTTAGACTAAATAATTATAATTGAGGGATTGACAGTTTTGTTTGATTAATTATAATTAAATATACATATAATTTACAGTATAATTTGATTGATTAATTATAATTAATTACTCAATCTAAACTGTTAATAAAAAAAAATAATAATTAAATATACATATAATTGACAGTTTTGATTGATTAATTATAATTAATTGATCAATCTAAACTGTCAATGCATGTTCACACTTTCATCTTAAGTAGTATAACTTAATTAAAATATTTCATAATATTTCATATTATTGTTGTTCTACATTATTCAATCTTATGATGAAGAGAATAAGGCACCAAATGATAACAAAGCATATTAAACATAATCTAAAACATAGCACAAATATGTGCTACATAATAATACACTTAACAGTTACTACACAGGGACAACTCTTTTATGTCAGCACAGTTTTTAACACTTGGTTCTTAAGGCCTCCATGCTTCTGTGACGTATTTGATTCAGGAGACATTTGCTTCCCTTTGAGAAGTCATAGAAGTCTGAACAACAGTATTTCAAATTAACTGTCACCATCTGCTTTCAAGTCGGCCGCGGTGGTCTAGAGGTAGCGTGCCCGCCTCTAGATCCGCAGGGCGCGGGATCAATCCCGGCCGCGGTCGATGGATTTTTCAGGAGGTAAAAATCCTGGGCACGGAGTCCTCCGGGAGGGACTTTAAGCTGGGGGTCCCGTGTCGTAGATTTACGGCACGTAAAAGAACTCCAAGCCTAAATTAGAGCCTCTGGACAAAATTTCTCGGCCCTTTCACGTCCAAGAAATATTTAGTTTCCAGAGGGGGGCTGCGAGGCGATGGGCTTACCACCTGTCCCTCTACCCTCTCTCGGAAAAAGAGCATATCAAAATTAGTATAGGTAATGAAACCTCCATTGGAGGCCCCTTCACCCCACCTGGGGATCATAGGGTAACAGATACAGATCTGCTTTCAAAGTGCTTAATTTCATTTTAGTTTTTTCAACTATCCATGCTTTATTCATCAAAGAAAACATGCTCGACTGCTGTATTTGTATCAGGAAGACATAACTCAAATTCCACAATCCTAAGAATATTTTTATAAGATATATGTTTGGATGTGAAGCACTGGACATTTGTACTCAATGTATAAAATTTCTGAGGTAAATCCAGCCCAGTAATACCAACTTCAATGCCATATTATTGAAGCTCTCAAACTTAACGCTTCAAGCATCGCTAAGTAGGCACATTACTGTATATGGTACGAGTTTTGAAGTAACTGAACTGAATTCATGACTGATACTGCTAGAAAAATAAACATTTTATATGTTGAAACCTTAAATGACCTGGAATTCTATAAGACTTCTAAAACCAGAGGCAGAATCTGATGGGAACAAGAGGCTTGACTCAAAAAATTGAAACTGTCCAGGCTAAATAGGGCATCTGGTCATTTTACTCTATTTCCCAAATATACTAGGCCTATTCCACGGATCTATACATTTGGTTCTAATATAAGCTTCCAATCTTCTTATAATACTTTTTGTTTTACTTTCTAACACAAATAATATTTGTGCATTGCTCTTTGCCTGTCACTGTACACATAGCTTGATACTTAAAAGGAAATTCGTATACTAAAAACTGTATATATTGCATCTACACAAATATAACACATGACACATTGGTAACATTCTTGCTGTCAGTTAATGGACAACAAGGAATGAAGACATTAACAATACGGCAAATACAAAACACACCAGAGGGAATGAATATGGTCAAAACCACACCCTCTGACATTTAAACACACATCCAATCATAATTAAAACACACAAATCATTTATGATTATTTCTTAGTGCTTGAGATCGAAGAATCTTTACAGTTGCCTTGGATGTTTGGCCCCATTATTAATTGTTATGATTCTTTTTTATCCTTCATGATTAATTGAAACTAAGAAGCAAGAACACAAAGAAATGGACATAGTAATACACATGAGAACTAAATTAACTGCAAGAAATGATTAAACAACAAATAAGAACATAGATTAAGCCATTTTGATTTTACTACTAATACATTTTACATTGGCAGTGGTTAAGATATGTAATGCCATTTTCTCTAACTCTGTAATACAAATATATCTTCTACAATAATACTTAATTGTGGATTACTTATAAAAGAGTTAAAAGGTTTTAAATGAAGAGTTTCAAATGTTTTGGTATTGGTAGTGTCTTGTAAATGCCATTTATACAAGTGTTAAAATTACAAAGAAAAAAATTAAAAACATTAAGACTATGTTAATGTCACTTTGAGGATAAAAAAAGAAACATACATTTGTTTGTGGGGAAAAAATCAAGTTTCAAATACATACAGAGACTATGCAGACATTTCTACAAAAACTATTTTTACTGAGGAATTAGGTTGATAGCATGTCTTTTTAGAGTCTACCATTCAGTACAGTCTGGCGGAATAATTTAGATATGAACATCTGGAAGTTAAACATGTTTCGAAGCAAGTGGGGTCAGCAAAAACTAGAGGCACTGGCTTTGTCAGTTTGAATTAATTCTCACTTAGTTATAAACAAGAAAATTAAATCAATTCAATAGAACAATTTTAAAGTCATCGAAAGTAAATGTTGAAAAAATATTGTTTTGAGGGTTCTATATTGCCTACTGCTGTGTGATATTTTTATTTCAGAAACAAAAAAGAGGCCAAATTTTATGTTGTGATGTTCTTTTCAACCTACAGAATTCCTTAGAAAGACTCGAGGGACACAAGTATAATCTGAAGTGTCAAACATTACACGCTGTTATGAACTAGCTTAGTGGTTACCCCTATGATTGCTGCTGTGGGGGGGGGGGATTAGTCACGTGATAAGCAGGGTAGGAAACTTGGTATGTTTCTCCCACATATAACTGTGTGGAAAAATCTGAAAAAAAAAACTGTAACATTTACAAGCAGAAAGCACAACTTCTCTGCATGTTACTGTAATGTTTGATATACTATGTATACAAGTGGCTTTCAGACAATATTAGCTTGCTAGCCTGTTTTTACTAGGGGCAAAATTGCATTTAATAAGTAGATTGATTGATTGATAAAAATTCTTCTTATTCCCCCAATTTTCTAATAAAAATGAAAAGCACAATTACTTGGGATTACTTTGAAATTATAACATAATGATTTATTGTTAAACAATATAAAACAGGCCTATGTAGTGTTCACATGTATGACTAAAAAAATCATTAAGTGGAAATTACTTTATTGATGATTTTTTTTAAGTCATACATTTGAACACTATATAGGCCTATTTTATACTGTTTAACAATAAATCGTTATGTTATAATTTCAAAGTAATCCCAAGCAATTGTGTTTTTCATTTTAGAAAATTGAGGGAATTAAAATAATTTTTATCAATCAATCACAATTGACACTCAAAGGAAAATATCAAATTTATCAATTTAGTATAATTAACCTTTCTGAAAACAATTTGGCATATAAGTTTCACCCATTTTTTAAGGCGTTGTCCCCTACTGGATGATGAAGATTAATAAAAATAAAAATACATGATGGACTAGAACACAAAAAATGTCATGAACAGGAATCTACCAATTCAGAGAAAATTATTACCTTCTGCATCTAGGACTAGATTTCTCCATATGGATGTCACAAGAAAAAGTAAATACTATCTGAACTACAGCATTATACCTTAGAAGCTAATTCACCATTCTACATTCTAATAAATTACAGACGTTACTTTCTGATTACTTACCTATAAGTAACTAAACCCTACCCTTTAATAGTAATCCACAATTACATATCTCACAGACAAGAAATTGATCATCTGGAATGTTGTAAATTACAAAAAAATATAATTCAGTCTAACTTGTGAGAAAATTAAAAACTTAAACTATTTACATAACAGATACAAGTACTTGTTCGAATATTTAAAAAAATCATCCTTATTTTGAATTAAACATTTAAATGACATACGTAACTGCAGGCTTGTAAATTAGACACTCGTCCCAAAATAATTTAATCTCTAAATGAAATTAATAAAATATCAAGATGATGGATGAACTGTGCTCTTAACAAAGAGAAGAGAAAATCCAGATTTCTAACAATCTGACTTGCTTCCATAGATCTGTAAGAAGAAATATCAACCAATACAGGCTATATGCAATAAAATTGTTTTTGTCAAAAGAATTCAATACTTTATAAAGATCTTCATTTTAAAAATATTAAATTTAAATAACTTAAAGTTCTGTTTGTGTAGTGAACTCTGCACTATTTTGAATGTAACTAATATTTTTAAATTTATTTTGTGCAGCTTTCCTCAGTCTTTACTAAACTGCAAATACTGAATGTTGACATCTTCCAGGCTAGAGTGCCTTAGTTAGTGATTCTCGATGTTTGTCTACAACTGCAGCAAGCAATTTCAGGAGCTGGAAACTCTTTGTGGCTCGCTTTAGAATGAATTTTGAATTTGAGCTTCTGATTACATAGGTTGCAAGAGGTCTTGCAGTGTAAAAATATCATCTGATGGTGCTTGCTGATTTCCTGATAGGTCCTCAACAGTTATCTATGTTTCACTTTTCATCTTTTCTGTTTTTAATTAGTTGATGTTCTTGTATATATTGCCTCACAATCTGGGGTGGCTCTTGGCAAGTACAACCTATCCCCCTGGACTTGGCACCACTCTGATTTTGGCACTGAATCTAAATCAGTAAAAAGTTAAGTTTTCCCCTCCAAAAAGGATTTCCTTTTTATCTCAGGGTATAAATATTTTGGGTAAAACAAGAAAGGTATTATTTCCTTCCTCACATGTGCTTCAAAGAGAAATAATTAAGTGAAAAAACTTAATGATAGTGCAAGAAAAAATAAAGTTTTATCTTTTAAATATGAAAAAAGACCAATAGTACTAATATTCAAACAATATGTTAAAACCATATCAACTACTAACAATGTTATCTGAAATTATTACGAACTGTGGTACAAGCTATTGGCTAATGTTACTGGCATCAGAACACTACACAATGCATATTTTGATGGGAGTTTGGTGTGTGGATGGCCTGCTAGTGGGAGATAAACTGGGGAGAGGGGGGAATAGGTGACATGTAGGGTGCCGAGAATGACGTTTTGCATGGGTATGAATTTGGTCCCGAGTCCTTCCTGCTCACAATGCAGCCAGGCATAATACTGTGAGCTGAAGATGAGCAAAAACTTCTGACCACCATATCTTAGAATTACGCCAGGCTACAATGTGAACTAATAGAAATATACAAGAACTGTAACAACTTCAACAGAAAAGACGATTTTTGTATAAGAAATAATAAAAAATTATATGTTTATTTAAGCAATCATCAAGTGAAAGCATCAAAGGGTTCTAAATTTCAAATCAATGAAGAAAATTTTAATAGAGTAGCTTATCTCCGGGAATAATAATCTTAATATGGATAAAAATTCGCACACACTTTACATAAAGCATTACTGTACTAATATTAAATATAGCTGCTTTTATACACTTTTTATGTGACTCATTTATAAGTCAGTAGCAGTGAAAAGTTTAACTCCATTTATAAGAATAATCAGGAAGACAGGCAAAGGTCCAATTAAGGTTTCAGAACAGCTTCAAGCGTAGGTTTGCCCGTACAATTGGAGAAATACAACTCAGAATCTAAGAGAGTTACCAAAAAGTACACCCTTCTCCAGCTCCTGAACATGACTGCCACAACTGCAGAAATATCAACACCATGGCACTCTTAACTGGAAGATTTCCAAGATTTTAATACAGAACATTTGAGGAGCATCGTTTCAAAACGTATTAAGTGCACTCTTGGTCAAAATACAGTTTGATACGATTTCGCCCTATTTCTTAAGCGCTCTTTAACGCTATCAATTCAGAATGGAACATTTCATGTTATATCCCATGTTAATTCACTGTCAAAGTTGACTTATCGGATCAAATCGTATTATGTGCATGGGAATTAACGGTTCAAAGCGTATTATGTACAACTTTATTTTAGTGCACTTAATACGTTTTGAAACGATGCTCCTCATTTTTAAAAGCATGTTCATTCAGTCTTAGGTCTTCATTATTGCAATGATCTATAAGTACTGTTTGTTTGGAAACACAAATTTGATTACAAGATGCAGTAAGTTGAACAGAATTTAAATAGGATTAGTCCAACTATGTACAAGTCTCTTAGCACCGACCACTGCCTTCTAGACTGTATCACTCGTGTTTACTCGTGTATACACTGCCTGTCCAATACGGCTAATTTTGCGTACTCGGCGACATTACAGATAGCAGCACCATTCACACCCAGATTGCTTCTTGTTTTTTGCTACGACATTGTTGATTATGTAGTGCTGTCACCGCCGTCTCGTAATATAGTAAAATTCTCTTGGGAAATATACCCTAAAAATGTTCTCAAGCATAAATTGAATGTTTAAACTTGTATTATTCTAGGTACCGGTACTTAATTACTATGAAAAAAATTTACTATCAATACGTCTAATTAATTTATATTTATTTTAATTATTGCTCCAAAATTCCATTTCAAGGTAAGTGTCATATACTGGAATAATATTATGTTCTAAACAAATAACACAAGTATCTGTGTCTGTTTAATGCTTATTTTGACGCAGCAAACGCATAGAAGCAATGTACGGTAATGTATAGGGCAATGCCTTCTAGACTCTGTTACTCGTGTATTCTCGAGACGGGGGTTGTATAGGTGGCGGTTATTGCTGCAATCTGGGTGTGAATTGTGTCGCCTCTACTGGAGAAATTATGCAATTGAGCAATACTCTAAACTCCATGTTAAAATAAAGCATAGGACAGGCAGTGTAATTCTCGAGACGGCAGTGGCACCGACTTACCTGCTAGTAATAATTCATTTAAAATAAAGCCTCTGTTTCCCAGTTAAAAATCAGACTAGAGAACAAGAGAATGAAAATTAGGTAAACTGCTTTGGCTGATCTCCTCAGGCAAGGTTACTGACAATAAACAAAACATTGATGAATGCTGAGAAATAAGTGGAAATTAAGAATTCAGAGAAAAATACCAGCCCAAGTATCAGTTTCTCCATTACAAATCTCAATCACTGTTTTGACCTCTGTTCTCTCGAATAAGAAATGGCATGTATTCATCCAAGCCACATATGTCAACTGAGCTATGTATCTGTTATGTAAATAGGTACCAACAAACTGTAGAATTCACATTGAAAACCTCTAATTCATAACAATGATTTGTCTAAAAAAAAGTATGTGAATGAAACAAAACAGTAATGATAATATTGGGACTTTTCACATATCAATCTTGATTTTCCACTTGCACCATATTTCAGTAGCCATAATAATTCCACAATGGGGTATTAAGTTATAAAATAATTAAAAAGTCATTACTTTCACAGCACCATTTTCACTAAAAAGAAATCCATTCATTCATTCTTTTGTTCAAAAATTCACAAACATGTACAACTGTTTAATTAATGTTCGAAACCAATCACTAGCAAAAACAAAAAAAATTCTTCTGCATATTGCCTGACTAGCCTGGTTCATTTCTATCAGAAAGGCACACGGCATTTTTATTTTCCTCTTCTTTATGAAAGAAACTCTTTTGACTTCATTTGAACCACTTAACTGAAACAGTTTCATAAAATAACCACTTTGAGATGTGTTTTCATATTTTGTGCTGATGTTTGATAAGTTATTAACTATCACTGGAATGCCCATCTTTTCATAACCCCATCAAGAATCGCATTATCTGTTCATTATCAATTCTGAAGGAACTACGATACCAAAAAAGAACCAGATTTCATGAATACAAATTTCTGTTCAAGAACGTTCTTGTTCTGGTTTGGAATGTAAAAACCCACAAAAAACGTGGTTGATTTTCTTAACATAAAATTTCTCCATAAGTAGCAACATTAAATATTTTTGCACGAATTCCCAGTAAAAAAATGACGACTATTCTGAGCAGATTCTCAGCATTCGATAAAATACTCATTTATGAAAACAGTTCGTTCAAATGTTTAGACAATCGTATTGTTCTTCTTTAGTGTCCACGACACCTTATTTTGCTCTTCTGCACTTATTTTCACATTGAGTAGCCTTCAAAAACACTACGGTAAAGTCTCTTTGGTATGCAAAAGAACACTCCTTTCACTTATTAATCTGAAGGCTCTGAAGATATATTGTTCTGATGATTCTAACACCAGCTTAAAATTAAGTACTGATCTTCTTTTTATCCATACAAAATTGTCTATGTTACCTACTGGAATGTGCAATACTTTCTGGACTTTTCACACTATACCAGCCAAGTCTCTGTCTATGTAAGCATTTAAAAAGTCTTCCTTGGAGAAAGAAAAAAAAGCAACACCATTTTCAAAACAAAAGCCACCTTAAACAACAGGATGGAATTCACGTATACTTGATAAAAAATAACGGTGGCACTACACCCACATGTCAGATGCTCTTGGCTTCTCGTGGCTGGCTGGGTTGGCAGTGCAGGGCGCTGGAACGATCGCTGCATTTTCAAAATTATTTGGCACTTTAAATGCACCTGATTTCAGTCTCAGGACATAATGTGATACAAAATTAAGAACGAATCTAGTACCAATCGGTTTCAGTGCAGTCTTGACCTCGACAAACGTCAATGTAATATTCATTTATTTACAAACATCAAAACTACTTCCTTGGTCTTTAGAATGTAAATTCTAAGAGAGTATTATGCTGTTTATGAACTCGTTAACTATTTACTGTTACATCAACAATATATCAGAACACATATCTACAAGATGACTTTCAGGACCCAGTTAAATTTAGTGCTAACTCAAAGGGCAGGGACTAGCAATTAATAATCATAAAAGGAATAGGAATTATCAGCATACGTTAAGAAGCAAGAAGGAAACTATGGATCTAAAGAATGATAAAGTCAGGGATGTCCAAGTAAAAGTAGCAAGAGAGCAGATTGTATGTTTTACATCACATTAGTTGCATATGCATGTACTAGGTTTGCTAGTTTTAATACCTGGAATCTAAACAATTGATAATTCTGACATTCAGTTATGCTTGTATTGCCTTTTAAGTGAAGTTTGCTTGTCAGAGTATTCTTCACAGTAATATAACAATAAAAAGAAAACCTACCAGTGGAAAGGACAAACAAGAAACAAACTTGCAATGAAGTACAAGACTCAACTTTTTTTCTTTCAATTTTTAGTAAATCCTTTTTTCTAATTGAGTTAAGGTTTTCAATTTTTATTTATTATCAATCCCTAGCAATTTTAAAAATGAGTAATATCAAAGAAATAAATAATTTCTATGAGGCCATTATTATTATACCTCATTACATTTAAAATCATGTGAGCATTTTTCATAGAATTGTTATGCTTATTTTGAAGCAATTTAGACTACAGCAGCTGGATGTCCAAAGACCCTATTAAGTATATGACTATCAATTGCGAACTACAAACAAGAACTTAAGAAAAGTTTTCAACAGCCTGTATAAACAACAAGACAAAAATTATATTTCAGAAAAACAACTTTTCATTCAAAAAAGCAAGCAACATATTACAATATATACCGTATATACCCGAGTACTACCTGCCCCTGCTATAATACCTATATCCAAATGTTTGGAAAGGAAATTTGAAAAAAAAATCTATAGGCCCATATATAAAATTAAATTGCCAGTTTTATTCTTAATTAAATAATTATAATTAATATGTAATTATAAAAATAATGTGCATGGTAACAGCCAGCAGATATCTCACTGCCTTACAACACTCTCCATTCATGAATCCAGCTTTGAAGCGGGAATCCACATGCGATGACGTGCATCCGACCCAAGGTCAAAGTCATATTATGGAAACTGGTTGTACTATACTGTTACTAGCTTGGTGTCTCTACGCGTAAAGCTTTGTTTCACCACCAGTCCTGGTGGACCATGTTGATAAGAATGCATCTTCTTTGTCTAATTTTCCTTTCATTACAGCTTCACTACTACAAAGCATCATGCTATATTCAGCCAACATGGTACAAAATGTCAAAATTCAGATGACTGGAGTCCAGCATTCAAATAATACCAGCACCCCAGTTTTTTGTTCGTGAATTTTGAAAAAAATATGCGGGTAGTATTCAAGTATATACAGTGTTTACCAGTAGCTTTCCTGAGGAGAAATTGTTCGAGGGTTACATCACTATCTGGGAATAATTAATAAGTTGTACATCATAATGGTCTAGTAGTTTAGATCCTTTAAAACTTTGTAGAAAGTATTGTATCTGTGTTTAGATTAAAGGTGCAGGAAAGAACAAGCAAGCAAGTTATATGAAAATATTTAGACACTTTAGCGAGCAATTCTCTTAAAAACTACACTTCATAAACAGCATAAATCTCTTACAATTTACGTACTCAACCTTGAAAACATTTCTGGAATAACTGCACATGAAAGTGATAATAATGTGAAAGGAAGCATTAACGTAAATGTTGTCAAACTGGACAAATGCAGAAGTATAAAGCTGTGTTTTAAGGCTTGACTTAGTTTTCAGTATCACAACAGTCTCCCTAACTGCTTCTCAGCCTCAGATTTGTGTCAAACGTTTGTCTATTTACAAGTACAGTACCATCAAGTTTTAAAATATGCCAGTATTTTGCATCTTTCAGTTGAACTTAGAAGACATCTGCTAATTATACTGTATTTCAAGTTGAAGAAACTCCATACTAAAGTAGTAACAGAAAATGCAATTAAATAGAAATGCTTGAACACCTCAATGCTTAGAAAATAAACAAATGGTCACAAAGAGAATTATTAACATCTTAAGGAAGTTTATACAGTGAAGTTATACTATTAAACAATAATATAAAAAAAAACTTACCACTTAGATTTGAATCCTGAGCTGAAACAGTTTCAAGGATCATCACTCTCTTCATCAGCTATACTGCTTCTGCCTGTTGGACAGCATCAGAACCCTCTCTTGGACATCCAATGAACTTCCCGAAGAAAAAATTGCTCACTGGGATTCCAAAGGCCATCAGTTTGTTTTTGTACAGAAAAATTCTGATGAACTTTGAAATCCTTACGAATAATGATCTCATTGGATATCAACAAGACAGTGCTGACGCTGTCCAACAGCCAGATGGAGTATAGCTGAGGAAGAGCGAAATGATCTTCAAAACTATTTCAGGTCAGTATTTAAATTTAAGCAAAGTTTCGTGCACCAAACTCCACGAAGCTAAAATCAGAAGCAAATTATTTAAACAAGACAACTGTACAGCGAGATGAATGAACAGAAGTACCCCTAGTCCAAACACTACAATTAAATTAATAATTCTTAGTTATTGATTTATAATTTATAGAGGACTGTCCACAAGACTCTCCTTGGTTTTGATTTAGGTATGGAAAGAAAGTAAATTGAGCTAGTCACATGCAGTTAAGGAATTTTTTGGAAGTTCGATACTAGCCACAAAAATTGTAAATCTGCTATGTATCTTAGACAGCTTTTCAAGAAAAAGCATACCTCATTAATACAATCCCAGGCAAAAGAATGGACAAATACAAATGCCTCCACAGTCACTAGACCTAACTCCAATGAACTGTTCTGCATGACTTAATGTGAAAACTTTTAACGAAGTTGAGGAGTAATCCTATTTAATATTAATATTAATATTAATATTTCATTACTTTACTGCATTTCTATAAATAATATTTGATTCAAACTGCCTATGAACAGCTGAATTTACTCCCTTGCCATATATATATTCAAGCCTAGTCAGAGACTTTATGGGGTTGGTGATTAACCATTATTATACTTCTTACATTACTGAAAATCAAGAAAAATCTTGCCATGTTAATACTCCTTTCACATATTATCACTTCCTTTTTTTAATTCAGTGTAATATAAATTTTCTCTCCAACAAATTCTCCCATGTCATTAAGTCATGGGAAAATTTTACATTAGGAAATCTGAAGGTGTTCTTGTAAATCGAACACCGCTGTAGCGATTATATACCTCATTTAACATGTACCTGCTTGTGTAATGTGGGAATATTTGAGCCTCCTTTAGCACCATTAAAAGCACATTTCTTTGTCCTGGATTCTGAAACAGCAGGTTTCTAGTTCTATATCGTTCATTATCGTAATTAGACTGAAGCTCTACTCAGCACCACGATTCAGATGCCGGTGTATTGAAGTTCTCATCTTCTTCGTCGCTGGGATCTTCTCCGTACATGTCAGCCAGTTTCCTGAATCGTGGTCCAAAGTTTGATAAGTAGTCGAAGTTCAAATCCCCATCATCAGTTCCTAAAAAATGCAGAAGACGTATTGCCATAAAATTCACCTTTAACTAGGAGAAATCATGATGCAAAGCTGAAAATCAAATATGAAATAAAAACATATAAGCAGATAACAGAATGGAAGTCTGTAGAACAAAACAAAACTTAAAAGATAAATAAGAAAAACAAAAGTGTAATTTTGAGCAGAATTTATTTTTATAATACTCCACATTCCAATGTTTTATTAGTGTTGCTTGTAAGTTTTTTGTGTACAGTGAAAGAAGAAATGTGAAATTTTCATATCATGGAAGCAGCGTTTTGTTTCTCATAATTCTTAAGTCATAATGTCAAATTTCTAAAATGCCAACTTCCACGCAAAAGTCTTCAATGATAGATAGGACAAGCTGGTTTGGATGAAATGGCTTTCTTCTGTTGATCTTCACTGTCTCCAGATCTCATACCAAATGATTTATTTTTGTGGGGGTACGTGAAGAATCATGCGTACCCACCACAGATCCCAACTGACCTGCCAGATTAGGGAAGAAGCATAGCTGCTGCTATTGAGTCTATGGCTCTTAACATGCTGACTAACGTTTGGGAGGAATGACTATTGGATGTCCCACCTTGTGACGAATTGTGCTCACACTGAACATTTATAAAGTACGCTTAAAAACTCTTTACGATGTTCTTTAATCACATATAAGTTCTGTCCTTGTATACACAAGTAAAAGAAATTAAATTACAATGAAATTCCTTTAAACATTCCGGGACATGATGTGTTCTCCTCAGAATATTTTTCTGATGAACATTACATGAGAATATTTATAAAGTTGTTTCCAAGACTCTTCAGTTACATACTTACACTTTGCATAGTTTAAAGCATTCACAGGCTAATTTCCGACAATTTTTCAACAAAGAAAGAAAAATAAAAAGGTAAATTAGACAAAGGAATTATGTCATAAATTGAAGATCTCCCTTGATTAAGGATATAATTATAATATCAAAACTTTTTCAGGAGAAAATAAAAATTGATGTATTATTTAGCTTGAACGTTCGTATCTCTGTGTCATCTTATTTTCGCTATCAACCACATAGGTGGATCACTAGATAGAGCAAAGATCATAATTCAACCACTTTAGCTATTATTTACATAAAAAAATCTGGTTTATTATTGTCATGAAACAAACAGTATACCTGAAGCCAGCGAGGACAGTGAGCCGGTTGTGTTGCCGTCGCCTTCATATGCATAGTGTCGCACATCGTCAAAGGGGTTTGTTTCAGGGTCATTATCACATCCTTTCTTCTTTCCATCTAGAAAACTGCGGATGTCTGGCTGTTCATCTGGAGCTAAACAAGAAGTACAAAACAAGAATATGTTTAATAAATTAACAAGAAATAATATAAATAAAAATAGAAATAATAAAGGCTTTAACACTTTAAATGCTGAATAGTTATAGGCCAGTCTTTAAAGATTAAGGTGACCACTTGTCCCCCATTTTTCAAAGACATTCTCAGAATCAGGCCTTATATTTTGTCTCTTTAGTAAGCAAACAGAATTTGTCCTCCTGACGTGGAATTGGAATTTTTTCCAATTTGCTTCGACACCATCAACCGATTTGTTCCAATGATTATTCAAAAGTAGTCGAACGTTTGAAACACTTTTAGCTCACTTACGTACCTTTATTAGGACATGTTTCAAGAGGTAAGTACCCTCCCATCGTCGGCTAGCGGTCGACTGGCATTCTGGCGACTGTGTTGTGTGAGGTTCTGTGTGCTGCCATCTGTTTTCTTAGTGGTGAGTCTCATTACGTCATCTGCGGGCGAGATCTCGAAGTTCATGGCAAGGTCTTCATTCTTGATGATGAAGATTTTTTCCCATACATTCAATTCGGATGTTTTCTTCACATGTTTTAAAAGTTTTATATCTTTCTTAACATGGTGGTTTTCTGTCCAGCAGTGGTGAGCAACTGCGGATTTTTCAGTTTGCATAAGTCTCACGTTTCTTAGATGCTCCTTCAATCTTGTCTCTAGCTTTCTCTTAGTTTGTCCAACATATACCTGGGGGCAGTCATTGCATTCTATTTGGTATATGCCTGAGAGTTCAGTTTTTTGTTTGTTGTTTGTTGTTTTTCAATGGATGGTTTAGTAGATTCCTAATGGTGTATTTGTTTTGTGGTGCTAATTTAATATTGTAATCCTTAAAAACTTTTTCAAATTTGTGAAACAATTTGGGGTGGTAACTGAATTTCTTGAAAACTTTTTTTGTTGTTTCTAGGTTTTCTAATGTACTAACTTCTTTGATTTTGTTCCTCTTTGTGTGTCTATTGATCATCTTATCTATGAAGTTTGTTCTGAAACCATTAGTGACTGCCACTTCCTGTATATGTTGGTACTCTAAATTATATTCTGTCTTGGTCATTGGTATGTTTGTGAGTCTATGTATAAGGCTGTGAAAGATGGCAAATTGATGGGCTTTGGGGTTATGTTCGTTGTATTTAATGTAGTTATCTACATGTGTGGGTTTCCTATAAATTCCAAATTTCAGTTTGTTCTGTTTTTTCATGATTTTCAAGTCTAGGAAAGGTAGCCAACCGTCTTTTTCCATTTCCATTGTGAATTTTATCGATGAGTCTTGTAAGTTTAAAAGCTTAACAGAGTCTTCTGCAAACCTTTTTGGAATAATGGCGAAGATGTCGTCGACATATCTGTGCCAGCTTTTGAAGATGTGTGGGAAGGCTTTGGTAACCTGTAATTCTAAGTTGCTCATGAATAGGTCAGCTAACAAAGGTGATAGTGGGCTACCCATGGCTAGGCCTGATGTTTGTTGATAAATTTCCTGATTGAAAGTGAAACTGTTATGTTTAATACAATGTTGAATGATCTTTAGGTAACCTTCAGCTTGTTCAGAGGTTATCTTATTGTTCTCTGTCAGCCAGTGTTTAATCAGTTTAGGAAGTTTTTTCTGTGGGAATGCTCGTGAACAAGGCGTTGACATCAAAAGACACTAGTACCTCTTCCGTTCCAATGGTTGTATCTTTAATTTTGTCCACTAGTTCCATTGAATTTTGAATGCTCAAAGTGTCAAACTTTTTGAACCTGTCAAATTGTTCTACTAACCATTTTGATAGTCTATAAGTGGGTGCGTCTTTATTGTTTACAATAGGCCTCATACTGTCATTATTCTTGTGGATCTTAGGTAAGCAGTATAGTTGTGGTAAGAAAGGATTACTTACTATTAATTTCTTTTTTTCCCCTTTTGGAATGACATTACTACTTTCTTTAACTTTTTTGTGGAGTCTGTGATCGATTTCAGGGGTTTTTTGGATAGCTTTTCATATTCAGGGTTTTGTAACATCAAGTTTGTTCTACGTTCATACTCTACTTTGTCCATGATTACTGTTTTATTACCCTTATCTGCCTTTAAATAACAAACGGGTTTCTCATTTAGGTTTTTCACTTTTTGTTTAACCTCAGCATAATTCTTTTCTTTCGGTATCTGTTCTGAAATCTTAAAACAGATACCGAAAGAAAAGAAATTAATAGTAAGTAATCCTTTCTTACCACAACTATACTGCTTACCTAAGATCCACAAGAATAATGACAGTATGAGGCCTATTGTAAACAATAAAGACGCACCCACTTATAGACTATCAAAATGGTTAGTAGAACAATTCGACAGGTTCAAAAAGTTTGACACTTTGAGCATTCAAAATTCAATGGAACTAGTGGACAAAATTAAAGATACAACCATTGGAACGGAAGAGGTACTAGTGTCTTTTGATGTCAACGCCTTGTTCACGAGCATTCTCACAGAAAAACTTCCTAAACTGATTAAACACTGGCTGACAGAGAACAATAAGATAACCTCTGAACAAGCTGAAGGTTACCTAAAGATCATTCAACATTGTATTAAACATAACAGTTTCACTTTCAATCAGGAAATTTATCAACAAACATCAGGCCTAGCCATGGGTAGCCCACTATCACCTTTGTTAGCTGACCTATTCATGAGCAACTTAGAATTACAGGTTACCAAAGCCTTCCCACACATCTTCAAAAGCTGGCACAGATATGTCGACGACATCTTCGCCATTATTCCAAAAAGGTTTGCAGAAGACTCTGTTAAGCTTTTAAACTTACAAGACTCATCGATAAAATTCACAATGGAAATGGAAAAAGACGGTTGGCTACCTTTCCTAGACTTGAAAATCATGAAAAAACAGAACAAACTGAAATTTGGAATTTATAGGAAACCCACACATGTAGATAACTACATTAAATACAACGAACATAACCCCAAAGCCCATCAATTTGCCATCTTTCACAGCCTTATACATAGACTCACAAACATACCAATGACCAAGACAGAATATAATTTAGAGTACCAACATATACAGGAAGTGGCAGTCACTAATGGTTTCAGAACAAACTTCATAGATAAGATGATCAATAGACACACAAAGAGGAACAAAATCAAAGAAGTTAGTACATTAGAAAACCTAGAAACAACAAAAAAAGTTTTCAAGAAATTCAGTTACCACCCCAAATTGTTTCACAAATTTGAAAAAGTTTTTAAGGATTACAATATTAAATTAGCACCACAAAACAAATACACCATTAGGAATCTACTAAACCATCCATTGAAAAACAACAAACAACAAACAAAAAACTGAACTCTCAGGCATATACCAAATAGAATGCAATGACTGCCCCCAGGTATATGTTGGACAAACTAAGAGAAAGCTAGAGACAAGATTGAAGGAGCATCTAAGAAACGTGAGACTAATGCAAACTGAAAAATCCGCAGTTGCTCACCACTGCTGGACAGAAAACCACCATGTTAAGAAAGATATAAAACTTTTAAAAAACGTGAAAAAAACATCCGAATTGAATGTATAAGAAAAATCTTCATCATCAAGAATGAAGACCTTGCCATGAACTTCGAGATCCCGCCCGCAGATGACGTAATGAGACTCACCACTAAGAAAACAGATGGCAGCACACAGAACCTCACACAACACAGTCACCAGAATGCCAGTTGACCGCTAGCCGATGATGGGAGGGTACTTACCTCTTGAAACATGTCCTAATAAAGGTACGTAAGTGAGCTAAAAGTGTTTCAAACGTTCGACTACTTTTGAATAATTAGTATAGTTTCACTGTCAAAAAAACTTCATTCCTAAACTTTGTTGTTCCAATGATGTCTGGCAGAAAGTTCGTAGAGAGTAAATATATCATCCCAGAGAAGCATATAAAATTGGTCTGCTTGTATTGGACTCTTTTTAGTTCAGGCAACAAATAATGTATTTTACAGTAACATCTAAGATGAATATGATAATATTATAGGAGAAAAATTCCTCTGACATTGGGACTTGAATCCAGAGACAATAATCTGTGGTACATGAATGCATATGCAGATATCGATCTAAGATGAAGATATGTATTCATTAAACAACAGAATATTGTTTCTGTTGGGTATTACATTGACCCCGGCTAGCTCATTTGACAGAGGAATATTTTCCTTCATGGATTATCAGCTGTGTCCGAATTATAAAACTCTAGCTTTCAGCCATCTTTATCTCTGTGGCCTTCAGCAGGATATCCTGAGTACCGTGAATCATTAATTAGCATCAATGCATGCTATGTATCTCTTGTGTCGGTCAATAGAAAGCAGGAACATGACTTACCTCCTCTTCCCACAGGGGCCATCTTCACCGGCTCCTTGTTAAGAATGGGTTGTCCATCATTATCGTACATGAGTCGAAGCACATTTAAGTCGTACCCAGTCATATCGCCCTCGCCGCCACCTTCATCTTCGTAGTTGATTATGTTTTCTCGAATGTCATCTGTATCCTTGTACAGGTCGTCTGTCTTCCGGCGATGCACCACCACTGCCAACAGTAGAACTGAAAACAGAAACACACTTTGCTTAACATACTGTTATTTACAACACTGTTAACCCTGTTAGGGATTGTTTATAATTATTCTCTAATAAACCATGATGTGCTCAAGTTACTGTTACTCCTGAGCAGTGATGGTAGTTGGAAAAATCCAGAGGCAATATGCTATCCCAAGATTTTTTACCTATCATACCTCAATTTAAAAAAAGCATACCCCACTTCATTATTATGAGGTATGCAGGAAATTGTTCTACAGTAAAACCCCCTTTTTACATTCCTGTCATTTACATTTTCCTGCCTTTTACATCATTTTCTGCTGGACCCATCTTTTATCCTATTCCGATAATACATAGTGTTCCTGTCATTAACAACTTTCAAACAGTTGCATTTCCTGCCATTTACACATTTTCTTTATTGGCAACATTAGTTTTCAATGAAGAACTGCTTTCCCTTAACAAAATTTTCCGCTGTGTTGCCAACTCTCTTAGACGCAGTGTCAGTTTTTATTTGTGTTAGTCCAGGTGAAGTTGGTTTTCTTCTGTGCGGGTGCAATTTACTGAGTTTTTAATGTATTGTAGTTATTCAAATAGCATAATTCATCGTAATTTGAATCATTGCCAGTGTTTTTGTTTTGCATGATTTTTGGCGGTATTATGAAGTTGAAATAAAACAATAGAAAATGCATTTCTTTGCAATGTGCAACATATTTTGTATAGATAATGTAAGTGTACATAGGTATCTATATTTATTTTCAAGTATTAAATTTTGCAATATATAACATTACAGCTATTACACTTCCTGCAATTTACACTTTCCTGCCATTTACACTTTTTTTAATCAGTCCCTTGAAAAGTGTAAAAAGGGGGTTTTACTGTATACACTCGGCGTTTTTTAATGAACATCCTTCATGAGTAATGCCGCATTCACATAGAAATTTAATTGTAAACTTAAGAACATAAAACGTAATGCAAACTTTAGCACGGCATAAGTGTATGCAGACAAATACAAATTAACAGCATATTATATGGGCTTATTTCTTACTGTAGTTCATTTCTTGTGATACCAATCTCCATAATTATATTTCCCTTCAATGCCACATCTTTGTATAATGGATTGCTTTTATCATATAACGTTACGAGTTTCTTGTCCATAGATGCCATCTCTTGGCTACTTCCACTTCCGTCTCCTGTTCTGTGGAGTTGAGAGCTCTGATTGGTTGTATTGTTATTTTCTGCATAAACTTAACGCGAAAGCTTGAAGCTTGCAAGGTTCTAAGTTAACGTTTAATTTTATGTTATGTTTAAAGTTTGCATGATACAATGTGAATGGTCCCATTGAAAAACATGGCCCCAACTTTTAAGTTTATGTTACATTTATGGTTAATTCTCTAGGTGAATGCGACATAAAGATGGTCGCTAAGCAGGAGCACAAAAGTCACAAACGTCTTGTACTGTTAATTGAAAGAACTTGATTTATTTCAATAAAGTTAAAATATGTATTTAAGATCTATTTAAACAATATAAACGTTACAATATTTTGTTATAGAGAAATATTTTAGAACAATGGATCTACAGCATAGTCATTAAGATGGCAACATAAGTCATCACAAGTTACCGTTGACGACCTTCTATACTGGCAATAGGTACTGGTAAAAGCGTACCAGTGGATGAACGATTATGAAAAGTAATTATTTTACAACTCAAACAGATAGAGTCTACTCTTTGGTACAAATGAACGTTTAGTATATTTTTTTTATAAAGATCCATTGACTTTCAGTGATGGTGTGCTATTTTACCACTGAAACCAGTGCCAATATGTCAAAGGGCCTTTGAAACCAGTGCTGACATACTGCCTCACTTCAAGGTGCATTCAGTCCATCTATGTTAAAAATTCCAGATCTCTGCATACAGTAAATTTGGCTAGGCATCATGCAGAGACTGAAAGTCAAACACTTCATCTTATTATATAGATGTGTAGCTCATATAAACATTGGCTGAAGCTAAAATAATAACAGTTCAACATTCGATTACCCCCTTTTTTTCTTCTTCTTTCTTATTCATGCATGTCTCAGTCCTAATTAGATTCGCCCCTGACCCGACCTAACCCAGATACATCTCCTTGCAGTTTTCAGCTGAATATAGCTCTGGCTTGGTCCCAAAGTGTTAATATTTAAAATTACTTTTGTGAGACTAAATAAATCAACACCTAATAATCAGAAATTCATACTCACTCAGCAAGATTGCAATGCAAACTAAAATGGCCACAAGGAAGTTTGTGTTGATCCCAAATGAAACAGCTCTTGCAATACCTCTACTGCATCCTGGATCTACATCCTTGAAATCGCTTGGCTCTCCCAGATTGTAAGTCTTTCTGTAAGTCTGCAAGATAAGAAATAAATATAATTTTTAGACACCAGCAATGGCAAAAATATAAAAAATAAATAAAAGAAAAGATACCACTTTAGAAAAAGGAATAAACACAAGGCTTACAAATGCCTGACTATGTTCATTCTTTATTTTTACTCTAATTACCTCTACTCCATGAGTTTGTAAACAACGAAGTATAATTCACACATTCCCTTCAAATGTCACAGCATCCCAGCAATGAGAAAGTGTTATTTTGAAGAATAAAATTAATAAACAACATTGTTACATAAAATGTGAATGCGAAGTTTACATGCAACTACTATAAACTACCATTCTTCTTTGTTTGTACAATTGTAGGTTGTTTTTATATATATGTTAGTGTAGAATGTATTAAAAATTAAAATGTGTCATATATACCAGCAAACAAATTTAATGCTTAAAGAGTGATACCTACTGTGAAAGGTATTCTATTGTAGCCTATTATGTAAAACATCCAACTGAAAATGTAATGTTTACAATGTTGGTAAAATAGAGTAATATCAATGTATTAATAGTCCTTTCTAGGTTGAGTGCTCGGTGAATCCATGTGGGATTTGTGGTGGACAAAATGGGGTCCTGGCTACGTCCCTGTAGTTAGACACACACATTTTAGACATAAGCACATGACCTTATAAGCTAGGTCGAGACCAAGACTGATTTTTTATTTTCAAAAAGGAAAAACAAAAATTGAAGTCGCACTTCATCCTGTGTAATTATTTGGGGCAGTGGTTGTGCTCCTATTTATGTTTTAGCTTTATTCCCACATGTCGGCCGCGGTGGTCTAGAGGTAGCGTGCCCGCCTCTAGATCCGCAGGGCGCGGGATCAAACCCGGCCGCGGTCGACGGATTTTTCAGGACGTAAAAATCCTGGGCACGGAGTCCTCCGGGAGGGACTTTAAGCTGGGGGTCCCGTGTCATAGATTTACGGCACGTAAAAGAACTCCAAGCCTAAATTAGAGCCTCTGGACAAAATTTCTCCCCCAGAGGGGGGTTGCGAGGCGATGGGCTTACCACCTGTCCCTCTACCCTCTCTCGGAAAATAAGCATATCAAAATTAGTGTAGGTAATGAAACCTCCACTTGGAGGCCCCTTCGCCCCACCTAGGGATCATAGGGTACCAGATACAGAGATTTATTCCCACATAGTTTTTATTTTGGTATGCAATCATTAAAATTTTAAGACCCAGGCAACACATTAAGGGATGTGTGTAACATACACTTAAAAACATATGGAGAATAAAGTGGTGGAGGAATTAAAAGTTTGCTGGTGTAAATGACGAAGATAAGACATATAAAAAAAAAAAAAAAGACAGCAAAGATGCAATTGTTCTAAGAATGTTAGAAAAGATTTCACAACAGTTAGAACGGCAAAGTAGTGTAACAGTGAAAACATACCCTCAAGTGGTGAGGAGGAAAGACCTAGAAAAGCAAAAATATGTGTGATGCATGTAGGAAACAGAAGTGTAGAACCAAGTTTTATGTGCTGTGCTGGAAAACCAAGTTTTACATTCATGTTAGTAGTAACTTAGTGCCTGGTTCCTGAAAGATTTTTAATTTTAAACTGATAAATACCCATAAATAATGTCATTGATACCGAAGCTCTATGAAACCTCTAGCAACCTAACAAATTTTTATCATTTTTACCAAGAACAGGAACTCCGAACTTCTAACATGCCACTTATTATGCCAGAAAAGGAAGCCACTTCTGCAATCAACCCCTTCATTTCCTTTGTCCCTCCATATGTTTGCACATAGAACATATTCATTAATCATATTTCCGCACATTAGTTCAATCAGAACGAGTTAGATCTTTCAGAAACCAATCTCAAAGAATGTTTGGTCTGTTTGGTCCAGATGCACACAGTGCAAAGTGAAATGAAGCAAGTAAAAATTCCTACTTATGCTCAGGAAAAGCCTTAATAAAGAACTAACATAAAAAAGAAATAAAATTTAGTTCAACGTGACATGCAAAATATGCTGTGTCTGAAGAAAAGCAGTACAATTATAATGAACAAACTCGATACAATACTAATGAAAGTTGTAGCTTGAAATAGTAATTTAGAACATCTACACTTTCCAGACTAAAAATACCGAGAACTGGGAATAGACGATCCACAAGCACTGATAAACCAATCAAATGTATTATTGCAAACTGCTTTACGTCTAATACAGATCTCTTTAGTTTACTCCCAGCAAATTATGATGCTGAAAATAATATATTAGATCTAAATTTGGGAAGAAGTTAACACTTCGCATGACTAAATACAGTGAGATCAAACTGAGTTGGAAAAACACACAAAACTTCAATAGAGTCCCAGGAACTCAGCTGTATTGTAAAATATCAAGTTGGAATTCACCACGTTTTCCAATTCTCACACTTAAGGGGACAGTTTTTTGTACCCGAGTATAAAGAAGGCAAAAACACACATTATAAGCCATACTGCCTTAAGAAATCTAGCCTACCAGAGTCAGATATTATGTTATGCCCATCACACTTAAGTATACAATGTTTTTATCTACAATACAGCAGTATATATTTCATTTAAAAATCATTACCTTTTCTTTTACTGTGAGGTTACGTATGCAGCCAGCAAAACCCTGCGTCGTAGGCCTGTGTGTCCAGTTCATGCTTGATGCAACAATGTTCAAGTCCATCATGGTGCCCCCCAACTGCAGGGGTCCATTAACGTTCAGGAACTCATTGGGTCCTTGTGGTGTTGTCAGTGAGAAACACGAACTCATCTGACAGTTGTCCACCTTCAGCTCTATACTCTGTAAAATATTTTAAAGGTTTTATTTTCCTCAAAGGGGAAAAAAGAAGTCCTAAATTAAACACCACAATATTTTGAACTTCTACTACCAAGTGGAAACAGGCAAAGAGTATTTACTCTTCCAAGGAAAGTGACCCTGAAGTGTCCAGACCGTAACAACCTTTTAATATTAATTTAAAATATATGTCATCACTGAAAAATTATTAAATTAATTTTGAAAATTAGTTCTTCAGTATACTAATACTGAAATTTTGAGAATTAGTTCTTCAGTAGACTAATACTGAAAATTAATTTCACAATTTTTCATTGATGACATATATTTAAAATTAATATTAAAAGGTTGTCATGGTGTGAACACTTCAGGCTTACTTTCTGCGGAATGGCTGTAAATACTCTTGGAAGCGGCATATGATATGCTTACATGGCATATTGAAATTGGTCAATGTATCATGATCTTGTCTATATTAGACTTGCGTATTGTATTCTTCCATGATTTTCATGTTAGTTAACTCATTAATGTTAAAAGTATGTAAGATCTGACGTGTCCAATATCATTTGTACCCTGTACATGTTTATATGATATAATGGATGAATAAAATTATTATTATTATTATTAGAAAACAAAAGCAATTTCAATAGGAATTATCAAACTGAGCAATAATAGATTTAAATTGTGAATTAAGACTTTCAAATTTGATGGATGACTGTCTAAAAAAAAAATAATTTTAATTAGAGAAGTACAAACAATAATTCCTGCTTAAGTTGGAAATTAGGGGCTTACTTCTTAAGTAGAATAGAATAGAACAGAATTTATTTTGTCGTTCTAAACATATACGTTATAGAATGTGTCAAAATATTTCCAATAATTCATTATATATAATACATACCAGTATTTACACATTAAATTCAATACAAGACAAAGATACAAAGTTAGCATTAACGTTGATTTGTATACAATTGTTACATTATTGGTACAGATCTTCATTGTGAATTTAGTGTAGGGATAAGAAGTGTTAAGCTATTAATATTACCTTTCAAAATAAGGTAGAAAAGAAATAAGGTTCTGGTACTGAATATTTTTTGCTCAGAAACTGCTGATGATGAAGGAGATACACTTTGAAATATGTACTGAGAAAAACACACCTAATGAATGAAGTTCACGTGAAAATCCCATACTCAAATTTGCTACCTAGATGTCAATACTTCACTGTGCTATTTTCCTGATAATACTAGTATAGTAAACTTCTTTAAGAAACTCCCAGTATATGGTTTTCCTGCCTGATATTTTCTTTATCTCCATGCCCTTCAACTACCCTATATGAATCTTTAATAAATTGTGGGATTATTCTCTGTTTGACTTTTCATAAATGATGATTTTAAATATATTACTGCCTATTTTCGGGATTGTAAGTGCCTTTTTGTTTGCCCATTTTAACCAAAATAAATGCCTGCAATTCTGGGCTCTAATAATAAGAAACTTATAGAATACTTACAGTTTTACTCCACTGAATGTCTATTCTATGTGACTTTCCATCTGTCAGTTTGATTTGTTTTTGCTCTATACTAACAGTTCCTGTGCCGTAATCCATCAACAGTCGCGCATATCCTCTATAAATCTCCAGAGACATGAAATCTGAAAAAAAAAAAAAAAAAAAAATCCATTCAAGAAATTATTTCACAATATTACAAATAGCCTTTAGGTCAAATGGCCTTAGCTCTGCCAGAATAAAATAAATAGACTAATATCAATAATCTTTAAGACATCTTCTATACAGCAGACAAGAAAAAATTATGATTAATTTTTTCCCTCCAATATTCAATGCTGTTATCAAAGATAAGTCACAGGTGTAAACAGTATTACAAGGTCACTAAAATTTTTAACAGTTGAAATATCAAGAAAGCTTCATATTTTTCTGTCAGTCATCAGTCATCACAGCCATAACACACACGTTCACAGACTTGGGCTTACAGGTACTCTAACTCAGATTGTGTGAGTAATTTTAGCGATTTCAAAAACCCATTTCTCAATAAATTCAATTTCTAAATAATGGAAATTAAATTTTCTCCATCATTGTTCATTACTAGAGTAAACACAGAACAACTCTGAACCTGAGGCGGAGCAGAATCACGTGACGAGTGATAAGCGAATTAAGTTGTTGCGGTGTTGTACAGTTAATGGACTGTGCTGCCTCGCTAATGATATGTACTTCACTTATTCCTTTGTGCGCTCAAAATCTATTACATATAGGTCTTTTCTGAAATCACCATTGGAAAGCTGTATTTATTTGGAAGCCGACTATCCAAATCCCATATCTGTACGACGCTCCGTTGAGGAGAAAACGGCTTATTTAAAAATAATGAAATACCTTAATGCTTGCTTGTTCCTCTTAGTGAGTAGGCATGCAACTCCCTTCTCTATTTGTTAGACAGAGACAGCTGCACAATGCTGAGTGTCAACGCTGCACGTTGCGTAACATTCTATTGGCTTATCGTATGTTCAGACTTGATTTGTGTTTAGTATAGAAAGTCTTACTATATATACACATTCTAGTCCTGCTTATGAACATAAATATAAAATTAAAAGTTAAAATA
This sequence comes from Ectobius pallidus, assembly GCA_964059195.1. Classification (NCBI taxonomy): domain Eukaryota; kingdom Metazoa; phylum Arthropoda; class Insecta; order Blattodea; family Ectobiidae; genus Ectobius; species Ectobius pallidus. The sequence goes on from CAXKWD010000007.1 coordinate 139,368,396, forward strand.
ATGAGATTCAATAGTAAAAGTTTGTATTAAAAAAAGTTTTGATATTCAAACTCCAGGGTTCATTACGGTAATTCATTACATAATAAGCAATGCGCTAAATTTTGGTTGCAACAGACAATGCAGGAAAAAAGCTGACATTTCTAGTGGAAGCTTCTCTTAAACTCACCTGACACACCCAGAGCAGGGTTAGGCACTAAAGGACCAACATAGAAAACAAGGCCATCTTCTCTGTGAGGAGTGAGCTCAAGAGAGAGTTCCGCTACCTCACATGCTGCTATTGTGGGGTACAAAGCCCATCCTGTGCCATAGAAACCAATTCCTACAATCTCACAATGTGGACCTTCATATCCTTCCATACATTCACACCTGCAAAAAGTAAAATCTAATAAAATTTGATAATAAGTGAAAAAAGAATGAGTTCATGCATAATAGTACCGGTATTTAAAATTAATAAGTAAACCACCATGTAAGTCTTCCACTTTATTTCTATACAATTAGTTAAATACTTTAGCAGATTTCTGCATTTTATTGCTACTGGAAAAATATTCACAGTCTTATAAACATAAATACATTTTTGCTAATATCTCAAAAACTATTATCATAAAATTAAAATAAGAACCAGAATTTATTTAGGTGGTGTGAGATTTTGAATTTCTGCACTTTGACACCATATTGTGCATATATCGAAATTAAGTGCAGAGAATTAAAAATCTGACAAAATGAAATGTGGGAAATTCAAAACAATGTGCAGGCAATTTAAAATAAGTGCTGCAAATTCAAAATAAAGTGCCGGAAATAATGCAAAATAATGTGTGGGTATTTAGAAATAAAATTCCAGAAATTTGAAATAAAGTGCAGGAAATTCTTATTTTTGTGCATGGATAATCCACAAACTGGATAAGCCACCTATGGATAATCGAGAGTTGGCTGTATATGTTGAACATGTCAACAAACATTATACCAATTCTACATTGACCCTCCTACAAGCCTTCAGGCTCTTTGAGACCCTTAGCCTAATAAATAAATAAATAAAGTAAGTAAGGACAAAAGGAAGTCAATAAATATTAGCAAAAATATTACTAACTTCATGCACTAAGAACATATTAGTAGTTCAATGTAAACTCCAAATAATTATAAAATCAGTAAAAATATTAAGTTATGCATTATACTAACGCAGAATCTCCTATAGGAGTGCCCCCATTAAGGCAGACCAAAGGTTCAGGTACTGTACACGTGCATAGTGGGTCGACAACAGCTCGCACACCAACAAATGAGGTTGTGTTAGTATACACAGCAGACGGCATGTTACTCTTATTCAGGAAGTTTCTGCAGGATGTTTCACATGAAGCTTTTTCTATAAGACACTCGTCAATATTGATCATCAGCAGTGTTACACCCAGTTCTTGCTCAATCTGTTGAAGAAATTATACACTGTCACTGAAAGAACATGTTCTATGAACATTATATCATCAATAAATTTTGGTAAAAAAAAGTGTTGCCCAGAAATTAGGTAAACGCAATGTAATGTTATAAATTTGTGCACTATTCTTGATATAAAGTGAGATGAACTGAAAGTTAAGGAATCTGAGAATTTTAAGCTAAAATAAACATTTCATTTGATTATAACTTCAATTGCATCAGATTAGGATTAAGACAACTGTGTACAATTCCAATAAAAATGACTGTAATTTAAGTACGACGTTATATTGTTTCAGGTGTTTAAATACTGTATTTTGAATTATTAACAAGTAAGATAGGTTAGAATCCCTTCCCGAAAGGAACTTTTCTGGAAGGATAATCATGACACTCAATTCTATTCTTCGGGTGTCTTTTTTATGTTAAAGCAGAATGGGACAATGCAAACTAGGAATGCACTGTTCTGATGCAGATTCAAGCCCTGGAAGCTTCTTATTTAATTTTCTTGGGGATTCTGAGAAAATGTGAATTTATTATGGTAATCGGAGATAAATTACTGAAATGACAACACTATCTTAAAATACATGAAACAGACTTATAATTCATTTATTCTTAGTTCCAGTTTCTGAAGCAGGATCCCATAAGCGAAACAGCAGAGCCAACAGAAAAACCATTATAATCCACATATTCATAACAGTCTCACTAAACAGTACTTCTTCTGACTATAATGTTGCCATTATGTGATCCTGCCATCAGAAACTATAACCAAGAATAATTTGTGACAAATATTCAAGGAAGACTGGGAAAAGTTACATTACATAAAAACGAGAAGTACCAGGACTAGTACATTACACAACAAGCCTACAATGGCATTTTAAGATATGACCATGATTTTCATATGAGTATCTTAATATCCATTACAGGCAAGTTGCATACAACTGTTTATGTTCGACCATAGTTAAAATTTAATGTTTAAGTTTTGAGATTTTAGAATCATCAATGGAATCAGCCTGACCGCAGCAATCATCTGTTAGCAAGTTGCCGTAGTTCTTGCCTTCTGCAATAGTTGGAGCTGATTGTGTACAGTCAAGTTGAAGCTTGTTTTTGACTATTTTTCTCGTAACAAACAAATTTTTACAAGACAAAATTAACTCAATTTAATTTAATATTAAAATTAAGAGGAACAGAATTGGTTTAATTTTGAATATAGGCTGCTTATTACACACTTTGATTTGCTGTTCTGAAGGTTTCAAGATCATTCCGTGTTTGATAATAATCAATACCAATGTTATAATCAAAATGTGTTTCTAAATGGATATCATTATAATACTGTTACATCACATGTAATAAGCACATTATAGTAGTATAATCGGATGAAAAATGTTTTATAGAAATTAAATACTCACACTGCAATCAAATAAGCACATTTACAAAGCGCTAAAAATAAAGAAGTAACCATGTTCAGAGAATTAACTTTTACAAATACTTACAACTGCTTTATGTCGGGCAATATCAGCGTTCAGTTTCTCTGGCTTCCTATATGGTGACCCATGTGCAGAAAATCTTACATCCAAGAGTGATGAGTTTGAATTGTGTGGTGAATGTAACACAGTGAAGACATCTATATTTTCCAAGCTCACATTCACTATTTTTGCCAGTCTTGTTCTTAACAGCTGGTGTTTGCTTGGTGTACCACCAGGCCCAGGTTCGATGAACTCTTCTGCAGTCACACCAGCCATTCTCACAGAGCCTGATTTATCTACAGCCTCTTCTGGGATCTCTTTCACCGTTACATTCACTGTGGCTTCAACTGAGTGTCTAGGAATCAATGGTGCTTCTTCCGTTACCTGAAAAAAGGACATTAGTTTCCCCAATGAAGTGATAGTACGAAATGAATTTTTTTTTAATTGAGATATATTATAAAATGTTCTCTCAAAACCCATTTTTTGAGTGTTTGTTATTAAATTAATTATATGACAGCATACACTACGAATGGCTTTGGTTATTTAGCAAGAAATGGCACATTTAGAAACAATCATTGTCAGAAAATTTTATTAATAGTGCATTAACTGCGCAAACATTCCAGCCCCAACCCTCACTTTCGCATTCTACCTGTCATACTGATACAATACCATCTTGCATGCATGTCTCGCTCGTTTGGAGGGTCAGGATATCACAGATCCAAAGAAGACAGGTACGAGCAATTGTAATAAAATTGTAATAAAAGTTTAAAAACATACTTACAGTGAATTCAAGCAAGAAGGTGTTGTTGGTAGTTCCTTGAAGCATTGTTATCATTCCTGTTGTGGAATCAACATTGAAGTTATTAGGTTTGTATCCGTTCTTCCAGCCAAAGTATTTGTCTGCTAAGTCCCAGTCATCAGGATCTTCAACATACACTCTTCCAATTGCAGTATTTGGTGCTTCTCCTTTGTAATTGTACACAAAAATCGAGCTATGACCTTCTTTCATGGGATTATCATTCTGATCTCCAATCTCTACAGTCAGCATACTCGTGCCAGTCATAGATGGAGTACCACTATCTGATATCGCTATAGGAATCATGTATTTCTTCTTTTCTTCTCTGTCGAATTTTACAAGTGCTTCTAGATTTCTGTCATCTGAAAGGAAAAGTATTACCACAATATAAGATAAATATTTGTCAAATGTTTTGTTATAATATAACTTACAGTAGCTATCTTAGTAACTGATAACTTTAAATTCTTTCTTTAGTGTACATAGGAAACCTATTTTGTTTAATTGTTCAAATTCAGTTCTGCTTAATTTGTGTGGCTTTGTTTAATTTTCAACCCCAAGATATGGGAATTCCTCTGACAGATTTTTATGTCCTACCTGAAATAATAAGGAAATAATGAAAAATTCAACTCTCATTTGTGGTCACTCTCAGATACAGACTCAGACAGATGTTTGACAGTGCTAAAGCTTGCTTTACCTTCTGACTATAGGCATCACTTGGATTTCAATTCCTAATGTGTTACAAAAAAGGAAACTTTCGTTTTGAGACTGTAAAGAAATGTACCATTAAAATTCCTTAACACGAAAGAATACAACAAAGGTCTTGTACCACATGCTAGCCCTTCTAATTACCATACTGTTAACTGAAAACGGGTAGGTAAACGAAGTCATAAAGCTTCGCCTGTTTATTGGGTTCAAGGTTTGCAAAATTGTACTCTGATACATAACAGATAGCATAGGTTTATTTTTCTCTTCATTTCATTCAGTTGTTCTTCCTCAAGAGACATGGAACATAAACATAAAGATTTGACAAAATTTCATTCTGCAAAAGTGTTGATGTTAATGAGTGTGTGGTAAAAACTAAAAACAATGTCCTTGTGCTTGCAGATAAATTCTGTATGGGAAAGGCACAAATAAGCACCCTTCTGCAACAGAAGGGTGCAAAAGCACAACATTTTCTGTAAGCTGAAAACTGTAGACGTAGGATAAAATTTCATGTCACAGAATTTTGCATTTTGGTCTTACATATACCGGTAGTTAAAATTTTCAAAGAATTTACTGTAGTGTATTTACAATAATTAATGAACACATTTCATTTAAAGCATGCTATAAGTTTACTGTTAGATTGGGCAACCTTCCTCCTACTGAAGTACAGCTCCCAGATGTGGACAGGTTGTCACGTCCTTTTAATATTCACAAATGAGAGGTTTCACTGTATACGTCATCTCACTTTTTGCAGCAAGTGGAGTTAGTACACACCAATGCTCAGCTGATTATATGGTAAAGCAAGAATATACAACATTTCTAACATTACCTGATATTGCAAATTTATCTGTTATATCATGTGTTGCCGAATCTGCTATTCTGAATTTGAACGGAGGTCCATTTTGTTCACTGTCATAGTCTTTTGCAGTCAGCACTGTAATAACTCCTGGTAGTTGATTCTCATTCCATTTTACTGGTTGATTCATATCAAGGAAAGGAGCATTGTCATTTATATCCGTTAATATGATGATAACTTCAGTGTTGTTCCGCAGTGAAGTTGGTCCACCATCTTCATCATTAGCAGCAATGAGAACTTGCCACTTAGAGAAGCCATTGGGTGGATCTCGATCCAAAGGCTGAAACAAAGAATTAACAAATATTTTAAAGCGATGTACAAATTTAATTTCCGAGGTTAAGTCAGGGCAAGAAATCTCAACTGAAGGCAGTAGCCAAACAAAGAATTTTGGTCGCCATTATTGGTACCGTATTGGATGACCATGAATATAAGATGACCATTAATTTTTTAAAGATAGTTATGAAAAAATTAATAAGTTAGGTTATTAGTACATTTTGCTTCACATAAAACAGAATTTTGAAGATTTTGTCGTAACTTCTTCTCTTGCCCTTATTTACGCATTGAGACAGTGAAGATGCTTTCTTTTCTGCATGGTCCACTGTGACTGGTGGTCAAACAAATCTTTACACGTAGAGAAGAGAGAAGTAATAGTGCAGTATAATAAATAAATAAATAAGTAGAAGCAGAAGTATGAATTCGGGAAAAATAAAATTTGGTAAAGTTCGGTGAATTTCCACATAACTTTGATCTTGGGTCAGATGCACATCATCGCATGGGGATTCCCACTGCACAGCTGCATTCATGAATGGAGAGTTGTTGAAAGTGTTAGGTTGGGCGTATAAGACAAGTAGAGTTTTTACAAACACATTTTGAGGAAAAAAACAGTCTTACATTTGGGCCAATATGGTACATATACTAAATTACATAAAAAATAGCATTTACTGTAAACCTTTTAAATGTAAAATTAAACAAATAAATAAAAAATAATGCAAACTGAACTGACTGTCTATCTAAAAAAAATACTAAATAGTAGTTTGTACATTTTGCCTGGTACCAACTAATTTATAACAGATTATTAAAACAATTATTTTGAAAGGATTTAATTGATTGTAACCTTTTACGCCTGTAACAAACAGTCAAACAAAAACTACATTTCATTAAATTAATCGAGAAAAGACTGTAAAGTGTCAATATTATACAAAAAAAAAATACATAAATATATAAAAAATATATAAAAACTACATTGGTTGTTATAGAGGAAGCAGAGCAATGAGCAATGCCTAAAACACAGGAAATCAAAACCAATGAAAGTCATGTGAGAAATTCAAATTATAATCAGTAACTTCTAGATATTTCCAAACGCTTCCGAATAAATACGAATACTCAGTCACCTTGTCATAAGGCAAAGGAAATTTCATGGCCTGGGTTAAGCTATCACAAAACTAGACACATGAAGACAATGAGAAAAATAATGATTTCTGAACTCACCTTGATTTGTGTTAAGCATCCGTTCTTATCAATGTGTAACAACTGCTGTTGATCTTCCTTTACAACAAAGAACTCAATGTGCTGTTCAGCAGTGCGATCCTGAATATCAGGATCATATGCTTGTAGCTGAAAGGAAACACAGTAGAATATTAAGATTTCTAATATTGATTATACTGTAAATTAAATTTTGTTAAATTAGTTTTGAAATTTGTACTTACAGTTACTATACAGCCAGGAACAATTTCTTCTTCTTGTATAGTGATGTTCTTGTTATAGGGGAGGAACACAGGTGGGTTGTCGTTCACATTCTCAATTTTGATTTCCACTTTCGCAAAGTCATGAACGTTTCCATCATCAGCTTTTACTGTTAGTGTGTACTGTAAAAAGAAAATTGAAGAGTTATGATTAGAGAGCTGAAAATTAAATGCAAATGAAGCATGCATACAAAACTAGAATATTATGATTAGGGTAGAATCATTAGGTGTAGATCTAAAGATAAAAATTTTACTTACGACTGCTTAGCTCATGAATCAGTGACTAATTCAATATAAAAATGTGTGGAATTTCAACAGTCGCAATTTTATAGTTTTATTTTTATCACTTTGATTTTATTTGACAAAGTGTGTGACAAAGTGTTTAAAATCTCGTATGGCAATAAATACAATATTAATAAGATGATATTAAGTGTTATACCAAGAAGTTAATCTAAAAAATAAAATTGCTGATAAGTTGCACATAGCCCGACTAATGCCAATGGTAATAGCACCTCATATACCCGAATACTACCTGCATATTTTTTTCAAAATCTGCAAATGAAAAACTGGGGTGCGGGTATTATTTGAATACTGGACTCCTCTCATCTGAATTTCAACATTTTGTACCATATCGGCTCAATATAGCTCAATGCTTTGTAGTAGCATCTCCGTATCGTATAACAGTAGTGAAGCAGTAATGAAAGGAAAATGAGACAAAGAAGATACTTTCTTATGCACATGGTCTGCCATGACTGGTAGTGAAACAAAGCTTACCACATAGAGATGTGAAGCAAGTAACAGTGCAGTACACACACAACCACTAATTTGAGAAAAGTTCAGTTAATTTCCACATGACTTTGAACTTGGGTAGGATGCACGTCATCACATGTGGATTCCCTCTGCCCAGCTGGATTCACGAATGGAGTGTGTTGTTGAAAGTGTTACACTGAGTGTATAAGACTGCTGGATTTTGGCCGGCTGTTACGATGAACCTTATTTTTATAACTACATTTTAGCCTACCATATTTAATTATTTTGTGAAATAACTAAGAACTACTACTATTCTAGCTATCTTTTAAGTGTAAATATAATACAGTTTTTTGTTTTACATCAGAAATAAAATATTTCTTCTAATGAAGAGGAAGGGGGAAACGTCCCCATAACACTAGCAGCATTTCCCCTTTGGATGGCTATGCCTATGCGCTGCCTCAGGTATTCAGTGGCGCGAGGATCGTTAGTAATGGACTGCAGATTTTTGCCCAATTCACTAACGAAGGCTTTGGCTTCAGAGCACCAGGGACCAAAGGTTTCTACTCCGAAGACGACAAAGATGTAATTATCGATTATAGCACGATATTTCGACCTCTTTAGCTGGACAGCGGATTCAGCAGCAGACCCAGCAAGTTTACAGGTGGAGGATAAATGGGATGGTGCTACTGTGTCTACACATGTTGCATCCCACATCAAGGATTTGCCATGTCTCCATGGAATTAGTGTCAATGTATTATTAATTATTGTGAAATGTATTATTAATTATAACTATTTAATTAAGAATAAAACTGGCAAAATAATTTTATATAATATGGACCTACAGATTTATATATATATTTTTTTTTCAAATTTCTTTTCCAAATTTTTGGTGCGGATAGTATTTGGGTATATACAGTACACCGTTTGTTCTGCCATAGGCTATCTCACTTACAACAACACAAATAGCAATGTATTTTATTCATTCTTGTGGTTTCAAAGTAGTGGTAGAGTAGGATTACCTCCACAACGTCTCTGGGTTTTTACGTATATACCTTAGGAGCGAATCCCACCGCTCGTAGAGTTCCTGGCTAGGGGAGGTAGCTGCACGCTGATTGGATCAGCTCTCCTATCCCACTCCACGTGTTGTCTGTCTCTCTCGCAGCGGCATTAACCCTGCACTCAACTATTATAGTATTTTCTACGACTGGCATGATGTTCACTCTCTGCCCAGCGGTAGCTTACTGATCTTACACGCAGCGAATTCGCGCATCTTGGTAACGAGACGTAACGAGAAGCTCGCTGGCTGGGTTTGGCTTCAAGGCCAGAGACGTTGTGGGAATAATCCAACTCTAACATTCATTACTTGCTTAATTCTATGAGTATTCGCTAAATGGCCATAATAAAATGTAACTCAAGATCCAGATTATCTCACAATAAATTCTGGACCTCTTGTTACATGACCCATAATAACTCAGATCTGACAATGAATGCTATAATTTGTCTGAGATTTAAAAGTGAACTTTGGGCAACCAATAATGGATGAATAAACATTTGGGTATTTCAAACGTTGAATACATGAGAAATAAAAGAGAGCAGAATACAAAATAATCGGAATAAAATTTTAATTAACTTACACTTGTAATGTTTTCATAATCCAATTTTGAATTCACTCTGATCTTTCCTGTAAGATTCTCAATCAGAAAGGCATCATAGGTATTTCCATCGGTAATGCTGTATCTTACAGTAGAAGCTGAAATAATGTAGAATTGTCAGTTAGTCACATCTATATGAGAATACTGCATCCACAATATCTAACAATAGAAAATAAAAAATCTCTTACAAATGTCTGCACACTATGTTTAGACTACTTTTTAATTTGTATCTATTATCCCTTTTCAAAATGGCTTAGAGTTTATCCCATATCAGTCAGTGTACCTAAGATATGCTTAACTATGAAACAAGTACATTCAATAATTGTACATACAGAACACTTTTACATTGTCTCACAAATTTTGAAACCTGTCTTGTTAACATCCATTCTCTAGATTCCTAGCAAAAATCAGAATCTACATTGATTACATGCATAATAGAATAAGTATCCATTCATAGGCTTACATTGTTGTTTCCACATAATTTTCACATTACTTTCTAAAAGACAAAAAATAAAGTTTAGTACTGGTATGTAGAAAAGCTGAAGGTCCTGGTCATTTCAATTCTAGGGTCAATGGAAAACTTTTCTCCTAAATATTCTCACAGATATTATTTATTTATTTATTTACTCCCCCCCCAAAAAAAAATAACAGCAAAATTAACCCAACTTTTATGGTAAAATTCAACATTCTTACTCACAGTAAAATAGGATCCCTACTCTCAGTGGATTCTTACTAAGAAATACTTTACGAAATATGGCCGAAGATAAATTCACTACAACCTTTTTACTAAGAAATACTTTACGAAATCTAGCCGAAGATAAATTCACTACAACCTACACCTGAGAAAATTGTTAGACTTGAAATCGGCTGTAAATTTTACAGGGAAATCTTAAATGTTGCTATCTGAAAATATTTGTACATTTGGTTTGATTAAAATTCCCACTTGTATTTTGTAAATTTTCCATGTAAATACATGAATTAGAATACATACATTTCCTGACTTTTCTACCATAATCTTCTCTCACCTGTATCATTGTCCAGAGCTGTGACTTCTGTAACAGGAGAATTGATGTTTGAGTCTTCAGGAATGGCCTCTGCAACGTACAATCTCTGCGTGAATCGAGGAGGGTTGTCGTTCTTGTCAGCAATCTCTATGCGAAACACTTGTTCACCAATGTTGTGACTGCCATCTGTGTATAGCGAAGAAGGTGCACTATCTGTGGCATATACCTTGATGTTATAAAAATCCTTCTCTTCCCTGTCAAACGTTCTCAGTGTTGTAATGTTACCAGTCTTTGGATCAATGCTGAAGAGATCATTATGATCAGCTAGTGTGTACTCAACCTGTAATAAAACAAACAATAGTAGTCTCCCAACAATTGACGGGATTAGCAGCAAAATATTAATGGCTCATTTAAAATACATAAAATGTACACAAGATGAGTTTTAAATGAAAGTATTTTCTGAGTACAGAAAAGAGGTGAAAGGGCACTGAAATATCTACTTACATTTCCTGAAAAACAATACTAATAAATAATGTCTTTCTGCAAAACCTGATTTAAGACTCAACATCAGATAATAATAATAATAAGGTTTTATTTTGTCTGGCAGAGTTAAGGCCATAGGGCCTTATCTTCCACTCAACCAGGATAAATACAAAATACATTAAAGTAATACCTACAAAAAACAAATACACTAGATACCATATATAATAGTAACGAAATGCTAGCAATAGAATATTAAAATATAAGAAAAAAATGAGTCCAATAGTGAAAAGAGAAAACAAAGTGAATTAAGAATTACATATACTCGTAATTGGGTGTGTGTATATAATCCTAATATAATAATATAATATACACTAAAACTGGAACCTAAAACTAAAAAATTAACAAATTTAGGAAATATAGGCTAAGTGATATAAAATATTGTACAATATAAATTAACGTAGGTTGTGTAACGAAGATACCTCAGTAACTTAGACTTAAAAATCTGTAGACTCAGACTACCCCTGATGTCAGGCGGAAGGGAGTTCCAGGTGCGGGTCATGGCTATAGTGAATGAGGCAGAGTACAGAGATGTCTGATGGCGTGGAATTGACAGTAGGCTGTTATTCTGAGATCGCGTGTCGCGGTTATGTTGGGAAGACAACAGTGAGAAACGGGAGACTAAATAATTAGGTGCAGATTTATTAAGTATTTGATAGAGTAGAGTTAGGGAGTGTAGTTGGCGTCTGTCCTTTAGTCGAAGCCAGGATAATTGCTCAAAATAACCTGAGACATGATCATATCGACGTATGTTGAATATATGACGGACACAAGAATTCTGAACACGTTGTAGCTTACAGGATAATTCAACACTTAGGTCGGTGAACAAGACATCACAATAGTCAAAGTGTGGCATCACTAGTGACTGTACTAACGTCTGTTTTAGTTTAGTAGGTAGGAAATTTTTTAGTCTATTTAGCGCATGCATAATAGAAAATACTTTTTTACATATACGTTTAATTTGTGTATTCCAGGTCATGTCAGAGTCAAAGTACACCCCAAGATTTTTTACTGTTTTACTGTAAGGAATAATCACGTTATTCAAGGTCACAGGCAAAAGTTCGGTGTGGTTAATATAAAATAGTAATCTGTTTTTTCCAATCAGAATGGCTTGTGTCTTGTCTGGGTTCAAATTTAGTCCAAATTTTGTGACCATTTACTGATCGAGATTAAGTCGTCATTGAGCTTTGCAAGAGAGTCATTGATTATATCAGGCCGAAAATGTAAATATATTTGAAGGTCGTCTGCATACAGATGATGTCGGCAATGTTTTAGTACTGTAGAAATGTCATTTATATAGATTGCAAAAAGCAAGGGACTTAATACAGAGCCCTGTGGTACACCTGACCTCACGAGACGCCACGAAGAAGATAGATTGTTGTGAGAAACACATTGTTGGCGTCCTGAGAGGTATGATTGTACCCACGTGACTACTGCATTGGATAAGTGTAGTGACCTCAGTTTAGCAATTAACAGGTCTGCGTCAACGGTGTCAAAGGCTCGCGAAAAATCAAGTAGGGTCCATGGCCTCACGAATATCTTCACTGACCTTGAGAAGGGCAGTGGAGTTACTGTGATTTGATCTGAAACCAGATTGTAATGGGTCAAGTAGATTATAAGTGTTTAGATACTCAGTCAGCTGCTTGTGGACGATGCGTTCGAGGAAAGTCGGAAGTATACTGATAGGTCTATAGTGCTTGGGGGTGTTTGGAAGATTTACTTTAGGAAGAGGTCGGATGAGAGCATTTTTCCATTGTTGCGGGAAGGTGGATGTGATGAGAGAGGCGTTGTAAATATGGGTTAAGGTAGGAAGAATAACATCGACTATTTTGTTTAGCATTAATATATTAATGCCATCCGTGCCTTCTGCTTTCGATTTATTTTGGGAGAGTGCCTTTTTTACTTGTAAGGGCGTTACATTGGAGAAAAAGAATCTTCCATGGTGTGGAGGAAGGGGTATGGTTGACAGATAATTAATAGTATTTTGTTTGGTGAGGTCATCTAGGGTATTGGTTGGTACGGTAGTGAAGTATTCGTTCAAATCATTGAGAGGGATGTTGACAGCATGGGCTTGATTTTTTTGTTTTCCTAAACCCATTGCTTTTAAGTTACTCCATAAGTCGCGTGTAGTCATAGTGGGGTCAATCAGTCTATGGCAGTGCTGGATCTTGGCGTTTCGTATCATTTGCGTAGTTTTGTTTCTTAACTGTTTATAGTTTGTCCAATTTTCGTCGGTTTTACTGCGCCGGAAAGTATGGTATGCCGCATCACGGTGAGCCATGTGTTCTTGTATGGTCGAAGATAACCAAGGGGCAGAAGGTCGTGTAATTTGTCTAGTCTTTAGTGGTGCATGTCTGTCATATAACTGGAGTATCATATCATTAAATGCTTTTAACTTTTCGTCAACAGAACGTAAATGCCAAATTGTGTGCCAAGGCTGTTGTTTAGCGTCTTCAGTCAGTTGGTTGTCGTCTATGTTTTTTAAGTCTCTATTTGATATTAATTTAGATGGGCGTTTAGGGCATTGAAGTGAATATTCCATGTAAATGAGGTCATGGGCTGAGATACCAGGAACCGGCAACTGACCATGTCTTAATACTCTTTGTGGTTGAGTAGTCACGATTAAATCCAGTAAGGTCTCAGAAGTGTTAGTATGATGAGTCGGTAGAAGAGGTAAGATAGTCATGTTGCAAGACTGAAACGTATTGATTAGTTGTGTGGTAAGCGTCGAATTTGTGTTAAGGAGATTGATGTTGAGATCACCCATAAGGACAACGTGTTCATAGTTCGGAATTAAATTAATTAGGGCATCTTCTAGATTGGAAAGCTGACCACTTTTAGGAGGCCTGTAAATTACGCAGTTTAGACATTCTGAACCAGACGAGGAGAGAATATTGTTCCATTCTGGTATATGCTTGTTATAAGCTTAAAACTTAAAAAAAAGGAATTACCGGTACCATGTTCTCTTGTTCAAGAGCAAAAGAGCATAACATTGTTTTAAGAGTATGAATCTTACCATGCAATATAAAATAATGAGACAGACATATTTATTTAAATCATGACCCACTATACTGTTGCTTACAAGAGGGATTATGATAATTTAATTTCTGTTAATACTGAACCAACTTCTCAACTATTACTTCTATGCAGATACCGAAATTTTCAGGTGTGGCATCTGTAGCTTGCCTTTAAAATAAAAAGAGGTTCAATTAATTATTTGAGTGCCACTGCTCTAAAATTTAGCCATAACATTAATTTCAAAGACATTATGCAATAATCTTTTTTATATACATATACATATTAAGATAGATTTGTTTCACCAGTTTAGAAATTTGCTATTATGGGGTAATATTTGTCAATTCTCAAAACATTTAAAGCAGAAATTAACTACAGTGTTCTTATGGTAATTATGCAAGGATTTCAAATTTTATTACTTAAAATCAGTAATTCCTTACAAGCAAGGAATGTTAAAAAGGAGTTTTATTGTAATTAGGAATACATTTTTTTTATATGTTTTAAAATAAGTTAGTACAATACTGTAAATAGTATAGTCCAAGGAATGTAAAGAAAGAAAAAAAAACCATTAATAAAACCTACCTGATTGTTGGCTTCTGTACCATCGGCATCAATGGCTCGAACTTGCATGACTGGGGTGCCAGGGGGTTCGTTCTCGAGGACACTTCCACTTAAAACCTCAGTGAAAGCTGGAATATTGTCGTTCACATCCAATACTTGAATGCTTATCGTCGTCGTGGCTGCTAGGTTGAATTTGTTCTGCACACGGATCGTCAATGTATATTCTGAAATACTCTCATAGTCCAGTTGTCGACCCAGCTTTATCATAGCTTTGGGCCCTTGTGTCTCCAAAATGAAAGTCTTCTGTGAATTTGTCTGCTCTGTTCTTCCTGATATGAGCTCAAACTGTAGGTCACTTTCACCTGGGATGTTCGACCTAACAAAAAAGTACAAAAAAAAATTTAAAAACCTTAAAAGTTGATGAATATTCATTAAAGAAACTAACAGTGGCTTTATGAACACACATGGAAATCTGCCTTGTCAACAATTGGAACTGTGAAGATTCAAGGAAGCAAAAATTTAGAACAAAAATAACTACTGTTTACAGTACAAATTTCAAATATTCGCACAGGCTGGCATGGACCTATGTGCTTGTTCGATCCACAGTAAAAGAAAGAGAGAAAAAATTAAAATAGAATAAAAAATTAACACAAACACACTAACTCTATCCTTCACAATGTAAACACATGAGAAGTGTCGGTTCAAAACTCGTTAAGTCCACCTCTGATCGTAATGTAGTTTTTTGTGGATTCGCATTCTCTGAGGTGTTCTGCACGATACTACATAATGTTTCTGTTCCAAATCGCAACCTTTCCCCGTTAAAAGTGAGCCTGAAATATGGGGTTGGATGCAAAACGCGTTGAGTCCAGAACTTGGTTCGGTGCAAATTACGTTGAGTACACATTTTAGACGCGATCACGTGCGAAATAGGCGGTACGTTGAATTTTACGACGTCTATTTTTTGCAGGTGTTCTTCTAATGAATGCGGTATTCACCAGACGCCGAAAAAGATGTCATTAGCGGTCAGTAATAAAAGAAGAGAAGCATGGATTTTCCATGATTTAACATGCTTAAAAAACAGAAATTTTTAAAATTTTGACAATTTGGTACTTTGGCAATAGTTCACTTTGTATGAGTGCAATCAGATGTGATTGTAATTCTTAAATAAAATACTAACTTCCAACTTTTTACATGATTATTATTATAGTGTTGGGTCAAAACGCGTTAAGTCCATTACTTTTGAAACTTTAACTAGCAATAAAAGATGTAAATGAAAAGAATGATTTGACACAGCCAATACATTTAACTATATATTAATTACTTATTCTGATCAGAAAAAAGTATTGCAAATTCGTTTGATAGTTTGGCCACAAACAGTTTTTCGTCATTCATGAAAAATCATTATTAATGGACTAAACGCGTTTTGAATCGACGCTCCTCACATAGTCAATTTGACAATAATAATTTGACCTCTTCACTGTGAGTCCCACAAACATTATATATGATTACATATTCAATTGTTAATTTTTAATTTTTTTAAATGACTGAAACCCGAAGGAGCACATTCTTGAGCTATGACATATAAATATTGACTTAGGTATGACATATAAATATTAATTAGGAAGCTTGAAATTGCATTCTGTAATATCTTACTCTGCAGTGAGGGTGGCAACAGGCGTGGAGAAGTCGTGGTAGTTTTCCTTTAGCTGGATGGTAACGCCTCCACCACTTTTAAAGCTTGGCGCTTTCCGTCGAGAATCAACAACAAGAATTTCAAGGTCAATCTCAGCCATGTTGTGCTCAAGTCCTTGGTCTGTAGCTGTGGCTCGCAACCTGAATGTGTGGCCCACTCGTTTCTGCAAAATGAAATAACTTCCTATAGTTGAACACAAGTGAATGACAACTCCTGCAGGTGTGTTTAAAGTAACATCTTCAATTCACATTTTAAAATTAACAAAATATCATTTCAATGTGCATTTTACTTTGCTTAACCTTCCTCACACAAAGTGGGCACCCCAAATAAACCAATGTTGCAATATAACCGTTGAGACTTGTATCTTCATGACACTGTTTAAACACTTTTATAAAACAACTAAGGCTCACTTGCTCTCAAAATTTAAATATTTAAAACGAGTGGGGTGCAAATGCAAAACACTTGGTGTTCCATATGACCAGGCTTTGAATGTTCATACAAGGAATTGTTAAGTTCACTAAGCATGCCCTATACAAAGAGGTGGGGGAGTGTACCACGCGATGACAACAAACAATGACATTAAGAGTGTGCTCAGGTATAATCATTCAGAGATAAAAGTGAACAGATTCCATATTGCTTTTAAAATGAAGGCATGATCAAATAAATTACCTCCCGTGTATACTTTACACATAAATGGTGACAAGTGATGTTTATGAATGTAAATAAATAGTCCATTTGTCATCTTCATGTAGATTCATTCCAGGCACGCACTGCTTATGCTATGGAGTGATTGTCCATACACAGTAACAATATAGGTCACACTAAACTTCAGTCTTCAATCCCTGTATAAGTGTCTGAAGCTTTCATAAGACTAACTTGAGTAATATAACACATTTGAGTATAAGCTACTTTTATGCAGTGATGTTTATTTATTATGTTGGTGTAACTTAAATAACTGGTAAATATCTAATTACAGATCATAAATTTATCTTGAAAATGTGAGAACTTTTAAAAGAACTGAAAGAAAAAGATACATTTTATGAGGATAATACTTTTCATCATTATAAAACAGTTTTCCAAGCAAATTATTAATTATTCAATGTACTCAACTAATATGATCAAACTCTAGGCATCAATAAGATTCACTATTACCCATACAGTCATTTTACATTTGAAGAGAAAATAAGTATTAATTACATTGCTGACAAGTGAACTTAAATGTTTTTAGTGAATTCAAAATGTCACAGATTTACATACTAACTTTCTAAATGTTTATGAGTTCAACCAAATCCACCATCTCTATCAAAACACTCTGCACACACATAATTCATAATAAATAAAAGTTATATGGTAAAAAAATGCACTGTTGCAGGATTGCAAACATAGCACTCGAACTAGCTTCTGCCGGTCAGATTGACTGCTCCTAATCCTTTAAGGTAAATAATATTAATATTTCTCATCTTGTTTATGATAAAAAGTAGCTATTTCAGGAATTATTTATCACTAAAATTAAGTCATGAAATATAGGTAAGATAAAATAAAATCTGTTCATTTTCTTATAGCTTAAAGTTTGTTCAACCAGTTAAAATGACTGGTACCGGTACTGTCCTTCAAGTGTTAATAAGTGGTTTGAAGGAATGAAATACCGGTACTTACATCTATTGTTCTGTTGAGGAAGATCACTCCAGTGTTGGAATCAATTCGTAAATATCCTTCATCTTGTGGCTGCTTTGGTTCTAATTTGTAAAGCACTATACTGTTGTTACCATCATCTATATCTGTGGCTGATATCCTCATTACTTCTCCGCCTACTGGCAGGTCCTGAGGCACTGACTCCCGATAATTCTGTAACAAATACCAGATAAATCAGCAAGGTGGCATTTCTAAAGTTTCTCAATTTATACCTTTAGAAAAATGTTTTAATATAATTACTAGGGTTTGGATGTTTATGAACAAAAAAAGAGGAAAATATTACTGCAGATATGCCCTTAAAAATGACTAAATATGATCTCAAAACCCTAAATATGACCTAATGAAATAACGTATTTTCAAAAAATAAATATACCAATTTAAAACATTTAAGAACACTAAATTCTTACATCACACGAATTCAATCTTACATCATACGAATTCATTAACAATTTTGGTAGTTTACAGTTTTACCTGTAATGAACTTCTATTTTTAAAGAATTTACTCCTGTTTGCTCAATTAATCAGCTCCAAATACTCCTAATATTTTGTAGAGATTGCGTGTCCCTATGAAATATTAACAACTGTATTAATTTTGTAATTTAACTTAACTATTAATTTGGCATAAACATTAAATTAATGAAATAAATATCAAATTTACCTCGACCACTTAGTACATACACTGTAAAATTTATAACTGAAATATGATGTCAAATTATAAATAAGGCCAAAATATGTCCAAGACCACAAAAATGACCAAAATAAAAGTGGTCAAACTAGGATAACAAGCGTGCAATTCGTGTTTAATATGTGTTTGCTGCAAGAACGGAGATCAGAATAAAAATATGACATGTCATAAACATCCGAACCCTATTAATTACTCTACAAGTTCTCACATAATACAATAGATTATGTTAAATCTGTCATGTAGCTCGTTACTTCTTCAGCTGTAAACCTGTTCTCTAACATAATCGTCACAATTGGGAATAGTTACACCTGCACCCAATGGGGAAAGTGTGAAGTAATTATTACTAGTCACATATTTTACATAATTTAGTATCTTTCCCAATTTATTATCTTTCCAATTCCATTATCCCAAAACTATTTTTCGACCAGAATTTGAATCGGTCTCTTTCTGGATCACCACAAGACTATTTTATGGATTTCTGACAATTTATCATATTTGCCTTACAAATAGACAACAGTCGAAGCTGAAATGCAAGTATTAATTGTTTCTTTACAGATCCACAGTCTAGTTGTTGGTTGGGAAGCCCCATGAACAAGATGAGAAAAATTCAAGGCTGACATGTAAGTAGTTTACTACGTACATGCTTTTGTCTTTTGGTGTTACCAATTTATAATGTTAATTTGCTCAATCCAACTGAAATCCACGTGAGCAGTGATCTATTCAGAGATCATGGAAAAGGATATGTTTGGTAAAACAGATTCCAGAAAACAAATTGAGACAAGTGAGAAGATGACTTGTAAAAACAGAAAGAGAAATCATATTCAATTTTTATTATGAAAGCAGATCTCTCTTCATGGCAGTCTCACATGACGATTTAATACAAGAAACTAAAAAAACAAATGAAAATGTTTAAAAAGTCTTAATTTGCCATTCTGTTCATAATTTTGTTATAATTTCATTCCCTACGATATATTTTAGAATGAAATCTAATTTTCATCAACATAAACTTAATATTCTTTGAAAGTAAGATTTAATTTTGAAATATAAAATGAAATTCTGTTGTTAACTGAATCACAAAAGCTCAATGGGAAAAAAAATATATAAGAATGGCATAAATGGGATTATCCAAGAACAAGATGGAAGCCATTATTTTGTTAATTAATTATTTTTTTTTTAAATTTAGTAAATAATAGTTATATATTTCCTTCGTTTTATTCCTCTGGAAGTTAAAAACAATTTTACATTTTATTGCACTAGAACAGACTCTAAATCAAGCAGAAGAGTTCAATCACTTAAAGTACACGATCACAAGACTTTCAAAATAATTTTACTTTACTTGTACTGGTAAATTACATTTACAGTACGCAAAAGACAGCTAAGATACAAGCTACTGAGCTAACAGAATAAAAACTAAAAAGTGCAGTGCAAATTAGTGTGTTAAATGACGAAGAAAAAGTTGCTAGAATGTTTCAAGTAGTTCTATTTAATAAGTTACAGAGAAAATATTCTTATAAAGTTAGAAGTATTACATTTAAATACAAACATGAAATTTGTCAGCAGCTTACTGAGAATTAAATAGTGAATGTTATCAAGACGGCTAACAAGAATGACAAAATTATCATCGGTGAAGTCAGTGTGTGGTTGAAAGCTTTAGTGTCTCTGATCCAGGTGCAAGCCGAGCCAATTATTCTAAGGGAACTTGAACAAAAATGTCTAAATATAAAATTCTCATCCTTTGTGATGGTATATAATATGATATTTGAATTCAGTTTCCTTGTACATCCAACGTCACATATTAACAAAACAGTATTCAATTGTAAAATTAACTGAAAGTGGCCTTGCTTGGTTTGCCATAGCAACCGGGGGCAAAAAAAGAGAATTGAATGATTTGGGGTGGGCGAATATCTGAAGTCACTTTTTCTCCAGGCATCACACTTTAATTGTGAAGTGCACATCAAAACTGGTATTTTAGCTTTTTAATTATCAATCATTTTAATTCTTCTTCTTAAATATGACGCGGCAGATACCCGGAAGCCAAGAAGATTTTACTGTCAATTCTGGCCCCGGAAACCTACAATCTTAAATCATTTTAATTGTTTATGCATGATTTGGGTAAGGTTCCTGAGTCTGTGGTATGTTTTAATCAATAATTTCAAAATTGTATGCCCATACAGAAGCAGAAGATTCGGTTAATTATTGATATTTATTATGTAAAACAATATAATTAACAATATAATTAAGAATAAAATCAAGTAATTTGTGCGATTTATGTAAAAACGATTTGAGTGTCAATAAATTTAATGGTTTAATTATTTTTCTGTTAAATATATTATTTAAAGAAAACATCTAGCAGTTGAGTAAACAATTGCAGATGAAGCCACGGGCACCTGCTAGTTAAAACATATTTTAAACAGTGAGTTGAACAAAAATATGTGCAAAACAGAGAACAGATGTGCTGCACAGTAATACGACAGCGAGATATACTTCACACAGTGCAGGTCTGCGCATGCTGTGACAAAAATGACAAACCTTGTTACTGTAACCTCGAAAGACCTGGAATTCCATAGACAAAAATATTTCATTATGAACTTACATCACTAGTGTATAAAAATAGCAATACACGTTCAAAAATACTGAAGCTAGAGAAATTACTGGTGATTTATTTGTGGTACCATAGTAAAAAATACCCTAAAATCAGGATATGTATTATGGCACCTTACATTGCTAAAAAAAAATCTTCTTCCAGAATCTATAAACTTTGATAAAATATTTCCCTCCTAATGTTTAACTTAATTCTGTATTTTTCCTCCTGATTGCTGGTTACTGTCTGGCAATAGAAATAACTTACCACTTTGTCAAACACTGGAGAA
The DNA here is from genome assembly GCA_964059195.1 of Ectobius pallidus. Classification (NCBI taxonomy): domain Eukaryota; kingdom Metazoa; phylum Arthropoda; class Insecta; order Blattodea; family Ectobiidae; genus Ectobius; species Ectobius pallidus. The sequence goes on from CAXKWD010000007.1 coordinate 139,389,833, forward strand.
TTGTCATTTACATCTTCAATGGTCACTTTGAATGTGCAAGCATCATCAAGCTGAGGATGACCGTTGTCTGTGGCACGAATCGTCAAGTAGACTTCCTTTTCTCTAGCAGGCTCATCTCGGTCAAACATCTGAAATGGCATAATAGCATTACAAAAATAAGGTTAAAATATATTTTTAACTACTGACTTAAAGAGAATTTATTATTTTGCAGTGAGGTGGTTCCATATTTGCAGTAAGAGTACTACTGAATTACCAATACAATTTTTGGTTTGGAAATACATAATAATAGTGAGCTTAGTTTTTTTTTATAACAGCACTGCGTTTTAATTTCTAGATATCCCTCATAATTTTACTATGTGTAGCATTTGCTAACAAATTACCACTAAAACTTTGTAAAATCTCCATCTATATAAGCGTCTTTGTCCTGACTGACAGAGAATCAACGTAGAGCCTAAATTATAATATAGGTAGAGACTTGGAATTTTGACAGTACCTTTGTTTCATAATGTAAGTGCTCACTTTGAAAGAATTTTGCAAAATTTTGATATTTAATGACAAAAATTAAATGTCTTGGAGGAGACAAAATATTTTCTATAAGAAACACACAAGCAATTCGATTGTTATGGAAAACATCCTTGCTCGGTTGCTATCTTGATTAATTTGTTTACCTTGGCAGTCCTGGTGGCGCCATCTCATCAAGTTATAATCCGAAGTTTCGGCCCTCATGTCGTGGCCTTCTGCTGGGTAGAATGAGGTGTAGTGCTGTGTTTCCACGTTTTATATGCTGATGGTGTAATTAATCAGTCAGCTGCTAGGTCACACATGAGGTCTGCAGACTCATTTTTGGTTCTCTGACGTTGAACAGTCGTCATTGGAGGGCCTGTCTATGGTAAACAGAGCACTCCAGGCCTAATATATTTGTAGTCCTGTATCCCCACTTACGTTGTTGGGGTGCCTGGGAATTTCCCAGGCTTCTTTTATTCTTCTAGGTCACCAACGGTCTTCTTTGTGAATAATGGTGGCCCGGTCAAACAATATCGCATGTCTCGATTCAGTGGCAACTGATTAATTACACCATCAGCATATAAAACGAGGAAACACAGCACTACAGCTCAGTCTACTCAGAAGAAGGGCACGACATGAGGGTCGAAATGTCAGTTTTTAAATTGATGATGCGGAACCACCCGGACAGTCAAGGTTATTATTGTTCATCCAGCCTTGAAAGCCGATGAGAATTTACGTATAACATACTACCACAGAACCCTATAGTGTACAGTAGAATCATCCATGATAGCAGCACTCAGTAAATTTAAAGACTCACAGATACATTTTTCTTAGAACTACACTTACATGTCTGGTGGTAATGACTCCAGTCTCAGGATCGATAACAAATTTCATTCTTTCTCCTCTCGCTGACACAAAAGTGTAGGTGATGGTACCTCCAGCTTCTGGAGGATCCTTGTCATGAGCCTTCACTGTGAACACATATGTCCCAGATGGTTCCTCTTCTTTCACGGTTGGTGCATATTGTGAACAATTTGTGAACACAGGTTTGTGGTTATCTTGAACTGTGAGCTTTTTCTCATTAACACCAACCAGCTGCAACAAAATAAATAAAACCATTAGTCTTACTATTAACCCAAGTGTAACATTTATACCATTTTACTATTAAATACATTTATTTTCAGTTTTTGTTTTTCATTTTTTCATTTGTTCTCTTCATTGCATAATTTTCATATTGTAAGTGTTTCTTGTTTCTTTCTTTCTTTCTTTCTTTTTTTTTAAGTTGTAATATTAGATTAAATATTTTTGGTATTACATTAAATTTATAATATTAGGGTTTTAGAGTTGTAACTCGCTTCGCTCATTGGGGGCTCTGGCCCCAAACCCCCGCTGAGGTTCTCGGAAAAGGTTATTTAAAAGATCTATGGGAGATATAGAGTGCTTGTATTTAGTCTGCTGTATTGGCTATTGCCTTTCATAGCCCTACGTGAACACCGTTTGATAATACCGTTGCCATGGAATCCGAGTCCTTTTTCGAGGTTTTTAGGGGTTTTGGAATTTTCCTTTGGTTTACAACCTAAAAGCTATACGTGTACCAAATTTCAAGTTTCTAGCTCATCTGGAAGTGGGCAAACATTAATGTCAGTGATGTGATGTGTCATTAAGTCTGCCATGTGGCTTTATATTATAGGGACAGATGTGAGATTTGAAGAGAGGGTACCGAGATAAATGTAATATAGTATTAAGAACTAATGTCACTGTTTTTAATAATGAATGTGTCTAATCAGTAAGGGCTCTGCGTGTACAGGTAAACACTGCAACGCACTGAGGAACCACGGAGCGCCAGGAGTTAACGCCTGTGGAAAACCATGCAGGCAACTTCTCTGGCAAGCGTGTATTGCGTGTAGTCTAGTCAAACACTCGCAGGCGATGGGATCTAATACTCATGAACAGAAGCTCCGACGGTACAGGTATACTTGCATATCTTTCGCTCACATTTACACTATTTAGTTCTCATAAAATAGATACAATAAGCTAATGAAAACACCCCAGGATTTTGTGTTCTTTAAATATCCTAAGAGAATAAGATTGAAGAGAGAAAATCCTGTTTGGATAGCGGCCTTAAATTAAGGGTGCCAATAGGATACATCCAATCAAAAGAATTCCAAGGCAATATTTTTTTAATGAGATTTTTTCCCTTATTTTCAATATTCATATACGAGGGCTATTTTATCAACCTTCGATGGGGCATAAAATGAAAACCACAATGAAAATCTAAACTGTTTTATGTGGAACATTTAGGTACACCTTCTACCTACTTCTCTACATAGTCGCGTTCCGACTATGAACGCATTCCCTACACAACCTCTTATTCTCTGTCAGAACGTGATAAGTGCCCATGCTTAGGGTAAGGAAGTCACATTGTGCATAATCAGATTTTGAGTTGTGTATCCTTCGGGGATGCAATGAGATTGTTAACGGCATTCTCTTCATTTTTACAACCAGTTTATATAACGAGAATGTCGGGTATATTATAACATGAGGAAAAACTTATTTGGGCAGAGGAAGTTATGGGTTTCACATCAGATTTTCAGAAATGTAGTCTCTGGCTCTACCGTGAGCCCAATGATTAAATTAATTACTTAGAAGAAGGTTCAGTGTAATATATCTATAACTCTCTGATGGTGGTATATTAATACAATTCTTACGTAAGCTGACCAATGATGCCATAGTTAGGGACTTGGTTTCACATTAATAACAATAAATAATCACATATCTAAATACTGTAAGTGTTTCCAATTAGCCTATCCACAACTTTTCATTTTTAACTTTTAATTTTGCTTTCACATTATATTTCTTAGTAATAGTTAATATTTTAGTAATAGTTTAAATCTTAGGAAGTAGCAAACTATTTAACATATTGTTTTTTGTGTATTGTATTATCTCTAGAGAATTATTTCTTAAGCCTTAAATAATAATAGTGTAATCATGTTTCGGTGTATTTGTAACTTTGTATTGTACTTGTATCACTTGTTCTATTGTATTATTGTAAAGTTAATTTGTATTAATCCTGGTTGAATGGAAGAGAAGTCCTAATGGCCTTAATTCCACCAGGTAAAATAAACCAATTCTAATTCTAATTCTAATCCTAAAGCATCATTTTGAAGAATGGACAAGCAGCAAGTTATTAAAATCCTCATATATTAATTTTAATAATGCCTGTAACCATAGGTCTATACTTAACACAAATATATTAAAACTTAAAACATTTTCTAGGTCAGTTTTCTCCATTTACTGTTTTGCAATTGTGTAGCATATGTTACAGCAGGAAACCGCAAGATTTCAGTGGTTACTATGCAAGCAGAAGACTCAAAGGAATTTAATAAAAGTTCCTTCATATAAATAACATTCCTTGCTGAAAGAGGCAAACATAGCCCAATGACAGTGGTGGCACTTGAAAGCATGACTGTGCTACCACCAGAATGAACTGGACACAGCATTCTACATATCCGCAGCTCATTACAAAGATGGCCTATAGTGACACAGGAGTTGCAAACAGCACAGCTGTGCGTAGGATATGAATTCCTTTTTCTTATCTCACACAATAGAAGGAAGAGGTTTTTCGCAATGTTAATTTAAACACTTAACTTTAGTGCAAGTAGAGGCTCTGTAGAGAATTAATTAAATATGAACAAAAACAAAAACAAACAAAACATATGAAATTCTAACATGTATAGAAACGTATTTTACAACAAATCTCTTCTGTATGTATATATAACTTAATGACAGAGAATCAACACAGAGCCTAAACTATAATAGGTAGGGACTTGGAATTTCGTCTTCTGATACAGCATTTCGGGCCTTGGTGATCAGGTAAGGAGTGATGGCTTGGGAATCATTCCGGAATTTTTCTCCTAGTGTAGGGTGTCCATTCGTACCTTTTTCCCGAGACAGTTCTTTTTTTTTTTTTTTTTTTTTTATTTACAAAATGTCCCGCTCTCCCGAAAAATTTATTGGGGACACTCAAATGTCCCGCTTTTTTTTTTTTGTGATTGTGACTGGCAAGTGTGTTTCACGCTACATGAATAAAAGTTACAACAATGAAGGTCTTGCTCATTGTCAAAACACACTTTAATGGAGTAATATGTGCTGACTTTTATGATAAATTATTATAAGAAAAAACGCACTTCTTGATAGAATACATAAAAGTGAAATGTACAGAAACAATGGCATCTATTTCTATGGAATTACATATTATTATTATTATTATTATTATTATTATTACATCAATCTGCAGAAGAAATTTAAGAAGTCATTCGGGATAATTTGTGTGCATGAGACAAGAGTAAATTGCAGATATTCCCTAAATTTTAAGAATTACATTTTTGTTTCCTATGGATGTGAGACATGGTCGCTTACTCTTCGGCAAGAACATAATCTGAGAGTATTCGAAAACAGGATGCTTAGGAAAATATTTGGGCCTAAGAGAGACGAAAATGGGGACTGGAGAAAACTGCACAACGATGAGCTTCATAACCTGTACTCGTCACCGGATATAGTGAGGGTAATTAAATCATGGAGGATGAAATGGGCTGGACATTTCCGCGCATGGGGGAGGAAAAACATTTAAAAATATTGACTGGGAGACCCGAAGGGAAAAGAGCACTTGGAAGACCCAGACGTAGGTGGGAGGACAATATTAGGATAGATTCAAGAGAAATAGGATTTGAGAGGGATGGTTGGATGGAGTTAGTACAGAATAGGGTCGAATAGCGCGCTCAGGTAAGCGGGTTCCATAAAATAGATAATCCTCCTTTAGCTTGGTAACTAGGAATTGTCTATTGCGATTGTGTAATTAAGTAAGTAAATTTTTGTCCCCCTTTTTCTTTATTGGACCGCGGGCATGGTCTTGTGGTTAGCGTCGCTGACTACAGATCCGTCGGCCCGGGTTCGATCCCCTCCTCCGATTTTTCTGAGGTAGGGAGGTCTGGCAGGGGTGCACTCAGCCTCGTAATTCAAATTCTACTTGATAGAGAAGTAGCGGCTCCGGTCATGAAAACCACCATTAACGGCCGTGGGTGTCGGCATGCTGACCAGATGTCCCCCAATCCTGCCATCTGCCTGTAGTAGATGACGCAGCGGTCGGGTGGTAGGCCAAGTCCACCCAGGGATATAGCGCCACGGAGTTTAGTTTTCCTGAACTGTCCCAGGTTTTTTTTTAAATTAAAATTTCCCGTTTTTATATAAACGTTATATGGACACCCTATCCTAGTGTTATTGAATAGAACAGAATATGTCCAGAAACGTCCAACAGAGACTCAGCCCTGTGTTTGAGTACCTGCGGATGTTTACTTTCATACAAACTTAGTGTGAGGTAGGAGGCAGGAGCAACACAAGATGCCCACATTGTTTACATTACACGCCGAACATCTCGTGTTATGTTGTGTTAAGTGCGGTATCTCCTGAAACCTCAACCGCTGTAGGCTGTATTAAAAAATCTGATGTGAACACTCAAATGACCTTTTCTGTCTTCTATATTCCAACAAAAAGCGAATGAATTGCGGAAGTGCACATCCAGTTGTCTAAACCTCATTCAAAGTTGTATAACAATATTCCAAGGCTTGTCCTGACCACGCCTGAGTTTGTGGATGAAATGAGTAGTTTGTAACTACCCTTTACATAATCTATTTTTTTTTTTAAGTTAAGTAAAAGTTTTAGTTCTTGGTTACAAAATTTAAATAAAATGGTTTTAAGTCTTATTCGGGAAAACCGAAAAAAAACTGAAATTATCTTCCTGTAAAGTGGTAGTAACTTAAAAATAAGTAAAAGTCGTTCCACATATCTGAAAGATATTTATCCCAAATATAAAATTCCGTTTTTAACTTATACGCTGTTCACCATACACACAGGCAAACACAGACATGTTTCTGAAAATTGCATTTTTCTATTCAGGGAATCTCAAAACTTAATGCTGAAAATCTGACATTATATTTTAGGTTCAAACGCAATACTTTCTATACATATGATTGATTGATTGATTCCTTTTAATTCCTAAGTGAAAAAGGGCCTCTTATGAAGGTTTCAGTACCTAAGGGATAATTTAGTTACGCTTAATTTACGAGAGAGGGCAGAGGAGCAGGTGGTAAGCCCATCAACCTTGGAATTGAAGTGCCGAGGAATTTGGTCCAGAGGCTCTAATAAGGGTTTTAAGTTCTTTAAAGTGCCGTAAATCTACGACACGGGCGGTCACCACTTAAATTCAAGGCTTTTTAATGTAGCCTATAATTTTCCTGGGTGATGTCCCGTCCAGAACCCGGGGATTTTTCGTTACTGAAAACCCCACTACCCGGCCGGGAATCAAACCCGGACCGCTAGGGTGGAAGGCAAGACCTACTACCTATAGCATCTACAACAGACAGAGAAAACAAACAGGGAATTTTTTTATTAAACTTTACATTAACAAGTTCAAATACCACAAGCGAAGTAAATTAACCCTTTGACGAGACTCAATTTCTCACACAATATATAAACCCTTACCGGACTGTAAAGAAAACAATAATTAAGACAATGACCAGGCCTATTGTGCATTTCTTGTTTTCTTATTCCATACTTTAGCCTATATGAAATTTATATTATTCTTCAATATTTCTTTTCAGTTTTTAATTCAAATTTAAGACCAACGACTGTATTCTATAGGATACATAATAAATTTAAGCGTTAATGAAATACCAATACAACTAATGCTAGTAACGAAAATAATTTAAAAACTCAGGGTCACGAAAGTGCAACTTGATAAAGGACTGAAAGGAATTAAAGTTAAGGACATTAATAATTAACTAAAGTACAATTAACTGAACTAATAAAACATAAGTCAGTAGTAATAATTAGGGACCGGATTCTTAGGTTTTTACCTATTTTTTCCTTACTTCTAAAACAAAAAGTGCTCATACACTTTTTCGAATCATGTCCATAGGATTCATCCACATTAATTCTGTGGCACCTAAAAATACCTAAATGGGGTATAAAAACCTAAATATACCTAAACGGGATATAAAACCTAAAATGTCTAATTTAGGCTACTTTTTTGTCTTTTTTGTTTGTCAGTTGAGAAATCGATAATTTGCGGAGAGACGATCATTTTTGTCGGGTTGAAATTAATACCACCAGCGTTTCGTTCAACCCATTGTCGTCTAGGATGGACAGTATCTAGAGAGGAAGTGTAACAGTACCGGCGTATTCCTTTAAAATATTCGTACGAACAACCATTGTTGCCGTGTATGGACAAGGATATAGATTTCTGTGTTTTAAAGCGCTTGTTTGCCTTTATTACTGCACGGTTATTCATACTTTGTGGTCACACTGTGAATTTTAAGAAGACGTATTAATTATGCCGAAACAAATGAAATCGAGTTTATTACGGCAGTGGATTGGCGGCGACCTGAATTATTTCACTATACATGGCAAAGTAATATTTCGTCAGGCCTGCCAGAAACATGTATCATTTACCTTTCTAGAAAAGGGGGAAGTTTTCATCCCTAGTTGATCTGTTGTGCGATTAGCATGCGTAACAACCGAAGAAAGGAAATAATCAGTGTCACATTATCCACATCCAACCATAAAGTATTTTACTTACTAAATTAAAAGCATCGGATTCGAATCCTGAGAAGGGTAGTGTCTAGATACAGTATTAACTATTAACTAAGAGATAACAGGAAGAACTTCACAGTTGAGAATCTTGAAAGATATTTAGTGATATACTGTAACCAGGAAATGTGAGGCAATCTTATTTTCACTGCTTCTTTTGATTGTTTATGCTTTCTTTCTTCAATTGTATAATATTGTCCAAAAGCAAGTTTACACAAATTTAAGTCAATTTTGTTAAGTTAAACTTTACAAGTATTATGTATTGAATGCTATGTAGCACATTCAAATTCACTAAACCAGTTATTCTACCCGGAAAAGATATTCTGGACAAAAAACCTAAAAAAAACTATTTCACCTAATGGAAAACCTAAAACAGTGTTTTTAAAAACCTAAAAATCCGGTCCCTAGTAATAATTAATAATAAAATGCGGTCGCACAAGTAAGAGTTCTCTAAACCCTGTATTTCCTGTCCGTCAGAAGATCGACTTTAGAATACATGAAGTTCCTTAACTGAACTTAATAAATTAACGCATTCACTGTGGAACCACGGGAGAAAATTAAATACAAGAAATGTCTCTTTGAAGAAACAACAATTACCTTCAACTCATCTCTACAACTTTACAACACGCAATACTCAGCCAGGAAGCATTAATTATTAAGGGTCTCATTACTGTAGAATCCATTATACAAGTCTACCAATGCACAGGGGAGGGCTAGGCAAGGGGAGTCTTTGAGCTAAACTGTCAATGCACTTCGCGAGAAGTGGATGTTGGGAGGAGGCCAAAGGTTAGAGTTGATTAAGAAAGCAAGAAGAACCTCCTCCCAAGTGACCTCCTCCCTCCCTTACCGAAACCGAAAACTTCGCTTTGTACGAATAAAACCAACAAACAACAAAAACAAACCAATCAACACCCGTATTTACCACCAAAACATTCATCTACTGCAGTTGCAAGTTTAAAGTAGAAAAGTGCGGAAACGTGGAAAGAGATTTCGCAATATAAATAAACTACGAGGACGTCTTATCAGTTCCTGAGGACTCTTCTAACTCCGTAGCTCAAAAAGCTGAAGGAGAGATATTCAAGGAAGCTCCGTAATACGTACTACTGTAACAAACTAGAAAACGCGTTTAAATAACGTGAGGCAAGGAGCTTTAAAGTTGTAACTTCGCAAGGAAACAGGAGACAAAATTGCAGAGACTTATCTTGACTTTCCTGTTTGTTTATGGACTAAAGAAAGTTACAAAATGCCTACACTATAGAAAAATATATAGAGTAACTAAAATAAATGGTAGCAGTTTCTGAGGCAAGAAAACAGACGGGGGAAAAACAGGAAGCATCCCTAGGATCTGCTCAAATGAACTCGTGCAATTTATTCTTTTTTGCAGTACACGTATTGTGCGCTTCTAACGCTTCATTTGTGACAACTTTTTTCAGTTATCATCTACGAGTTATAGGTTTTTTATTTTTTTAAATAACATCAACATGTTCCATTATAATATTAATAAGTTTACTACATGTTTTGGTGTACTCCGTTCTTTGTACAATTTGATCTTAATTTGTATAGTGTTATAATACATATCTACCTGGGTATTATACCTGGGATCCGAGTTATTGAGACATGGAGTGGATGGACACAGTTGAGCTTTTACTCCAGGGAAAGAATTTCTATGAAGGATTTTTTAAGATAAAAATCAATCTTGAATTCTGTGGTTTCTTTGTGTTTGAGTAACTGTAGAGTTTAAAAATGTTATTTTTACTATCTATGAAGTTTTAATATTTTAGTTTAGTATAGGCTATATATTGTGATAATTTTCCATATTATTTTCCATATTAAAACATTCAAATAAATCAATTCATGTACAGTCCAAAAAATAAAAAATTCCACTAAATGAACATTTTAAAATAGATCTAACCAATTGACTTTTAAACATTTACATAATTCTTTTAGAATTCTTATCTGTTGTTAATTCGAAAATAGTATGCAAATTCCTACTTGAACTTCTTAATTTTAAGTCAGCATATAAAAAAATTGTTGTATCAATTGTGTCTTATTAATTAATGCAGATTGAAACAATAATTGACAAAATTAGCAGAATCAATCAGTCTGCAATTTTTCTCAAAGCTCGCAGTAGAATTAATAGGCCTATGTGCTCTTAAATTTTATTACTGTCTAAGCTAATTGTCACCATGTGAGATATGTGGCTCAAATTCTAGTCCATATTTATTACCAGTGAAAATAACCCCAAAAAATTGGAATAGGTATCTTGTACATTTTCATTAACATAAATCCTTTCCTTGACTAAGGCATTTATTTGGTAACTTTATCCTTGCAAATAACGTATACAAAATTGTTTTAACTTCGTTTATTACTATTTCACCAAAAACAACGGAGATAAAAACAATTGATCAATCACGGTACGGTTCTCAAAGCTTTCACTTAGCCAAAATAAATACAAACCAATTGTTAGAACTAATAGAAATATGTACACTATATAAAATAAAGGGCATTATTTAAAATATGGTTTTTCATATACTTCCGGGCCATTATTATCACTATTATTATTACTGCTAACATTACCAAAATATAATTATCATTATCATAAGCTACATCACTCAGGCTATTATGTCAGCGTCATTAGCTAATATTATCCCTTTTACCCTCGATTCGTCAAATAATTACATTTATACGACTTTTCCTCTTTAATGTTTGACCTACTGAACGTGTATCCATCTAAGCTTTGGAAGCCTTATTCAAATAGTTGCAGTAGTGAGCAACAGATGGAAGCACTCTCAACAAAAACTAAGGTTCGTAATATTCTATCGATAAACCGGGGTCAGGGTATAGCACAGCAGTAGGGCAGTAGGGCTGTGAATAAGAGTTAAAGTACACCTACAGCCAACACTGAAACTCTCCAACAGCCAACAATGAAACTATGGGAAAGTGCTCTCTTTAAAGAGACAAAAGACTACTGTTGAAAAGATCTTAAATTTCTCGCTCCGGGGAAATTGCAGACATTAATGTAATAAATAATGAGAAAGAGATGCGTGCTTTCTGTTTCTTGCCTCTTGAGATAGGCCTAATGTTTTCCTTAAATCAGGCCCGTAGCCAGGGGTGGGCTAAAGAGGGTGCTGACCACCCCAAATTTTGTCTTGACCTTTCTAGATTTTTAGCATTTAAAATCATAAAAATCTGTTCAAGCTGTAATTATTTGGAAATTTTCTTTAAATAGCTTTTGACATGTGCTTGGTCACTTGTGACGGCCACCGGCGAAGAAGCATTGGTTTAAATGGGGAGCGTTCACACTAGGTCACCGCGGTGACCCACCCAAACACAAGTGTCTACTCCGAACACTTGTGACCGGTCACCGCCGAAGAAGCAATTGGTTTAAATGGGAGCTTTCACACTGGGACACAAGTGATGGTCACCGCATTTAACGATTGCCAACCATGCAAGTTGTATATACATAATTCAGTTGTATAATCGAAGTCAGCGAAACTAGTTATCCCGCTTTGAGTTTAGATTTGATTAATACTGAAGATATTATAAGTGAAATGGAATGTCGACCTGCCATTTGGGATGTCAAAAGCGATTACAAATTGTTTTATCATGTAGCTATGATTTGCAATACTAGCGGTGACCGTCACAAGTGACCCAAGTGTGTTCACTGCAAAAACCGGTGACCATCAGAATCGACCCAGTTTGAAAAGGCCCTATACATTATAATAGCCCATCAGCATGGGCGTCGGCATGGGGGGGAGCAAGGGGGGGCAACTGCCCCCCTCTGGATTGCCTTATGGATTCATTTATTTGTGGTACTCTTTATCAACCTACAGTTGTAGCCTGGAGCATTAAAAAAAATAGAATTACTTTATAATGAGTTTAGCAAGTATTAAGTAATTATAACTATAATATGTATTTATAATACTGTAATATCTCACCAAGGCAATTGCTCAAAGGAGCGTATTTGGTTAACTTAAAAAGCTTTGTAGCCTCGTCGAATTCAGCTTGGGTTCAAAATAACGATAGGGTTAACTAAGTGAATATTAATGTGTTTAGCCCAATCATTTGAAATTGAGGTCCGAAATTGATTTTGCCCCCCCTTAATAAAATTCCTGGCGACGCTGCTGCCCATCAGTATCAAATACTGCAACTGAACCATACAATTACACAAAACAGGAATACACAATTAAATGTCCTTATTTACAGAAGATTTACTTCTATTATACAATGCCTATATTGAGAGAATTTGAATATTTGGCCTATACTGTCCCACACACCTTAAACGAACTAACAAAATCCATGAATATGCGCGGTTATATATGAATTCCATAGATGTTGGCTCCTTTCTTATGGGGATTAACTTGTAAGCCCTACGAATGGGTAGATTAAAAAAGCAAAAGTTAAAAGGAAAACTTTTTATGCTCTTTCTTAACTACAAGCTAGATGAGCGGTGAAGTTGCTCGTAACTTTCACTTTGTTTGCACTAGATAATTAGTTGTGATACTTAATTAGTAATTTCATGTGATAACAGGGAAGCGGTGTATAAATGTCGGCATTTTACTGAGATTACATAACACTCTCCCTGAACTGTTTGTTTACACCACGCTTGAATGTTTATACACTGGCTGGACATGTATTGCTTCGTAGGGCGTTAGTGAATAAAATTACGGTGCTACATAGACCAATAAAGGCTGATTTTCACACATAGGACTGGGCGACGACTGTGCTCCGACCGAGAGCCTACCCTATCGTATACTTACTTACTCAATGGCAACAGAATATTCCTCTTGTAAGCAACTAAAGGAATATTATTTAGTTGATGGAACCCGGAGGTTCATTGCCGGCATACATGAACCCTCCATTCAAATCAATTCTGTGCTAACTCCACCCAACCATCCTTCGCAAGTCCTACTTCCCCTAAATCTACCCTAATATTGTCCTCCCATCTATGTCTGGGTCTTCCAAGTGCTCTTTTCCCTCCGGGTGTCCCAGTCAATATTTTTCAGCTATGTCCTTCCTCCCCCATGCGCGCAAAATGTCCAGCCCATTTCAACCTCCGTGAATTAATTATTCTTACTATATCCGGTGACTCTCTCGGAAAATAAGCGTAACAAAATTCCCATAGGCAACAGAAACCTCCACTTGGAGGCCCTTCGCCTCAACATAGGGGATATATGAAACCAGATAACCGGTGAAGAGTACAGGTTATGAAGCTCGTCGTTATGCAGTTTTCTCAAGTCCCCATTTTCATCTCTCTTATGCCCAAATATTTTCCTAAGCACCTGTTTTCAAACACACACAGATTATGTTCTTCCCGAAGAGTAACGACCATGTCTCACATCCATATAATACAACCGGGATAATGGATTTTCAGACTGTTATTTTTAGATTTCTGGACAGAAGACGAGAAGATAAAGAGTTTCTGAACTGCATAAAAACAGGCATTTCCTGATTTGAGTCTACTCTTAACTTCTACCTTAACATTATTTGTATATGTAATTATTGCTCCAATAATATTAACAGTATATATCTTTCATACAGTTCTTTGAGATGACGGAAATATACGTCAGTAAAAGTAAAAACATTAAGAAATTGACAAAATAGCCATGGTACAGTCAAAACCTAATGAGAATGAAGCTTATACAAACTGGCAAGGGGTACTGATGCCAGATGGGACACCCCTGCAGTTACATATCATTCAATTAACTTTGCGGTCGGAGTAATAAAATTAGGACGGAATTACACAATTCATTCGGAAACGTATTGCGAGCGTGGTTGCGGTGCTGCTGTATAAATACTAATCACACGTATGGGAATTAACCATGTTTACAACTGAGTGAAGTAGTAACCGAGAAATTGGGCGTGACAAGTTACCAAGGCATGCAATAAATGCAATTAATGTCGTCTCCAGGGAAATCCATAACACTGGTCCAGTGGGAATGAACTTGCATCTTCCGCAATTAATCTCCATAAACACTCCATTCAGCTGGCGATTATGACATTCATTCCTTTTTATAATCGCAAGATATTACAGGATGATAAGTAGCCTATAACCAAAGGTTTTGAATTTAAAATTACTGAGACTTAGGAACAGTTAAATTTGTTTCTTTGTGAACATATAATACGACCCGTTATGAATACAGGCCCACCGTTTAAGTTACAGTAGGCATTAAATACTGTCCGCCGCTGTGGGTTAGTTGGTAGTAAGCCAGCTTTTCAATCCGGCGACCCTGGTTCGATTCCCGGCCAGGTTGGGGATTTTTTAGCAGTGAAAAAATCCCTTTCCCGGATTCAGAACTGGGTGTTTGTAAACAACAACCCATCACTCACCTCATTATCTTCTATATATGCACTGATTACTTCTGATTTATTGCCACTTTACTCTGTTGTAAATATTCACCCTTCGCTAATTCAACACTCACATCATCATAATCATCATCTTCTATATCTCCCGCGGATAGTGTCTATTTTGACATAGGAATGCTGTTCACATCTTCTCATATTCATTCTGCACAACTGCTGACTCACAACTAAATTACCTTCGCCTCTACTCGTATAACATAACCGTACATCATAATGCTATGTGTCCATATACTAGAGGTGTCACACTCTCCCGTGACATACAACATCTCATGGTACCATCGCCTTACTTTGAGGAAAAAAAAATAGTTGCATTGACTTAAGTTATGATCTATTCCTCGTATTACTATTAGGTTATCACAGAAAAAGTGCATTGGAATTCCTGCTAACACTAAGAGAAATCACTATTAAGTATATCACCTCACTCGTATATTGAACCGAACATACTCTGAATGGAAAATGATTTTATAGCAGTCACACCCAGTATGGGAGACCAGTAAAATTACTATCCACGACAAATTCTATGAGTTACTGTATAATATGTTCTGTTATTGCGTGGAATTGAAATTCATGTGTCTTTATCGACAAAGCTTGAAAGCAACAGTGTTCGCCCTAGTAACATACAAAGCAACCCCCCCATCCCAACCCTTCCGATCGATGTGCGTATTCCTCCGACAGAAAGAGAATTTGCTTTACGCACGTCGTCGCAAGAAGTTCATAATCCAATATGAAACAGACTGAACAGCAAATTCTTGATTACTTTTAAGGCTTCGCTTTGTACTTAGTTCAGAATATAATTAAGTCGAATTTATAGCGGCTTGCTCGTACGAAATCGTGGTTATGCCTGAAGACTTTAAAGCAATATCTTTATTATACCATTGGAGTGACTTGAAAATATATTTTCAGTACATAGGCCTAAGTTTCATACAATAGCAGTAAAATCAGTAATTGAAATTATGATAAGCAGAAAATAAGTTATTTTTGTTATCGATTTCCGAGTTAAGCTTCAGATCGATTCATTAAGCAGGGCTTACGGAAGAACAAAGGTCTAAAGTTTTATAAGCATATGTCAGGGAAAATGTGGGTGGTGTTATTTGTCAAAGTTAACTGAATTGCAACTTCCAAAGCCGTATATGAACACTGTAAAACAATACGTTATCATGAGAACTGATTTCCATTTGAAAAATTCCAATACATTACCATAAAATAGGCGACAATTTGGGCATTACTCCGGTATCAGTCAACTGATTTGTTCCAAAATCAATAGGCTACAGGATCAGCTACAAGCAGACTCGCTGCTAAACATAGTTCTCGTGATGCACAGCAGTGATTCTACTTCTGATGAAGAGTAGGAACAAATGGTAGCTAAGAAATGTTTTTCTGTAGGGCCAAGTAGTATTTCACTGTCTCAGAGTTGACCCATTCTCCCGCTAAACTTACGATTCACCCGAACGGCTACAGTTATCAGAACTGGACTGTACTCACTACATGAGCCTACTTTTTTCATGCAAAATATTAATTTGAACACGCTGTGTAGTGAAAGCTAAAACAGTTCTAATAGAGATGAATGCAGAAACAAGAATAAACCTCAGATAATATATTATTCTCGGAATGGTAAACCAGGCGTAGTAGCGTTCTGCTATAATCTAATATCAAGTTTCATAATAACATAATGGCTTTATTGTTTTCGCTGTAAATATTTAACAGATATTTCACAGGATCTGAATGTTTTATTCATATCTACAGAAACATGAGTATTTTCCAACAACATGAATGGAAATAATGCAAGAGTTTTCATGGTTACCTTTCCTCCCTCTCGTTTGGATGACTAACTTAATCCGATATTATTTATTTTGTTAATTTTTCGGATTCTCTTTCAATGGCGTCCACAGTTGCTGTTTTGAGGGCAGCATGCTGTTGCTTTTATGCTTAGCTTGTAGCGTCATTTATCTCAATATTTTCCGGCTGAGGCAATTACTCTTGGTTAATAATTTAATTACACTTATTTTGAAGACAAAGGGGTTAGTAGGCATGTCAACTCCAACTCCTCAGGGAGAAACAACTCCAAATTTTGCTCAGATATTCTAATTTAGACATGAAGTTTTTGACAAGCCCGAAAATTCCTTTCCAAAGGGCATGAGCTGAATATTTCTCGCTTCTGAAAACTATCGGCCATGGCCAGGTATGAACCTCCGACCCTCTAGACCAGTGGTTCCCAAACTATGGGTCGCGGGAGTAATTTCGGTGGGTCGCGAAAAGGGCGGGAAAAAATAAACTTTTTGTTTCAATAAGGAATATAAGGCATTTGAACAAATTAAAACTATTGAAAGGCATATGAAAAATATGTGCTGTATTTTATATAGCCTATATTGGTTATCGTTGTGTAGTAGTGGGTCGCGAAAATTTTTTCTAGGTGAAGGTGGGTCCCAGGACAAAAAAGTTTGGGAACCGCTGCTCTAGACTAACGCCCAGCATCGTTAGTAAGTCCTGTAGCTTTAATGGAGGATTTTACACGAAAGCGGAAGTAAGAAAGAAACCAGTTTTTCCGCGAATTCGTGTTGATGCACGGTCAACGAAGAGAAATAATATAAATATGTTTTTATGATGTGTGTGAGTATACAGACTGAATGCACTAGTCTATAACCGTCCAGATTTTATTAGCTCGTTCCTTCGGTAGAAACAAAATAATTCAATTATACGATGTAGACCTAGCTACTTTTTCGTATTTCGTCCTTCAATTTTAATCGAGATTTACTTCTTAAGTATTATCCGTACTAAGCTTATTACACATTTTATACAGCTGCAAAAAATAATGAGTATATTTTCTCGTTGGAATTTTTCAGTACAGTCGGCAGTTTTTGTGCAAATCAGCAGGTAAAATATTCGTACGTGCATAGGCTTTCACTGCTTTACAACAAGTGAAATGTGGCCTGTTATTATGTAATCGATAACCTACCAAGTCCAATTCATCATTTTTACAGTCTGACATATATTACCTTCTACTTTAGCCTAACTAATAAAACATGACTTGAGAGTTTCATATTATTTGAAACTCAAACTCTATTTATTTTAAAACGGATTGCTCTATAGCTTTTTAAAAAATATTTCCTCTAATTTATGCCTATATGTTTGTCATTTCATGCTGGTCACAACTAAAAGGTTTTGCTTTTATTATAATATAGGGCTACTCTATGTTCATTAAAGAGAACATGAGTTGTGTAGATATAATGCAGTCATGAAATAATTTGAGTTATGTACTACGCCACCAAGTTATCTCTGCATGCAGAAAATATGTTAGGAATGTGCCTTCCGTCTCGATCTCCCTCCTTTGACGTTGCCACTTCCTATTCTTTGAGTTGAGTCATTTGGCTACAAGAGGGATGCTGAGAATTACTGTGTTTTTAAATGACCCGACACCTTCGGCACTCGTTCTCGCAATGAATAATCTGGCAACCATGTCCCTACTGGGGAAAATGCGTAGAAATGATCTGTTGAAGGAACGCCCCCTGCCGCCGCGCTGCCACTTCCTGTCCACTGTGTTGGGTTATTTGGCTGGAAGAGGGGCGCTGAGAATTGCTGTGTTTTTAAATGACCTGACACCTTCGACAGTCATTGTCCAAATGAATAATCTGGCAACAACGTTATGATCTTTCGCACGTGTTTAGGTATTCGCCACCCACTGCTTCCCCTACATCCTTTCCGTATAGTGGTAGCTGAGCGACACTAGCGCTAAAACACTTCCCCTATCGCCGTGCAGATTTAACTTGGTGGCATAGTACGATGTAATTTCAAATACAGCCACATGTACAGTGTACATAATTGTTTAACTGAAAATGGTATGAGGACCACATGTGTCTTTTCTCTTTTCTTACTTTAACCTCTCCCGTTGTAGGAACGTTAATGCGGGCATGCCGCCCGGACCTTACAAGACCGCGATCTGTCGGGAGAGGGATTACACACACTTTTTGACCCGACAAGGACATAGAGGGCCTCCGCAGACTACAGACGCCACGTCTTAAGGTACTACCTCATTTAGAAAAAAAAAAAATAGTTGTCATTAACTTATGTTCCATCGTGTTTGGAAAATTCTGTATACTGCACTACATTTACGAGACGGAATTCCGTATAATAATACGCCTACTGCTGGTCCCGTACTGGCCGATGGTCAACCCAGCGATTCGATAGCCATCTAGGAGGAAACTAAGATATTACTAGGATGTGAAAGGGTCGGTATATTTTGTCAGAGGTTCTAATTCCGGAGATATTTCAAATGCTGTAACCTACGACATGAGACATACAGAACCCAAAATTTTTACGTCCTGAAAATCCATCCTCAGCCGGGTTTGAACACGCGAGCCCCAGACCCAGAAGTGAATGTTATAACTCTTCATCGCCGAGTTCAGCTGAACAACGTCTACTTAAAAAATAATGTTTCGCTGTAATTTTTAACAATTGTTCTATTAATCTGAAATAATAAAAACTGTAGTACGGAAGAATTTAAAGCTAGTTTTATTCCGTTGGATTTCGGTAAAGATAACTTCTACACCGTATAAAAGTTCGAGAACACACGTACGAATGTCTACAGGGGACTTGCGCATGATGAATGAGCACTTAGTTAAGGATTACGAGCTGTAAAAACTTATCTGATTTTTACTTTGCGTCCACTGTTATCGTAAAAAAAGCTTTTATAATAAATAATGCCAAGAAGCAAGTAACAAAGTTACTTGTTGCAGAGAAACAGAAGTAAATCGCCTGAGTCTGCTTCAGAATTTGGAAGAATATAATCCTGATATCAGCAGACCTATTATAAATTAAGTTTTAACACAACTTATTGGAAATTACTCCTTGTGGAGAAAAGAAATTTTAATTTTGCTTGAAAATACGTGCAGAATAGAGTTTTCGTTCTTTTTGTAAGCTGAGAGCACGCAGGATGGATGTCCATTTCTTTATAGGTTAAAGAGATGATGATTCAGTCTATTATGTAAATATTTCTGCTATTTTCAGATGGTTTCAGGCAGTAATTTTGTTTACAATTTGTTGCCAAAATTATTATTATTATTATTATTATTTTTTTTTTCTTTTTTAAATTTACAAATAATGAAACTCGCCATCGCTGGTTTTGTTAACTTCATGCTCGCATGTTAAGTTCTATATAACGGGTCTTACATCGTAAGTAACTATTACAGGACTTCTGTTTACTTCTGTTTAATTCTGGTCACTTTCTTTGTTGTAGACTTTGTTGTATAGCCTAGTTAGTTAACAGCCAGTTTTATTCTTACTACAGTACTACCATTTTTCATATTCTACATGCATAAGTAGTGAAATATTTTCTGACATTTCGTTTTCCATATTATGTTACCAACTATGTTATAAAAATGTTCCTAATTTTATCCACTTCTTTGCTACGATTATTTTTATTTATTTTATAACTTGTGTGTAATAATTTGTTAAAAGAAGATTACGGCGAATATTTTGTCTTCTGATGACACTTTTTCACATAATTATTGTTTCGCTTATTAACTTGTATTTCTCCTCGTGATTTCATGGGCGGGGCTTGTGTCTTTGAAGCTCTTCAAATTTGAATTCTACACATAATAATAAATAATCTACATAATTTTTACCACATAATGGTCATTCTTCATATTAATGTACTGAATGATCAAAATTAAATATAGACACTAATATGAACTAACTTACCGTGCTTTTCGGTAGCGACTCCGACGCATCCACTTGATATGGGCCAAAAGCGCTGGTATGGCTTCCAGATTTATCCACAAGGTGTCTGAGGTGCCGTAACCTGGCCCCGCTATGTGGCCTTCTCTGGTGGTGGTAGGCATCTGAAAATAAAATAAATCATGCATTACATTCTTACATAGATGAAGGAACTACTTAGGCAGTACTGTAGTTGACTGCCTATATGCACTTTAAAAAAAGTCTCGATCAAGTGAAATATATGTATTGGATAAAATGGGCGAAGAGATTGTCCCATCGTCCCGAGATTTTTTCGTGACATTTAAATGTATATAAATAATTTAGTTCGTGCGATGCTTTGTTTTCTTTTTCGCCAAATAACGCTATTATGTGTAACAATGGTGCCAACTGTCTACCAGAGATACTCGATTCAGGCTTAGATATTCTTGTGATAATTTTACTTCCATGGATTAAGTTGGCATCTGGCCGAAAGTAATATCGTTCTTGCTGGTTCCTGCTAATATTGCATAATACTGACTTGTGATGGTCATTTTTATTTTTGTGCCTGTTACTGCTAATTTTGTACTGGGTACACTGAGTTTGTTTTCAATTGACAATGAAGATATTTTAAAAAAATGTATGTACAGTGATGCAATGAAGACTAATTTTCCTTTTATTAAAAAAACCAACAGGGAAAGAAAAATCAGAATCTCGTAAAGCAAATTAGTATTTCTCTAAAAATACAGAAAAGAGTAATTACATTACCTAGGTACTTACCATAATTATATTGACACCTGACCTCCCAATACTTTATTATTATCCTAATCGTAACAATTTGAAAGCTTTATTCGTAAAGAATAATAGGATGAAATAAAAAAATTACAGTGAATAAGTTGGAATATTATATTGTTCGGTAATATATTGTTTATTTGTTAGTTTGTTTCTTTTTTTATTTATTCCACTCACCTAACTTCCCAGTCCAGCGTCTTGAATGGGACAAACCGGTGTAGTCTGCCAGCGTGGACAATGAGTTATAGGCTAAATAAAACGATTTAGGATTAACTCTTAAAGAATAAAAAAATAGAAAGGAAAAAAAGAAGCGTTATGCTACTGCTCCTACGTTCATATGTCCGTATCAGCTATTTTACTCCGGAATAATTCTGCACTTCTCTCTCTCATGTCGTCTTTCATCTTTATTTATCTCACGTTCTTTTTATTTATTTTTTATTTTTCCCCATTTATTTTCCTTTTCCTGGTTTTTGTCATTCTCTACCTTACTTATTTCTTTTTCTAGTTTTCCTCTTTCTTTTGTTATATATCAGGCCCATGACAATTCTAAAATCAATAGGTCAATCAAAATACCCATTTAAAATGAAAGTTGTCCGGGTACATAAAAGCAGTTCAGAGAACACAGATTCAAAATATTAAATTCCATCAGCCTTTGGCTTAAGTCATCACAAGTCTCCCTAGGGTTGCGATCCACAAGGTAGATAACCAAGTTAGACACACATTATTAAACGGAAGCCTGAAAAAATAACATGGTGGATAACGGAAATGAGGCAGAGATATATAAAAGCATGGTTGCCGGTGTACTAATTACTCAGGCCTGTTCTGGATATAATCCATTTATCAGAATTTTTCCAGCCGTGTCATACAGGTTTACAGGCTTCAATATTTAAAATAGCCTACACCCGCTCTCATTCCGAATATACACGTTTTGAACACACAAGCATTCTTTGTTCTCTAGCTTTAAATGGGTAATATTATTTTATCGACATATTAGCATTACATGAATGCAACTGATATTTCGCTGAAAATTAATCTCTTGAAGTTCAATAAATAATTCTCAGAAGAAAGCAACGACATAGTTCAACGAAAAGTAAGATGAAAAATCAACGACTAAGTTTGCTTGAAAAGAAATCAACTTTGAAGATCTGCTGCAAATAACTGTTACAACTATCATCTGATTTTTTTTTACCAGCTGAATTCTCTGAAGAGGGTCACGAAGACCATCATTAACGACCGTGGGTGTCGGCATGCTGACCACATGCCCCCAATCCTGTCATGTCCCTATGGTAGATGATGCAGCGGTCGGATGTTAGGTATAGTCCCTTCAGGGATGCAGAGCCACGGAGTTTATTTTAGGAGAGAATTCTCTGAAGGTAACAGTAATATGGACCAATATAAGTAGTCTTACCAGAAATTAGGCCTATGCAGGAAGTTTTCAAGGATTACGGATAAATGAGTTTCAGTATTGTTCATATATCATTAATAATCAGTTTTACTGCAGCTTGTAAAAATAATTTGTGACTATTGAAAATAAATACGTCTTGCTGTGCAAATATATTCATACACGCTACTTAGTAACGTGGATATTACAAATCTTTGGTTTCTTCTTGTAAGTTTTAGTATGGAGGTAAAGCATATCTTTCGTAGTTCTCGGTGATGTAGAATTCTGTGAAAACTTCGTGACAAAAGAAATATATGGGGTACGTGATGTAATTGGGTTTATAATTCACCAACGAATGGGGACTAAAAGGCATGCGTAAAGTCCCAAAATGAACTTGGAAACTTGTTATTTACTTGCACAAAAACTGAGAAGCCAGTTTATTCTCCTACTATTTCACGTCTTTCTACTTCTTTCTTCCCTAGAAATGAGATATTTTAGACGTCAAACCCCATTCTTTCTTGTTAAATCGGCTGATCTTAACTAAGAGCGATTTTGCCTCAAGGATATCCTTTAAGTTTTATAACTTAAGACCCCAGAAGGTGCATTAAGTACACATCAAAACTTTTAGCTTTCAGTATCATAGTGTAAAATCATTAAATGAAATATCCGCATGTCTTAGTATGTAAATGACCTTGAGTAGAAATGAGCTGCGAAAAAAAATTGAGCTCAGCAAGAATACATTTTGCTTAGCTAATACTTGTATTAACTTATATTGTTTATCTAAATGTAGGTGTTAATGCCGTGGTATTATTAACATCGACACATTCCTACTCAATATATGAATTTATGCATTTTAAGAAATTTATACAACGCACAATGTATACCTGTATGTCACTTTGTAACTCGAAAATGTTCCGCCTCGCCGTCGCAGGAAATGAAACTTGAGCCGTCTTCAATACTTTGATATCTGCAAGTAATCCATTGTCATTTCAGCTTTCAAATAAGAAGTTGACGACAGGGAAGTGTAGGAGGGTCTGTGTCAAAATTGAGATACAATTTTCAGTGTTAAAATTAGTGTTTTATTAAGATGGCTAAAATAGTTTGTTTAGAACCTAAAAAGGGCTATTCCACTAAAATAAAAGGCTAAAATACCTTTTATGAAAGCCCAAAAATCCGGGCCCTAATAATTACATAATAAGCCTCGGTAATAATGGTGTGTTGAATGCGAATAAGATAAAATTATTCATTGATTGCGAATGCTTCGACGGGTAAAATTTGCCTGATGGGTAACATCAATCCGATGACGAACAATCTCCGATGGGTGTCAGTTGCCTTCATCTCTGACATTGATTTTTAAGTCTACGGAGGGCTCTTGTGTTTCGATTGTTTTATTAAACTAAAAAAGTCATTATTACAGTTTTTCGATTAGTGCGTTCAGACGTCTAGAAATGTAGATTGATTGAGTTTTTACATAGTTTTTCGCCTACTGGATCGTAAACAAGAGAATGAAGAAATTATATTGTTTTCATTTCTTTCTTTAATAACTCCTTCATTATACGCCAATTATTTTCTCATTAAGTGGAACAGTTATTGAAATAAAAACAAATGAAACGTCTATACAGGAAAAATAAAGTGGGTCGTTGGATTGGCATTGAATTATTCATTCACTAATGTGTTCGGATGTATATAATCGTCCCCATGCTTCTGGATACGAGTCAAGATATTACGTAGGCTATTTCATACAAGCAAGCCTCATGACTCAAACCGGTTTGAATAGTACAGTAATTTTAATCATTCACAGTAAAATTAGTGACTTGAGATAATCATAGTAAGAATGTAGAGAAAAAAAATCATCCTCGCAGTTGTTTTGAGACATTGCCTACAATTCCTTCCTTGCATTTTGAAAAATCTTTCGGAATAGGCATATATAGTTTGCTTCTTCATTATGTCACAACCTATACGTGCTTATTTAATAAGTACCAGAATGGTACTTTCTAAGATTGTGGTGAACGGGAAGAAATGTCTGTCTGTCCATCCGTCCGTACGCCTGTAAGCGCTACATATCGAATAAGCTTTATCAGATTTTCATGAGACTTAGTATATACACTTATAACGTCCATGAGACGAAGCCTATTGATTCTGGACCAAATCGGTTGACAGGTCCCGGAGTAACGACTAATTAACGACATGCTTTTTAAATGGCAAATCATAACTATAGACCCTATTACAAAAACGATTTGTTAACCACTGAGGGCCTTGACTACAATGCAGTCAGATGTTTGTAAATTTATTACATCACGCCTTGCTTTAGATGTGAGGCATTTGTTTAATTTCGTTCTGTTAATATTCTTGTTATTCCGCCTATTCCTTCAGAAGATATCCTTATCAAACTTTTTCAAGAAACCGTGGTCTAAAAATCAATTGTTTGTTAAATATGGCCTATTCACTCCTTCTGACACTTTGTTATATCAGTTTACCTGATTTTATCTACTTGTTTACTTCAGCCCTGGTGTAGTTAACACCTTATGGCTTTCTCTTCCACTAACCAGAGACGGATAAATACTACCGTAACTTACTGATAAGTTCTTCACGGGCTACCGGCCGAATCGAAGTTTTAAAAGGTTAAGGTTCCGAACGCTCGGAACCTTTTAAAACTTCGACTAAGATGATAGCCTATGAAGACTTTATCAATAGCATTCGCCAAGAAAAAAATCAAATCATACATCACTTAACCAATTATCTAATTAAGAGTAGAAAAGATACAAAAAGTTACTTACAACTAACTTACATGTACTTATTATATAATGCAGACAGTTAACTAAGTACTACAGAAAATTAAAACTGTATTCAACTATAATAGGCCTAATGAAAATTCAATAATGACACAATAATAATAAATTAGTTGTAAGTAGACAGAAGGAAAAAAGGACGAAAAATAACTGAAACGATACAAAAGAATAAATACAGTAGTAGGAAAATAGGAGAAAATAAATAGTTATAGTTTTAGTCCAATGATAACGCATGTGATAATAACGATTTTAATGATTCGAAATAATAAAGAAGCAAATGATTAGATAATATACATTTCAACATTTATACTTGTCACGTGAATCTCGAATTACAAGGATGGTTTCTGCGGCAGTAACTCTGGAATTGCAGCTCCCTAAGGTTTTGTTTGATGCTATGAAACATAATTTATTTACATTTTACTTTCTATTTTTTGCAACGCATGTTCAGGCTCCTCTCCGCCCACGTTCACTCTCACGCACTCTCTTTTCTCGTATACTCTCTCTTCCTCTTTACTCCTTTCATCTCGGTGTTTCCAGTATATGGAATGGAATACATACAGAACTAAGCTCATTAAAAATTCAGTTCTCTCCGTACTGTCATGTCTTGTCCGTAGCTTTAAATACTTCATCATCATCCCCGACCGCTGACAAAATGCTATTCTACATAATTTACATAGTGAGGACAGTTAAAAACGCCCCTGACGGGCATTAAGTTTTAAGTTGTGAATTTTTAAATTAGGTTTAATATAATTTACGACTTTATTAACTGCCATGTCGTTAAAAGACTATGCTACATTCTTCTCAAATACTATTTAAAAATTGTTCTCCATGTAATAAATGAGAAGGTTCTTAGTAAAGCAATTTGAAACTCATTTTACAGAGTTAATGTTAACAGAAAATTCTACATAGAAAAGTAACTTACATAATTCAAAGGAAAGTCTCGCACGTAAAGAGGAATGTTCGTACTATTAATTGTCACAAGCAAAATTTACTATGCAGTGGCCTAAGCCATATTGATATAGTTCCTATGATAGAATTTAGAAACAACCAGAGAAATTTAGCACAGCCCACTTTTATTAAACCGAATAGCTGAGAAAAATACTTCTCCGTATTTTTGCATGGACAATCATTGCAGTACCTTTTGATAGATTTTAAATCAAATTACACTAGGCCTATGTGAAATATACTGTGATGAGCATGGTCTTGGTCTTTCACACTCAGTCTTTGTCTTGCATGCTCTGGTCTTGATCTTGTCACAAGAGTCTTGCACATTTCTTTTCCGCATCTTACTGTGATTAATGGCTCATTTACAGTTACACCGATTACACGTATGTTATTGCTTGCGAAAGTAACGGAGGGTAATTGATTTTAGTTCGGTCTTGTTCTTGCCTGAGTCTTGCAGGTTTGGTCTTGTTCTTGTTCTTGACATTGCACACTCGGTCTTGGTCTTGGTCCTGGTCTTGGTCTTGCTAACGCAGATGCAGACTGGTCTTGCTCGTCACTAAACCCAAGTAGAGCTAAGAAAGAAACCTGAAGTAAACAAAAACCAGTATGTCTATCTCTCTTTTAGGTCATTCTAGTAATGTGCTAGAGTGAGAGAGACATACTGGTTTTTGTTTACTTCTGGTTTCCTTCCAAGAACGGTCAGACTTTAGATATACAGGTTGTAAAAGAATCAGATACCAGGCAATACAATCCAAACCATTCTAGGGCAGTAACCGTTGTCGAATATATAATGTATAATGCGTTAAATAATATGGCCCAGTAATTAAGGCAGCATTAGGAACCACCTCATTAATAGGCCTACTCTATCGTCAGATGTCAACATGACAGTCAAGCAAATGACACTATTTCAAGAGGTATATCCAGGATACTCTTCGAAGTTAGTGGAATATGCTCTGAGACCTCTTAGTAGAACACATTTCAAATAACTTAGGTCTACTATTTGAGGGGGATTTTATTGTGTTTAAGAGCGGATTTCCCCCACTTGTTTGACAGTCAATAGAGAGATCGCACAGGTTTATATCCACCGAACTGTAGGCTACAACTCGCTTCTCTCTTCATTTGAGATTCATTCTGTAACATTTGTATAAATCATGTGAGAACGTATAATCTTGAAGTATGATAAAGTGGCGTTAAAAGCACATTTTCCACATTACCTTAATGACTGGGCCTCCGTACCGGCACACAATAACATCTGATATCTGCTAGTAGGTTTCGTGCATTCATCCATTCCTCTTGTACAAGTCATCATCGTCTTTATTTCCCTACCAGGTGTTTATCAAGTTACTTCCCATATTGGTCTGTTCGTATTATCCCTGTTATTATCATCATAATTAAAACCACATAAATAATTAATGTTTTATTTGTTTATTTTCATCGTTTGCACAACGATTGTCTATTACATTGTGTACACTTTACAAAGCGAATAAACAAACTATTTAAAAATACACAAATTCATAGGTGCATATTTAGTTTTATTTACTACAACTAACTCGTAAATAATAGCCTACATAAACAGAGTAAAACGCACACTGAATAATATTTACGTAGCTAATAATTGCACTCAATAACTAATTTATAGCCAAGAGAATTTTTCCCCCTGAATCCCTTCTGTGCAAGAGGCTGGTAATCGATGCCCGTAGCAAGCAAATGATCTCATTCATTTATGCCCCTAATAAAAAAACATTTCCCTTCCTCTTTTCTTTGTTTTATATTCTTTATTTTCTCTATTTGTAACCCAATATCTTTCCATGCAGAAGGTCTCGTATACGATTTGAAAACTGCACATAGTCTACTCGCTTTTTTGTCCTAATTTCTAGCCATTCCCACCCAATTTCTGTAACTTTTTCGCCCACCTTTCCAACCCACGTTGACAAATTCAGCCGCTCGTTTCTGTATCTTTTCCAAAGAATTATCTGATTTAGCCTGTACGGATCTCAACACGCTACACCGTATTAAATAGAAATTAAAATTCAAGCCATTTATGTAAGTAGGTGAAACTGGATTTATTTGTAACAGAAGAGAAACAGAAAAGCTTAAATAATATTGTAACTTATAGTAATATAGTATGTTTGCAAAAATAAAACAAAATTAGAAAGAAATTAGAAAAGTGGACGGCAGAGTCAACAAGATAGCCTATAGAAGTTTATTTCACTCACACTAATAAAATAATTAAAAATAAAAAGCGTTGAGTTATCTCTATTGAATGAACCTTGAAAAATAAGAACATTAACAATACTAAGGCGAAGGTATTTTCTGAATACTATATTTGTTATAGGCCTACAGGCTTTAGACATAAACTCTCATATTTAAGGGCTAAAGGATAAACCAGAATTTTTTGGGATGGGTCAAAGTGTGGGCTAGCACTCTTTTAGGGTGTGCCAGGGCCCACCCAGGCCCACCCTTCGCGCCCCCGACTATGAACATAATTATGAAAGCGTACGAGCATGGAATTTAATTTCAAAATCTTGAAAGTATAGGTCTACGTAATTTTTAATATATTGCAATTTAGAGTATAATTTATTAATTTCAGTGAAATCAATAGTTTTGAAGCCTTAGTCATTTGTGCCTAAAGTACCAAGTTTGACTGAAATACGGCTTAATTTATTAAAATTTTTGCTTATTTTAGGCACCTAAAACTGCAATTTTTAGTGCCTAAAAATTCGATGTCTGAGTATAACAAATTTTGTTTGTTCGAGGAAGGAAATACTAGTTTATTAAATGGCCTGTATGCTATGTCAGTAAGTTATGCTGAAGACAGCGAACTGTATGAACGGTTTAGTACAAATTCTTTGCTGCCTTTCCTCTCCATGTATTCTTTGTCTTGTCTTATTCTTTTACACACGTTATTCATTCCCAAACAGATAAAAAATAAACGAACATGTTAGAGGATAATATTCACTGAAGAGATCTTATCTGCAGTTTTACATCCATTCATCCTCACGACCCTTGCACGTGTCCATATTTTCGGCACACCCTATACACACGTGAATATCTGTTAGATAATGATCAGTGTCATTCTTCAAGTCACGGAACATGCATCAAGACCATTGTGCTTGCTGATGTTCATATACCATGCTGTAACATAGACGAAACGAATTACAGGGTTTGTTGTAATAAAAAGTAATAAAAAGGGGAGTCATTTTAATAATTTACAGACGGTCTCTCGGCGCATTAGTTGCGTATACAGTGAGCGGGTAATTTGGTTCTCATGGTGGTGTTATATAGACTTGCGTGTTGGGAGGGAACCCCCATTCGTCCCTCGTGATAGAGGGTTTTCGTTGTAATTGCATGTGTGCAATATGATAGGCCTTTTATCAGGTGTATAACACTCTATGCATGTATCACTAATATTTCAATTGTGATTTGGGTTAAGTAGTACGTAGTGAGTTTTTTATGTTAATTTATATGCATATTCATTTTAAGTTTGCCCTGAGATTGAAGGGGTTTAGCGTGAAAAATAAATATGCTAACTCCCATGGTCGTTATTGATTGTTTTCTCTATCGGGAATATGATAACTTACCTAAACAGAAGCACAAATTAATAACATAAATTATTACTATTATTAAATATACTTTAATTAACAACTTGGACAGGTCTCTTTTGAATGTACTTAACTCAGGATACGTCTAAAAATGATTGTTTGAGGGAATGAAGATTTAACCTCTGTACAGTAATTCATAATTCATAATTCATTAAATTTTGAGTCATTTTATTGTGACTTGAAACAGAAATTCTCTCTCTCTCTCTCTCTCTCTCTCTCTCTCTCTCTCTCTGTCTCTCTCTCTGTCTCTCTCTCTCTTTTTTAGTTTTACCTCTCCCTTATAGGGACCTTCATGCGGTCCGCGCCGGCCGGGCCTTACCGGGCCGCGACCTGTCGGGAGAAGAATGAACTATGGTTCACAACACAGACATACTTTTTTGACCAGACAAGGACATGGAGGGCCTCCCCGGATGAGTGATCAGCCCAATGCCGGGCCACCTCCGAGACAACACAAACACATAGGACGAGACACACCATTCACACACACACACTCATTCCGAACAAGGCGAGGATGGGAAGAAGATGATGACGGCCAGATGATATCCGGGGACCACAAGGGCCTAAAGTTACCCGATATTTGTCTCACAGGTGAGGAAAAACCCCGGAAAAAACCTCACTCAGGAATCGAACCCGGGCCCGCTGCGTGAGAGGAGCAAACGCATCCCCTAAGCCACAGGGGTGTACGAAACGAAATTAATAATGGAAATAAAATTATAATTCAATTTAAAAAGTTATAATTTTACAATATGTAATGCTAGGGTTCATTTACGTTTTTCTGTTAGTCTGTTATGGAATTTCCTGCCGGGCGAATAAAAATTTACGAGAATCAGATTTCACGAACGAGCCATTGGCCATTGCTTGAAGTAATCTACTATTTCATATGAACCAAAGCTGTTATAATTCACCTGACTGAACTTCCATCGTGCTGATGTCATGAGTTTGCCTCCATTTAAATATGATTAATATTATACCCATAGTCAGTCTGTAGCCTCCCCAGGAGGTGGCAAAACCTGGCGACTGTTATAAAATAACAAATTGTATTAAAAATCAAATGACGATATTCTGCTTATTGGTTTTTATGGTGAACGGAACATTACAATGTCGCTTTTTGTTTCCAATTCAGTGAATGAGTTACCGGTTATTTATTTTTGTGGTTTGGTTCAGTAAACACAGGTGTGTGGGAATCAATTTACTATATCAGGAAATTGAAGTGGATTATATTTGAGTTTTGAGGTAAACAAATGCTGCAAACCAATTGCCAGCATAAGTTAATAACAGTCAAAATTAATAATAATAATAATAATAATAATAATAATAATAATTGAAAATTACGGGATTTGGAACAGCAAGAAAAGCTTGATATCAGCTGTATTTTATTCGGAGAATATCATATTCGGACCGTGAACTTAAGGAATGTTGTAATTTGTAGCTATATGAAGCCTACACTGGTAAGTCATATTAGAAAATAATCATGTTTAGAAGCATTTTAGTCGGCTGCGGTGGTCTAGAGGTAGCGTGCCCGCCTCTAGATCCGAAAGTCGCGGGATCAAACCCGGCCGCAGTCGATGGGGTTTTCAGGACCAAAAAATCCTGGGCACGGAGTCCTCCGGGACGAGACTTTAAGCTGCGGGGCCCGTGTCGTAGATTTACGGCACGTAAAAGAACTCCAAGCCTAAATTATAGCCTCTGGACAAAATTTCTCGGCCCTTTCACGTCCAAGTAATACCTTAGTTTCCGGAGAGGGGTTCAGGGGCGATGAGCTGTCCCTCTGCCCTCTCTAGGAAAATAAGCGTAACAAAATGCACATAGGTACAGAAACCTCCGCTTGGAGGCCCTACGCCCCAAAAAGGGGGCACAGGATTAGAGTGAGAGTGAGAAGCATTTTAGGCCCATTGTCATAGTATAATTTGAAATATTCCAGACATTTAAAAGAATGTTTCAGGGTTGAAGCAAAATGTTTTTATTAGTAAGTCCAGCAAACCGGATGTCCTCTTAAAAAAATAATAAATAAAAAAATAACACTTTAAAATTATTAACTCCTTTCAATTCTTTAAATCCTAGATAGCCTATAGAAATAGATTTACACAATGCAGGCTATAAGGCTACACATATTTTATCATCATAGAGTCCAAACTTTTCTTTGTTTGTTAAAAGCATTATATTGATGATGAAAAGAGAAAAAGATTCGTAAGAGAAATTTCATTACAATTAAACCTGCGAAATAGGTTTGCGGTAAAATAAGTGCTCGCATATTTGTCATCCATGATCAGGAAGGGATCATCTATGAGCTATAAATGCTGTATGAAGCTTTTTCTGATACCTACATATCTATATAAAGACGTAGAGTTTCAAAATCAGAGGTCCTTCATAAGGTAATTTCGAATCACAAAAAACAAAACCCGGGAGACGCCGGGGCGTTTAAGCTAGTTGCTTATAAATTACATAATCTAGCAACGAATCATCATCATCAGGATCTAAAGGCAATGCCTTGTTGTAGTAGCCATGTCTTCCTCTTCATCACAACGAATAACTTATTTAAATTTAATTTTAGTCAACAACTAATTTATGACTGTCATGATTAATTTATTATATATAGCCTTGTGTTTTTATGGAAAAGGTTTTGCTGAGCACACTTCTAGGGATTGGGCCCTCACCTTACGAAAAATAATTTGTCGGGCTGCGGGGCCACAAAAAGATTGAATAACTCTTCAGAGAGTCAAATATTTAGAAGAAATAAGATGGCAATAACAAAGAAGCTTCTGGCTGTGGCTGCAAAATGGCATGCAACGTGATATGCTGTGATGTATCCCTTGTCTGAATTCCATGAAGAGACGCTTCCCTATGGCGGCATCAGAATTACTAATTGAATTCTTCGCATTTCCAAACTCATTCTAACAGTTTTATTCATTCTCGCACTCTTCAGGGGTATGAAATAAAAAAGAGAGCAGAGTTTTAACCTCACTTATTCATGAAGAGCCATTTCCAAGCTCTTCTGGCTATACTACTAGAGGGAATTTCCGTTTCGGAATTACATATCAAGCTGCTAAAAACACTTGAAATTGTCTACAGGTCTGCACAATTACGCTACTTACTTGGATGCAACAGCGACATATATATTCTAGTTTTATTATTGTACACACTAGAGCACGGAACTTTCCCGATAAGATGCGCAATGGTTTTTGTCGGCAGCGAAATTCTAAAATAGGTCTGCCATGCCCACTCCCCACCCCTGCTCCTCCTTTGTTTTTCGCGATGGCGGACACAGCTAAAAAACTCTAGATTCGTTGAGAGAACAAAATGAGTTCAGAATTAATCTTAACTTTGTTCGAAAATGGAAATAACTTTCGGTTTTGTTGTCCATGTTCTTTATTAACTTCAAATGGCTGTATGTACAATATAGAAGACACTATTTACAAGGCAATTTCATCCAATCCTCCACTTATTTTGTATTATTCTCCCCAACCCTTCTTTCCTGAACATGAACACCACCTGTGTTCATAGATTAATGATTGAGTGAAATACTTTTTACATCAAACCAATACCAGTCGGACTCATCCAGGGGCAGGTCTAAACATTCGTTGTGATCCACATCTTACAGCCACTCAAATGAAACTCACCTCTTTTCACCGCTCATCTAGGCCTGAGCGAACTAATGCAGTAAATTACACCGCGATAATATTTTTTGTAGCTTCCGTGTTCAATTAGTTTCATGATTCCACAAATGCCTGTTGAGTGGCAGTGATATTAGCAAAACTGAATTTGTGGATTTTTGAGAATTTTCGCAATTGGAACGCTAATTGATTTTATAGTACTAAACATATTCTGATTTTTTCATTTCCAAAAGCATGTAATATAGTTGTACGAATGTTCTAGTTTAAAAAAAAGATGCTCAATCGCATTTGAAAATTCAGTTTTGCTTTGGTGTATCTAGAAACGGCTCATTCGAAAATCGGCCGTAAGATGGCCGTAGGTTTTTGTAAGCAATATTTTCCCAACGTTAGAATTCCTGAATGATTATAGGCCAAAGATCATAAAAGCATTATCTTCCCAATATTTCGATCATTAAAAGTGCTTCTTCTTATACGGATTATTTGACTGCCGTGTGACATAAGTAAAATTTATACATAAGATACTGCACTTTTGTACATAGGCCTAAGGCTACCTTACGATTTGTTTATATAAGAGAGTCTTTCTGCAAAAAAAGGGGAACTCTAAAAATGATAAAGCACGCAAAAATATGATAAAATACAGATAGAATTACATGACGCAGACAC
This sequence comes from Ectobius pallidus, assembly GCA_964059195.1. Classification (NCBI taxonomy): domain Eukaryota; kingdom Metazoa; phylum Arthropoda; class Insecta; order Blattodea; family Ectobiidae; genus Ectobius; species Ectobius pallidus. The sequence continues at coordinate 139,423,812 of CAXKWD010000007.1, forward strand.
CATCGGAACGAGGCTGAGTTTATAAAAGAGAACGACATCCGAGCGACGCTGTATTAACAAGCCAAACACATCCTGCGGGCAAAATCGTGCCTATTATTCATTGAAACGTACAAAAATTGATTTTATAATTTTATGAGAGTGCTGGTGCGAGCCTTCGGAATTTCTATTTACGGAATCATGAAACTAATTGAACATAGAAGCTATAAAAATGTTAGCGCAGTGTAATTTACTGCATTAATTAACACTTTTTTAATATGCTTTCCTGCTGAATTATCCAGGAAGGGAAGCAGGCGTATGTGTAAGATGGAAAAGGCCTAAACAGCGTGTTGGGAGAGCAATTATTTTCCTTCCACCAGAGATGAGAATTGCCTTGGTGTGTACGCGTGAATATAAGTGCTAGTTCTAAGATCTTGGAATATGCAGTAGACTGGGCCATCGGAAATACATAGGCCTACTCAACGGCAATAGACAATTCCTTTTTCTTTTCTTTCTTTCTTTCTTTCTCGTAGTTTAACCTCTCCCTTTTAGGATTTAAGCGACCCAAGCCGCCCGGACCTTACAGGGCCGCGACCTGTCGGGAGAGGGATTATCTTTGGATCACATACATACTTTTTTGACCAGAAAAAGACATGGAGGACCTCCCCGGATGAGTGATCAGCCCAACTCCGAGACAACACGAACACATAGGACGAGAGACATCATTCACACACGCACACACTCCAAACAAGGCGAGGATGGGATGAAGATGATAATGACGGCCAGATGATATCTGGGGACCACAAGGGCTTAAAGTTACCCGGCATTTGTCTCAAAAGGTGAGGAAAAACCCCACCTAGGTAACTTGTCCCGAACAGGAATCGAACCCGGGCCCGCTGCGTGAGAGGATTGAACGGATCCCCTGAGCCACAGCGGTGGACATAGACAATTCCTAATCAAACTAAAAGAATATTAACCATTTTAAAAACCCGGAGGTTCATTGCCGCGCCTACATGAGCCCGCCATTCAACCCTATTCTGTGCTAACTCCATCCAACTATCCCTCGCAAATCCTACTTCCCTTAAATCTATTCTAATACTGTCCTACTGTATCTATGTCTAGGTCTACCAAGTGTTCTTAGCATTGTTTTGTTGGCTGCAATTTTAAATCTTTGGCCGTAACATCCTTTCAACCGCCTCAAAAATAATATATTTTAACCTAAGGGAGGAACCAAATCTTCTCTTGTGACAAATGAGTTACAAGCAGCGAGCCAATTATGAATTATAATGTAATAAACTGATAAGTAGCCTACATATAGAAAGTGAGTATATCATAACTGAATGATTTCTAAACCAGTCGAGTATTTTAATATAGCCTAATAAAATAAATTATTTGAAGGAGAAATTAAGGATGCAGAAACATTCACACATACAATTTTAAAATGTTCAGAAATTGAAGGTACATTGCTTTTATGTGATTAATATTTCATGTGCTTAAATATTCATTCCAGCTGTGCTACCTGCAGAAAGGGTCGCGCATTCGATTTCCAATGAGATCGCAAGGCCATGACATTCCACACATTTTCCCATTGGTTTAGGACATACAAGAAGGGAAAATGGAGCAATAGAACAAATACACCGAAAAGTTGTTGGAACTACAATCAGGCCCTCATTCCTCTTCAAATGCTAATCATAAATAATGTTTTATGTTAAGCGGTGTCTGGCAGTTTAATATAATTTATTATTAATTCATTGGTAATTGCAAAGCTAACGGAATAACCGGTAGTTTACGGTAAGGCATAGGCTAAAGTTAAAGTAGAAAGGTGACTGTCATATTTTTGTTAATAAATAAATATGTTCAGGGTTTTCCCCAGTTCTTTCCACTCATTTCTTATTTTGGCTACCCTGGTCCATTGTTGGCCCACTTGATCCTTGAAGAGGTCATCCCATCTCCTTTTTGGTCTGCCGCGCAGCCTTCTTCCTTGTCTGGGGTCCCATATGGTACTCCTGTAGGTCCATCTATCGTCTACCAACCTTGAAACATGGCCCCCCCCCCCCATCTCCATTTAGTGCTTTCTGCTAGGTGAGCGATATCTGTCGTTTTTACTGACTGGAGTAGTGTAGCATTGGGGATTATGTCCCTCAATGTTGTGCCTAGTACTTTTCTCAACATTTTCCTTTGGCATACCTGTAGCAACTTTTTCTGTGTCGATGTCAGCGCCCATGTATATTTTTGTTAAGTGTAGAAATTTTAGCAGAAAATATGTGTAACATACAAAATACTTAGCCTAAATTCACTGCATTTTCGGTTAACTAACAACGGATTAATAATTACTCTTCAGATGGTGAACAAACCAGAGACCCCTGATTCTGACGAAGGCGTTCATCTAATGAAGGAAACTGTAATTGCTATCGAACGTGGTAAACTGACAGTTTTCATTAAACTACTTTCTCTGTGGTTGTATTTATTCATATTGGCATAACTAAAAGCTTTGGTCTTCGTTTATACTCAAATAATAAATTTACAAAGGTGTAATTTATGAGTTTACACAGGAAAATGTGGATTAAAAATAAGTTATGTTTGACTGCCGTCTTTGTTACGAAAGTTACCACTCAGTTTCATTGCTCATAATAGGTCTGAACCCAAGAAACATTTCTATACCCTTAGCAACCAGGGAAGGCGGTTGAGGCCAGGTAGGTTCCTTCATCCGCATGGACCCTCACATTTACAAGGGCAGGAGATTTAGGACCAACCGTAATTTCCTCCCCATGAGTCACCTAGTCTACTTCAAACAATCAATTTTAGATTTTTTAATATGTCATTTTATCTTAAAATGTGTGTTATATATAAATTCTACACATAATTACAAGAAAAATGACACCAAACAATGTATAATTTACTTTAATAGGAACATTTCTAACAAATACATAAATAAAAGTTACGAGAAAACTGCTTTCAAGTCCTATGTTCCTATTAAAGTAAATTATACATTGTTTGGTGTCATTTTTCTTGTAATTATGTGTAGAATTGATATATAACAAACATTTTAAGATAAAATGACATATTAAAAAATCTAAGATTGATTTATTGAAGTAGACTAGGTGACTCATGGGGAGGAAATTACGGTTGGTCCTAAATCTCCTGCCCTTGTAAATGTGAGGGTCCATGTGGATGAAGTAACCTACCTGGCCTCAACCGCCTTCCCTGGTTGCTAAGGGTATAGTAGGCCTATAGAAACTTGAACGGTTTTCTCTTGATGCGATGATCTTCAAATTTCTTGGAGAGGTCGATTGCCCATAATTTTAACGTATGGAAATGAGAGATAAATAGGTAGTACGTGCAGTAGTTAGACCTATAAGATTTCATGCATACGAGGTGTCGATTACATTATTTTGGAGAAGGTTCATAAGACTTTTAAGCAAATTTGGAGCTCAATTGCCTTCGCAATTTCGCGAAGGCTTTTTTGTGTTCAGAACATAATCAAAATCACAGTTATTTACGCTAATGATGGGTGCATATTGTTGTTACGATGTGTTTCCTTAAACATCATATGACTACCTAAGGAGCTTTGGAGTTGATGGATTACACTTTACATTTTTTTCTATAAATATAAATGTATACGTTAATAGATTGATTAAACAGATCAATGGGCTTTTATAAAACTAATGATAATACAGACTAAGTGGATTATGTAGGCCTACGCCTCGGTGAATTCTAATAAAAAAAAATTATAAACTAATCTCAGGCACCTACAAGGATCCCTCTCCGAACAAATAAACCATCATTTTAATTCTGAGGTAGGCCTATTCTTCGCTTAGCGTTAATACGATAGGAAAAGGTTTTGAAGAAAGATAATAAAATTCATTACGTAAAAAATGGCACAGAGACCTCCTACCGATTCTTCTGTGATAAAGAAATTATAACAAGAAAGTTTAAAATGAGGCAGACATGGAAATTCTTGCAAGTTTTCTGTTAATAATGCATTCCAATCCATCCCTCTTGGAACTCTATCAAACCGGATTCACTCTACTTGTGTAACCAGTGTCTTGGAATACAATATGCACTCACGTACTTTTTGTAGGCCAGAGGATTTCAAAACAGTTTCCGCATGAGGTCATCAGGGGTTTGCCTAACAAAAAAGAGGGAGAATGTAGGTATTTTTACATTCAAAGTATGGAGTCACGTTCCGGCTATGATAATATTTCACTTAGAGGCGGGGATGGTGGTTTCCGAATAGGCTACAGTAAGCACACGTCTCCATGTCTACAATATTTTGGAAAGCATCCGAATAACTAGTGCCACAGTTTTCTACAGCTGCACGGTTCAGCTGTTTTTGGTTCAGTACTGATGGAGAATACATACAGCGCACGCCGCTTATTGTGATCACTTTGGGACGCAGCTAATCTGGTAATATTAACCGATTGATTACAGTAACCGAAGGAACTCATTGAAGGTTATTTATTCATTTATATAATAATACACTACAAAAAAGAATTTAAAATATTTAATCATAAAATAACACGTAACTGTGAACCACTGAACCACTCATAGGCTAATACTGCTAACACTGCAAGCAACTATTTTTTTCAATCAGTAACAAAGCTTTTAATTGTTTTTACTTTCCTTTAGGCCTTCCTACAAACATAGGCCTGCCACATTATGATAAATGATAAATGCCACCGACCTGGGCCGGGATCGAACCCGCAGCCTTGGGGCTGTTGCTATTTCTGAGATTTCTTATTTTTTTAAACCATATGTATAGTAGGTGCAGGCGTTAGGTTTGCACTTCGGTGACTTTGATTTTAGCATTAGGGTAACTCGACCATGTTTCCAGCTTTTCAAGTTATCATGCAAAATAAAACTTAAGTTTAATGGTTTACTTTCTCTAAGCCAATGTAAGACAAGACACATGGTATACTTAAAATATAGGCCATAGTCCATCCCATAGAACAGTTAGCACTTTTGTGAGAATGTACCAGTAGTTTGTGCAAAAGCCACACACATAAAGTACTGTTGAGTGTAAACCCTGAAATTCATAACGTATTTCTAACGAATCCTATTCTGTCTTAAATTTAAAATATAATTGTAGAAAATAAATTGGAAGCAAAATTCAAATTTCATTTTAAATTACAGATTAAGGTACAAGAAATAAACTATGCACCATATCATTGTGTTAAATGTTTTCTTGGCGGTCCGGCACGGGTTTATAGATTGTGTGATAACTGTGACGCATTTAAACTTTCCGATTTTTTAAAATTTCTCATTTAGCCTAATTTTTAAGTCTTAGGATTTAAGTTGAACCTATCAAACCCAAGGTATATAAAAGCTACTTATCAAACCATTGATAGACTGGCAAAAATTTTTAATTAATTAATTAATTTAAACAATGAAAATAACGTGATTGAAGTCACGATTAGATCAGATGTTTTAACATTACTTGATTTACATCTTAATAAACTGTGTTTTAATACAAAAATCTTACAAAACAAACAAAACAAATGTTTATAGCTTCAAATATCTGTTCATCTAAACTGCATGAAATGGAAGATCACACTTTTCAAGTTCGCCATTTTAAACATCAAACTGACAACACGTTTACAGAAATGCAAAATCGGCAGCGATTCTGAAAACAGCAGGAATGGGAGGAAATATTTCAGCAAATGGTCAGTAGTTAGCATCATTCATATCGTTCTGGTGGAATTCCTAAAATCCTGGAGCATTTGAATGTTCATCCATTTAACAGTTGTGAAATGTAGAGGGTAGAAGAGTTCCAAATAAATATACAGCAGCAACAAAGCGCACAACTGGAATTTGCAAAGTAAAGTTTATTGGTCTCTACGTCGTATTACGTGTGGTATCCCTGGAAATGAAATGAGGATTTGCGATTGCCTCTTGTGTAAGCGGTGATATAGATCCAGTCAAGTGGCTCTGTTCCGTTTCGAGAGAGAAAGAGAAAAATGTCCCACTCCCTGGTCTTTATAATCCGTTCAGTGCAAGCAGATAAAATAGTTATAAAGATTAGATACCATTCAGGCACGAGATAACAAACAAAATTACTTGTATAAAGTAAAAATCAAAGACGGCGATATTGTAAGCTTGCCCCTAGACATTTTCACACGCTAGCGGCAGAGGACAATTTAATAATGCAACAAAAACAAGCGGAAGGTGAAAGTAGTACGCTAAAAACTCTTTTTTTTTTTGTAGGATATCCCTAAGCTTTGCACAATAACAGGAAAAACGGGGAAACTGGAAATAAGAAGACTAGGAGGGGCGGAGAGGAAGAGGAAGGGCAAGAAGAAGAAGAAGAAGAAGAAGAAGAAGAAGACACAGTAGAAGACGATGATGATACCCTTAGCGGATGTCTTGAGATCATTTTTGCATGTCATCTACTTTGCCTAATCTTTTTTATGCTTGTTTACCTTTACCTCAACTCTCCCCTCACTGCTGACTTTCGTAATATATTCCGCAAACACCTAAAATGAATAAAGAATTGAATATTCCAAACGCACCATTTATCAACCTCCTACACGGATACTTGTCTGAGGATCAGATTATGCAAGCAGTTAAAAAAAAAGTACTACAGATTAACATACGAAATAGGAAACCATATCAGCAGATTCTACGAAATGTGGGAGTGCCCAAAAAAGATTCAGTGGCATGTAATTAATTACTTTCGCGCCTATCTGGGAGGTTGAAGTTGGCCAGGCAAGGAGAAGTTAAATTAAGGTCTCGGAGAGTTCAGGAACAAAATATCTAGCAGCACGTTAAAGTAAGTTTGATTGCACTTCGGTTAAACAGTAATTAAAGCTCGGGTAAGTAATTTCAACACCACTAACCATTACTTCACCATGTTTATCCGAACAAACCAAGTGTGTAGCAGTTGAAAGAGGAAACACATGTTGATAAAAGGCATGCATGGAGTTGCAGCTGATATTTACTCAGTTTTAATTTCTTATAACCAGGACTCGGATTCTAATGACATGTCATCTTTTTATTGATGCTGCCTAGACATTGCCAACTTGTAGATAAATCCTAATCATGGCCTCTAGATTATAGAAATGCATTTTTATTAGGTCATTTTGTATCATTTTATGGAATTTTATATTTTTAGGGCATTTATTTCACTTTTAGGTAATTATTTTGTCATTTTCGTGTCATTTGCTTCCTTATTTTGTCATTTTTATGTAGTTACTTTAAATATATGACTAGGTTACTATAATGCAACATTGTTGTAGAATCTACTTTAAAAACAATTTTTTTATTTTTCATCTCAATTGTTCCATTCAAGAACAAAGCTTTCAGACTTACGATATCCTTTCTACATTTACAGTTTTTAGAATTATGTACAAATTAGTCTATACCTTTGTGTGCACAATAATAATTTTTATAAATAAAATATGAGTTTTTAGGTCATTCTTTGTAATTATTAAGTCTTTTTCTTTAAAATTTAGGGTCATTTTATAGGTATTTTTTTTTAATTTTAGGTCATCAGAATCCGGGCCCTGCTTATAACGAATTACAAATCACAGTCTACTTGTAAGTTGGGAACGTCAAAAACTTCCACATACACTTTCTATCATTAAAATAATCGAGTTGTATAGAAAAACTAAACTAAACACCGTGGCGCTACATCCCTGGAGGGATTTGGCCTACCACCCGACCGCTGCGTCATCTAGCACAGGCAGATGGCAGGATTGGGGGGCATGTGGTCAGCATGCCGATACCCACGGCCGTTAATGGTGGTTTTCATGACCGGAGGCGTACTTCTCCATCAAGTAGCTCCTCAATTTGAATCACGAGGGTGAGTGTACCCCTTCCAAGCCTCCCTACCTCAGAAAAATCCGAAGAGGTACCGGGGATCGAACCCGGGCCGACATTAACCACAAGACCACGCCGGCACTTTATGTACTATCCTGAACTCTAAGACATGTTGAGTGTAGTATGATAAATAAGAACAGTACAATATGTAGGCCTAACTGTAACTTTTCTCTTCGCATTCTATGAAATGCTATCAAATTATTTATGAAGAAGTAGGCCTAAGTTATTCACTGTACATTGATGGGATTTATATATATATATATATGTGTGTGTGTGTGTGTGTTTGTGTGTGTGTGTGGCAACCAAGATATTGTTTTCTTCAGATTGGAGGATTTACTACTGTCAATTTTATTTTATTTTATTTTGGCTTACAAGGGATATGATCAACATTTCGGGTTAGCAGCCTATAATTTAAGCTCTATCATTCACAGAAAAAACCACACGAGGGTTGGACATAATTACGTTTTCTGACCTAGATACCAATTCAGCCCGCAGTGAGATTAGCAGCCCTTCCAAGACCCACGTATCACAAAAAATGACGAATCGAGGGCAGACAATTTATAGGTGTGACACAAGGTCCCACTAATAAGGCTGTTTGTGTGATTTCTATCTAATGTCGGGGGTGTCACATTTTTAACTCAAAAGTGGACGGTCGGTGACAGATGTCCACGTATCCTAAGTAACTTATGGCGATCCTCTGATTTATGGGTTTCAGATAGAATAGTGCTGGCCTGCTTTCCAGGTTGGCAGAAATCCGAATTTATACTTCAACAGCACGAAACAAAATCGTTACTGTTAAAGTGGAGCGACTCTACGATAACTTGTAAATCGCACAGGATTCATTAGAAACACTTCGCATCAGTTACAGTATTAATTAATATTAAATCTGTTTAACCAATTCAAAGCTGAATTTTTATTGTTATATAAGCAATCACTAAGCTTAAAATCAATCAGAAAATCTTCCGAGGAATAAAAAATAATGGTAATGCGTGTATAAAAAAAAATCTCACGTTTTCCATCAAGCATTATTATAATAATCTTGCTTTAAGCATTTGTTTTATATGATGCATTTATTAGTCAGTAGCAGTGAAAAGGTTAGGCCCGAAGGATGTTTTCAGTAATTCCGAAGTGTAAAGAGCGATTTATTAAACCAGGGCACTCGTTACTTGTTTCATATTATGTAAACACAAAGACTGGAAATTTTGTGCTGTAAACTAAATGATATGCATCGACAGAAGTGATCTGTTAAAAAATGGTAACAGATCAGCGATAATAGTAATAAATGTAAATGTTCACTGAAACATAACATACTGATTAATATATTTTAAACATTTGCAGGTAATGATTTCCCCTTATACTCTCAATAAATTATTTAGTAAGTATAATTTCTCTACAATATGTTTATGTCATATCACCCTTTTTATTTCTTCTGCTCGTACCATAGATACTATAGGTAAAGGACCCCGAAATTCGAAGTTGAATTTTCAACATAAATACATGTTTTGAGGTCTCCTGAACCCAAAAATGTTATTTTCAGAAACATGTCTGTGTGTGAACAAAAAAAGTATAAAAACAAAATGTTATATTTGGATTAGGTACCTTCTTAGGATGTGACATGAAGATGAACGGTGACTTTCTCTTACTTTTAATGTCACTTTAAATTAAGAAAATTTAGTTTTTCGCGATTTTCTCGAATTCGGCTCTATTTTGTTTAAATATTACATTATGAGGTCTTATACCAAGAGCTAACACTTTTATTTGACAAAATTCGCAAAAATTCTCTGAAGGTTAGTTATAAGCTACTTCTTTCATACACACACTTGCCTCACGAATAATGAGACTTTGAATGAGAATGAGACGACTGAATGCGCACTATGGCAACACAATCGAGTACTAGAATATTAAGGTAGAGGAAGCTGTGTGGTTTACATAAGATTTTTCAGACATGCATAGGGATATGCTTGTCAAAATATTAAAATTGTTAACATTTTGATTCCACAAGCACAGTATTCTTCGTACTTGAATACTATATATATAGGCAGACAATTTTAAAACGAAGAATACTGTGCTTGTGGAATCATAATGTTAACAATTTTAATAGTCTGTTTTGGGGCCTTCCTTACAGATATAAATAGGCTTTCTATATAGTATACAGCAAATAATGCTCATATCAGGGGCGGATCCACGGGGGGGGGGGGAAATGGGGGAAATTCCCCCCCCCAAATTTGTAACATTAAGCACAAATAATTGAAAATTTATTAGAACATAACCCAAATACTTAAATTAAAGCAACGACATTCATTATTTTGAAATACCTTTGTAAGAAAATGCTGAAATGTTCATTTTGTTTTCAATTGTGTACTGGGAATAATTAATTTTTATGAGTAAAAACTTCCCTCTCTAATTTAGTTCCCCCCCCCCCAAAATGTCTCTCTGGATCCGCCACTGGCTCATATAGTATGCATATGGCCTAGATTAATACCCAATGATACAGGACAGAGGCTGGCCTATTTAGGCAATTATAAATCTCAAGTAGCTGATCGTTTAAAGCAGGGATGGCCAACTTCTTTTGCCCAAAGGGCCACTTCCATACTTTCGCTAAAAGCAGGGGCCGCACAAGAACTTAAAGGGAAATTTAGGCTATATAAATTAATGTATAAACAAATGCTATGGATATTGAACATACTTTAATGTTGAAATAATATATACTACTAATCATACAAGAGTTGAGCAGAACAAAATCAACAATTTTACTGAAAAAAAAAACCACTAGTGAGAACACTGAGGGCGGGCACAATCGTTCACAAGTTTGTCAAAATCAATTCTTGTCGAGGTGGTGGCCACTTTAAGCAAATCTTTAAGATGGTTGTCTGTAAGTCTGTTACGGTGAGTTGATTTTATAAATTTCATCGAGGAAAAAGTGCTCTCACAAATGTAGGTGCTTCCAAACATTGAAACAATTTTTTTACCAAAATCACGTAGTTTGGGATATTTGTCCTCAGGCAGCCTACTCCAGAATTCGACACCAGTTTCTGGTCTTTTCTGGAAAACTTGGTCACTTTGCAAATCACAGAGCTCCAACTGTAGGTCGTCATCTTGCTGGGAAATGTCACATGTCATGGGATTGTTGAATAAGAAGAGATGTGGTCGCAGTTCATTAAAATCCAAAAATCGTTCATTGAATGACTCCAAAAGCATATTCAATTTCGGTATGCAAAAACTGAAATCACTGGTTGGAATTTCTTCCATAATTTCTTTGCACGATGGGAAATGTACTAGATTAGCTTTTTCTAGGCTTGATATGAAAACCTTAAGTTTATTTACAAATCCATCTAAGTGTCCAACTAACTGAGGTACTGTTTGATTTCGACCTTGCAATTTCAAGTTAAGTTCATTCATGTGGTGACTTATGTCGGTTAAGAAAGCCATATTGCATAAAAACTTAGAATCTAGTAGTTTTTCTTGAACTTCTTTGGAGATAGGCGTATTTATATGTGCATTGAGAAACTCAGCTACCTCTTTTCTTAAAGCGAAGAATCGTTTTAAGCAGTTCCCTTTACTTAGCCAGCGTACTTCTGTGAAGAGTGTCAAGTCTCCATACTCTGCTTCGAGTTCTGTTAGAAAAGCCATGAACTTTCTATGAGTCAATGACCTATTTCCTCCTTTGATCATGTTGACACATTTCATAACTGTTTTCATTGTGTCTTCCATTTCCAGCATTTTCCCACAAAGAGCTTCCTGGTGTATAATACAGTGAAATGATGGACAGCTGATACCAGCCTTTCTTAACAAGCCCACTAGGCCTAGTTGAGAGCCAACCATAGCTTTGGCCCCATCTGTTACGATTGCTGACAACTTTTTTGTTCCTTCACAGCTGTTGAGGGCTTTCATAAGTGCATCAAAAATGTGTTGACCTTTAGTATGACCATGCAGTGACTCTAGAGCCAGTAATTCTTCATTTATCATGAAATTATTGTCTACTGTTCTGATGAAAATTAACAGTTGAGCAGTGTCTGTTAAATCAGTGGACTCATCCAAGGCTAGAGAAAAGTAGGAAGACTCAGAAACAATATTACTTATTACACTGGAAACATGTTTACTTATTTCTTCAATTCTTCTAGTGACAGTCTGTTTTGAAAGTGAGACGTTTTTAAACTCATTACTAAATTTTTCTTCACCAAAAGCTTGAGCCACTTCTATACAGCATTTCTTTACAAACTCACCATCAGTGAAGGGTTTTTTGGCTTTAGCTATCTCTGCACTTACAATATAAGAAGCTAAGAGTGCATTTTTTTGCAAAGTTGTGGATTTATTAAATAGGTTTTTTTGAGCACTAACCTTTTTCTTCAAGTCAGATACAATAGTAAGCCTAGCTTGTCCAGTGTAATCTTTGTACTTAGCTGCATGGTGCTGAGTGTAGTGCCGATTGAGGTTATATTCTTTATGGACAGACAGTACAAGCAAACACACTAAACACTGGGGTTTATTGTCCTTGTTATTTACAAACAGATACTCGGTTTCCCACTTGTCTTGAAACACTCTGTTTTCTTCTGAAACTTTTCTTTTCTTACCCATCGTGAAATAACGTAATTAGGTTTGTAAGTTAAAACTAAACACAGTGATGAAGCACCAGCAGTTTGACAGTAGCTAGCCTCGCGTGCGCACAGTCTTAGTATCTCAGAGTCACTGAGTGTTTTGTTTGGTTCCGAACGCGCAGTTGCCAAACCGTGCAGTCAGTCTTTTCGGAAAGCGTAGTTGCCACACCGTGCGACATCAAACTGGCGTGTTTGCCTTATAGGCCTACTCAAAGTATACTTCCTACTGATTCTCTTAAAGTAATTAAACCTTTATTTTGCTAGTTGTTAAAAAATTTATTATCAGGTCGTAATTATATACAATTTGAACTTAACCTGGACTCTTGTAGGAAATTTTGTATTTTATATTTCTGTTAAAAAATATCTACCGTAATACTTTTAAAAAGTTGTTCGGGGGCCGCATAAAACATAACCGCGGGCCGCTTGCCGCAAGCGGCCCGCGGGCCGCCAGTTGGCCATCCCTGGTTTAAAGCAGTGGTTCTCCAACTGTGATATAAGAACTCCTAGGGGTACATGAGTTTGTTTTGGATAAAATGAGAAAAATCCCATCATTACAAGTAATTTTTAAGAAAGCAATATTACGAAACCAATTCATTCGCTAATAACGAACTAGCATTTCACTTCTTTTCGTCATTGCTATCGATTAAAAGAATTTATCAGATCCTAAAGTAACACCTTAAAAGAATCTAATATTTTTTTTAAAATATGGACCTGAATGCAGTAATTGATAAACAATAAACAATCATTAAAGACAATACATAATACACATGATACTTGAGCCATACAGCCATACAATCTCTGAACAAAACAGCAACTTTTAAAGAAGTGTAGGAGCTATAATAATTAATGAAAGGTGAATTATAGATTTCAATTTAGCAACTATACTTAGAAAGTTTCGTGGTAGACGCAAGCAATACTCCTCAATAAAAATATTTTAGAAAATATGTAAAACTTCAGAACTGGCATTTTACAAAAAAAATTATACTATTTTAGGTAATATTTCGGTAAGAAACAATTTTAACGTTTGTATATCTTGCAAGAAAGTTCATAAACATTAAAATATGTAAATAAACATAAATTAACTTGCCCCTAAAACTACAAGTGATTAATTATACGCTAAACGTTTAGCCAGATGTAGGGACTAGGCCTACCTACCATTCATTAAAAGTTAGAGAACCGCTGGTTTAAAATTAAACCTACAACAAAACTTTCATTAAAATTAAGGATCAGAATTTCTAGTAAAATGATTGAGTTTATGTGAAACTGTACTCGAAACACCGAAGGCAACATTATTTTATTGCAGAGTAATAGATGATAATGTAGTTTGTACAGAACACGAATCCAACCAGCCAACCTCCCGAGGGAAGCAGCTATAAAGACAAATGACAGCGAAGAGGAACTAGTTATTTTAATGTGTGTCCTCAGATGTTTTTATTTATTGTGCTCGTATAATGGGGGATGTGGGATGACATTTAAAACGCAGTGGGTAGCCTGGTAGCTACATTCAATTTCCATTACCCCTTGCCGAGATAAGCAACATCGAAAACCGTTTAAACATTTTCCTTCGTCATCCTTGCCTTTCAATTCGGGAATTACCTCTAAGCATTATTTCGTACAGTAGGTATCATTTATGAAACAAAATGTCGAGAAACCTAACTTTAGCATTAAGATGTCTTTCTTTTCTATTTTTCTTTCTCGTCGTTTTACCTCTCCCTTTTTTAGGATTTAAGCGACCCAAGCCGCCCGGGCCTTACAGGGCTGCGACCTGTCGGGAGAGGGATTATCTTTGGATCACATACATACTTTTTTGGCCAGACAAGGACATGGAGGGCCTCCCCGGATGACTGATAAGCCCAATGCAGGGGCCACCTCCGAGACAACACGAACACATAGGACGAGACACACCATTCACAAACACACACTCACTCAGAAGAAGGCGAGGATGGGGATGAAGATGATAATGACAGCCAGATGATATCCGGAGACCACAAGGGCCTAAAGTTACCCGACATTTATCTCAAAGGTGAGGGAAAACCCCGGAAAAAACCTCACCTAGGTACGACCAGGAATCGAACCCGGGCCCGCATCCCCTGAGCCACAGCGGTGGACGCATTAAGATGTCTACGACAATAATTGTATATTTCATTTCCATGTAATTTGTTTTTGCTTACTTTGGTACTTAGTATGTTTCTTATATTTTGCGTGTTTATTTGCTTAATTTAATGTTTTATATTGCTTATATATCTAGACTTTAATAATCATACTTATGAAATTATGGAATACGCTTGTGGAATTTACGAAATCAAGAGCCTACCTCATTTTTATAACAATAGATTTGAAATACGTAGCCAATATCAATAAAGTCATTCTGACAAAAAAAAAAACCAGAAGGGATTAATAAAACTCTATAGTACAGTTAAGCTATTTTGTTAATAGCCATGTCATAAACGTTTTACAGACGGCTCCTTTCTTTTACGAACGTAATAACCACCTTATGGCCCCAGAGGAATATGCAGTGAAGTCCCTTCCCCGGCACAAATGAACAGATAATTACTCCAACCTGAGGCATTAATACGGAACATGCCCCAGCAGAGAGAGATAAAGCAAATCCAATTCAAATGGGAAAATAATTATACACATTCCGTATTGGAAATAAAAAATGGAAAGGGATAAAGTACAATTTAATCGTTTGTTTATATGATGGGGAACTGAGGTGCGAAGGGATGAACTGAGCGTTTTGCGCTTTGAAACAGACTGAAGCTGAATACTTTATAAAAATACTGTGAATAATCTCTTTTTTTTTTTTTTTTTTTTTTTTAAATGAAAGGCAGGGCATTTTACTATGGAGTTTTTGATATGTAGAAATGCTAGAAAATGCTTAATAAATTATAAGATAATAAACCGATGAAAACCTCCAAAAGAAAACGAAAGAGTAAATATGAAATGTTTACTTTATGATTGTTAAAAGACAATGTCAGATATAATTGAACACGTCATTCACATCCTGGGTTTGGTCCCCGGTACAGAACCTCCGCAGATTTTTCTCAGGTAGGGAGGTCTGGATCGGGGTGCACTCAGACACAGACTGAGGAGCTGCTCGATAAAGAACTAGTGTCTCCAGTTCAGCAAGCCATTAATAACGGCCATAGGAGTGGGCATGCTAGCCACATGCCCCCAATCCTGCCACCTGCCTTGGTAGAAAACGCACAGGTCGTATGGCAGAACTATTCCCTTAAAGGGATGTAGCGTTATCTACAGGAGATCGAGGTTTGACGTTGAAGGTTATTTTTACTGATAAAACGTAACACTTTACGTATAAAATTGAATAATGTAACGGTATTATAGTTTTGTAATGTATACATATTAATTAATAACATGCTATTTGTTCTTCCTGTTAACATTTATACTATGCTTGTCGACGTTAGAAATATTTATATTTAAAACATTGATCAGAACGGGTACTGTTTAATAAATTATACGATTATGATTATTATTACCGTACTAGTATTAGCCTATCAATATTATCATCACTCTAGACCAAGAAGATGACCAGCAAAAAGAGATGAGATTTTTCGTTCACAAAATCCCGCAGCATGAGTTCGTTTGGAAGTCAAATATGGGCCTTTCTCTTGGTCTTGTGTCTTAGAGTTACCGCTTTTCAAAAAAATTCTTGGAATGACAAAGGGGTTCCTTAGTAAAATCACCTCATATGTTCATTCCACAGGCGGTATTCGCGACGTTGGGAGTAAGGGAAACATAACATTTTAGTTAGAACATTGGCTTTCTTATGACTGGGTTCTAATGTTTATGACCTGGAAAAGTCAGACATACGCAAGATGATATTATCTTGAAAATAGTTAAATACGGCTATGTAACGAATCACGCAAAAGTCTACATTATATACTAAAGTTACATATATAATACTATACCATGCTATTTTAACATTAAATTAAATTTTGTTTAGTCTCGTAATGTGCATTTGTTATTTTTGTATCTTGAGAATCTCCTTTCAACGTCACATAGGAGCCATATTTGAACAACAAACAATTCGGTGCACTCTAATTGTGACTAAACTTCATCCAAAACTGCTTTATCACCGATTACAATGCCACTGATTTTTCACTCTGTTGAAAATTGGGAATATAGACTTTTTTCCAAAATATTAGCCATTTAACGTTCCTGAAAATAAGATCGTGTCTGCAAATGTAACCTGAATGTGCCCTTAAATCCCCAAAATATGCAAATATAACCACAACTGTTAAAATTACTATATAACAAATATATGCCTTGTAAAATATATTTTAAAATAACCAGACACATTAAATTCTGGTTTAAATCAATGCTATCACTGAAATTAAAAACGGAACAAAAATATGAGATGTCAAAAATCCGAACTCCATTTATGATCTTATGTATAGGCCTATTGTTTTATTTACTTTGAGATTAAATATTAGGCCTACTAATATTTAGTAATATATCAACGTAAGTGAAATGAACCAAGTGAACAGACATCTTTAAAGTCTGTAAAGAACCGTCGTACAAGTTGTTACTTTTATAGCTGTCTGTAGCTTCAAAGCTTGATAACATAGGATTTCCTTTCATGTTCTGAACAACATAAATATCCTAGCCGTATGAAGGTAAAATACATTGCTCTTTCCTGACAACATATTGAAAAAGCAGACACAAAAAACTGTTGCAAAATAAAAAGTTTTACATATCTCTTTTAAACTGAAGTTCAAAAATCAGTTTTTCATATAATATACTCAGCTTCGTTAATAGTGGAAACAACTGATGGTCTAAATTTTAACTCCACAATGTTAGACTTCTGCACCATATTTGTACATAATAATTGATCACTTCCACTAGAATAAAATTACTCATTGTAATTGATGAAGTTAATGGCTTTTTCTCTCCATTAGTATGTTGTAAATCTTTAACGAGTACATATTTATGGACTAGTAATCCATTATAACTTAGTGTAGCGTTACTAAAAAGGCATTTCAAAATTAGATGTATGAGCTATTACGCCAGTTAAAAAGCAACAAAAACAAATCATAAAGACAAACGGACTGATTAAATTTAATGTCTGCTGAAGGAAAATGTAGCAAAAATAATATTAGCCAAGCATCGACAAGATTTCCATCTACTACTGTGCTTTAAACAGAGTACTCCTACAGTAAAATTTCAAATTAATTTTCAATAAAATAACTTGCTGAAACCCTTATGTTCTATTATTATCCAAACTGTAAATGGCAGTGCTTATCTGAAGCAACATTACGACACATAAATGTTGCTTAAGCCGCCTTATGGTTATGAAACCCCAATGCAATATTAGAGTTCCTCGTAGGATATTTCCATTCCTATTTTCTGCAGCTCCAAGTCTGGAAGTAGATTAGCTGGCTCAAGACTGATTTAAACACCACTAAATGTCCATTTCGCAACTTAGGCATTAGCTAAATGGGATTTTCATAAAGTGGTAAAATTTCTATAGCAGTGTAATAAATTGTGCAGCACAGCCACGAGGAAACCGCGTGTTGTAACAGAGGGTGAAAACGGGGTATAAGAATACAGAACCACCCTCATACACACCAAACTAGAAAGCGATGATATTAAAATAAGAAAGAAATTATAAAGAGATTTTTTAAAAATCACGTTATTCACTCAAAGTTGTGAAATTCTTAGTTTAAAAAATCAAGTAGGTTTTATTGGCCCTTAGGGACTTTTACAGAACAAAATCTTAAGTGAGCCTTGCAAGCCTTATTGTCAGTCTAATAACCGTTAAATTTCAGCAAAAAAGACCAAGTTTCTTTATAATTTCGACATTTCAAAATAGAGAACTTTCCTCGATTGTCTTAACTAAATATAAGTTGCAACTGTATTAAATTTATAGTTGCTGACATTTTCTTTTGTACCTGTAATTGCGATATTTTTAATATTCCAAATTAGTCAAAAAAATGGAACAATAAATTTATTATGTCAAAAAAACAAATAATTTTTCCCATTATACTTTTTTTTAAAGTTTCCCAAACATGGTACCTGCAGCTGGTTTAGGCCTATTAATCTGCCGATTTATCTTATTGCAATTTTTGGAAGACTGCAATTTATTAATTTGACAATTGCCTATTGCGAATATCCACCACTACAAATTTATAGAAGTTGTGATTTTTATATGGTTCTATATTTTTAAAGCAGGATTAAACAGACCTACATTTCGTAATATCGTCTCGTCAAGAGACAGGGTTTCAGGGACAAAATAAAACCCTGTTTATTAATTATGAGATTGAATTTCAGCCTGCACCAAAATGCTCAAATTTGGAAATATTAGACCATTCCCTAATCCAGCAGATGCTATACATACGCTATGAATTTTCACTAGGCTTACAACTGCCACACCGGCTCTATATAATGAATAGGATTCCTATATATCAACAAATTATTTCCTCAAAAACCATATTGTAACGTATACCTAACACGCGTATCACAAATTTCCCTCTTTTCAGGGAAAGAGCAATATACAACACTTTACTTTATTGGCAAAGAGAGGGATATGGTGGGGTACTAGTTAATAACGTGCAAAGCTTTATAGAGGGAAATTATTTACGTTTAATTCCCTGCTGCCGGACTTTACGCATCCACTTTTTCTCGCTTGGGCGATTTTAAATAATTGAGATGGAGTGGATGAATGCGATAAAATAATGAGATAGAGTGTGTTGCTGATGATGATGTTGCAATGTGCATTATTTCAAAAGCAGTTAACGAGTAATTCGATCCCTCCGGGAGAGAGGGAAGACTAAGCTATATTGGGGCTTCAGCTTACACTTTTCAAAGTATTCAGAATTACATGAAAGCCGTGTATAAAAATAAACGCTTGAGAGAATGTAAAACGTTTCTCATCTAATGCATGTAATTTATTAAACAAGAGACTTAATGAGAAATTGAGCTAGCGAATTGGTTGTCATCTGGTAGGAGTTCGACTCCGAAACCGGTAGCTGTTAAAATAATAAATAAATAAAATAAGCCTATCGTGTCCCATGTAGGGCAAATGCCTCCTAAGAAGGGTTTAGCTCCTCTTATCTAGCACGCGAGCTACTCCGCGCTAGTGAAGTTGTTCGTGATTTTGAGCGTCATGTACACTTGAACTTTAACACTTGGTCTTGAGCACTTAGTCTTGCGTATTGTTCAGGGTTTTCCCCAGTTCTTTCCACTCGTTTCTTCTTTTGGCTACCCTGGTCCATTGTTGGCCCACTTTATCCTTGAAAAGTTCCTCCCATCTCCTGTTTGGTCTTCCGCGCAGCCTTCTTCCTTGTCTGGGGTCCCATATGGTACTCCTGTATGTCCATCTATCGTCCACCAACCTTGAAACATGACCACCCCATCTCCATTTAGTGCTTTCTGCTAGGTGAGCGATATCTGTCGTTTTTGCTGACTGGATTAGTGTAGTATTGGGGATTCTGTCCCTCAATGTGATGCCTAGGACTTTTCTTAACATTTTCCTCTGGCATACCTGTAGTAACTTTTTCTGTGTCGATGTCAGCGCCCATGTTTGACAGCCATAGAGTATCACCGGGTAGATGCAGGATTGTAGAGCTTCTATTCTTAGTGTCCTGCTGAGTTTTTTATCCATAAGCACAAATTTGGGTAGCTGTTAGTGGAGCTCAATTTTATTTAGAAAATAGCACCGGTCAGAATGTCAATCGATCACCGCTGTTAGCGTAGAATTAACAAAATTAATGCAGCACTGAAGGTTGATTGGTATATGGTTATTTAACGACGGGGATATACTGCAACTTAGGCCTGCAACTTATCTACTGGCATGGGCCTGTCACATTTATGCACACTTAAATGGCATCCCAGTATATCTACTGGCATGGGCATGTCACATTTATGCACACATAAATGCCATCGATCTGGGCCGGGATCGAACCAGGAGCCTTGGGCAAAGAAAGCCAGCGCGATACTGACAGGCCGACAGCGCTCTAAAGGGAAGTCAAAATTTGTTACTTAGTATATTTAGAGTAAATTAAAATAAATGTAAAAATAATCCATAAAATTAATGTTCTACGCCTTCTTCATCTTACAGCACCTTTAAAAATAACTTTTGAATTAAATAATGTTCGATTACAACGTTCAAACTCAATGCCTACATTTTGAGATTCTTCAGGCAAAAAAAAAAAAAAAAAAAAAAGTTTAAAAGCATGCCTTGATGTTGAACGGTACAGTTTCCAGGTAGGCCTATAAGGATCTTAAGGATGTTACGAATATGAAATAAATTCAATCGATACATTGAATTGAAAAGACAACGGCTGTAATTACGATTCTTAATTCGTCACTGTAATAGAGGTACCCTATAATGGATAGCCTATATTCCTTCCCAACAGGTAATATAATATTATGTGCAGTGTTTAAGGGCCATTAAACAGTTGAATGGTTAACTATTATGACATTACTTTCAAAAGAGAAATGGAAATGAACACATTCCTGATTATTATAATAGCCTATTATTCCAGTGATAACCGCTGTTACGTTGTTAATGATGATGGCAAAGTGTGTTATTCAACCCGGGTGACTGGATGAGAATCTATAATTAATACGGTAATGTCCTTCGGAAAATTTTTATAGGCCCTATCACATTATAAACTATTTAAAATTTTGTACTTGTACACAATTATAAAGCTTAAAAGATACTTTTTTCATCCTGGCTATCCGTAATGGCTACAAAAGCATTGACATTCAAAATCGAATTTTCACTCTCCAGTGAGAGTTCGGCTAGCCACCGTTCCTAAATCATTGGTAAAATGCGCATATTCCATACAATGCTAAGAGGGAAAACGTTTCAAAATACATAAGAGAAGAAAGAGAAGAGCACGAGACGAAAACAATATTCTCTGCAAATTGGAAATTCTAGAGTGATAGGGAAATAGCGAATAAGCGAAAATACAGGGGTTTTAGGGGAGACAAAAAACAATTTATTTCCACAGCATTCTTACAATATTTAGTTGAGTTTACCAGATATTTTTACACAGTATCTTATACTATGTAAAAATATCCGGGGGGGTGACCTATATATTGTAACAAGGCTGTGGAATAAATCGTATTTTGTCTTTCCTGAAACTCTGGTATTTTGACTTATTCGCTTTTTCCGTATCACTCTGGAATTTCTTTGTGGAAGAAAAATTAAAAAAAATAGCATTCTTATTCCAATATATTTTCAAATAAAAGCCAAACAGAAAGAAATAACATCCCATCCGCTGTCAAGAAATCGGTACAAAATCAACTCTTAGAATTAAAGTCCGACGTACATTATACTTTAAAATATCATAATAAATCTTATTTTTGTGGAGGTATCTGTGCGTTAACGTAAAAAAAAGGATGTGTGCGACAGTTCATTTGAAAACGGAGTGATGCATTATGAATGAAGTGAAGTGTACTGGTGAAGCTTTTTACTAAATAACTGGGGGGAGTATAGCTTGATAAGCAGGTAGACATGGGACGTCTCCGCTTATAAAGGCTTTCAAGCAAACAGAGCGACAAACACTGTCTGCTGCTGATTCTAAAAATTATAGCCTTTTCAAAACACCAGCATGACGTTGCAGAACCAGGCTGAATTCTTCAACAGGCTGTTTTATATAAAATCACTCAACTTACCTCTCCCTTAAGGGGGACATCAGCTTTGGGTGAAATTCATAGGTGAGAAATTGGTGAATTTCAGTATTTTTTCTTCAGCAATGAATTGCTCTACAATCTTGCAATCTTCCACACTCTTTATTGATTACTTCTACAATTGAATACTATTTTCAAAATTAATCAAACGGGTAGTTTAAAAATGGCAGCCACGTTTCATGCACCGAAATGCCGTTTACTTGATAACTTCCATACATTTTAAAATTTCCAAGCGATTATTTTTGTGTGTGTGTTTCTTCATATCTACAGTACAATCATTTTTTTTTAACAATGATAGTTTATTTTTAAAATTTATATTTTTTAATGTAAAAGAAAATTTAAAAACGTGATTTTTAAAAAAATACTTATACTGTAGATATTCCAAAGACTGTAGATAATGTTGTTCATATGATGTATGCAAACAGATAGAAAACAGAATCACTAAAAAATATTGTCATTTGTGGAAATTATCACGGAAGCAGCATTTCAGTATATGAAACCTGCCTGCCATTTTGTAACGATAGTTACCCATAACTGTAACAGTTCAATTAATTCTGAAAATAGTATACAATTGTGGAAGTACTCAATAAAAAACATGTCAGATTACAAGGTTACAGAACAATTTATTGCTGAGAAAACATAACGAATTTCACCTATTCCTCACCAATAAATTTCACCCAAAGCTGTATGTCACTCCTTAAGTTAAATGATTCAAAGCTGACAAGTCTTAATTGGTGACTGAAAAATAGTGATAGAATTAAAATGGTATATATATATATATATATATATATATATATATATATATATATATATATATTATGGCCTGTAGAAATATAAGTTGCAAAATATTTATCACTTAACTATGCTAGTCTTCTTTTCAAACTCGCATTTCATTTGTTTCGGAACATATTATTTGAATGCATATTTCGTAGCCTATTCTATACAGCATTAACTCCAGAACCTTAATATTTTCTTTGCTAGTGACGTATAAATTCGTCACCTAGAATATGGTATAAGAGCAGAGATATAATATCAATGGGGTATTATTTTATATCATATAATAGGATATTTTATCCACAAATTAGGATTGTCATTGAGGGAAACCAGCTATTCCACTGAATTTTTTCTAATCGATTTCAAACTTAGAGCTCGCTGATATTGCACTTGATGATAACATATATTAATAAAGTATTTCAGCTCTGAAAGGCTTAATTATTATGAATTTATGATGATAGGGAAATTCATTATTTCAGGCAATAACTAACGTTCATTAAATTAACCTGTATTGTTAGTTCCCGCGATCAGGCTCAACAGGCGTCCTCTACTATAAGACTGTTAATTCATCGTGAAACAGGTTCTGACTTCCCTTTCTCCTCATAATAAAATATATTTACTAGCATGAGAATATTTTTTTGCCTGTCAAATTATGATGAAGCAACAAACAGCTTTATACATTATGAGAGGTCCACGATCAAAGGTCAACATGCCATGACAACATTCTCCCTATCGAAGAATGTATACATTGTTATGTACAGGTCTTTCAGAAACCACATAACCTCATCAGGTATCGTACGGTCACAGTCAAGGGTTTGTAAAAGACAGTTAACAGACATAGGATTTGAATTGAATGAAAAAAAAAATAGAGAACTATATTTCAAACTAAACTAAAACAACTTACAAGCTATAATCGGTTAACTTTGTATGAGCTTGAAACGAATGTACTAAAATTTTGGTAAATAATAATGCATGTATTATTGATGAATTAATAATCATCTTTTACATTATTTTATTATTGTTGTTTATAACAATTATGTGGAAATACTTTTAAAAATGATCACAGAAACCCTCACAAACATTTTCAATTGCACAATCTCAGAGCCTAAATAAAAATAAATGCAATGTGGAGGGTGAAGCTATATTGTTGTGTGAGAAAGGCAATTACTTGCAGTCTAACCGAAGCATTCCCTCCGCACGTTAGCGTTATACGTTACTTTTTCACCGCAATAACAACACCGTCATAAACAACAAGTAATGGCGGAGACACTTGTACCAGCGACAGCAGTCGATAATGACAAGGGAATTTCTTGACCTCAGGGAAGAAGTTCAGACTATAATGACACACCGAGAATTGCGGCAGATACGTCTTGGAGAAAATAGTCATGTTCACAGTTTAGGTCTCGATGAGGCTGAGTTCTCACTAATGCGTCTTAATAGCCTACATTTCGTTGAGATAAATGTTCAATTATGAATTGTTTATAATTATATGAACTCCAACAAGAGTCCCCTTGTCTAAGACAAAACTCCGTAAAGGACAAAAATAGCTTTTTCTTAGCCCATACTATAATATTTATGGTTTATTATTTATTTATTTTGTCGAGAAAATAACAGGCTCATGGCCCAATTACAACATTTGCTAATACTAGTTACACCAGTTTTACAACACTAATATTATATGTTTAAAATATTTAAAGTAATAGGCCTAATACAATTAAAAAAATACAGAAAAAAAGAAACAAGAAACACATACAATATGAAAAATTACACAATGAAGGGAGCAGACCAAAACATAAGTAATATAATAGTTTTGGAGGGAACGAAAGACTTACCAAAGAAAATGACAAGGAGCATATTTTAACTATCACTTTTTAATTGTTACTTTTTTAAAGTTTTCAAATCAAATTTTTATCACATATATTTTTAAACCGCTTATTGTTAGTATTAGCCTTATTGTTAGTATTGCCTACTTTGTGCAATTGATTGTATAGACGGAGCACATTATAAAGAGGAGAATTATTATGGAAGTCAGTGTTTGATTTTGGAATGAGAAAGAAAAATACGCTTATTAAATGTGACGTAACGGCTTCATAATGATATTCATTACGATACAGATTTTCATTATAATATTGGTGTGGTATGGATTGCTATCGAACACGTAACGATCTTGAAACCTGGAGAGCAGCAAATGAAATTGCGTAATAAACTATCTGCATTTAAAATAAAATAAATTCTGTTCGTGTTAATTTTAAATTAAATGTTATATTAAATTGAGTTCATTTCAGGTGTTTTTTAATGAGCGTTGTTTGACGTTAAAACGTCAAGATGCAGTAGGCTTTGTCTTTTGGCTAGCTCCACTTGGAGAAAACTTCTTAAATAAATAAGAATAAAGTGAACATTCATGTAAATACTGAAGTTGACAATAGTTGACTAATTCTGCAAGTGTGACCACGCAGATATTGACATTACTTACAGCAGAAAATTGGGTCTGGTACCGAGAAGCATTGAGATAAGTTTTCTGAAATATACCTAAAATTAGGAAAATATTTTAAAATAAAAAATAAAGCTAATGAGTTGGGATTACTCTTGGAAACAGCTCCTGGCAGAACGTTTGTAAGTGTGTCAGAAAGTCATCTCGGGTGAAATATCAAATATTTAAAAATGGGAAATTAATACAAAAAAAGTTGAAGGAAATTTATTAGTTACAAATAAATTGCAAGATTCTGGGCATAAAATAAATGTAATATATTCATTTCTTCAAAATATCAATAAGCATAATTGGTTCACTAGTTTTCGTAAAATTAAATTATCCTTGGGAACAGTTCCAATGTGAAGTTAGAATTTAGTTGGAAATGACTTGTGCGCCAACTATAGACCAATTTCGCCATCCTAGAACAAACAAATTTAACGGTAATGAGCAGGAAGTATAAATAATTAAGGGGCAACAGCGAGTGTACCGTTCGTTTTGTGTAGCCTAGTGACTAGCCCCAACATCGATATTCATATCTCGATAGCAAAAAGTGTTTTAATTGCTAAATCAATTCGCATTAATGCTGCCCAGCTCGAAACTGAAGAAGAAATACTTCAGCACTATCCACTGTAAGACAAACTACACAATGCTGTAAATCGTTATTATATAACACAGGCCTGTATTCTGGGATATAATTATATCAGTATATTTTCTTCTCTTCTAGTTGGTTATATGGTGGTTTAACGACAGGGCGTACTCCACTTCTTCTGTTCTGTTTGTGTGTGGAATGTTTTAAAGACGGGAAGATTTTGTTACATAAAGTAAAAATTAATCAATGGTAATGTAATAAGAGGTTCCTATTAATCGTGAATTTGTCTTGGGAGAATCTGGGTCTCGAGTTATATTTATTGGGACTATTTAGCGATTATTCACAATAAAGTAAATATTGTTAGCCTCATCAAATCTAAAAGAATACAATGGCTAGGACATTGGTGAGCAACTGAGAGGAAACGTTTTAGTCCCCATCCCTTGCTGTGACGTAAGAAACCTGTTCTTCATGTTCAGTGTCACGTCGAAACTGCTTTATGCTGACGTCAAGGGCGACTGTAGTGGGAAAAATTCCCCTACCGCACAGTGACACGATGTGCCACAGATGCGCACCCATGGGCTAGGACATACACTAAGAATGCCCAAAGGAAGATTACCGTATGATATCTTAAATTGGAAACCACAGGGAACAAGACCTAGAGGTAGACCTAAGGATCGATGGGAAGATGACTTAAACGATGATATGGAGGAAATGGGAGTCTCGAACTGGAAACTGATGGCACAAGACAGGAAGAAATGGGGCGAACTTGTTGAGAAGGCCAAGACATTCCAATGGGAGTCGTAGAGCCTACAGAAGAAGAAGATTTAGCGATTATTCACATTATTATGATTTCAAGATATTCGAAGGGAGGCGTGAGCTGAAAAAGGTTGGGAACCACTGCTTTAGAGTAACATCAGATTCTACTACTTTTAAACAATTTAGTTAAACATTTTTAGGACTATACTTATAGAGTACAATTCCTGTTTAGAAATCTGACTGCGCTTTCCCATGTTCTTATTTCAAAATTCTTGTCAAGAGTCAGCCCACGATCCCTATAAAAAATCACTTGAATTCTGCAACACTCTGCAATGTGTTTGTGTAATACGGTGTATGTGTAAGATGGACACAGATAGAAATACGAATTTACAGACAGGTAATCCGATAAATCAGGTATGTGGTTAAACGATTTGATTTAATGGATTGGATATCAACAAGTACGCTGTCAGTGGATTCAACAGGAACGTCGAGGGCGCCACCTTGCTGCCTGGTGGTGACACTACCAGAGAGTATAAAAACCATTTCCCTGCTCTCAGGTGGACAGAACTCATCAATCATGGGGTGGGCGGAGTGTCACAGTTCTCTTATGCGAATATCACTGACACTCACTGTGCTAAGCGATTCACAGTTTGAGTCCCATTACACCTCAAAAAAACCGTGCACCCTATTAAATGTATCATTGAGTGAAAGCATTCTGACAGAGTATTATGCTAATTTTTTATATAGGTTATGATTAGTAAGGTTGTGGTTACAGAAGCTATGTCGAAAAAATGATTAATTCAGACCTATTTTCTGTGTAAAGACTATTTTGCGAAAATGCCATTAATTCGTTTAAATTTTTAGGATTGTTAAATACAGCAATAGTGACAAAATGATGCAAGAATCGCCATCAACATTTCTGCCAATTTTTAAGATGTTTAAAAACATATTTATTGATATTGATTTTCAAGGATACCAACATGAATTTAGAGCTTAACTGCATATCTGACATACAAATTTAATTTTCTAATATTTTCACGCCTGGAATTTTAAAACATTTCCTTATTAGAAAGGCGCCATAACTCAAACACGCTTTATCGGATTTTTAAAAAACTTGGTATACACATTTATGACGTTCATGAGAAGTAACCTATTGAATTTGGACCTAATCGGTTGATCGGTACCGGAGTAAAACCCCATTTAGTGTCTATTTTAAAGGCGTGTTTCTCCCTTTCCTAGACACTGTCGTTTATTTCAAAATAAGTAGAAGTCTATTTTATACAAAAAGAAATACACCAGATTAAACAAATTTCTAGAAGAAGCTGAAAATAAATGAAGAAACTAAGAAAATAAGCTAAAACAGTTTTCGATTATGTATGATTTAAATAAAGAAAACCTTTAATGAAATGATTTTTTGACATGATAAAATCTGGAATATAGAAATAATACTCTACAAAACCTTAGAAAAATATTTATATTTTAAGATATATCATTCATATATTAAGCTTATATCACTGCCTTTATGCAGTTTGGCAGCGACGCATTAGTACGTCAAGAGCAGGGAAAAGGTTAACATAATTTAAATGCATTTCTTCAAACCAATGTCAATATTCATTACGTAATCGACAAGCGAGTTGCAGACGAATGGAGCTGAAAACGTAATATAACGTAGCAAGCACTATATGGGTATAACATGCTTCACATATAGAATGACACCTGAGGCAAGGCTTGTCATTTGCCGGAGCCTCTTGTTGAATTAAAATGGTTAAATACTAGACAATAACCAACATGTTCAGTGCAGTTATTAACTCGAATTTGAATCAGTTATGCAACTGTTTAATTTTATTGAAAGGAAAACTTGTTTCCAAGTGAAATATTTGTCTGGGTGTCTAAGAAATTCAGTTGGGTTCAGAATTCATTTCAAGAAAACGAATAATGCATCAGTGTAGACTATACAGCGTGAAAATCAAATTGCTGCTTAGGTCTGCAGAGTTCATGAAGACTAATAGACTGAAAAAAGCTACGGGAAAACTTTTAATGGGAAGGCCAAATAAAACAAGAATTCCCTGAAATGGGTCAAAATAATTTACTATAAAACCCAATTTTCTAATTTATAAACCTATAGGAATAGTAATCCCTGTTGACTACAATTTTAACGGGGGATTGGGTGATAATAGGAAATGAGACTGTATTTCTTAAAAAAATCCACGATAAGAATATGGGTGAAAATTTTATATATTATGTCAATAAACCATTCTCTCACAAGTTCTTGATTTTAGGAACACATTATAAAAGAGCCACGGTACCAAGAAATTTTATTTAATTTACGACGGAACTATAAAATTTACTGAAAAGTGCAGAGAAATATTTTATCTAAAAATATAAATCGTATGGGCTAAATATCGGATGGACCTATACTCGTATTTTACGATATCCAAGGCCTATAAAATAAAAAAATAAAATATATTCGCTTCATTTTAGAGTTATTTTAAATTTAAATAAAATTAAGTAGGCGTACTGTAAATTCCAAACGAAACGGGGTAGCCTATCGAACTAGGTCAGAAATTTTATTTTAAAATCAATAACCCAAACGTTCGAGAAATGTGTTCTTGGCAGTACTGTCGCTGTTTCAAATCCCGTGGCCGGCAAATCCATGGTTTTTTTTTTCCCCGGGGTTTCCACATTCGTAAACGCGAATGCTGATTGGATTTACTTTCCATCTATCTCGAATGCTCCTGTCCGTTCGGTGTTTGAATTAACCCAGGAGGGGGCACTGTATCGAGTTGGTCCCTAACCAAGCTCTAATACATTTTCTAAGCACATCATTATCAATACTAGTGATTTTCACGGTATCCCCATAAAACCCATTTCCAATTACAAGACTGGGTCGTGGCTACTGTAACATCAGTTGTTAATCCGCAGTAGTGGATTCCACTACTGCGGAATCTCCTCTCTTTTAGGGCACCGGCTAGCCACCGTGTTTATAAGTAGCCGTAAATAGCGTCACAGATGACACCCATAACACGGACACTCAAACAGAGCAATTATTTGGAAGGAGGGCTTTATATTATGTTTTCGTTTTTTAATAAACCTGAGATTGAATTAACACTCGAACACTTAACTTCGAAAGTCAGGTATGGTTTATGGAGATGTTCTTTTTACTTCTCTGCCCGTACCATAGGTAAAGGAAGTAGCCTACTGTCTTCGACCCCCAAATTTTAAGTTAAGTTTTTAACATACATACACATATACATATTTTCGGAAACTTGTCTATGTGTGTGTGTGTGTGTGTGTGTGTGTGTGTGTGTGTGTGTGTGTATCTGTGAACAGCCTAACTCCAGAACGGAAAATCATATGAAAACAAAAAAATTTATTTGGGTTAGGTATCTTCTGAGGATGTGACACGAAGATTGGCGACAACTTATCTATTATTTTTAAGGGGACTTGACAAGAATAAAATTTCGTTGTTGCGATTTTCTCGAAAACAGCTCAAACTATTTTGTTTAAATTTTATACATGGGGTGCTTATACTAAGAGTTGAAACATTTTTTTTTTCGAAAAAATTATCTGAAAGGTGGTTATAAGCCATCCACTCTAAATACGCGCTCTTTACAATATGACCTCTTGTTCTATATCAGAATGTGAAGTGAGAAAAAAGTATTGGCCATTCTTAAAGCAAAGAAAATTAAAAGAGTGCATTAATCAGATTTTATTTGGGTTTGTATCCTTCGGTATTGCGATGAGATGTGGAAACGACATTCTCTTTAATTTTTACAATCAATTTACACAAAGAGAAAGTCATACTTAATACATTATACTAAGAGGCTGTTATTTGGACACAGGAAGTTATGCGAGCTTTACATCAGAATTTTTCATATACCGGTACGTCATCATTTGCCGTTACATGGAGTCCATTTACTCCACTTTTGGTACCTATGTCGCCCACATTCGGCATAATTACTGTGGCTTGTATCAGTGTGTGGGTCATGTTAAGCTTATCTCAGTTACATGATGTTCTTTGTGAGGCCAGGCTCATTAAACAGAGCCTTCTCCCACCCTGATCTCGTTCCGACCAATAGCGAGCCAGCCCTTACATCTTTATTAAACCCACTGCTGCACTAATTTTAGAAGTACTACAAAATCAACTCTCAAGCTTACATTTCCAGATACCAGTGGTCAGATAGGGCTCCGTGTGTTTCTGCATATACACGAAGCCGACAAAAAGAGGAAAATATGTACGTTATCGTTTTCATGTTGATCATATGAGTTATTTTTTCTTAATCCTTTCCTTTAGAAGTGCTTACACACCAATTTTCACAGGGGAGGAAACACGCTCCGGGACAAAACAAGAAAAGGCACGTAAGGATTCCATAAAAATTTTCGACAGGCGCCTATCACAGTTATTTAAATTTTCTATGCCTTAAAGGGAATTTTGTTTATTTAAGTTTCATATTTTGTTTTACATATATATATATATTATTTCAGGTGTGTTTATACTCCTTTTAGCTTCGCGGGTACATCAGGAGTTCGAGATCTGTGTCTGTACATAAGCTAGGGCATGGAACTATTGCTTGTCAATTATTTTTATATTATCGGTGTATTTAATGAAGTAAATTTCCACTGATATTAATTTAAATGATATGATACAGGATGAAATGGTCAGGATGATTCATGGTATGCCAATATCTAATTCACAACTGGGGAAAACATGAAAAAACCCATGTCAAATTGGCCGGCCACGGGATTTGAACCTTGGACCTCCCGAATGCGAGACCAAGATGTTACCATCTCGGCCACCTCACCGTAGGTGATAGTATGCTGACCACATGCCCCTCAATCCCGCCATCTGCCTACATTAGACGATAATGGCCGGATGGTAGGCCTAGCCACTTAAGGGATTCAGCGTCATGGAGTTCAGTTTAGAGTTAGAACTTCATAAAAGTTTTACAAATTATGAAAGTCGGTACTGAGATGAGTCTTGGATGGTTGCCTGCCGGAAATCGCGTTAACAGTAATCCATTGTTGTACTGAAAAATTTGGGTAGGGCTGATTTATTGAACTGGGCTCATTATCATTCCTTTGAACTTGCATAGCCTACTGTTAGAAAAATTTCAATGTGTATTTTTTTTTTTTTTATTAACGATTAACATACCTTAACTTTCACATATACGTATTATATCTACAGCTTTTCTCTAAACTTTTTGGATTCAGGGTAGAGGGCCCATTAAATTATCTCTCATGGTAAAAATGCGTGATATTTTAAGAAAATACACATCTCTACGACCTTTCCTCTGGATTACTTGTAACATCAATTACAATATACGTCAGTCGAACTCCCGCTGTTTCCAGATGAAACTTTCTGTATACGTGCTCATACTCATGTATCATACATTCTAATTCGTAGGATTTAGTTACGCAGCATGAAGGTCTTTTCAAATTGCTCCAGCCTCAACTTCCTCTCCGACTAAGTTTCCCTATTCAATCAAATTCAAGCCAAGAAGTTACTAACAATGGTGAATCTTCTGCTTCAAAGGAGACTTTCTACGTGCAGATGCTTAAGTAGAGGGTTTCTGCTCGAATAGGTTAAATCACAATCGACCAAACTAATTAAAAGTAATTAAAAGCACATAAAATAAAAAATTGAAGCACGAAAAAAAAGTTTTTTCATGATACGTAGTGGTTGGCTACATGTAAGCTATACTTTCCTTTTAAAAATCTTATACATGTAACGAATTTTTATATGAAGTTTTAACTCACAGTAGGCATACATAGCCTGTAGAGGTATAGTCGAGTTGAAGTCGACCAACGATAGAGTTGAAGTCGACAGAGGTATAACGAAAGCTTACCTGAAAACAGAAAAAATCCTCGATTAAAACACAATTTCACAAAGTTTTATCTTAAAAAAATATTTTAATAATTGTAAATATTTTAGTACCTTACTTATTGGTTATTATTATATATAAAAGTTCATATTTAATGTTCATAGTTGCTTACTTTCTCGTTAAAAATAATGTGGTAGTACGGTATTATGTTACTTTGACTTTTTGTCTTTCAACTAAGATATACTGGGAATAAGGTGAACCTTTCGATTATATTAGGCTTAGACCTTGCATCTATTTCGATTATTCATGTGATTATAAAATATACCATTCCACACACATTACTTTATTGAGAGAACATAAGTTTACTCTTCATTTACCGCAATCCGTGTTTGGTTTAGAGTTCACCCACTTTTGCAAAGAAAGTTCTTGATGTCAGGCGAGAGCAGGACGTGTAAAGACTAAAGCCTGAAAAACAAGGGTGAAAAGTGTAGTGCGAAGAACTGTGCGTTTCTCATCATTTTTATATCTTCTCACTGGTTTTTGCATATTAAGGACTGTAATTGTGTTTGTGACAAAGGATGCAAGAAACACTTCACAGCCAAGAGAAAAGAAACATTTAATTAAATATACATACATTTAAAATTATACAAAACATTTAATTAATCGTACATAGGCTACTAATTGAAAATGTAATACTTTTATTAAAATTAAAATTAGTCAAACATTAAAAACACTTTTTGCTCCACTTACATTATTTATGTAGAACCGGTTTCCAGGGAAGAAGCTCCCTCATCCTCAGCTGATGGGAGAGCTTCTTCCCTGGAAACCGGTTCTACATAAATAATGTAAGTGGAGCAAAAAGTGTTTTTAATGTTTGACTAATTTTAATTTTAATTGAACATGCTCTACTGTATAAAAGACTTCATACTGATTTTAATGTAATACTTTTAGTTTGTCTAGGGGTATAGCCTACGGCTCAGGGACCCTGGGTAATTTCACATTGGTCAATAAAATAAATAAATAAATAAATAAATAAAGTTCACCCAATTCTTTGCAAGAAACAGTTCGTCTGCTCAATATACAGAAAAGAGGTATAATTATGTAAATAAAAAGCTCAACAATTGGCGGGAGCGCACAAGCTTTCAATGGTTCTCAATAACTTCTAGATCTAGGCCTACGTGATATCGTTTATACTTTGTCATGCGGAATTGTATAACAGTTTTTTTCCTTCCTTTGTTCACGTTCTGCGTTTGACTTCTGCAGATCTGGAACCAACTGTATTATCGATCGTATACTCTGTTCCATTTTCTTTTAAAGTTATCATTTCAACACTTTACATTTTGTTTTAAAACCTTGACTAATCAGAGAGGACTAAGAAAACCTTTTCACATATAATAGAAGTGTGAGTTTCATAAGAAACACAAAGAAGGGTAAGACTATATAAGAATATATTTTTAAAAGGTGTAAAAAAAAGTTTGTTTCTAAGATCGCAACTTTTAACTAGAACTATTGGCTACCCCTGTTCAAGACTGAAGAAGAATAGACAAAAAACGAGAGAAACTTTAAAGTAGGAAAGTACGTAAATATTGGTTGT
Organism: Ectobius pallidus; assembly: GCA_964059195.1. Taxonomy (NCBI): domain Eukaryota; kingdom Metazoa; phylum Arthropoda; class Insecta; order Blattodea; family Ectobiidae; genus Ectobius; species Ectobius pallidus. Next base: position 139,457,866 of record CAXKWD010000007.1, read on the forward strand.
TATCTACAAGGAATTTATATGCTGACAACCCATTTACTTACTCATTGAAAGATAACAAATAATGTTCACAAGATCAACTCAATTGCTAGTTTACAAAAAAAAGTTTGTTTTCAACACAACTCGGAAAAATGAAACAGGAACATATTTTAACGAGCACGTTACCCTATTTGCTCGTGAGTCAAGCTTAGAAGATAAGGATTGGCAATACAGAACAGCATAACCATAATCTAGAATAGCTGTACTCCAAGATCTAGGCCACGTACAGTACTTACATCCATACATCCAGACCTTATATACATCCATCCCGTTGCTATCCCTACAGCTTCAAAACATGAAAGAAAAATAAAAATAAAAACACAGGTAACAGAAAAATGAAATAGCGTATGATGGGTGATAAGGGCGTGCTTTGAGAAAAGAGAGAAAAAACAAATCCACTGCAGTATAACAGGGAGAGAAAAAGGAACAAAGCATAACACAGTGTTATGCTCTTGAAGGAAAAAGGAGAGAAAAAAAGAGGAAATGCTATAAAATAAGGAAACTGTGTGTGTGTGTGTGTGTATGCGTGCAGAACACATGTTATGTTAGCAGAGATCTTCTTTCTCAGTGATATTGTAGCTGGGTTGTATTGGACAGGCAGAGAACACTTACTTTGATTCGTAGTGGTCATTGAAACCTGTATGGATGTATGTGTGTGCGTGCACGTTTGAGTCGACCTTCCTGTAATGTAGGTCTTAATATCAAAGAACCATTCATTTCTCTTAATGCTTTGAACAACATTTCTTCTGGCCTTCCTTCTCTTGCAGCCTCGCCCAGCAGAAATAATATGAGGGGGATTTTTTCTTTCTTTTAACTTTGATAGGAACTGAACCCGGAACCAAGTAATTTAAGTGTAAAGTACGTCCTCCCTCACTAAGCTACTCCCGGGAACTATCTAAATTTGCGTTTATCTTCCTTCTTTAAAATGTATGTGTGTTACAGACTTTTTCCCGGCTTTTTTAATATGATTAAAGGGTACCAATCAAATTACAGAGCTAAAGTTTTAAATAGAACTAACATTTTTTAACATTCTGACTGGCTCCATTGCAGCTTTTTTAATATGACTGAATGGTAAACTGTCAAATTGCAAAATTTACGTTTCATTAATAATTTACTGGAATTTTGTAAACCGCCTGGGCAATCTGTAAAACGATCGAATTCACAATTTGCCTGCGATACATGCATATTTCGGGATCTTACTGTGAATTAAAGCCTCGTCTGTAGTCATTATACAATAAGCAGAAACTTCTTATATCGCACATGCAGAGATGCCAACTTTTTAAGTGAGTTATCCGTAATCCTATAGTACAGCGTTTCTCAACATATGGTCCGCTGGTCCGCGGTGGTCCACTGATGGTCCGCGAAGATGGTGCAGATAGTCCGCAGACATAATTAAAAAATATAAAGCAAGTGGAAAGTAAAGAAGTAAATTTTTTAGATATTTCGTTGTAATGACCTATAATTAAAACCCCAAATATTAAGAATATAGGCCTTCTTTTAAAAATGGGATGTAAAATTAAGGGTCCGTAAATTCTTTTAGGCATTTTAGAGGTCCTCGGGTTCAAAAAGGTTGAGAAACGCTGCTATAGTATATCCCACCTTCCCCACCTTCATCCGGCTTTTCCAAAAATTCAGATCCAAAATATATTAATAATATATGTTTTATGTTTCTTCAAATCTATTAATTTTGTACAATTATCTTGACCACCAGGAGCTACAGGAAATCACATGTGCACACACTGCAGAACACGTGGTTTTCACTAACACGCGAAGTAACTAAACATGGCCACTCCTTATTGTAACATACGCGATATTTTTATAACACTTCTGTGTTTTTCCTAGTGGATGCAATTCGAGAACTAACATGCTTCATTTTTAATCAGTCAACTGAAATTACAATGATCGAAATCACAGTCACTGTGAAGTTGGAATGTCAAAAAGATAACGACAATTAAAAGAACGGAAATTCGATACCAGACACAGAGAAAGCTAAGGTTATATACATAAAGGAGAAAGCCCTAGAGAAGGAAGAAGGAAATAACGATAACTAAAAAACTACCAGCTGACTAACAAGTAAGTTTTACCACTAGAGTCTCTGCTGTTATAATTCCACTCTCTAAAACATGATGGAAATGAGTATTTCGTTCGCTTAGATCAGCGTTTGTCAACCTTTTTGAACCCGAGGACCTCTAAAATGTCTAAAAAAAATTTCAGACCCCTAATTTTACATCCCATTTTTAAAAGTAGGATATATGTAGGTCTATATCTTTAATATTTGGGGTATTAATTATAGGACATTATAACGAAATAATTCTAAATACATTTTTGTAATTCGACGGAAACACAGTTATTGAATTGGAAGTAAATTATTGACAGTAAAATTATATTTTTAACAGACTTTAATATTTATTACCAATTTGATAATATAATTAGGAATTATAACACAGGTTTACCGGTATCAGACACTCGGGCACCTAAAACAATAAAACCCTTGTTAAGAGAGCGCCTCTAATAACAAATTCCGACAAAGTCTTATTTTTCAGGGTTTTGAATGAAAGAGGGAGCCATAGACGTCAGTGCATAAGGGGTTTCAAACTGTGGTTCGTAACTGCATAAGTAAGGAAACTTGCAATAGAACCTGTATTTTCGAAGATTTTTAAAAACTTTGACATCTAGTGTCATTTTATGTGAAAACTTTTACTTATTTACTTGCTTTATGATATTTTTTAATTATGTCTGCGGACCATCTGCAAAAGGTGGTCCGCGGACCATAGGTTGAAACGCTGGTTTAGATAATGAACATTGAAAAGCCTTGACAATTTGGTTTTAAGATTTTCTTTTTCGCAATAATTTAAGTTTTCCCATTGGCCGTTATTCCGTAGTAATGAGTAGAAAACCGTAATAATTACAATCCATATGCACATGTATTATAATGAAGTGTATACGAAATTTCGAAGCGATCCTCTTTAACATAAGGTAATTATGTTTCCAGGTGCCATTCTGAACTCTGAAAGGAATACCTTATTAAAGCATGACGTAGTTACCGGCTGATTTAATATCTCCGGAATCACATAGACGTGTGTATAGCTGTTGACCGAAGCTTTGCTCCCATTAGGAAAGCTTATTGCCGGAGCAAGTACACTGTTAAATGCAAATACCGAAGGCAAATACCCACTTCCCTTATAATTACCTCCTCCTCCGTATCTCTCTGGGCATTATAAGGTGTTTCTCTAAGAATTCTCACCACTAGCCATGCAAACTCATTTCAACTTCTGGTTAATGATCCCTCAAGTGAGTGTGTGTGTTTCATGAAAGCGAAGTAGTTTCTGGAAATAACGGGCCAGGGCCTGCGAGCAAAGTACTACAGGCTAATACGACTATAAGTTAGTATGACTTATAAAATATGCTACACAATAATGAGGGTATATGAGGGTCGTCTAGAAAGTAAAGAACGATTTGGCATAACTAAATAATAACGTAAGGTATCAACAAAAAACTTTATTTACAAAGATAGAACCTTAATCTATTTCTCAACGTAATCACCATTGCTGTCAAGGTATTTATTATCCCTTACTATTTCTTTAATAATTCAAAAATTAATGTTTACAATCAAATTTAATAACCTCTGGCAATGATAGACTTGAGTAGGTATAGAATGCTCCACCCTCGTTAATTCTAACTATTGCAAATCGTATTATTTTCCTATCGCAATTACAGGAAACAGTAATTATTCTCCTGAGAAGCCGGAAAACGGAAAGTATCAATCCGTAGGCTACATTGTTTTAGGATCTCACAGCAACGAGTATCACAGTAACGATTACATTGTTTTCTAGTTTCACAGTGATCGCTACATTTTTCGAGTCTCACAGCCAATTAGTTTTTAAGAGTTTCTTTTAAGCAGCAAGATAAAATGAGACGTAAGAAATCAGATAGAATCCTGTGAAAACAATTTCAAAGGTATCTATATTTAAGAATGAACCCTTAAAAAAACAAAAATTACTTATGTATAAACATATTTTCTTTAGAAAAACAGAAGTGACAGTTTATATGTGACTATTCCATATTCATACGCCTCGTATTCGACATTGATTGACCAATGACGTTTAGCAATGACTTGGAAAAAGACCAATCACGATCGTTTATCTTAGCCGATAACATATTTCCTAGGGTCGCAAGGAAGCAAACTTATCTGATAAAACGTCAGCTCGTTACTGGATAAGTAAGGCATCAAGTGCAGTGATCAATACGTCACTTGCTGCCAGTGAACAGAATAAGAACACATTTTATACCACAACAATTCATTCATTCATTCATTTATTCATAGTGTTCTGCCCAGGGGCAGGTCTTTCACTGCAAACACAAGCATTCTCCACTCTTCCCTTCTCTCAGCCTTCCATTTTGTGTCTACATATAGTCTATCTACTTTAATGTTGACTATCAACCGGTATCTTCTTCTGCCTCGAACCCTCTTCCCATTTATCATCCCTTCTATGGCATCCTTCAGCAGACAATTTTTCTTAGGCAATGTCCCATCCAATTTATTTTCATCTTTCTGATGATTTCCAATAAAACACTTCTTCCTCCCATTCTGTCTAGCATATCTTTATTTTTAACTTTATCTGTCCGTAGTATTCCCTCCAATCTTCTCCATATCCACATCTAACTTGTTTTAAATTTAAATAATATATATGCCCATTGATTAAAAATAGAATTTCGATTCAGTGCAAGTCAGTTCGTGTGCTTTCATAGCGCTCTGATGTAAGTAACTACAACGGCGCTGTTCATCTTGTGGTACGCATTATTGGTACCATTGGGAACTAGAGTTCATTCATTTAGTATGCCGTGATAGAGTATTCGCAAAAAAGTGATGAAATAATTATTTACATAAATTTTATTCATGGTATACTCTTAATAATTCTTATTCGAGATTACGGGTTTCATCAGACGAATTTGCTCAAACTTCGTTTTCGCGAATATACAGAAAAACTCGTAATCCTTCCATGATAATCTGTATTAAAGCGACGAATGCAGAAAATGGAAAGTACAGAGAAATACAAATTTCTGAAATATAGAAAAAAATATCATACATCTATCAAGTATTAGTAGCCACTGACATCGAAATATTTCCATACTATGAAACTCTTCATAATAGGGCAACTTACTTAATTTTTGGTAAAATTTTAACAAATTTCAACAGGTAAAACTATTGACAACCTATATCATTACAGGCTACACAAAAAGCAACTGACTTTATGGCTAGATTCCTTCTTGGAGGAATAAGGGTTGTAAGTTGTTTTATTGCAAATGCAAATTTCAAAACATGGTAGGAGGAAAATAAGATATTTTCACATATTTTATATTTTATTTTCACCTCTTTGTAAAATCCCTATATTGAATGAATGTGTATTTCAATTGCAGCAATGCGCAGATTACCTGTTCAATACGTCATTAGAATGGCGAGTGTTTAAGCGAAGTGGAAATCCCGCACACATTGTGTCATGACAGTGACATGTGATAATTAATATGACTGATGATGGCCCCTGCGTGATGGATGCCAGCCCGAACGAACGGGTGATCCAGATGTCGGTGCTAGCTATCAGTGATTCTCTTAAATCATCTTCAGTGCTAGAAATTCTACTTTGAATTAATGTTGCCACTTTTTAGCATTAAAATATTTTAAATTACAAGCTACCTGAAAAAGTTTACGAAAATACATCTATACAGCCATGAAGAAAATTTAGGGAAAGTATAAAAACCGAGTGCTTAGAGGGTATTCGAGTATTCAAGAGTAATCTGAGGGTTTTCGAAAACAGGGTGATTAGGAAAACATTTGGACCTAGGAGAGATGAAAATAGGGAATGGAGAAACCTGCATAACGAAGAGCTTCATAACCTGTACTAGTCGCCGGATATAATAAGGGTAATTAAGCCACGGGGATGAAATAGGCTGGACGTGTTGCACACATGGGGGAGGAAAGGCATCTGAAAAGTATTGACTGGGAGACCCGAAGGGAAAATACCACTTTGAAGACCTGGACGTAGGTGGGAGGACAATATTAGGAGATATTTAATAAAAGTAGGATTTGAGAGGGATGGTTGGATGGAGTTAGCACAGAAGAGGGTTGAATGGCGGGCTCAAGTAAGCGTGGCAATGAACCTTCGGGTTCCATAAAATAGATGATATTCCTTTAGCTTGCTTAGGAATTGTCTATTGCCATTGAGTAAGTAAGAAGTATAAACAACCGAACTTATGACAGAACTGCCACAAAGTCGGGCGCTTGTGACTAATCTTCGGACTTGTGTAAGAGATATGAAAAGGCTGGAGGTCGTAACGGAATTGATTCGCGTGTGTTAAAGACCGGAGAAACATTACTTGCTGTTAAAGACATAAACAAGGTTAATGATAAAACCATTATTGCATGTCGAGCCTTTAGTATCAAGGACAAGGGTCAACATCAAATAATAAATAAATAAATAAATAAAGCAATAAATAAGACAAACGAAATATCTGTTTACTGAGCTGGATAAATAATACCACTTGAAAGGAATTTCATGTAAAAGCGAGGTCGCGTACAAGATATCTAGGGAGCAGCAGAGGGTTTGAACCATTCCAGGATACGTAAGGAATTCTACAAGAGTTCACCGATGCTCTAGAATAGAAAACATTTCAGTCAACTCCTTATCGAAGAAAGCAGCTAAGTCAATGGAGCGTTCTGTTCGCCATTTGTCTGAAGGCTGACACATTAAAGTGGATTTGTTGTTGCTAGAGCATTCAAGATCTATGACAACCTTAAAGGGTATAGACTGTTTGCTCAAACTGAGCAGAATGGAATAGGTTAATTCACTGATGCACTACTTTGCAAGGCACTGGAAATATTAAACTTTTATACAGATTTTGCTCACGTCAAACAACTAGTTTCTACTCCCACCGATCATGTTCCACGTTCGCTAACCCCAGTGTCAGTGTATTTAGACAGTACACTATATATTCTTCTAACGTTGCATCGACGGTCAATATTACACCTGGGATAGTAGAAGGACGCACTATTAATATTTTATTATTCACTAGCACAGCGGATAGAACTATTTAACAGAATGCACGACACCAGGCTGAACAATCTGTAGAAAAGGGAGAAGCCTGGCAGTGTTACATCTAACTCTTTAATGAGGGCCGAATGGACAGTTAGATAACTCGGGGGAATGTTATTTTCATAACTTAGTTCCAAGAATTGAGGCGTTCATACTTTTGTAAACACTATACATAATGGAGAGGGTACTTTGTAAATCCTGTGAACATTGGGAAACTTCCATGACTCCGTGGCGCTACGTCCCTGAAGCAACTAGAACTACCATCCAACCGTTGCATTATCCACCATGGGTAGATAAGAAGATTGGGGACTCACGGCCGTTAATGATGGTTTCCGTGACCGAAGCCGCTACTTCTTTATCAAGTAGCTCCTCCGTTTTTATCACGAGGCTGAGTGCACCCCGTTCCAGACCTCCCTACCTCATAAAAAACTGAAAAGTTAGCAGTGATCGAACCCGGGCCTGCGGATCCGTAGCCAATGGCGCTAACCATGAGATCACACAGGCGGTCAGGCCATAAGAGCCTTCGGCCGGTTGAAGACTACCAGAGAATTCTACGAAGATACAATAGATTACTTCACTTTATATTCTGCACCAAAATAAACGATAGCCGTGAACGATGCCTTCACGAAACTGTAGCATCTTGGGTTTTATAAAGTTACGATATAAGTCCATTTTGTACGAATTATACTTTATGAGATATTCTGATATTATTTCCTTCCTTAGCAATAATGTGCAGTGAATGAAATTGTGATGAGAAAAAGAAAGACATTTCTGGCAAGCGCACAAAAGAAATAAGACTGGTATTATTAGAAAGGATTGTAATTCTCTAAGAAAAGAAGGGGTTGGGTGGGTCTGAGCTATCTTCTAGTATTTATGTAACTAGGAGACAGAGGTCCATTGGAGCGATGCACGCAAGGAAAGAGTATTGCCGCTTCAGCGTTTCAATCGTCCCAGCCCTTCACACTAATACTAATGTACACCCTCTCTTGAGAGATCTCTGAAATCTTTATTTTACTCAACCCAGTAGAGATGCAATCCATTTTCCTTCTCTGCATACAAGGAAATAGTCTAAATGAAAAAGTCAGAGCTATGAGGGACGTCAAAAATAAATGCATCTTATATCGAAAAGTTTCCAGTTTTTAGATATTTGCATTGTATTCTTCAGCCTAAATATCCCGGGCAGGAATCCAACCCGGGTTATCAGACTGGTACGTTGAGAGAAAACGCTGATGCATATATAATGTTGTAAAAATACAACCCTCAAAGGGTAATTTTTTATTGAATTAAGTTTCACCAAGTCTTCATTGGAATTGATATGTCTTTAATTTTATCCTCCGCAATATAATGAAGTTATGTGTAATTTATAATGACTGTTAATAACTTAAGTAGTTTTGAACTGTTTTAATGACCTGTCGAGTTTCATTCTCAGTGATCCAAAGTAAATTTTCTGTATTTTTTTATTTTTTTTATTATTTATTTAACAAAAGGTCCCAACGAGCCAATTGCTCACATTAAGGGACAGTATTACAAATGATGAAAAACTTCAAAAGTTATTATAGTAAAATTGTTACAACAGTTTACATAAATACAGCAATTACAATAGAAATATTATTCACTTAATCATTTGATAGAAAAATCTTCAACTTTTTTTGAAATTATTTAAGTTTTTTATAGATCTTATTTCCTGTGGAATTCCATTAAAAAGAGTTGCAAGATAATTTTTCAATCCCCTTAGTCCATAAGTAACCAATTGAGAATGCGTGACGAAAATATTTGATGTGTTTCTCGTGCCATAAGAATGCACATTTTCAAGAAAACTTAATACAATGTTATTATGAACATGTCTGTTTACTACTTTATATATAAAGATTGCCGCACTATACTTTATGACTGATTCTAATGGAAGAATTCCTGATTGCTCATATAATACTTTAACTGGTGTTAGGTAATGACAGCCTAAAAGATTTCTTACAGCCCTATTTTGAAGAATTTTTTTTCTTATGCAAATATCTCTTTTTTGAACGTCCCCATACAAATACCATATAAAAAGATAAAATGAGGAAACGTTGCATACGGTTTTAATCATAGACGTACCGAGGGGGGGTTTTGGGGGTTTGAACCCCCCCCCATTGATTAAAAAAAGGAAAATTGTATAATTTTTTTAAGTCTGCCCACAAATTACTTAATACAAGTATAAAGCGTGGGAAGCTTAAAACTCGTTATTTTGCGTCTTAATTTTTAAAATTTTCCGGGGGAGGCTTAAAACTCGTTATTTTGCGTCTTGATTTTTAAAATTTTCCGGGGAGCAACCCCCGGAAGCTTAAAACTCGTTATTTTGCATCTTAATTTTTAAAATTTTCCGGGGGAGGACCCCCGGACCCCCTCTCCCTGGGGGGTATGGAATACCCCACGGATGTTATAACCCCCCCATATGGTCGGCCTGGTTACGCTTATGGTTTTAATGCAAAAACACTTTCTATATTTTAACTTTGAGAATTTCATGATTGTGTCTTTAATGCTAGTCTAACAATACGACATAAATTGATGATGATAATGATGATAATAATAATAATAATAATAATAATAATAATAATAATAATAATAATAATAATAATGATAATAATACTGGCTACTCCAATATTGTTTCAGCATAAGAAAAACCATTTTCAGATTTATAGCTAAGCTTCATTCTGAGGGTCACATTCAGGTTAAAACTACAACAGGAGAAATAGCTTGCAAGTGATAAACCAGCGAACTCTTTAAAGCCCTGTCAAATTTGGTTAAAATCGGCTTAGCAGTTCACACATTATCGAAAGAGGTCACACACAAACACAAGTGTTCGATAACGTCCGAGAGAGGGAACGTGTCCGTGTGTTTTATGTGTTCCCGAATCCTTAAAGCCGATAATGGGCGATGGGTCGAGAAAGGAGAGACATCTAATCCGAAGTGGCGAGAGATAAACAGTTTGAGAGCCAGAGGCATCAGCACCTTCCGATCAGACTACCTGACACAGACAAATGCACGTGTGTATTTCAATTTATTTTAAGGGACAAGATAAAACTGATACGTTAATACCGTGTTGACAGATTCGTGCGACATAATTTATTAAACAATCTCCATTATTACTAGTGTGGGTTGATACCTTGTTAAATACGCAACATTCTTAGCTCTTAAAAAAGAATTAATGTAAATTATGAAACCTAATGTATGTTTACTTTTGTATTCAAATAAAAATAAATCTTATGTGAAATTCACATAACTTCCTCTGCCTCTCGGAGCCGTTTTCCAGAAAATCGCTACAATCGAAATTTTATTAATGTAAAGTCCCCTTAAAAATAAGAGAAAGTCGTCGCCAATCTTCGTGTCACATCCCCTAAAGGTACCTAACCCAAACACAAAATTTTTGTTTTCGTACGATTATCCGTTACTAAAGGCCGTATTGCAAAAAGCGCGTATTTAGAATGGGTGGCTTATAACTACCCTTCAGATATTTTTTTCTAAAAAATGTTTCAAATAAAAGTTTTAGCTCTTAGTATAAGAAACCCATGTGCAAATTTTAAAGCAAATCGTTAGAGCCGTTTTCGAGAAAATCGCGATAACGAACATTTCTTTATGTCAAGTCCCCTTAAAATAAGAGAAACTTGTCGCCAATCTTCGGGTCACATCTTCAGAAAGTACCTGACCCAAATACTAAATTTTGTTTTCATACAATTTTCCGTTCTGGAGCTAGACTGTTCAGACATCCACAAAGACACACTAACACACAGACACACACACAGACATGTTTATGAAAATAGTATTTTTGGGCCAAGGGGACATCAAAACGTGTATTTATGTTAAAATCTCAACTTCGAATTATGGGGTCCAAAACTTCTTCTATAGTACCCATGGTACGGGCAGAGGAAGTAAAAATAGCCGAACTTGCTTATACTCAAGTTTAATAACATGTTATTATTAATCCCTTGGTTTTACTGCAAAAGTATGTTTATCAAAACCTTTAGGGCCTGTATTACTACCTCCCGTCAAATCCTCCCGATATTTAACTTCCAGAAAAGCTTAACTGGAAGATGTCCATATATTTTTTGTCGGCAGGTCGAAGTACGCAATTCTTGGTCAACTACCAGATAAGTCCTCTACCACGAAGATAAATATTTTATCGGGAGATCCCTTCGTCTATTGATATAATTTAATTTGTCTTTCATTTAATGTACAATACTCAACATTGTGAGAATTGAAAATATGTTCACAAAAAATAAACATGTGGGTAAATATTAATGTCAGTAAAATGAGTCAGGCGAGAAAATGATATTGCCACGCCCAGGGTGATGCATAACATTCGATATTTATTTACGTAGATTTCACTCTCCATTATTTATCTACGGTAATTATTTCTATAGCTAGCTCGTCTAACTGATTGTCAAAGCCCAGTATATAGCAGCTTCCAAAGTACTGTGGAAACAATATTGTTGTAATGAGAACTGACCGGAGACTTTAAAGTGGCGTCCCCCATTGTTTCTGGGGACTAAAAAAAATAATATATTGAACTTTTTTGAAATTTTGCATCTTTTCAATGCTAAAAGTATAAGTGTGCCAAATTTCAAGTTTCTGTGTGGCTTTATATTATAGGGGTAAACGGCCGTTATTGGTCAATATCCGAGACACTGCTAAACGTTATTGGTGAATATCAAATATGTGGGGAATGAACCGAATTAAGGCTTAATTTATTTGAATACTAAATTATAGCCTAAAGCACCGTAAGCGTAAATTTAGTTATGATAATTATTAATTACATATATTTATAGGACGACCAGCGATTGTAATGGGCATGAGAATACATATTCGTACCGTACATACCGACAATATGTGGTATGACGCGCTAGTAATTGGATTGAGGAATATTTGCACGGCGGCTCGAACACTTGCAGAATTTGCTGACGCAGGGAGGAGAGAGAGCAACGATAGGAAAAGGAGGAGGGGTAGGCGGAATAACGCATGATTAGATCGGAAATGGAGAGATTGGCGGCAGAAATGGTGGATATCCTAGTTCGGACAGATTCATCCACCGCAAATCCCTGCAGACTGTTTCTGCACTTCATCTCTCTCTGCTGGAACGACATCATAGGTTAAGGCGCTATGTAATGTCCTTAAGACGGAAAATCAAAGATGACATTTCTTAGAAGTCCTTTGATGTAATTTTTGGTGCACAAACTCGGATTATGCCGTTCCACTAAATGCATGTCCATCCCGAGTTCTCATAGTCTATTGGGATTATGGAATGAAGAAAAACAGGCACGATAAAATTATTTTTGTTCGACCATTTTCTGCAATACGCTTATTACATTTGACGTAACGAATACAAGGGGGCGGATTTCTATGACCTAAAAAATAGGATATATGCATGCATTTATGACCTAAAAACATTAAAATTTGACAAAAAAATTTTAATGATGACTTTACCACTTACACATTGTGTATATTTTTTTAAGTTTAATTACAACACATTTTATTAAAATATAGTCTTGATTAAATATGTCTTGATTATTTAAAATATCTGTAAATTCTCAAAAAGTATCATTTTAACGCAAAATCTGCTAAATATATGAAACTTCAAAATTTCTTTAATAAGCACACAAATATGCCAAAAAATGACCTAAATATGCATATTCATACTAAATATGCTACAACAGTTGAAAATTTTCCTAAATATTCAGTTATATGCACAATAAAAGCTGTTCCATTTTCACCAGGATGCTTGGAATCGGGTTTAAATTAGTCGGAAACCTGAAATAATGCAAAGGGGGAAAAATATGACATGTCATAGAAATCCGCCCCATGTTATAATATTTCATGGGACGATTATCTAAAACTCAGGAATCCTCAACCTCCAGTAGACGTAAGGCCTTCCATGACCTAGGTAAGAGTGAGAAATAGGGGACCATCACAACGTTCCAGTTGGAATCCAAATGTGAGGTGTTACCTCCCCATGCAAGTTTATGGACTAGCGCCTTTGTGTAGCCTGGATACTTCACGCAGTACACCCGTGTCGGAGAAGTGTTCGGTCCTGTACGGCGCTTCCCTTCGTATAGTGGAGTTCATGCGAACAGCTTTGAGAAAAGCAACTTTTAGTAGATTTTTGTCCAATCAGTCAATTTTTCCTGTAACAGCATAAAATCTCCAGGGGCATGGCCGCCACTGATTTCTAACATTTGGAGAAAAAAAAAAGCAAAACAAAAGAACTTCTTTGTAACATAACACTAGAGTTATGAATAAAAAAAAATAATTCTAACTAAGAACTAATAATATTCAGGACGTATATAAAACCTGAAAAGTGGGTACAGAATTCCAGGGTGGAGCATAGCGCTGCTATAATTAGGGGGCGGAATTCTATGACCTAAATAATATGATTTTGAATGCATTTATGACCTGAAAAACATTAAAATATGACTTAACCACTTACACATTGTGTATATTTTTTTAAGTTTCATTACAATACATTTTATTAAAATGTAGTGTTAATTATTATTTTAAATATCTGTAAATTCTCAAAAAGTATCATTTTAATGCAAAATCTGCAAAATATGATATGAAACTTCAAAATTTCTTTAATATGCACACAAATATGCAAAAAATATTACCTAAATATGCATATTCATACTAAATATGCTACAATAGTTGAAAATTCCCTAAATATACAGTTATATGCACAATAAAAGCTGTTCCATTTTCATCAGGATGGTTGGAATCGGGGTTAAATTAGTCGGAAACCTGAAATAATGCAAAGGGGTAAAATATGACATGTCATAGAAATCCACCCCTATTCATTACAATGCAGATCTTTATTATAACACTGGGATATTACCGAACACAGAAAGATCTTGAAACCATGTCAGCAGCAAATAAAACTGTTTAATAAACAACCTGTATTTAAAATAAAATAAAATAAAATAAAATTTTTTCGTCCTAATTTTAATATTATACTAGATTGAGTTCGTTTCGTGTTGTAAACATCCGGTGGTTTAAAGAAAACGGCCAAGAAGAAGATTCGGCTTCACCGCACTCCAACAGCTGTCATCTGTCGCAGAAGACAAGTACTACGAGAGCTTGCTAACAGCTTATTGCAAAGTTCAACCGTTTTCGTTTGTTTGTTGAATCTAAAATATTTCCTCGTCCCATAAGAATTCACGTCATTATAGCCTCGTTGCATAATGTCATATAGTGTCTGTTCAATACAAATTCAACAAATTTGAGGTTTTGCAGATAAGTAGATAAGTACCCTACAGTAATACGGTTGTGATTACTGCAAATATAGAACGAAAGGGAATATTAACCTAGCATAATCATACATTTTCAGTCTGCTTACTACCGTTACTAGGGGATGACGAAAATGTTGTTAGCCATTGGGGTAAAAAAATCCTATTTTTGGATATTAATGAAAAAGTCCAGCATTCTCTTAAGTGCAACTCTGTAAAAAATTTGTCATTTGGGCGCATGGAAAGGTGTTCCTGATTCCATAGTATGAGTACCTTGCGCTTCAAATTGCCAGTATAAGATGACTTTAATCGCTCACGTTCGTAGCTTCAATTTTCACATTATTGAGTCAAATTAAAAATCTATCTTCTCACACACAAAATTAAAATTGCTATCATTTTTTTTTTACAAAGCACTTCACAATGTGTGCAATAAACTTAGTAATGAGATGCTTTATAGGTTTTAGTTTTTCATATATCTAGCATTATCTTAAGTAAATTCTTTTAACAAAATCAATTTCTTAGATAAAATATTTTAAAATAGAAAAAGTATAAATAAGATTTTAAAAAATCTGTCAGTAATTTTCTAAGCAATTACTCAAGAATATGACTTAAGAATTTAGGTTCATATGTTAATATTTTTCGGAGGATATCATTTTACTTAAAAATCAATTAAATTAATAAATATAAGAAACAAATATACGTTTTGAAACTGAAATTGCAAACTGTAATTTCTGTTCAGGTTTCAGTTAAGTGTGTTAAATGTCACGTTTACAATAGAACTAGTTGAGCAAATCGCTCACAACACTTCGGGCATCCCTTAACGACAGTCGTTACATTTATACTTTGAAAATGACAAAATTTCACTTTCACGAGATTGTGTCACAGACATGGCCTTTTAAGAAGGAAAATATACAGTAGAGCCTCGGTAATTCGAGCCCCGGTATTTCGAGGTTCCGTGTATTTCGAGCTGGTCTTAAGAATATTAAAATTTTCCATAAAACTAGAGTAAAATCCCGTTTTTATACGGTGTCCGCTTGTAAGTTTTACGCACTTTCGAATGTGTTACATTTTGAGCTTTCTTTCAATTTTTCCATGTACAAAATGCAGGTAAAACTGTCCCACTTAGGGTTTTCGTTCATAATACACAGAAATAACCTTGGCTTCAGACTGCCAATGCATTTCTATTACAGATTGACAGAAAACGAGGTTCGATCTTTCTTTGTCGGGACCTCGTGTCAATCAATTGTACAGTGCATACCATCCTTTCAGAAAAGAATAATTTATTGTTTCAGCAATCCCTACTCAGCTACAATGGTAATTAAAAGTGTTTTCCTAGTAGCGCCGCTTTCCCGTTCCACTCCATTAAGGGTCAGACAATGACTTAATCCTCAAACGATGACGATGTAGAAAATTGAAAATGTTTGCCAATATACATACAGGTGTTACACAGGTATGTAGGCCTACTATATGTTTAATTATTCATCTTTTAAACCATTATTATGCTCATTAAACATTTATTTATGATTTACCCATTGATTTAGTGATATTTCCGTATTATCCGAGTTTTTTGTAATTCGAGGTAGCCTCAGCCCCAATTAGCTCGAATTATCGGGGTTCTACTGTATCATGAAATTAATTTTACGATTTCTTGTTTTCTGGCTTATCGCACTTTTCTGCATAAAGCAACATCGCAAGAATTTAATTCAGTGTTCTCTCTACAAATTCCAGTCAAAGGGAATAAGGAATTCCGTCTGAATCAGCTGGGATTTTGTTTACCATTAGAGACTGTAACTTCGGCTTATATTCGCGATGCGAAATTCTTTATAACCGAGGTTGCAAGTCACAAATTACTTGAAATATTTGCCATTGGTGGAGTTAATCAGGGAAACTGCCAGCCGAGAGATTACTTTCTTCCTCAGCCCTTACTCCAGTAAGTGGATATTAAAAATAGCAGGAATTCCTGAAATTTCTCTGCATGCAGAAAACAAACCAGTGTCGGTGTTTGTACCACCCTTTAAGCATACTATTTTTCAGCAGCAATGTACTAGTCTTCCAAACAAATGCGACACAGTGTAATGATCTATAGTACTCCAATAATAGATTAATACAGTGGCAGTATCAAAAAGTTATTTTACGGAAAAAATAATAGTATATGAAATTTTTAAAAAATAAATTATATGTACGGAAGAAAAAGCTCACTTTTTAAAGGAAAGCATTCCAGGGATTAGAGATAAACAAATTTTGACTACAGTTCGTAGGAAAAAATGCATTAAAAGTCATACAGGAAATTATATATGTATTTACACATAAACATATGAACATAAGTTCACACACAGAGGGGTCAAGAATGTATACACACTTCAGTTGCGTATATTTCTGCTCGTTTTAAAAATCCGATTAAATCATGGCGGTGAGTATACTATATGTTGTCTTAATCCTGCTAGTTTTAGACATCTTGAATCATTCGAATTGAATGTGCTTTTGAATCGGGCGAAGATATTATTGATAAGAGCGAAAAGGAAACACAAATTTCTTCATCATACTTATTTTTATTATAAATTTTTCATTAAAACGATATTTGAAACTGGCTGTTTGAAAATTGCAATCGGTTTTACTTGCTTGAATTTAAAAGCAAATTAAGGTATCGTGCAAAAAGATTCAATTTTCATACAGAAGTTGGTTGATTTTTAGAACGTTTGATGTGATAGGCAACCTTTTTTATTGCATTCTGATTATATTTCTACGTTAATATTTACCTAATGCTTTTGTAAAAATACTTATTTTATTTTTATAATTATTTTGGTGTATTAATTTTGGGCGGGGGTACGCCGTGGCGTAGTGGTTGAGGCGCTGCGCTACAAACCGGAAGGTCGCGGGTTCGATCCCCGATGAGGTCGTTGGAGTTTTTCAATTGGCCTAATCCTTCTGGTGGCACTATGGCCCTGGGGTCGACTCAGCCTCTAACACAAATGAGTACCAGGAGCAATCCTGGGGGTAAAGGCGGCCGGTGCGTAAGGCTGACAACCTTACCACCTTCATGTGCCGATGTCTAAAAATCTGGGAGCCTCAACCTTCTGGAACCCTCTGGGCCTCCATGGCCTGTAATAGGGAACACTTTACTTTACTATTAATTTTGGGCCGGTCAGAAGATCAAATCTTCATATAAGGATATGCTTGGATGATCTGATTACTCCTGTAAAGGTAAATTTGGGTGAGGATTATTGAAAGCACTAGGCCTACTGAAATGAGAATGGAAAGTTCCAAAAACAATAGTTATTCTGTCAGAAATAAGATTTACTGAAAGTCATTAGTAAGGTGGGAAACTGAATTATCTTCAATAGCTAGAAAATTATGACATTTTAATGGTTGGCTTGATATAAAATCTTCTGCTTCTGTACTTTGGAAATTATGTACCTCTGATTTGTCATTCCAACGCGGAAGCAACTACTACATTATGCGCAATTTGTGGATACCTGTTGGAAATATTTTCGCGCAATTAGAGTTTCCAGCATGGGGTAACACTGTACTTTATTATTTACTTACAGAATAGCAATAGACAATTCTTAAGCAAGATGTTATCTATTTCATGGAACCCAGAGGTTAACTGCCGCGCTTACATGAGCCCGCCATTCAACCTCATTTTCAGCATGTAACGCAAGGTTATTACTTATCCAAAAATAGAAAAATACGGAGAATATTTATTAACATACCCGGCTATGTATAAACCTATTTCTGGAGCTATATAACAACAAAAGCTTACATTGTATGTTCAACAAGCTTGCATCCACGGTACCTATTAAAATGAAGCCTTAAAAATACATGTACTTTAACCCACCAGCTTGTTAGAATTAAAATCGTGTTTTATATTTTTGTAGCATCTGCTGACGCAATTTCTTTATCTTTAATGGCTTACCGTTGGCTCATCACAAGGTAATAAAACGAGCTGGCCGTCTCTACAGTGTTGTTTTCAGTTTATTACTCCAGTAAGACCAAATAAGGTGATTAATTTAGACGAGTGTTCGGTGGAATTATAACGTACTTTTATTATGCCTTCGAAGTTGCTTGTGACTAAAGTGTAGCTACAAATTAAATAAAGATTTTTATTGTACTTTTTGACGAAATCCAAACTCATCTGCACTGAGCTTTAATTAAAATTTCATTTCCAGAATTAGAATTTTCTTTGTATTACGTTATTATTAAGCATACTTTTCACTTTATGGTTCTCAGTGTTGAACAAAGAAGAAGCATCATGTTTATTAGTTGAATGCAACAGCGACGCGCGTAAAGTATCGTTTAGTCCAGTGGTTCCCAACTTTTTCCAGCTCACGCTCCCCTTCCAATATCATGAAATCCTCACGCCCCCATTGATAGTGATGGGGGGAAGAAGGCCTAAAAAGTGATTGTCAATGCTTTTGTACTTTAAAAGATCTCTATAAAACTGGTAAAAATAAAATTAATATTGCTCACCTCTTTTATTATTCTTATTTATCCTGTGATGCTTTTGCTGTCACACACACATATATAAAACACGAAAATGCATATCTAATTATTGTGAATCTTATTTGAGCCTCAGTACAGCTCATAAAAAAGTTAAATGTAGAAACACAAATGTCCAATGTAAAGTAAAAAACTGAATATTAGTGATATGGTTGGAACTGTTTTACTTTCACCAGCTTTGAGATATTAGGCCTAGGTTTTATGTTTGACAGAGCACAACGCAGATCACTCTTATCTCGTATTTGGATTTCCAAATTATTATATACGTGTTGAGGACAAGATATGGCTTTTAAATATGACAGGGAAAATATAGTTACAATTTATAAGATTATATAAAATGTAAATTCACATTGTTCTGTTATTTTTGTTAATTACGGTATGTGTCTGTGTATTTGTTTGGTTAAAGTTAACCGATTAAAAATTCTTGTCGACGCACAAGGAACAACAATAAATTAAAATATGAATTTCAAATTGTTGCAGGTCCCCCTAAGAAGAACCTCACGCCCCCCGGTTGGGAGCCCCTGGTTTAGTCAGTTACGACATTCATCTACCTCAGCTCAGAGGATTTTTTTCACTGACCTCAAGGTATGTATTAACGTTTAAAATGAGAAATATGTTCTCCAATATAACGACATAAAACTCATGAAGTACCAAAAATATAATATATTTGTGTCCCTAGTGAATAGCTGAGCAAAGGTGATTTAAACACGCTGAAGTTATGTTCTGTCATATTCTGTAAAAACCTATTATGAGAAAAATTTTCATCTCTAATCTCACTGAGTGTATTTTAATGGTCTAGAAAAAGGCAATTAGTAGCCTGTTTATCACTGGTATGACAGACTCCTTGAATTCCCAATTCTTCAATGCGGTCTCCATAATATATAGAAAATCATTTCTCTTTTCTCCATGCAATGATTGAATTGTAGTCCATCCACACGCATAGCGGGGGTCGCGGATTTTTGTTGCTAGGGAACAGGCATGCTTTTTTCCGCCCCATCCTCCTACTTTTTATTAACCTCCGGGATGTTCTATATGTAAAGTGCGAAGATGGCTATACCAGGGCGAAGCAAATATTCGCTTCCTGTACCCCAACGGCCAACGTGGGAAACCTAATTCTCTTTTTTATTTCGACCCACATACGACCCAACTTCGTGAACTTTTAGTAAAAATGTAAACAACATTTTTTCTAGGTCGCTGTAGTGTTACTTTCATCGCCGATATTCAGTATGGTCTACAAGGAACGAATACAGGAATATTTGTTTACGAAGAGCATGGGTGGTTTGGGAAATAAAATAGTTATTTCATTGAACTGGCATTCATGCATTTCATATTGGACTATGATATACAGTCAAACCTCCTTAAAGCGATGATTGTGGGTCCTAGCAGATTGTATTGTTATATTTAGGAGCTACTGTATAATAATTATGAGGGCTATATGCATAATACCGTACTTCTTAATCTATGACAATAGATTCAAGGAATAGACATGCAAAAAAGCGAAAAATAATCAATCACAAGTCCAAATTTTAAGACTGTTAATTTTGCTTCTAAACTTCCTGACTTCCATTGAATGGTAAACATAGCTACTTCACTCCCGCACACAGAAAAATTATTATTCAGACAGGTTTATCATCATGGATCACGAAATGACTTATCCACCTAACCACAAACCCAGTGGACCAAGAGTTCAATAGATGCAACGTCATAAAGCCCTATAACATTATAATATTTACTAGATTTATGCACTTATACATTCTTATTTATGTATCACTATGTCATAAAATATAAGTTGGATATAAAATTATATAGTCACATACAATACAATCACATTTAAGATAGCAAAGCCGACAAAGCCGACAAAGGTAATGCCATCGTATTAATGAATAATGATGAATATAAAAATAAAACTCTAGAATTTATTCAAAATAATAACATAAAGCTCATTGAAAAAGATCCCACTGATAAATACCAAACAGAAATCAAAAAGGCTATAAGAAATTCTGACTTTATTCTTACTGACAATGAAAGAAAATATGCTATAAACATGAAGCCTAGAATACCAATACTTCGATCTCAATTAAAAATCCATAAAAATGATAAACCAATCAGACCAATTGTGAACTTTGTTAATGCACCTTCATATAAAATTTCTAAAATAATAGGTAAAATACTACAACAAAGATTAACGCTTGAAAATAAATTTAATATAAAAAACACACTCGATCTGGTTAACAAAATAAAAAATATGAAACTTAATAAAAATGACAGACTCATATCACTAGATATAAAGAACTTGTACACAAACATACCCTTAAAAGAAACTATCAATATCATACAACAAACATTATCGAATAACGGTGATGGTGATACAGTGACAGGACAAATAACTTCAACGCTTGACATTATTTTGAAACAAAACTATTTTAAATTTGACGATAAAATATATATACAAGAAGATGGCCTGGCCATGGGATCGCCACTATCAGGAATCTTATCTGAAACATTCCTACAACACGTAGAAAAAGAATACATAGAAAAAATCATAGCCGATCATAAAATCAAAATATACTACAGGTACGTAGATGATATACTGCTAATATGTGAAGAAAACAAAATTAACAATATACTCGACGAATTCAATAAAATACACAAGAATCTAGAATTTACTATAGAGAAGGAAAATAAAAACAGTATAAATTTCTTGGATCTTAATATAAAGAGGGCTCACAACGCACTACAATTTAAGATCTACAGGAAAGACACTTACACTGATAATATAATAAATAATAAATCAAATCACCCAAATACCCATAAAATGGCTGCCTTCAACCATATGGTACACAGACTAATCAACATACCCATGACTAAACAAGATTATAATAAGGAACTAAAAACTATTTTACAAATAGCAAACAACAATGGTTACAAAGAATCGTTAATTCATAAACTTATCAGAAAGAAAAAGAATAAACTACAAATAACAAAAAATCCTACTTCGCTACTAACTCCAATAAAACAAGACAATGAAGATAACAAAAAATATGCCATTTTTAACTATACAGATAGAAAAATTCACAAAATAGTAAAGCCATTGCAACAACAAAAAATAAAAATAGCATATAAAACTAACAATAACTTAAAACACCTATTATACGATGTAAGCAGGAATAAAGAAGATAATTTTCTAAATAGCGGTGTATATCAACTAGAATGTGGAAACTGTAATCATGTTTACATAGGGCAAACGGGTAGGACTTTCAAACAAAGATTCCAAGAACACGTTATGGACTTTAAATACAATAGAAACAGATCAGCATTTGCCAAACATCTTATCAATAACAACCATGATTTACAGCCTATTAACAAAACACTTAAAATTCTACATAAACAAAATAAAAGCCGTAAACTAAACACATTAGAAAATTTCGAAATATACAGACATAGACATAAAATTATAAACGAAAACACAATAGAACACAATGAACTATATGAACTATACTCAGAACGTTACCCTATGACAAACAACACGTAATTTCTTCAGTATGACATTTATACTCAAGCACTCCACACGTCGGAAACTATCAGGTGAGTCTTAAGTTTCATCATACAATAGTTAAATATAAATGACTTCAAACAACAACAACATACTAAATGTTTTTATATATAAATTGTAGGACTGAAGATGATCTAAGGATCGAAATGCGCATATCCGCATGTAACAGAAGCCAAAACAATTGATGCAACGGAATACATTTACAAGCCGCCTACATTCCAACTATTTTTACAACTAGTGCACTCAAGTACTATTTTATTATTAACGACTTTGCTGAGAAGATTTCGGCAAAATAATTTCTACTGTTTTTATCGGATAGACAACTGACTGTCATATATTCAAGAAGAATTATATTTTTAATGACTATTGCTGGAAAAAATTCGGCATAAGTGTACTTATTTTAACAGATGACAACAGTGTGTTTTTAAAATCAGTGTGATTAAATCTGTATCAGTGTATATATTTTAATGTTTTATTTGCTGAGAAGATTTCGGCAAAATAATTTCTACTGTTTTTATCGGATAGACAACTGACTGTCATATATTCAAGAAGAATTATATTTTTAATGACTATTGCTGGAAAAAAAATTCGGCATAAGTGTACATATTTTAACAGATGACAACAGTGTGTTTTTAAAATCAGTGTGATTAAATCTGTACCAGTGTATATATTTTAATGGTTAGGTTTTAGTTGAATACATATAGCACTTTGCTATCTTAAATGTGATTGTATTGTATGTGACTATATAATTTTATATCCAACTTATATTTTATGACATAGTGATACATAAATAAGAATGTATAAGTGCATAAATCTAGTAAATATTATAATGTTATAGGGCTTTATGACGTTGCATCTATTGAACTCTTGGTCCATTGGGTTTGTGGTTAGGTGGATAAGTCATTTCATAATAACAAATTAATATTACCACAAACGGAAAGAAAAATGAAATTTATCAACTCTATCATGGATCACGACAAGCTTTGGGTTACAAATTTATGTGAACGTTTTTGCACACGTAAGGGATGACTTTACCTTCATTCATCCAATTTATAATTTTTTAGAAAACGGATTTTAAAAAGTCTGCCCTTACACGGGCTTGAACTCGTGGCGATTGCCTATCGATTCAGTCACGAGAGCTTCCGCTTAATATAAAATGCATATTACAACCAAATGCATTATGATACTCATAGGCCTATTGATTAATTTAACATGTAACAGTATTCTATACAGATGCAATTTAGGTCACGCAAGTTATCGTACTGCGACTAGATTGAAACTTCTCTAGAATTTTAAGAGGAATGGAATCTGGTTGATGTTGACACTAACGCACAATCCTGCTTCAAAATCCGCCTGGCATTTCTTATGTAAATACACGTAAATGCCAAGTTCAATACATACATTTTCGCATACAGGTAACATAAATCCCGCGAGCTCAAATGCACTGTGTTAACCTTTGCAGCAATAAGAAGGAATATATATATAATACACGTCACTTTACCATGAGAGAATGAACAGAGAAGAAAGAAAGAAATCACGTGAAAGGTAAACAACATACGGGAAAGGGAAGATTTATTTGAAGCATACAGATAAGAGCAGTGGAGTATTTAAATTCAGTTATAAAGAAAGAGCACAATTCTGTGGCTGAAAGCGAAAGTGGTGGAAAGAAAAAGAGCGTACTCGAGCAGAAACAAAAATTACAAACGCCTGCGGAAGACTGAACCGCTATACAGCACGCGTTAGTTAAGTTGCCTACCCACCACGGCGTAAAGATAGTTAGAGGGAGTTGGCAGATCCAGAATCACATCCCACCGATGCATTCAACTTGCACAATTTAATGGCTTCAACTTTAAATCTCTCTTAACTAACATACATTTTTATGTATGCTCCCTCCTCGTATGTTATATCTATAGTCCGCTATTTAGTTAAAGTTTTAAATTTAATATAGCTATAATTTAACATAGGCCCTACTTCTTTCTGTTAAATTTGTAGATGCAGAAAATATACTCGCTTCTAAGTTATAACCAGGGCCCGGATTCTGATGACATGTCATCTTTTTATTGATGCTTCATAGACATTGCCAACTTATAGATATATCATAATCATGGCCTCTTGATTATAGAAATGCATTTTTATTAGGCCTTTTTTGTCATTTTATATTTTAAGGACATTTGTTTCAATTTTACGTCATTATTTTGTCATTTCCGTGTCATTTGCTTCCTTATTTGGTCATTTTCATGCATTTACATTACATTTTTGTAGGTTCTACTTTAAAAACAATTTTCTTACTTTTCTTCCCAGATACTTCAATCAAGATCAAAGAACTATTTTTTTAGACCTGTACAATCCTTTCTGTATTTACAGGGTTTACAATTATGTATTAATTAGTCTATAACTTTGTGTGTACAATAATAATTTTTATAAGTAAAATATCAGTTTTTAGGTCTTTCTTTATAATTATAAAGTTATTTTCATTAAAATTTAGGGCCATTTTATAGGTCTTTTTCAAACATTTTTAGGTCATCATTATCCGGGCCCTGGTTATAACAAAGTATTTAGTAATCTTTTTAAATTAATATGGCTATAAGTATGGCTATTAAGTATGAAGAATGAAATCCTACAGGTTGTAAGCAAAATGCCCCTCATTAAGACCTATTTAAAATATATTTACAGTAAAAACAATCAGTGTACTGGTACTAAATGTAAACTGCATCACGAGAGCCCGTAAGGGCGAGTAAAATAATCCTACGAACAAAATTAAATAATTTTACCACGTGTATCATAAGTTTATATTACTCGTATTTTTCGACAGCCATTGATATTTATGAAATAAATACTATTGTAAAGCATTACGCAGCGTGGAGCCAGCCACGATGAAGCGCACAGAGCTGACAGCTAGGCCTATTACTGATTTTCACGTACACTGCTGCCAACAAAATGACAACGCTTTTCACCCAGCAAGTATGACTTTTTTTGCAATCACCGTGAGGAATTTCACATTTAAAAAGGCGTAGGCCTAGTTAATTTAAAATTTTAATTTTTTATCAAATTGAGTCTATTTAATAATCAGCATATATATAATAAAAAGATATTTTCCATGTGACGCTTACCCAAGTTGGTTAACCTGGAGTGTTATAATGTTATACCACTAAGTTTCATAATTTTCTCATAGGTAATCCCACAAGAGTTGACAAATTTATCTGATGAAACTCGTCAACTCGAGTTGAATTTATAAAATTTATTCCATGAATAAAAATATAGCGGGTTATACAAATAATAATTACTTTCTTACAAAACTACACCCCCGATATCACGGTCTACTATGAATCAACCATCCATGAATCGATTCGAGCTACCATGCTATAACCAGTGCTACCAATGGTGCATATAAGGCATACTTAACTTCACTCAATTAAGCTAACAGCAGAACAGAATAAAAGCACACCAACTAGTTTGCACCGAATCGAAATTGTGTTTTAATCAAGGTACATTTACATTATTTCCATTTCCAAACTAGTTATGTAGTATAAAATAATCTGTTTTCGTGCTGCTTAATGGCATGACGGCATCACGGCACATTGATGCTTACATGTCCAGTAACGATCAGACGATTTTATCGATAAAACATCATCCTCATATCAATAGCAAGCATTTTATAATATAAACTATCTGAGGAATTGCTAAACGTTATTGGTCAATATCAAACACAGGAAATATGAGTGAAACTGTCCTTTTAATTCATATCACCGAGCGGTAAAATAGCTTCTTTTACCTTCTAAAACTTATTTTCAATGACTTTGTTCTCTCTTTCTCATTGCTTGTTTACAAGGGGTAATCAAGACGATTTTCTCACCTTTATCGTGTGTTGTTTCCTCCGTCTATCCCTGTTTAAATCCACGCCGTCAAATACTAAACCTCAGCCTCTTCTTACTGCCACCCTGTGTTCTAATTGTCTTAACCACAGCAGGCGGGGATGAGAGCGAAGAGGGAAGCTTTGAAATTAAGACAAAGGAATACTACTAGGACCCGCTGTTTATTCATGATACCTGCAGTGGAAAGAGCATTTGTTGCTCTCTTCAAAAGAAAACCAGAGTGTGTTTCTGAAAATCGAAGTTAGGGTAAATAAAGGCAAGAGCAGTAATAGGCCTAGAGGCATTATTCATTATAACGAATACTCTTATGCTTTACACATAGAATATTGCTGCTTTCATTCCACTAGAGCACAAAGATACATTTCACTTCAGAGACCTTTGTGTATAAATAAATGAAACTAGAGGGATAACACCAGACAACATAGAAGGCCTACATTAATAAATAACTCTTGGGTCATGGCTAGTCTTTTGGAAATAATGACTGTTTAAAAATTCCGACAGACAATACACAAAAGTTTACTCTGCAGATGTCATTGCCTTGTTCTGTAGAAGAGAGCTTATTTGTAGATATGAATATTTTTTTTTTAAAATATTTTACTAAAGGTCGCTTTTTAACAACCAGGGTCACCACATTAATATTTAATAAGTGGTACAAGAAGTGAAAAACCTAGAAAAACATATAATATGGTAACTTGAAATTTAGTAAAAGAACAACATATTAAATATAAAAAGGACTGGAAGTAATTTTGCAACTATTAACTAACTATGAATTGAATTAACATTATAAAGGCCTATGTGATTTTAACTGTGATAATTCCAAAAGTGACGTAACGTTAAAACATCTTTAAATATTATATATATGTCTCCGTTGATGTGAATGTTTATTGTAATCTATAAAATATGTTGCATTAATAAAATTACAATAAAGTTCAAATAAAATAAAATCTTATCAGATTACGTCCTGGTATAGAAGCCCAGACACCACGATCTAATAAAAAAAAGTCTTTTATTTTAGTTGGTAGTGGGCCTATTTCTCGGCCGGTGTTGACTTCGAATATAATTCTGTCTCGTGGGAAATGGTGAATATTTGTATCTCTTTAGTATGCATTGATTATTGATTAATTTATTGGTTTCTTGGCATTAGAAAATAATAAAAATCCCTTACACATACGTAGTTTTTAATGACTTCAAGGAACAATTGTGCCAAATTGGAAGAAAATAAAACAACGCGTTTGGATTTAACTGCGTAACACACAAATCTACAAACATACGAAATGTCAAACAGAAGCTCACTTAGATCCGTCAATACATACATATATATTAAAAATAGCAACAGAATACTTTTCTGAGTTAATTTAAAAAATAAAAAATAAAATAAAAAAAGATTTAGCTTTCTACTCGAAGAAAGCTATATTTGACTTAAAACCATTCCTATTACAATGCGGAAACATCCCATCCTCCCCTTTAAACTGAAACTTCAGGCATAAGAAATTCGCTTACAGAGTTTTAAATGACAAATTTAACAAACTACACCAGAATAGACATAATTATACGCACATCTCATGACTAAGAGACCAGTTCTTTACTCCGCATTTAACAATACGAGAATGACATTCTGTATTCCTATTCATACTGTTAACATTTTAGAAATTGTTATAAAAAGGAAAAACCTTTCCTTTGCATCAGAAGAAGACGGGAGGAACGTTGAAGGGGAACGTTATTCGGAATAACACAGGAAGGCAAACAAGTTTTGAAAGTACGCGCACAGAAGGAAGATGGAGTTTTCCATAGACAGCAAATAATTGCAAAGATTTTTATCTCTGCATCACTACTTCGATGTATAAAAAAAGAGGAAGAAAACGTTAATGATGTATTCATCGTCCATGCTTTAAAGCTGACATTTGCATAGGGAAAAATAGGAATAATAAGAGATTTGTATTTTCTCTACTCTCATGTGCGTGAAGGAAAACTTATGTTGGTAATCGAATCTAGCATTAAAAATCCTATCTCAGGCTGTTATAAATAAAATTATGAAAAGTTAACGATGTGTAATGCCGTGATCCCTCATGGCTGTGGGGAAAAAATTCCACGAGTAAACCAAATGATGTTATTGTAGAACAAACTACTCCTATGGGAAACATTTTTACTTTCTCGCATTTACGTATTAACAGAGAAAGAATACTGATCGTGACAAAAGCATCGGTTCGTATTTATAAGTTGCGTGAAAAATTGAGTTTCCCGCATTCAAAGGTTAAATTTCGGTAGAAGGGCAATGGCTGTTATGACGTAACTAAGGTGAACAATAAGTTATTGAATAACGGTTTAAAAAAAATAGTAAATGGTTCCAAGCATTAATTAAACTATTCTAAGGGGTTAATGGTTATTGTGATGTGATGAATAGACCTAAATCTGATATTCTAAATGGAAAATGTGTTTTTAGTGTTCTCTAATAAAGAATGTTCTTAAAAAAAGATAATATGTACCTGTATGCAGAAGAGACAGGCCTTTAAACCCCAAAAAAATAAATAAAAGAGCATTCGAAATTCTTTTATCGAGCAACCTCAACTCCAATAGGCCCATAATCTTCTGAATTGTTGTATTACAAAATATAACACGAGAAATAGTTAGTGTAGTAAATTTAATGATGGCTAATATAACACACATAATCATCCAGCAGCACTAATGTAAAATTTAAATAATCAAATTAAAATTGACTAAATTTTAATGGTAAAGACGAAAAGTTGTTTGTTCTTTTTGAAACAACAGTCTGTATATAATTAGAACGTTTATATTCAAATGAAACTAAATTAGTAAACTGAGCTTTTACAGAAATGTAAAATCAGTTATACTCGAAACTGTTACCATGTAATCAACTGAACCAATGTCCCTTCACAAACAGATCCGGCGAAAATTGACAGCACTCACAGCCACATGTTCACGACGTAATCAAATCCATACTACTACCTATTTCATTTAAATTAACAGTTCGATTCAGTAAATTTTGAAATGTCTACATATTAGTGGCACAATAATTACACAGTAGAATTGAGTAAATGTGGCTGACACCTCAAATTTCCATTCTTTAATTTGACTAATAATTTGGAGTTACATGGAAGTAGCATTCAAAATATTTTTAAAAATGTATTTCATAATTAATAAAATAAAATACAGTATTAAATTAAACTTCACAAAGAGTTCCTGTAGGCCAAGGTTATCGTATCCATGCCATTGTTTCTGGGTGAATTTTAAAATATTTACAATGCGAGTCATAGTTGAAATATCTAGTAATGATACGTTTGCCATCAATAATTTTGAACGTAAGTCTGGTTCACACTATTAAGATGATTTAATAATATCTTACTTAAAAAGCATGACTTGATTTCGCAGCTTACAAAATAAAAGCTTACCTAGCGACTTGGCCGAGACGGCAATGTCTTGGAATCGCAGTCGGAAGGTCCCAACTTCAAAACTTATCGCTGGTCAATTTGACTTGTTTAAGGGTTCTCCAGTATTAAAGACAAATTCCAAGACTAATCACTGCTATTTCATCCTATACTATATCCATTAAAATGAATATCAGTTGGAATTTACAAGCCATAACACATCAACAACAACAACAAACAGATGCACGTCAATACTTGCACGGCCTCCTCTGGTAGATATACAGTACCCGACTCGTGATATGACCTCGAAGTTGAAACGAGTATAAACAAACTATAAGAATTTAAAGATCTGAGTTAAGGTTTACATTTTTTATATTAAAACTGGGATGTTATATTATTAAAATTAATCTCAGTGTAACAGGCGGTACTCTAATACCTTCAATGAGAGTGTACTAGAGAAAGGGGAAAGAGCTGGCAATGAATACCATTCAGAACATAATTATTATCATCTCTTTTAATAGTTCTCCTGAACTTCCAAGGTGAGACTGAACCAACGAGTGTTTAGGCAAGTCTTCATCTTATTTACTTATAGAAACTTAAATTATTTACTAATAGACTATATAAACTAACAATAACCTTTAACAACTTATATTTTGATTCCAACAATAAAATAGAAGATCAATATTCCTTTTTTCAGACTTCCTACAGTAAAAACAGGAATTCGTTATTGCGATAGCTGAATCAAATCTTTTGCACAGCTTACCCCTGGAATAACAGTAACCCAACCTACAAATGCTGCAATATTCTGTTTTACATGGCCAGCGAATGGCAGAACTACCTTGTAATCCACGCAGCTATTATTGCCGGTATTTCGCGAACTAGGGGTGAGGTAATTGACTTCGCAATGTTTTTGGACGGATGAACGGGAGCCCATTTTCAAGCCATTTTCCTGCTGGTGGGAGGAAGGCAGTGGTAATGGCCCTTAGGGAGAGCGTTTGTTAGTATCAACAGAAGGAAGTGATACAGACTAAGCTGTGGAAGTGGGTGTAAGAGTGGATGTGTGAGTGTGAGAGAGTTAGTGAGAGTGAGAGTACTGTGTTTCTTTTAACATGCTTCATCCTATTCTCAACACAAGGCTCTTTTAAAGTGTGTTCTTTCTTCTTCATGTTACCCACTGCTTTGTATTGTTGTAAATCTGTAAGTTATTGAATATAAGCTGAGAAGAACCTCCAAATATGCTTACGTTCTATCGACATATTTTTCATTTAGATAAATCACAACGTTTATTGTGTTGCATCTATACTAGGGTTTACATATAATGTTTATATAAAACTGGATATTTAATATTTTTGTAAAAAAAACCTGGGACAATTAAGAAAAAATGGGACAAACATTTCATTCACAAAATTTAGGGGATATTTACAATTTACCTTTGTCTCATGAACACAAATTATCCCAAATGACTTCTTAAATGTCTTCTGCAGACTGGTATAGATCATTTATTCCACAGAAATAGTGTCTCGTTGTCACCGTACATTTCAAGAAGTGCGTTTTTTCTATAATTTATCATAAAAATCAGCACATATAACTCCATTAAAGTATGTTTTGACGGTGAGCAAGACCTTCACTGTTTTAACTTTTATTAATGTGCCGTGAAACGGTGAAACACACTGGCCAATCACAATCACAAAAAAGCAGGACATTTGAGTGTCCCCAATAAAACTTTCGGCACAGCGGGGCATTTTGTAAAAAAAATACTGTCCCGGGAAAGACTGGACGAATGGACACCCTAATCTGTACAGATGTTACAAATAATTTATAATTAGTTCACTTCTCACAAAACAAAGTTTTAAGTTGAGAATATTCTTAAAATAATAATAATAATAAATAAATAAATAAATAAAACAGAACGATATATTGTTCGAGAAGTATCTTACCAAGGACTACGTACAAATGTTGTAATAAAAAGTGTTTGCTTGCAGAAGTATTCATCTCATTTTTAAAAATATAAGTAGGCCTACATGATATCTATATTTTAAAAGGTGAACCTGCATACAAAACAATTCATTGCCGTGCTCGGTTCCAAAAGGCCGATCTAAAAAATACTTGTTTTGAAGTAAATGACTTCGAAGTGTTATAGCCTATATGTTATAACATGTTGAACATCGGAAAAGCACCTTACATTGTGTAATTATATTTTTAACTCTAAGAGCGGCCAGACATTATGTTATTTTCAGACCCCAAAGTGGGATAATCATTCATAGCAATACAACAATTTAAAAAAAAAAAGGGATACTTGAGGGACTACTGTAGATAAGAGTACTAATGAAAGCATAATGAACATTTCCTTCATCCATTATAACATAAGAATCAAGCTTCTGAAGTAATTTATTGTTAAATATGTAAATTAAGGATTAAGTGAAACCCCGTAATGAAGAAAATCTACAATTCAGGTCTTTACACATTGATTTTCGATTTGTGTGGAATCTACGGTAAATTGACAGTCAATGATTAACCCTTAAATGGATAATGTAATCAAATGTACTTTTTATTAAACTTACAATAAAATACCGGGAAAACAATTTGAAGAAACAATGCTCTGCTAAAGCAACGGTTAACATGCTGGATCGTAACGCAGAAGGTACGGGGTTCAAATCACGGCCGACTGAAATCGATACCACGCGACGCATACAAAATTCCGGTACTGCATAACTTCTCAATCCAGTTGTCAATGGACTCTAATCGTAATATCTGTACTAATAGTCAGTACATAGTCCATTAAATTTTTGTGTCTTATGTTTTGTAGGCCTGTTACTGTAAGAAAAAAAATGTTAACTATAAGAATTTCTTTATTGTGTATCCATCTATGTGAAATACTGTTAAACACTGAAATGTGTAAATAAATAAAAACTTTAAAAAAATTACGCAGATGGGAAGATACACCCGGTACACACCCGGTACACTGTGTGAGGAATTTAAGGTTTCAAGATTCAAAATATTGAGCAAGCTGGAGCAATATTATAAAACTGAATACTAAGAAATATATTACTAGCAACAATTCTTGAGGCCCATAATCATCATACTATTCAGATCGCCTCTTGTAGATACAAGACTGTTTTGGTCGCCTTATCATGCTCACAACGGTATACTGAATTGCACATGTATCATATCGATACAGAGTACGGAAGGCAGATGTCGGGAATGGTCACTACGTCCAGTTGTCTTGGTTTCAAGGATGGCAGTTGCAATAGTGGAGCTGGGACAGACTATAATTTGCAATCAGTGCACATACAATTAATTCGCGTATAACCACAGACTCAATGTATCACGCCAGATGACGTCACTAAGAACATGTTTAACACTCCCGGAAATAAACCCAAATGTATATTTTCTTACCTATTGCCATAACAATAAATAACTATGAGATTTACTAGTTCCAGCTGTTGGTCAAAAGTTTCAGAAAAAAGAAAGCAACATTTTGTAAATGCTGAGGTGACTGGATTAAAATATACCCCTGCCTTTCAAGAATAAGGAATTGCGTATTCATACTATACCCTTTTTCAAAGTCTGCTGTTTTAGAGAATTTATCAGTTTTATAACTTACATTCACGATCAACTATAATTAATTATTAAGTGCCAGTATGGTACTTTATGAGATTGTGTGGTGGACGAAAAAATGTCTGTCCGTCTGTCTGTCCGTCTGTCTGTCCGTCTGTCTGTCCGTGTGTCTGTACGCACCATAACTCAAATACGCTTTTTCGGATTTTCATGAAACTTGGAAAACACATTTATAATGTCCATGGGAAGAACCCTATTGATATTGAACCAAATCGGTTCACCGGTACCGGAGTAATGCCCAATTTAGTGCCTATTTTAATAGATGGCGCCTTTCTAATAGAAAGGCGCCATCACTCAAATACGCTGTATCGGATTTCCATGAAACTTGGTATACCCATTTATGACGTCCATGAGAAGTGTCCTATTGAATTTGAACCTAATCTGTTGACCGGTACCGGAGTAAAACCCAATTTAGTGTCTACTTTAAAGGCGCAATAACTCAAATACGCTTTATCGGATATTTATGAAACTTCGTATACGCATTTATAATGTCCATGGGAAGACGTTTATTGATATTGGACCAAATCGGTTGGCCAGTACCGGAATAATGCCCAATTTAGTGTTTTTATGTTAATATATAAGAAGTCGCGATAACTCAAATATGCTTTATTGGATTTTTCTGAAATTTTGTATACCCATTTATAATGTACGTGGAAAGACGTCTACTGATATTGGACCAAATCGGTAGACCGGTACCGGAGTAAAACCCAATTTAGTGAATATTTTAAAGACGCGGTAACTCAAATACGCTTTACCGGATTTTTATGAAACTTGGTATACACATTTATAATGTCCATGGGAAGACGTCTATTCATCTTCTAATATATAAAGTCGAATGTGTGTTTGTGGGTATGTATGTATGTATGTATGTTTGTTCCTTATACAAATCTACATTTCTTTACCAATTTACACGGAATTTTGCACACATACCCAGTTAAGCCCGGAAAGTATAGCGGTCAACATTAAAATTGAAACAAATCAGTCCTTCCCTTGAAAATTATATAATTTCTGTGAATATTCTACTGAAAAACAATGAAATGCTGTTCAGTTCACATGACAACCGTGTATTGTTTACTTTGATAACATTGGGCCTTGGCAACTGGACTTCAACGAATTATGATTGAATCGATGCAATATATTGGCGAAAATAATTACTGAAAAATGAATTACACGAAAATAAAGCAAAGTGTGATACAGTCACACAACTTTCTCTACCCTAGACATAAGAAATATTTTCTCACTTCACATTTTGATGTAGAATAAGAGGTCGTATTGCAGGTACAACTTAAGTGTGTGAGTATGCTATATCAGAAGTCGGTAAATAGTCAGTTATCCATAGCTGTAGGCTTTATATTAGTTGAGATTTATCATAGGCCCTAAGCATGGGATGGAACATTTTGAGTCCTATACTCTCAGTAGGCCTATATTATGTCCCGGGTTTTAGGGGAGGAAAGTATGAAAGTGATACTGCATTTCTATTTTATTTCAGCCCCGAAAGGGTTGTAACATGAGAATGAGAAATAAAATTTTCTGTCAAGTCAATACAATCTTATGTAATTTATGTTTCTTCTTATTTCAACCCCTCCCAGGCATGATGTGTAGAAGCAACGGAATGCAGCATTCGACATCCTCTATGAGCCATAAAAAGCTATATCTAGCGTTTTCTGATGGAATAGTTTGATAAATCTTTTTCTTCATTTCAAGTTTTACATACATATTATAGGCTATAAGGACCTAGAGTTTCAAAATCGAAAGTCCTCCATAAGTTAATTTCAAATTACAAAATACAAAGCCCGGGCGACGCCGGGCCTTTTCAGCTAGTAATTGATAAAATCGATTGACCTGTTTCGGAGTAATGCTCAATTTAGTGCCTATTTTATGGTAATATACGTATTCGAAAGAATTTATAAAAAAAAATGAAAATCAGTTATCTTGACAACATAGCCTATTGTTTTACTGTGATGTTATAAGACCTTGGAAATTAAAATACAGGTTGCTATGACAAAAAACATATTAATTGACATGCGCTTATCCAACTAGACCGTTAAAATGACCCAGGTGGCCGAGATGGTAGACCTTTCTTCTTCCGTAAGCCCTGCTTAATGAATAAATCTGGAGTTTAACTTGGGAAATCAATTTAAAAAAAAAAAAACATATTCTGCAAATCATAATTGCAGTCATAACTGATTAAACAAAAACATACTGGCACTTTGTTACATCAGTTTACCTGATTTTATTTAATGTTTGAATTTATATTAATATTAGTTTGTAAACTACAACCCTAACATGCCTCTGCAGCGAAATAGGGTTTCCATCAATGGAGATTAAATAATAATAATAATACCCTTAAATGGTTAGTTTGTTTGCAGATTTTGTATAATGTGATGTAAAGCTAGAAGTTACAAAGCCGAATTTAAGCAGATGCAGGAATTTAAAATTAAACATAGTGAATTATGGAAACTGATGTGCAAATTCGAACTACAGTATATGCAAACTAAATCTTAGTTATAATACCTTATAAGAAACATATAAGAAGGACCAATGGTGTAAAAAGAAATGAAGAAACATGATATACAGTAATACCTAAAGCTAAAAATTTGGATTCACTATTTAAAAACGCAAAAATAACTTAACAATTTTCGTAATTCTTAATATCTGTAATTATTTTTTTTTATTATTTTTCTTTTTAAACCGGATTTAAAAATATATGCACAGGTTATTATTAATGCTGGCTGCCTACTTACAGAAATCAATGATACAAACATGTAAGAATTGAAAATCGATAAGCTATAAACGCCATTCTGAGCTATATTCGTATCTCGTCTAGGAAACATTTCGTTCAGTAACTAATCTTCTTCATCCTCGTGAGGAAGTCTTAAGAACCTGTTCACACTTCTAAGAACTGCTCCAGCCCCTGAAGAGGAATTAGTGCGTCCTTGACAACTTCTTTATCTCAGGTCCACGTTATTTTTAGAAAAAGTAATTTAGAGTTTAGTTCTACCGCTTTCTGTATGCTACTTTTTCAATCACCAGAAAAATATAAAACTTGTAGTAATAGGAAAATGCTGTTTCGAGTGTGATTTATAAAAGTTCTAAGTCAATTACGCTAAGTAAAAGGTTGATTTTATTAATTATTATTCATATCCAATAGGTTTAATACTAATTGAATTGCATGAATGTATTTCTTAACACAAGATCAATTACAACTAGGAAACTGATGTATTAGGAACATTAGAAATATAGACTTAAAATAGGGTAATACAACAGTGAGATGAATAAAAGGGCACTGTAAGTCCGACATAAAACTATCGAATATTTGTTGCAGGTCATAATTTTACCGAAATTTTCCCATGCACACACACAGAACTAAGCAAAGCACATGAGCCTTAACCTGAGTTTATGTCACAGAAAATACGAGGTTTTGAGTTCCTGCGGGTTTTTTCAGACTAGCCACATAAAGAGGGAATGGGGAAAAAGTATAGGTAGTGTGATGAACTGATGACGGTTCAATGAAGTTATTCAAGCTAAATTTTGCACTGCTCGAAGATCTCTAGCGAATCGAAAATGCCAACAATGGTAATTAATGCCATTAGGCCTATAAGTTCATTGCATAAGACTTTTTGTTCCACCATAATTAATTTTTTTAAGTTTTGCGTTTTCAGAATACCTCGTAATTGATATAGACAATAGCTCTTGGTTGTTCTCGTCTTTCCCCGACGGATGGCAGGCTACAAGGCATGCAGGCCGCAGGGTGTCTCTTGATACTTTAACGCCAAACAACGCACATTAATAGCGCATGAAATGAATTCAATTGAGTATAATATTAAAAATAACACGAACAGAATTTATTTTATTTTAAATGCACTTAGTTAAATTCCCTGCTCTAAAGGTATTTCGTATTCGAAAATAATCGATACCACACCTGTATTGTAATGAAAATCTATGTCGTAAATGATATGATACCGCTACGTCACACGTAATAAGCTAATTAGGGTTTGGTCGGACAAAAATCCAATTAATAGTCCACCAGAAATATGAGTTGCTCAAATCGCCATTCGAACTCTCAATCTTTTATTCGCGCTTAGACTAAAATAAATAATAGACAAATGTTTCGTGTATATAAAGTTTTTTGTACATAGGCAAGACAATATACAGAAAAAAGTGTACTAAAATTGAACTGTAATGCTTTATGCATTAGGCCTATATTGTTGGAAACAACATTAGGGAGATTTCTCCATTAAACTACATGCTAATTGTTTTCCTATACTCTATGGGTGTTTGTCAACAATACAAACATACAGTACGTTGTGTCTTCATGTTTACTGCACACACGAGAATTAAGTCCACAAATTCCCTTCGTGACTTACTTGCTTTTGTTCTATCTACTCGTAATATGTCAGGTGAAGCATATCAGGACATCAAGTTCCAAGCTCAGTTCATTATTATGATTCATCCCTGATATTATCACAACACCTTGATCGTATCATTCCTGTATGAAACATCTAAGGTGTCCGCTAACGTCACCAAAAATGTTTAGCCGTAGGTCCCATAAAGAGAGCAGAGATCAAAGCTTAATTTCTACACGAAACAATTCCAAAGTATATAAAATACAAAGGCATCAAAACATCAACACGCTTTTGACAGGTAACGACAGGTTAAGGCCTTTCTGAGATGAGATGATAAATATAGTAATAACAGTAATAATAATAATAGTAATAATAATCGCCTGCAATACCCAGTGGCTAGCGTTGTTACGGAATCGCAGGTCTGGGTTCAATTCAACCCGGTACTTCCTTGGATTTTCTGAGATAGGGAAGTTTGGAATGGAGTATACTCAGCCTCATCAGAGCAACTCAGGAATTACTCGATTTTAAAAAAATAACATTTTGTTAAACCTTAAAATAAAAAATATTAATTAAATATTTGAGCCAAAATACTTGCTAAAAACTTAACAGTAAGTAACGCGCTCTCAGCTTGACCCCTTACTATCCATGCCTCTTTACAGAACTACACATTATTCGAATTCGTTTACAACAACAGCTATTCGTCACTAGAATTCACTGCCTAGCCATCTCAGGAGCTGCCAAACGACTTCACAGTTCAAGCGCCAATTAATAAATTTAGTATACAATAACATTTAGGAATTAATGCTAATTAGTAATATATATTTTAATTTTCATTATATTTTGTAATAACTACGAATGTATTTGTTTAGACTTTCATCTCTTTTTTATTTCTTTATTTTTAGTCATTTGTAAGTTATTATATATTCATATTATTCAAGTACTTATGTCCGAATTTTTTCTTTGTATTTAATGTACGTTTCTTGTATTCATGTGTATCAGTTCTTTTTTAATTTATTATTAATCATTATTATTATTATTATTATTATTATTATCATTATGTATTTCATGTTTTTGCCCTGGCTGAGTGGTAGAGAAGGCCTTATGGCCTTAACTCCGCCAGGTTAAATAAATAAATAAATAAATAAATAAATAAATAAATAAAATAAAAATAAATAAATTAGCCAAACCGAAGTGAAAAAATCGTTCCACCGATATCTCACTCGTATGTATCCTGTTTTCGCTTTGATAAGTTTAAAGGGAGAACAGAAATAATATAATATAAAACGGAAAGGATTTAACTGTGGGTTTAAAGGTAATTAAGTCATTTATAATCTTATTAATTAAAAAATTAATGCAATTCTAATTTGAAAGCCTAGAGGTTATTGCTTTACGCAGAAAGGAAAAAGGGAAATAATATGCTGATAAAGCCGAAAGCTATTATGTTTTTTATAACATTTTATTTGAGAAAGAAATAACTTACTACATCCCTGCCTGCCAGAGTCGTATGCGTATGATAAAGGGGATGTTTTGCAGTCCATTAAAGGATTTCTCGGCTCAGCGAGCATGTCATGGATCCATATATCACGATTTAATGAACATGTCAAGTGTAAAGATATGCCAATGTGATTCCACGGAGAACTAACGAATAGTTACAGCAAACCCGCATAACTTTGTAATGAACTACACCAATGAATTTTAA
Organism: Ectobius pallidus; assembly: GCA_964059195.1. Lineage (NCBI taxonomy): Eukaryota > Metazoa > Arthropoda > Insecta > Blattodea > Ectobiidae > Ectobius > Ectobius pallidus. The sequence goes on from CAXKWD010000007.1 coordinate 139,497,208, forward strand.
TACTATTAATTTGCTCCCTTTGACTGATCTCATTTGAAAATGAAAAAAGCTAGTTTGTATTAGTAATACTGAGAATAAGAAAGCAATAGAATTGGGATAGATATGTTACCTCGATCGTTTTTCGTAAAGTTTGTTAAACGCTATAGGGGAAATAAGTCCATCAAAGTTTAAAGCTCAATTACTGTACTCAGCCTGTTCTAGAACTTACTTACTTACTCAAAGGCAATAGACAATTCCCAAGCAAGTTAAAGAAATATTATCTATTTTATGGAACCCGCAGGTTCATTGCCGCGCTTACTTGAGCCCGCCATTCAACCCTATTCTGTGATAACTCCATCCAACCATCTCTCTCACATCCTTCTTCTCTTAAATGTATCCAAATATTATCCTCCCACCTATGTCTAGGTCTTCTAAGTGGTCTTTTACCAGTCAATATTTTTTTAGATATGTCTTTCCTCACCCATGCGCGCAACGTGTCCAGTCCATTTCATCCTCCGTGATTTAATTACCCTTACTATATCCAGTTGTAGGGCTTACGATCTAATTGACATCTTATTGAAACTGCTGAACTTTGGACAGGATCTACAATAGTGTAGAAGACAGCAAAATATGGAATAAAATTGGAGAGAAAAATTTAATGGTCGAATTCGACATATTAAAAGTTACTACCAAGTTTCAGAACAGTTGAATAGAAATTAAGCACAGAATACACTAATTTCTCACACAAATTATAAATCCCTAAATTATCATGAATAAATTAAAAGAAAACAGTTAACATATTGATTAGATCCACAGTTTATTTCTCGTACCTTATTCTGTAATTTTACATAAAAATGAAAAGTCCTTTCGAGTTCTTTCCATTATTTTATTATAAAATTAGCGAAAATTATTGTGCACGATAGGATATTATGAACTTACTGGTTAAATGACAGATTCATTGTAACGCCAGGTTAAAAACAGCAATCATTAAAAACAATCCAAAATGAAATAACCTACTTAACAATGCAGTAACAAACATATGAAAATAAGTGAAAGGGTCTCACACAAAACTGGCGAATAGTTGGCCGTAAACGTGACCTCATATGGGTATATTGTAAAGAAGTAACTTATATAAATTTGTCTCTGTTAATTAAAACTTGCAGTATCAATAAATATCCTGTCCCTGTAACAAATATAAGTAAATATTATAAAAATATATCAGCAAGTTGGAACTTCTTTGCACGCGTGTTTTTATTTCGTTGAAAACGTTCGTCAGAAATCACTGTTACGAAGTCCATCTGTTCTATATAATCAATATTATTTCTCAAAGTGTGATTAGGCTTAGTAACCAGTTCGTTTTTTCAGTACATAGCTTATAGTATTAGACGTACAACGTACAAAACAGAGAACAGACGTGCAAATGGCTGGCTGGATTATAAACAGAAATCTGAAAAAAGTTAGAACCGTTTTGGGAAAAAATTCTTCATGTAAAGTGGCACTAGAAGTATGAGAAAGTCGTCACCAATCTCCGTGTCACATCTCCAGAAAGATATCTGAAGACATACACACAGACATGATTCAGCAAGTAGAATTTTCGGATTCATGGGACCTCGAAATGTGAATTTGGGTTGAAAACGCGACACCTAATTTCGTGGCCAAACACAATATTTCTACCAACAGTATAGCAACGGTAACGATAGTACAAATAGAAATATAGAATACTAGCAGGTGCCCCCGGAATCGCCTGCGATTATTTAGTCAAAGAACTAAACTCCATGGCGCTACATCCCTGAAGGGATAAGGCCTACCACCCGACCGCTGCGTCATTTACCATAGGCAGACTGCAGGAATGGGGCATGTGGTCAGCATGCCGACACCCACGGCCGTTAATTTTGGTTTCCATGATCGGAGCCGCTACTTCTCTATCAAGTAGCTCCTCAGTTTGTATCACGAGGCTGAGTGCACCCCGTTCCAGGCCTCCCTAACTCAGATAAATCCGAGGCGGTACCGGGGATCGAACTCGGGCCGACGGATCTGCAGTCATCAACGCTAACCACAAGACCACGCCGGCGGTCATTTAGTCAATGCCTAATTGTTTATTTCAATTATTTATTTAACAGAAAAATTATTAAAACAGATTTAATAACACTGATGTTATTTATTTAATATTATGTTTTCATATAAATAGCATGGAATACATAATTTTATTCTTAATTATATTGTTTAACGCTAAAAAGATAAATAATTAAACGAACAAAATTAATCACTTGCTGCCATATGCACACACTAATTCGAAACTAAGCGATTAATACGTACTACAGATGCATGAACCTTACTCGGAAACAATAATAAAATATTCAAAATTAAAACAAATCCATCCATTTAATACAAATTCAAGACAAACACTATTTCTTGTAGGATACATTATGAACTGAACAGTTAACTGAAAAAGAAAAAGGTTTTCATACGATTTTTCCTTTTCGAACAACGCTGTATACGGTCACAGAGACATTAGACACAGGGAACCTCAAAATGTGTATTAATGATGGAAACTAGTTAATGAAATTCAAGGTCTAATATCTACTCTACCTAAGGCAGAGGAAACAAAAATGCCAGGGACGCCAAGGACGGCCGGCTTCGAAATGCATTTCAAAATTAAAGTGCACCCCCGCCCGGCCATCTTTACATCACTGCACAGCCCCTTGCAGTCGCGACCACTTCTCCTGCATCCGAGTACTGCGCGTAGTCTAGTCGGTAGTATTCAGGCGCTAACTTTCCTACGCTCGATAATACTCTCCATATTTTCCGTTTCCATGACGATCATATTTAAATATTGAAAAAGCATAATAGGGTGAAGTAAGGTGATTTGGTGATAATTCTTGTAAGTCGTGCCATCAGATAAGGTACATATTTTATGACATGGCTCGCAGTGCACACGTTACCTCCTTCATTCGCATACCTCTCAATTACTAAAAAATATAGAGTTTCGGTAGTTCTAAATATGAAGAGATACCACGTATCGTACAAAGAAAAAGAGATAAATTCACAGAAGATAAAATCCAAGTCAAACTTTGATCCTGAAAATGAGAGTGAAGAAATCTGCAGTTTAGGACTCCATCCACATCTACAGACATTACAAGTAAATGATTAAATTGTAATTAACAATTAAAATAAAATTAGGTAAGATCTATGGTTAAAACAAAAACTTATTTGATTTTTAAAAAATTAAAAACTAAATAAAGAAAACACTGTTAACAATATATTAACAATTCGTCCAATATTTTTGCTTCTTCCCTCTCAACCAGATGATAAATTTCTCCATTATCTTATGCTGAAGCGTGTTTTCGTCTGGTTCACAGTCTTGTAAGCACTTTGATGTAACTTCTGACATCCAGAAGAAAGAAATGATGATATAAAGGAGAATGCATCCCGCATTTGTTCCTTGCAAGAGTGTGCACCTTTGCGCTACCATCCCGAATTACAAAGGGGTACGTCTGCATCAGTCATATGTAGAAATGACGACGCTTTTGTGTTGAATCCTTTATACCCCAGTCTAATTCAACAATGTAAGAGGAAATTCTATCTATTCGAGAAGTAGGAATTTCACATTCCCTGAGTTGTAATTGGAATAATCCCTACGTAACTACATTAAAGTGTAGCCTGTAGTTCACAGTACAGTCTACATAATAACGGAGAAAACTCAAACGAGACTTTTCAAGAAGGTGTTTTTCAAGAAAAACAAATTTAACCGATTTACCTCCCCTTATTGAGTATAGAACACATCTTTAGATCGCGAAACGCGATCAGCAAGGCTTTCTCCAAGATACCACAAACAGGACAATGGGTAAGGGAAATTCGGGAAAGTAGCGAGGAAAATCCTGGAAAAAACCTGGACACACAGATTGGCCAACCAGCAAGGGTGTTTGAGAAAAATACATAGAAGTGCAAACTTTGTGTTAATGTTTAAATGTACAACGTACTATACAATTCTTAACAAGTGACCTCGGTTCGCCACAGATTTTTGTGCTCCATATCTACTTTCAATCTATAAGCATAGTATCCAGCAGAGAATGATAATGCATTTATATGGGGAATTCGCTAAAAACTTGTGACTTAAGCCTGAACTGCGATCATCTCCAGTGGATAGCAACAGAACCGTCAGACAGGCCACATCTAAAAAATACACAAGGACTCGTAGCACCGAGAAATTGTACAATTTCTTACCTTTCGGGAGGTGGGCCGGTTTTTTTCCATTTCTTCGCCTTTTGTGTAGTATTTTTCTATTTCGCTCCCCTATGACAATACTTAATAAGTTTAGAACACGAGTAGCTTTACTAAATTTGATTAACCCTTCGATCGCAATTTAAAACTTAATTGATACCGTACTAAAAATAATAAAGAATCAGCAATTTTTATATAGGCTAGTTATTAACTTTCCGATTATGATTTTCAATAATTTTTAGGATTAAATCCTTACTTTTTTTGCCAGAACTGGCATGGGAGCCAGAAATAATAACTTATACTGTATTAAAGAAGAATCAGATAAACCCTTGATACTATCTACTAATGTTGAACTTCCTGAACACTCGATGCGCCTTCGAACCTAGCTATTGGGTACAATCTGGGGCTGTTTCACATTCACTTAGATCTAATCACTGATTTGGCTCAGACCACTAAAACTGATTCCTTCTTCGAATTATTTTCGATGATTTGAATTTAAATAAGAATTTCAAGTCTTACAAAATGCATTTTTTACTTAGGGTTGGATGAATAAAATTAATTACGCACATTACAATAAGCAATGCCTATTTGTTTGAAGAAAAAAAAAAAAGTTACTGATTCTTACATTGATCACGTACGTCCCGTATTAAAGACTGAGTATTGTTGCTGTAGGCACTTTCTTTTAGTCAACACATTGAATGAAAGCGCTACAAGAAACAGAAAGGTCGGCGAAAGCTAGAATAACTCAAAATGTCCACAGTTAAAAGCATTTAGAAATGATATTACTCCTATACGCTTTGAAGTTCAAATTAACCGAAACTGATTTTCAATGTGTTTGATCTGTTCAACGCGTATTTGCATGCCTTACGAACTTTCATGCTTCTATTTGCACTACCCTACTGGCTGATAAACTCCATAACGCAGTATACAAACATAAAGTTACCACTAACCACACAAATTAATATCACTTTGTAAGAAGCTGTTGTATCGGGGAGGGGAAAAAACAACTTAGGTCTACTGAATACTAATACACGAATATGGACAAGCAGAAGACTCGTTTGAGACAAACATCACTAGGGGGCAGATTTCTATGACCTAAAAAATAGGATATATGCATGCATTTATGACCTAAAAAACATTAAAATATGACCAATAAAATTTAAAATATGACTTTACCACTTACACATTATGTATATTTTTTTTAGTTTAATTACAATTCGTTTTATTAAAATATAATGTTCATTATTTAAAATATCTATAAATTCTCAAAAAGTATCCGTATAATGCAAAATTTACAAAATGTGACATGAAACTTCAATTTTTTTTAATATGCATATAAATATGCAAAAAAATATGACCTAAATATGCTACAATAGTTGAAAATTTCCTAAGTATGCAGTTATATGCACAATAAAAGCCGTTCCATTTTCACCAGGATGCTTGGAATCGGGTTTAAATTAGTTGGAAACCTGAAATAATGCAAAGGGGGAAAATATGACATGTCATAGAAATCCGCAACCCAGTCATTACTATTATGTCGGAAGATAATTCTTAAACCACTAAGTAAATTTTCATTTTACAAAACTTGTGTTACACGAGTGATATTTGTAACACAAAAATAAAGAGACTGAACTTTTTTTTTAACATAAAGCATTACCACATTTATTTATTACTATATTATCTATTGCTATAACTGATACTTAGGGTTACAAAGTCTTGTATTTGTTTATTCTTTTATTTTAAACTAACTTAAATCGATTGTAACTTGTCTACAATCTCCAAAATAGTCCGAAAAAAGGGAGTCTTAAGAAACTGTACGTTAGGCCTACTTTACTGACTATGCTTGCACCAACATCTGAATTCGTGTTAAATTGATCAACATTCGGATTTAACTATGTTCCCAGTAATGTAATTAAATATATCGTGATGCACTATAAATGCATTATAAACACATTTTACATCCAATTTTGGAGCATATATGCTTATGTCACAAAATTCAAGGGGAAAAAACTTTCAAAATTATTTAAGTACGCCCACCTATAATATCTTTAGGGCTACACTAATTTTTCTTTTCTTTGATTACTTTATCCATATATTCATACATTTTGCCCTACTCTTAATAAATATTGGCTGTAAATAAAACAAAATAAAATAAATACGCCACTAATACTAGATACTAGAAGAAATACTAGAATACCACAATATTAGAAGAAATAAAAAATTGCCTTTAATAGAACCAAAATACTTCACCTCTTCTGGCTCTAAACATAGCATTTATTATGGTCCAAGACTCTATAACTCTATAATTAGGTCACATCCAGAAATAGTACATATGAACAACAAAAAATTCAATAAGTTTATCAAAAATCTTATTTCATAGTTCAAAAGTTACTTCACTCTGTACTTAGTAGACAATTAAGGAACGATTTTATTTGTAATAACTCAGGGTTTCAATTTTTGTTCTTACTACTTTTCCTTTTTTCTTTTTACTTTTCTGTTCTTTCTTTATTATTATTATTTTTTAGGTTTTGATTTAATTATATTTTCTTTATGTATTTTGTAATTTGTATTTTGTAATGTAAATGGCTGAACTGTGCCCGAGCACGAGCGCTTGCTCTTTCGGGTGGTCTTGTTTTGTTTTGTATAAATATTTTGTATAAATATAAATAAAATAAATAAATATAAAATTATAGGCTAATCTCTTATGCATACATATCCAACATTAACTCAACCGAATACCGTGAATATTAACGATGGTCGATGAACATTTTCCAACATAGCCGAAGGTCAATACCTTGAAATACCAGCTGGAGTTTACTCATCGTCGATGTATTCGCTAGCTTCCGGAGAAAGTTGTCTTTGTCTCTCATGGAGCGAGCCACGACGCAGTGACCGGGAAACAATAGAATACAGACCTTCCTCTTCCATCTATTCTCTCTGGAACATGCAAAAAATATCCCACCGGCAGAACAAACTATTCGGAAACAAGATAAATTCTTTGTTCCCCGTTCAACCATACGGACAGTAAAGTAGGGCCATTCTTTTTCAGGGATCACTTGCACTGCTAAACAGAGACCTCCTCTCTCAAGTAGCGTTTTCAGTAATGAGTAACATTAAATTTGTAATTTGCCGCTAAATAGGTAAGGAGTTTTTTATATTATTTTTTTTTAATTGCCAAACATTACAGTATCATAGTTAAGCTTTGTCCGGACCCCCGTCCTTGCAAATTATGTAAAGGCATGTTGAATAAAATAGAATATACATTTCTGGTAAATGTCAACCAAACCATACAAAGAAAACAAACATATATAAAAAGTCTTGACACATTGAACAGGTTATATTTTCGAAATTTAAGAAAATTGGTTTTTACCCGAAGGCTAAACTAAATTATTCAGGTAATGCTTCGTGTTTTTCCCCCCTTAAACATGACTGCGAAAACTAGGATGGGATATTAATAATAATAATAATAATAATAATAATAATAATAATAATAATGACTTATTATTATTGTATTATTATTGTTATTATATATCAACTACCCTTACATAGTAGTTGATAAAACTGAAATGTTAAAATCATTACGATTTTTTAAATGTTAAATTTCTCATGTTGGTGCAAAAACGTCATAAGCTTTCTCCTCTCCATTTCTTGTGCTGGCAGGCATACACCAGAACATCAATCCTAACCTTTGTCTGCGCAAGTGCATACTAGACGACTCCCAAAATGGCTGCAAGTCTACGAAACACATGGTAAAATTATTTTATTTCGCTCATAGAATTGCTTTAGGGAAATTTTTCGTAAACATAACTATTCGCCAAATAAAATCTCGTGTATACCACTTGTTTCATAAATAACTATTCAATTAAGTAACAAACTTTATTATCAAAACCGTTGGACAGTCAGTTACTTTGGCTCAATCGGCAGAATGATGAATCTACACATCGCGTTTCGTGCCAAATAAAAACGTTCCCTTGTTAGAAAAATGCTGCAGTAATTTGTCGCAGGCCGATGATTAATTCCAATATCTCTCGGATCACAAATTCTGTATACTTAATAAGGTTCCTAAAAACTCAGGAATGGTTTAGTGCTATTTTGTTGCCCAATTTCCTAAGTAATTATTTCTCACGTTTACATTAGAGTTTCGATCCTACTTTATAGTAGGCCTAATGATACGGGTAAGCTCTGCAATTTATGATTGGATCATTATTTACATACCCCTGCCATCTATCTGCAATACATTATCACAATTTATAGGAAAGTTCCAGTCAAAACATCACAGATATCCTAATTGCAGGAAGTCTATGGAATATAAATGATATTGATCATCTAAGATGAGACCTCATTAAGGTATTCAGAAGACTAGAGACTGACTAATGGTTTAGAAATTCCGGCCGTTTTAATGATCTGTGTTGTTGTGTTAGTAAGGAAAAGCCTCTATTTCAGAACGGGCCTGTGTAACGTAATCTTGTGTTATAAACTTCATAAGCTTTGCGCTGTATTACAGGCATTAACGCAGTTGGAACTTGATGTTTGCAAGCAGTAGCTAGTAGTTTAAAGTGGAGGAATATAATATTTGCCCTTTGGCTCCTTCCTCTCTCATCTTCGGGAGTTTGCTGTTAGTATGCTAATTCCCTTGTATACAGCAGTGGCAGTGATCATTCCCCATCAAAATCACACTTGCAGCCAGCTTTGAGGAATCCCTGGCGTATATTCGTGATCCTGTTGGACTTCTCTGCGACTGTAGTCTTCAAACATTCAAACTGGATCCAGTATTGTAATTAATAACTGCATGATCAATAACTGTTAACCATTTCAGAGCTGAATCTACGCACCGACATAAGCAATCATCAAGTAAATCCATCAGTGGGCTATAAGTCTGTAATCACTACGAAAAATTCCAGTAGAATGACTGGTTTCCATGAGTAACAACCATAGGCCTAACACTTGAATAAAAATTCTCATACTGTACGAGGGAGAATCAAATGAAAACCACAATTAATTTTTTTCCCATTATTTTACTGCAGGAAGAATGCTTGCTTGTACATAGTCCCCTCCCAGTTCAATGCATTTACGCCATCGGATAGGAAGTGCTTCGATACCGCGAGAGAAAAAAATATTTTGGTTGACTCTGTAGCCACTCGTGCACCTCCGATTGGACGTCTTAATCAGACTTGAACTTCTGCCTTCCAAGGTGCTCCTTTAATGGGCCAAAGATCTGGAAGTCTGATGGTGCCAAGGCGAAGGGGATTGCTGAGTGCAGGTGTTTTGCTTCAACATGATAATGCCCATGCAACCATGAAAACCATCGATGACATTCCCTTCAAGTGCCTCCCACAGCCGCCATACTCGCCAGGACTATAAACATAGCTGAATTTTTAAAAAAATATCTAAGAAGTTATTTGTTAGTATGCTTGCTATCATACTGTAATATTTGGAGTGCGGAGGTAAAAATGCATTTGGAAGCGAGAGTTGGAAGTATAAAATATGCAACATGCCTGCACTGCATGCTTCTCTTCCCATCTGCCTCTCTCCTACTCACGAAGTAATTAATCCTCCACAAATGGAATTTTTCTCATCAAACTATATCAAGGCTTTTTTTTTTTTTTTTTTTTTTTTTGACGTAGTGGATTTGAACATATGTGTTGGCTGGATATATTTTAAAAAAAATCACAAATCCTGCAGAGTGATAGAATGGGATGTTACCAACGGTATCCGGATAGGAGTATAATTTCCATTACAAAAATCCTGCTTCAAAGGGGATATATTTACGGGAACTGAGTACTGGTTATTGCTTATTTAGTGGAGTTCTAATTTCTCCCAATACTTCATATCCATGTAAACTTTCATTAGTGTTAGGTCAAATTGAAACCGCTCCTTCGAAACCGACAAGAGAAATACGAAATTAAAAATGTAGTAAGTCCGCGCAAACACTGTACTTGAATAGTCTTAATAATAATCCATGTGTAACATTTATACCAGGAGGAGTTTATACAAAGTATACGAAGTTTATACAAAGTATACAAAGTATAAACTTGATGTAAATAATCCGATATCTGTAACAGCCGGTCGTTTGGTAGATATTTGAGATTGAATTTTGAGGTTATGCATTCATTCGGCAATCTGTTGTGAAACATTCTAATCTGCTTTTACGGAGTTACTAACATTGTTCCTTGTTTGCGGGTCATAGGCTATTTTCCTAAATTTTCCAACGTTTACAGCATTCTAAAACCAATTTAATGAAATAATGATTTTTTTGCATGGCAGATGACATACTGCTGTTTGATCACTGCTCGGATAGACTGCGACTGGCGGAGTGCTTCCTTTACTGCCGCGGGCGAGAAACGTCAAACCCAGCATAACGTACATGATGACATTCAAACCAGGTGTAAGCCTTAGAAGTTATAAAGGGACTATTATTAGTGACACGGCTTATGTAGAACTTTCGCCGTGATCAACCAAACAACCGTTCAACGCGTATATAGGCTAAACAACTTTTATTAGTAAAGCTGATAGAAAACTGTATTCGCAGTTGAACAATTGTAATTCATTTCGTATCTTAAGTTTTATCCTTTTTCTATCCGGTACGCCGGACATAAAAGAGTACCGGTATAATAAATAAATATAATAGGGAAGGAAAGATAATAGGAGCAGAAGAAAGAAACAGAGAACGAAAATAAACAGAAGAAAATAAAAAAAAAGTGTATGACAGATAGGTATGAATGAAAAATTGCTAAATTAATATAAATAGATACCGTACCACAAAGATAAATAGCGCCGTGAAAGAAGGGGAATAAATCGAGGATAAAATATAGAAAGCGAAGTTAAAGAAAAGACGTAAGGTCGAAATTCTGCAAGCAACCTATTTCATACTCATCGCATTTTACGCAAAACAAGAGACTGGCCTAAATTGTATCTATATAGGCGCTAAAACAGTTAGGCATACCTACTTCCACTGATGTGCACATTATGAAAATACATACCAGTACAAGGAAAGACATAACATGCAATATACGTACGGAAACTCGTATGCAGTATCTTACATAACAACAATGGCAAGTTTGACCGCCGTAATGCCCAGGACCACTGTGGGGTTGGACATACAGGAAATATCGACTAAATTTAGCAGCTCACCCGCTGTCGTTGCTTGCGGTGGTAATAAGTGGAATTATACCTATCCACGATATGCATGCAGTGGCTAATAGCGAATTCCATGATGTCACTTGCAAACCGAGCTCTCTGCTGGGGCCTCCAGGAAGCCCTGTGTTGGAATTTAATACTATGTCACACGTCCTCAACTCTCCATTTCACTTGATATAGAAAATAATAAAAATTATAATACCTAGAAATTTAGGTGGAGAGAATTTGGAAAATGTTTTCATATCAAGCTGACATCAAAGAAAGATAAATAATTTCAAAACGTGAAATGGAAACCAAAATTCCCAAACCGGATGAAATGTTAGAAGTGTGAAAGAATAATAATACATTAATTAAAGCCTTGAAATAAACATGGGCTTAACTCCCATTCTTAGATAGGCTAATTATAATATCCAATAGTGTTTAATTAAAGTCTTTTGTTATAAAATCTTCTTCAGGCATAACTTTTTTTTTTTTTTGACCAGTTTCGAATTTTCAACTCACTGAGATCTTTAATTACATCGATCGTTCATCTTTGTTTGGGTCTTCCATGAACTCTTGTAGACAAAGAATTACAGTTACATAATTTCTGTACTAATCTGAAATTCCCTTATTCAATTTACTTGACCAAAATTAATTCAATCAATTTCAGGGCTGAATTAATTAATTAATAATAATAATAATAATAATAATAATAATAATAATAATATAATCAATCATGAGTGGGCTCTGAGTTTCAAATCGATCAGAAAAAAATTAGTAAAATACGTGGATTCTATGAATAACAGTCGTAGCACAAAGACAAAAATCCTCACATTTCCATTTACTTCTATATAAAATCAAAACTCATTATCTCTGCTATTATACAAGCGAAATATTGCCCTATTTCAACTATAAAAACTTCAAATAGTAATTATTTCTTGCTTTTGGTGAAAGAATGACAAAATATTACTTACAGTATCTGGTTTGAATATTTGACAATTCAGTCACATTGAGAGAAACAGCATTTGAGACTACTTGTCCACATCGGGCGACGGATAGGCTGAATAAGGCAAAAAACCTGAATGAAACGAAACGTAGAATACGTAAAACAAAAATAATACAACATCCGTTTTATTGCTATGAACTTACAACTGTACCTACACTTGAGTACTTCGTATTTACCTTGTAATGGCGTCACTGACAAGACTGAACATTTCCGGAGGAAGGAAACGGTGACATAATTGGAAGTTCACATGCGATAGTCACGCTACTTCTAGTCTTAAGGATAGTCAACAGTGGAGTAACGGTATCACTCCTGCTCGTATTCTCAATCCTTAAATCTCTAATGTATCTTATGGGATACAGTTGAATTTATTTAATGCCCTTTTTTAGTCGCGTGCGGCGAGGGTCGCTTAAGTGTTCGTAAAAGAGAGAAGTAAAACTAAGATACAGAAAGAAAAAAGGTCCCTTTTTAATTAATCAAATCCCCAGCGATCACAATAATTAATAATAAATTAATATCGAACAATTACTAGAAAAGATATTTCACACAAATACATTAAAATCTACAAAACAGTGAAGAAACTAAAATACGTAACTTCAGAAATTCAATAACAGGAGAAAACGTTAATATAAAAAGAAATGGAAGTAGAAACTGTTAACAAAGAAGGAAATAAATTAAGATGATTTTAACTGAGATAATTCCAATAGAGTGATAACTTTTCTACATTTTTCAACATATTTTATAAATATTATGCAAGTCGCCTTTCATATTTAAGAAAGTCTTTGATTTAATAAACCTGAACACCAATGGAGAAGGACCTTGCATAGATAGCCTACACAAGATTCTTTAACATTTTAATTATATGACAGCACTTTATTCTGAATACTTAAATATTTTTAATGTTTTAAATTTATGACGAGTATTTCGTAGAATTAATCACTAGACATTATACCACACAGATTTCGATTTTAATTTGTTATGACTAGGTTTCGGTTCTTTATGACATGTCTTTTTTTATCCTGATCTCCATTCTCGCCGTAAAAACAAATTTGAACACGAACTGCAATAGGCCTACTTGTTATCCTAATCGGACCGTTTTTATTTTGCATATAAAGTCATATTTTTTTGGTCTTGGTCATATTTTGGATATATCAGTAATTTAACGTCATATTGCAGTAGGTAAAGGAGGATAAAGTAGGTAAAGGAGAACAATAAAATTATACAGTGTTATGTGGACTACATGGTCAAGTTAAATTTGAAATTTATTTAATTGATTTAATGTTTATGCCAAATTAATAGTAACTTAAGTTTTAAAATTAGTGCAACAGTTGACATTTTATAGGGACACGCAAGGTCTACAAAATATTAAGAGTATTTGGAGCTGATTAAGCGAGCAAATAGGAGCAATTTTTAATAAAATAGAAGTTCATTACAAGTAAAATTGTAAATCACCAAAATGATTAAGTTATTATATGACTGAATTCATATTATGTAAGAATTTAGTGTCTTTAAACGTTTTAAATTGGAACATTTAAAAGTTATTTTATGAGGACGTATTTAGGGTTTTTGGGTCATATTTAATCATTTGAAGGTAATATCTACAGTCATTTTTCCACTTTTTAAGACCATAAATATCCGAACCCTAGTTATGACAAACTTGTGATAATGTGTAAAATATAGACTTTAAACTACTTTGCAAGGGTACCTTATATATATTTTAAGGTGGTTATAAGGAGAGAAAATTATTCTAAAAGTAAACAGAAAATAGAATACAGACTACAGTTAAACCCTTAAGAACGCATACAGTTTATGCATTATCTTATTACCAACATCACGAAATCGGTAGTCTCTACCCTAGCGCAGACAAATAATCCGTTTCTGACAAGAGCATTCTCCGTTACATTTATACTCACTGCCACTATCCCTGCAGTGAAATGTACCCGGTTCATCATAGACTTTTTTGTTGGCAGGTGAAACGCATCCGACTGGATTAACTAACTCTGACACCAGGGTATTAAATTTTTCACTGGTGATTACAGTGTTACTATGAACAATGCAGGTTCTTCCCGGAACAGTCAACAGCTACGAATGCTATTTGCGTAATACGTGCAGTACATTTTCAATTCCGCGCTGTAAAATATAAATAAGACGGTTTCTCCGAAAATAAAGGGTAGAAATGGAGAACAATTAAACTATAACGTAATAAATTCAACATCTTACTGTAGAAAGATATATAAGCAATAATGAACCACAGATTATTGTCTCTGTTGGACACTACATGAGAATATTATAGGAGAAAAATTCCTCCGGCACTGGGACTTGAACCCAGGAGAGAGGTTCTATCTGGTGCTTTGAATTGAGCTCCGGCTTAGCTCAGTTGGTAGAGCATTGGCGCGAATAGCCAAAGGTCCTGGGTTCAAGTCCCAGTGCCGGAGGAATTTTTCTCCTATAATATTCTCATCTTACTGTAGGTCTACAATATACGAGGGCAATCCACAAAATAAGTTTCCCTAGGGCCGTTTACACAAACAAAACAAAATTTAAAGGAAATATTTATTCAACAGATATAGCAAATGTTCAGCTATTTTTCAACATATCGCCACCGGAATTGAGAGATTTGTTATACCGTGGGACCAACTTATGAACACTTGTGTCGTAGAAGTCTGTCGCCTGGGATTTGAACCACTGTGTGACAACCATCTCCGCTTCTCTGTCATTTATTGAGGTGTAGGAAAAGCTGGAAATCACTGGGGGTTGTAGGGCTGTCCGGGCTGTTGAAACATCGCCTAGCCGAACTTCTGCAGGAGACTTGCAGGGAGGTGTTGATATCTCCAACCTACAGCTCGGACCGCGCACCCAGAGATTTTCATATTTTCCTACCCCTTAAGAAATGACAGTGAATGACAGAGAATGGTAGAGATTGACAGAGAAACGGAGATGGTTATCACAAAAAAGGTTCAAATCCCAGGCGGCAGACTTCTACGACACAAGTGTTCAAAAAATGGTCCCACGGTATGACACGTCTCAATTCCTGTTGAAAAATAGCTGAACACTTGCTATATCTGTTGCAATAAATATTTCCATGAAATTTTGTTTTTTGTTTTTTTTTTGTTTCTGTCAACGGCCCTAGGGAAACTTACTATGTGGACGGACCTCGTATAACGTAATAACAAATTAAACATCTTACTGTAAGTCAACAATATACAGGTATACTGAGATCAGAGACAGACATTCGTCTCAAGAATTGTTAACTACTTTCTGTCCAAAAGAACGAAATAGTCTAGATACTTTTTAATAAGCAAAGCATTCAATTGCCTGTAGGTAAAATCAAAGGGGCTTAATGTAACTATTTTTATTGATAATATTGAAATAGCTATTGTGAATATGCCATTGGTATCATGGAGGCTCTCTTCATCAACAAAAGATTCATACAATAGAGTACGATCGGCAGAGTTACAAAGCACAACATTCATTTCGCTAAAAATAGTGCAACGTGGATGTAGAGAAATGAATGCCAAAAATAGCGGAGTGGGTATTTTAATGATTGAGTTATACGATACACGTATGTAGGCTTTCGTGTTCTCTAAAGCATTTGATTCCGATAGAGCAAAAGTGAATCACGACGCTTTGGTCATTACTCATCACAGGATTTCCATGCACTATCAAATCTTCATATAAGCATCCATTTATGGACTATCAAAGGATTAGGATTGAGCATCGATGTCCGATGATTTCATGTCGATGATCGATGTTTTTCCCCGACATCGATGTTTTTAAATATTTATAGCTTTTTCCATTAACTTTGATAAATTAATGGTGATTTAACATACTGAGTCGGACATAGAGAACGTATTGATATAATATTGCTTTCAACAGTACATCGATGATTTTTTTTTTTTTAATGAATTTTGCCTAATTTTCTTGACTTTAAAAAATATAATCGATGTTTTAAGTAAAATAAGATTAATAGTCCTACCTTGATTGTGATATATAATTTTCTTTACAGCAGCCTAATTTCCCAAAACATAGATTTTTTACATCAATAGTTTTCATGGAAATATGAATTTTGCCTAATTTTCTGAAATCACGATTTTTAAAAATGTACATTGATGTTTTTAGTCGATATTATCGCCACTTCGATGGTTATCGTCGATTTTAACATCGGTTCAACAAAGGTTTAGAAATAGAGTCCTGATGTACACAAATACGTTATAGAAAAATGGCATAACTATAGATTGATTAGAGCTGGGTCGTGCTTTAGCCTAAGCAGGACAATATCGTTGAATATCGCAACTGGGTTTCTAGATGCGAGCTGTTAATGTCGTGTCATTAAGGATTCTGACATCGATTTCAGGACTTTAGGTTAAAACAGTTCTTACATCACTTAGATTTTCAGCGCAATTTTAAGGGTTTTAATTTTTCTTTATCTGTTATCACTATAAGTTTCCTGTACTTACCCTCAACAGAGTGAAACTGCCAGGGTTGTTCAGAATAATATCAATGTACGAATTCCAATTACCTGGAAGAGAAAAAAGACTCATATTATAAATTGTTAATGTATAGCTACCATATATGATAAATAAATATTATTCCTATAACGTGTACTCAAAAGAAAATGGTTGAATATTAAAGGGTGTGTATTCATTTCTCATAAACTCTGTACCATAAAATATTAACATTGCCCATTGCAAGGGTCGTGCTCTTACATACTCTACACTGTAGTACTTAGTTAAATTAATATAAAAAATTACACAACTTCAAAAACCTATGTCTAATTATTTAAGCATCTAAGAAATTCAGCAACCCCAAAGCAAATAATGAAATTATCAGGGATTAAATATATATAACTAAACACACTTAAATTTCCAGTAGTAAACAATGCTTACTAGACAGACGAACGAATATTCGCTTCGATCTTCTGTACTTTTTTGTCTGAAATGGTGATTTTCTTGTGAGTAACTAACAGATAAAAACCCAAACGTATTCTTATGTGTAGTTGTGTATAGTGGGAAGAAACTGCAATTTGATGCAATTGCACAAAATATGTAAAAAAAAATTGAATCTTGGGATATCTGTGCAAGCAGAAAGGATTCTAATACTTTCGTTCCATTTTCCCCCTAAAGAATTATCCAACACTGCACCACACATCTGTATAAAAAAAATCCTCCAGCAAATTTAAGTGATTATCGCGAGTTTACTCAATTGAGAGCGAAAGGAAGTCTGAGGCAGATGCAGTGGTGGTGACGTCACGAAGATAATAAGAAGCAAGAGAGGTTGGATTACAGCCACCTCCACACATTAATGTCCTAGCCAGCAGAGATTTGGACCGGACTCAGTGTCACATGTCACTGATTGAATTAATTACTATGAGGAATTCAAGTTCAAACGCCAGTGTCTCTCAACACTCCCATTCTGACCTCAGGAGTGACACTAGCCGAAAATCTCTCATTATGTGACCGCACCCATGTCTCAACTATGAGAACCCACTCGTCAAGTATTTTCTATTATTAAGGGGGTGGATTTATTCATCTAGTGCCATTGGCAGCTGTAGTTCAGATAAAACCGTTGAACCAATAACAACCCTATAGTGATCTGTCAAGACGAAAGATGAAATAAATAGTCTTGGTTGTCGTCATCTGGGCACTCAAATAAGATTTTTCAGAAGTACAACTGGTCGATTTATGTCAAATGTAGATTGCTTGCAGACAACTAGAAGTTCCATAAATAAACTGCAATATTTACCGAAATATGCAATATTCTTACAAAGATCTACAGAAATAAGAGACTACGGTTTAACGAGCTTGTATTGCTGTTTCGATCTTGAAATCTGAAAAAGAATTCTCATCGGAAGTGCACAACTTAAGGTTCCCTAATATTTGAACGCTTTAAGACAATAAATTCAATAAAATTAAATTTCACCAAGTTAGATAGTTTTTACTTTTCAGAATGATACATGTGTTTGTAATCTCTTTTCCCACATGCTGAAACCGAATCTCTTTGCCCCTACAGGACGTACGAATTCGCATACCAAATATTCCTGTAGACTTCTAGAGACCTCGCAGCGAGGATCCATGTAGAGCTGTCGCCATATGATTTTGCCGCGATGGACGAACCAATTTACGTGAAGACCAACAAGTGCGCAATGGAAGTTTCTTTAAAGAATAATAAAATTGTTGTTGTTGTCAGCTCGCCCTTAGGATGAATCAAGTACACTGAAATCATCGACAAACTCCGTTACATTTCGTTGCACAGCTCCGCCTCCTAGTGGTCCCTCGCATATCGCGGCAGAATTATTTGGCATCAGCTCTAACTCCGATTTGTTTTATCTTTTAAAAAATTAAATGCAGTTAAGTAAACAAGTAAGTAAACTGTTACCATTAATATTGTTGTAAAGTTCTGATCGTGTGTTCGCCTTAAGATTTTACATTAAGAGCTGCATATTGTACTGAATAAAATTGGAATATTACGGTATACAGTAAATAAAGAAAATTGTAAGAACTAATAAAGGATTACATAAACTGATAGTAATTGCATATCATGATATTATGTCCGAAACGTCAGAAGACACTAAAAACACGACGCGGCCCAACCCGGATAGCAATTACAATCAGTTTATGTATAACACCGGCCGTGGAAGTCTGCGAACTAAGTTAATAAAGGATTAATTCTTCAGTTTCTCTGAAATACTGGTGCCTTGATTTCATACTTTTGGTAACTAACACCTATGCTATTTTGGGGGGTTTAATTAGATGAATGTATCACGTCACACTTCTATGCTGGTATATTTCGAACGAATCTATTGGGTGTATTGGGAGTTCGGAGTATTCCAATTTGTAATAGAATCGGCCACTTCATCATGGGATTTGTTACTAGCAATTTTCATTACAAGTGTAACGTCATTTTGCACTTATTTTGTTGTAACATGTAACATGTTTTTTAAAGCACATAAAACTCAAGTGGATTAAACCAATCCATCCAATTCCCAGGGTCCTAAAACGAAAAAAATAAGTAAGAGGGATAAACTACAGACTTAATCATGTCAACATTGCCGTTTGGTACTCTGTACAGTAAATTTAACAATACAATCACTTAAATCCGATAAAATGTGTTATTGATTTGCATATGTGCAATTTATTGGGACATTTAAACAACAGCGTGTATACGGCTCCACGTCTCTGTGTGTGCTGCAGCGTATATTAAACATCACCTCATAAAGTACCGAGTTTATGATCCAGCAGCGTTTAAATATGTTGTCAAGGGAGGCCGTGTCCATTATTCTGATCCCATGCAGAGCGTTTGCCAGTTCAGTATCTAGATATTTATACAGTTCACTTTTAACATTATATTTTCCAGTGTTTATACATGAAGCGGCTGGTTTAGTAGAATAGCATTACTATAGTTTAATACTCTCTTCGTTAAGTATAAAGTGCCAAGCATCCACCAAAAGCTCAATTATTGTTTAGTTTGTTGAAAAGTCTTACTTGTTTAATATATTTTTCTTAATGGTACAACAGTTTCATAATAATTTATATACTGTGATTTGTTTATAATAGAATCCACCTACTCTCCCGATATCTTCATTTTCAAAACTTACTTACTAACTACATCAGCTTAATTAGCCTTGTTAATATCTAAAAATTCATTTCCATCTTTCTTTTCATGAGTTTAAATTTCCCCTTATAGGGACGTTTATGCGCCCACAACAATTTTCAAACTCTACAATTTTATTTTTTTAAAGAGGTTTTTCCTTTACCCTGTGCGCAATAGATCAGAACCCTTAGTTTTTTTTATTTTTATTTTTATTTTATTATTTATTTTTTTTTTTTTTATAGAAATTCCAACAACATCATTCTTCGAATCTGTTCCTAGAGTTATTATAATCGAGAGTTACTATGTGAAAGCATTCTACAGAGTATAACCCACATTTCCTTTCTCTATCTTTTCTACAGTCATTTGTCATCCCATGCTGACAGTATTTCGCACCTTAGCAACCAGTAAATATATCATGTCTAGTAACCAGAAATATATAGCTTGTCGTACAACGCTACCTCTCTACAAAACAAATATATATATATATATATTTTTTTTTTTAAAAAAACCTCAGGTACTCTATCTGTGTGAGTGTGTGTTACGTAAATTCGAGAAGTGTTGAGGATATTTTAAACCTGTTCACCTGACTACCAACTCATTCACAGTAATTTAGGTAGAACATATTTCTTCGGTTATAACGAGCTGGGACACACGTTAAGGAATAAGAGGCATGAATATTGTGCTGCCCCGAAGCTATGGGATCTTAGTCACGTTTTCTAATACCATACGTGCCCATTCCGAATGCACGGACTATTAGATAGCTCAATAAAGTAGTCAGCAGGAATTGAGCTCTTGTTCATCCCGTCTACTTGAATGACTCCCATCCTCTGAGGAATCGGCAAATTATTGCATAATTTACACACTTGGTGAATATAACAAAATAAGTAGGAAGGCATGTCTAAATCTATTACTGGATGAGCACTATTGGCATGGGATATGTAAATTTCTGCAGAAAGTTAGATGTGTGAGAGAAAGCCTAGATTTGGAGAATTAAGAAAATCTAAGTGTTATTAAGTGCCAGTATGGTACTTTATGAGATTGTGTGTGGGGACGAAAAATGTCTGTCCGTCCGTCCGTGTGTCTGTACGCGCGATAACTCAAATACGCTTTGTCGAATTTTAATGAAACTTGGTATACACGTTTATAATGTCCATGGGAAGAACCCTATTGATATTGAACCAAATCGGTTCACCGGTACCGGTGTAATGCCCAATTTAGTGCCTATTTTAATAGATTATGGCGCCTTTCTATGGCGCCATAACTCAAATACGCTGTATCGGATTTCCATGAAACTTGGTATACTCATTTATGACGTTCATGAGAAGTGCCCTATTGAATTTGAACCTAATCTGTTGACCGGTACCGGAGTAAACCCCAATTTAATGTCTACTTTAAAGGCGCAATAACTCAAATACGCTTTATCGTATATTTATGAAACTTCGTACACGCATTTATAATGTCCATGGGAAGACGTCTATTTATAATAGATAAAATCGGTTGACCTGTTTCGGAGTAATGCTCAATTTAGTGCCTATTTTATGGTAATATACGTATTCGAAAGAATTTATAAAAAAAAAATGAAAATCAATTATCTTGACAACACTGCCTATTGTTTTACTGTTATCTTATAAGGCCTTGGAAATTAAAATACAAGTAGCTATGACAAAAAACACTATCGATTTACAAGCGCTTATCCAACTAGACCGTTAAAATGACCCCGGTGGCCGAGATGGTAACGCTTTGGCCTCACATTCTGGAGTCCATGGTTCAAAACCCGAAACCGGCCAATTTGAATTTTTTTTTTTTTTTACATTTTTATGTGAGTGTGCGATTGTCATGATATCACATATCTGTACAGTTCAGGTGATGCTGGAAGATTTTAATCTCATTAAAAAAAACTAGACCTTTGTTCTTCCGTAAGCCCTGCTTAATGAATAAATCTGGAGCTTAACTTGGAAATCAATTAAAAAAAAACATATTCTGCATATCATAATTGCAGTCATAACTGTTTAAACAAAAACATACTGGCACTTTGTTACATCAGTTTACCTGATTTTATTTTTTTTGTTTTAATAATGTCTATGTGTTTCTATGAATTTTTTACTGCTTGGGGGTGGGGGGGTTACGTCTGTGGATACTCGTAGTCATGTAAATCATAGAATATATATATATTTTTTTTAATTTGGTATTTTTTGGAGTAATAATTTAAGTGTAAGAAGTGAGCACGTATGGTCGACACCGACCCGTGCGCTGGTTAATGTTAATAATGTGGTTTATAGGCTATGTAAGAACTTTTATGAGAAGTAAATACTCTATACTACTAAAGAATTTAACAAAATACCCAACATCAGTGTTTCTCACCACGTGAGTTGTGACAGAATTCAGATGATATTCTTCTACAAGACTTGCTGTGTTTATGTAGCCCTATTAAAGGAGACGGAAACTAAAGGTACGGTTCCTTTAGAAACCAGTGTGAACGTATATGCGCAGCTCGATCCATATACATTAATCGAAATCTAGACCTCTATGATGGTCTGTAAGTATCTAATATAGGCTACATCACATGGAAGCCTGTCAACATGCCTGTATACCTCTAAGATCGTATTTGAATTAAGTGAAATAATAATAATAATAATAATAATAATAAAATTAATAATAATAATAATAATAATAATAATAATAACTAAATATTTCTTCGTGATTTACTAGGTTTCATTGAATAAAGCAGCAATACATTTCGTTCTGTAATATTTCAATGTAGGTACTTTTAAAATGATTTAGCACAATAGTGAAAATGCTGATCTCCAAAAAGACATGTCTTGTTTAAAAAGCCTACATGGAGAATTAAAGAATGTTCACCAGATAACCGTGAGTTTTTTTTTTACTTTTTCTGCCCGCATTATAGGTACTATACGAGTACGTAGAGGCAATATTGTTTTCTACCCTAAATTCAAAGTTGAGTTTTTAACATAGGCCTAAATACACGTTTTGAGATTCCCTGAATCCAAAAGTACTATTTTCGGAAACATGTCTGTGTGGATGTCTGTGAACAGTCTAGTTCCAGAACGGAAAATCGTGTGAAAACTTTTTTTTTTTTAAATTAATTTCTGTCAGGACCTTCTGAAGACGTGACCCGAAGATTGGCAACAAGTTTATCTTATTTTTAAGGGGATTTTCATGAAGAAAATTTCGTTTGTTGCGATTTTATCGAAAACAGCCCCTTACCAAGAGGCTAACTTTCAAGTGAGCAGAGGAAGTTATGTGAAATTCAGATCAGTTTGTTTTTATTAGTTTTACACTTTTACTCAGTTCGGTAAGACTGAAAACGTTATTTTGGCTTTTGTGGGAACTGTTAAAAAGTGGTTATCTTATACAGTAGACATTATATAAATAGGGCTTGTAAACGGGACCAGATGGATAGAATTTAAACAGTCAAATAATTTAACATGGACTCACTTTTAACACTCAATTATTGTGGTACCAAATTTGTGTTTATTTTAATACATTATCCTTATGAATGATTAAAATAGTGTCTATAGTAGTAAATTAAAATACATAATTGAACTAGAAACTCTATTTTTTCTTACCGGAAATAGTATCACCCCATCTGTATTTTAGGATATGCAAAACTCCATAGGTAAGTTTTCATACGCTTTGGTACATAGGCGTACCGAGGGGGGGGGGGTTTTGGGGGTTTGAACCCCCCCCCCCCATTGATTAAAAAAAGGAAAATTGTATGATTTTTTAAAGTCTGCCCATAAATTCCTTAATACAAGTATAAAGCGTGGGAAGCTTAAAACTCGTTATTTTGCGTCTAAATTTTTAAAATTTTCCGGGGGAGGACCCCCGGACCCCGCGGATTTTATAACCTCCCCCCCATATGGTCGGCCTGGTTACGCCTATGCTTTGGTATAAAACTTTCACTAGGAGTTTATGTAATGTGGCCATTCTAAAAATAGTTATTATTATCATTATTATGATTATATTATTATTGTTATTACTATACACTTAAAAACTCGTTAAAGTGACAGTGACACAATGAGGTTGCTAAGATGATTCAGAACGATAAAAGAGGTAGTGAGAATGGGAAAACAGGGAACTTCGGAAAAGGATAAATTGGATGGAAATGTTATAGCACGGAAATCCTAGCACACATCCAGCTATCAGGTTACAATTCTTTATCTTCCAATTCATTTCGTTTAAATGGAGTGGAGGTAATTCTCGCCATTCAAATCCTCTCCATCGCTTAAACCAGTTCCAGAACCTTATCGCAACATTCAAGATGCCATTTCCTTACCTGTGTTCCGAATTTTAAGGAAATGTATTCCTTTACAAAAACTAAATTTGATTAGCACAGTTAATGTATTGTATATTATCAAACTAATTACTTATGATGCAAGTGGTAAAAGAGATTTTTGTGTTGTGAATAGGCAAGTTTGCGAAACGAGCCCGTAAGGTCAAGTTTAGCAGTAATTCTACGAGAATTGTATTTTACCATAAGTATCATACATTATTTTTAGACAGCTGTTAATATTTGTGAAATAATAGTATTATTAAATATTACATAGACCATTCCTAAGCAAGCTAAAGGAATATTATCTATACTGCGGAATCCGGAGGTTCATTGCCGCGCTTACATGAGCTCGCCATTCAACTCTGTGCTAACTCCACCCAACCATCAATTGCACCATCCATCAGCTTGCAATCACCAGTTGCACATCTTACTTCCTTTAAATATTTTGAAATGTTGTCCTCCCTCCTACGTATAGGTCTTCCAAGTGGTCTCTTTCCTTCGGGTCTCCCAGAAAATATTGAGATATGTCTCCCCCCCATGCGCGTAACATGTCCAGCACATTTCATCCTCCGTCATTTAATTACCCTTATTATATTTGGCGAAGAGTATAAATTATATTAAGAGTAATCCGAAGAAACACGAATATAGTGAGTAAAACTGCTGCTTTCGTGCGACTTAAAATTGGTAAGGCGGCATTATGGAAGACAGAATAGAATTAATGCAGATATAGCAAACATGCCTAATTTCGCAGTACCCCTAATTTCGCAGTTTCTTTATATTATATTTATTGCAAAATTGGGAACAGTACTGGAAATATTTCATCTTATTCATCCAAGAGGGCATCTTCTCTTCTATTTTATACATTTTTTAGGTAGATTTCGAAGAAAAATCTACCTATTGCAATGGATACCATGTCATCATTTTCGAAAAATTCTTTCATATCTTTACGTTTCATGTTCCCCTAAGTACGAAACCACCGCCCGTTCAAAAAAAAATTGTGATATTTATATATATATAGATATATTTATATATCTATTTATATATATATTTATATATATATATATATATATATATATATATATTTATATCTTTACACGATAGCGGCCGTAATTTTGAAGATATTTGAACCAAATTTTATTATGTCATTTCTAGGCCCAATAGCTCGGATAAGTTCGTTAATGAGCAAAATTGGCCCAAGGGGGTGGTCGGGGGAGGGGGTTGAAATTTTTAAAAATGTATATTTCGACCCCTATGAAGTATAGAGGGAAACTTTGTTTGAATAAATTAGAGTACTCCCTTTGGAGTTCACAGTGACACCAACGATTCGGGGGTTCGAGTGAGGGTGGGGGTGGGGGTGGGGGGATGAAAATTCGAAACTTTTGAAACCACGTCTTGTGGGGTATCGTTGAAAAGCTCTTGATGAGTACTCTACAAATCAATAACTAGTTTCTTGATAGCTCTCATATGACGCGAGATTTTAATGTTTGAAAATAATAACACTTAAAAGAATTATTATAATATCATAATTTTGTCTTGTTTAGCGGCTTTGCTAATTTTATTCATTGCTGATCTTGCGCACGGCCTCCCAGAATATTATATCCTATTCTTGTTGTCAAAACAAATGATTGTAGTTTCTTCCTCTTTACCGAATTCAGTTCTTATTACTGCGGGTTTGCCATGCCATGCCAAGGCTAAAAAAGAAGAGTGCTGTGCAGCGATAATAAATTAAACCAAAAGCACTTTGAAGTCTACCTCAGCCTGTAGGCCTGCCTAAAGGGATTTTTTTCATTACTGTTCCTGATTTTGCAGTAAATAAAATAAAAAGATACTGCGAAATTAGGTACGTTTATCCTACCTCAGGCCTATATTGCAATTACGTAGGGAAGAGAACTGATGTTGACTTAAGTCGGTGTTGAACTAAACTACAGCAGTGTTAGCCTACATTCCGTCCTCTTCACTAAACAAATGAACTCAGCTCCTGCAGCTGTCGGGATGAAACATTCTTAGCTGTTGCTCTGGTTCAAATCCCGACAGTGCTATTTTGCAAATTGCCTCTCTCCTCTAATTAGTGACCTCCGCGCTGAATTACAGGTTCAGGGCTGTATTTATCAAGTCTCGCTATTATGAATAATGGAAGATGCTGCAATTGCGGAGGAGGGAGTACACCCACGACAAGAATGCGATGCCGGATGGACGTGAATTGGGTATCAGAGTGGCAAACAGACAAGGTATGTAGTATGCAGGGATTGTTGCAATGCCTATGCTTGCCCTGAGGTGTGTTGCACTCAAGTCTGGGGGAGATATGGGCTAGTGGACTTCTCCATTACGGCGTAATATATTTAACGTATTGATTAGCAATCTGTGGCACTCGTAACCCTGTGGGTACATTAGGGGCTTTGATGAGTACAGCAACATCTCGAATTATACGAGGGATGGAGCATAAGTCATGACAACTATGTTTTTATCTCAAAGCAAGGCGATGAGATGTTGTACATCACGGGAGAGTATCACATGATATGGACACATCATTTATAACGAATAACGAATAGAGGCGAAGGTAATTTAGTTGTGAGTCATCCGCCTTGCAGAATGATATGGCAAGATGTGAACACCATTCTTATGTCGAAATAGCCACTATACGAGGGAGAAATGTCACAGAATACCACAAGAAGTATACGGAAGATTTGGGGAATAATGTCCATCCGTACCGAAAGTTAAGGGATCATGGAGTGAGTATGTGTGCTTTCATGCTTCCGACTACTGCAATACGTTAGAGTGGCACGATGCAGTTGCTTAAGCATGTTTATGGGTGTCTGTTTCCTTTACTATCCTACAGCTAGTACTCATAATCTGCATTATACAAACATTCCATACCCTGCTCTTTCCTTTGTATGTTTCAAAATTATAAAATGGTCCCTCATTTTCAAAAGAAAAGTAGTTGTAACGACTTCTGTCCAATCCCTCGATTTCGGCAAAAATTACGGTGAATTTTGTAGGTGGCGGTTACAAAACAGACTTAAAAATCAATATTATTACGAAACATCACTCCACATTTCTAATTATAATTAATTTCACAATTATCTCAATATTAGAAGAATTTACAATGGCCCTGAATTCCCCTTTTTCATATAATCTAAAGTTTCCACCAAGATTAAACTAACAAACAATCGGCTATATAGCTAGCAAAAGCCAGCCTGGTAAAAGATACATACCCGAATGGGAAAGACATGCTACCTCCGGTGCAATAATTCCTAACCTATGGCCCGTTGACCGCTGGGGTTTCTCAAGAACTATGAAAGGGATCCGCTAATATTGCTGTTTAACTGTCACATTCCAAATGTCGGTTAACTTTAGGACCTTGTGGTCCCCAGATATCATCTGGCCGTCATTATCATCTTCATCCCATCCTCGCCTTGTTTGGAGTGAGTGTGTGTGAATGGTAAGGCGAGACGTAAAACTAAGATAAAGAAAGAAAGAAACTGCCACATTCTCATTTTCTCAGAAGTTTTCGTTTAACGTTATAGCGAGCGTAAAAAGACAATGACAAATACAAATGCATTAGGAAATACCAGAATAGAACTGCATAGAAAACAGGAACAATCACAGAGGGGAATAAAAAAAAGGTAAAACAAGGAAGAGAAAATGTACTACAGTACAACGGAAATAAAGATTTCGAAATGGCATCTACATTTCTCAAAACAAAGCAACTAAAACTCTTAGAAGACATTCTTTACTAAGGACAATTAAGATAATTATAATAATGACACCAAGGTTGAGATCGCGCAAACATACCACGCTAAATTACAGACATTTTTAAGCATAAATATCCTGCATCGCCGGACATTCGCATGATACTGTTCTTTGTGCGCTGGCTGCATTTAAAATAGCTGCATACTTGTGACACAAAAGGACTCGAACCACGTGGAAACTTTATAATGCCTCTTGAAGTTGTTCAACAACAAGAAACTTGGTAATCCCGATATCTCGAGTCGTTTCTTTGCTAAGCCAACACTTGTGTTCTGTTTACCAGCATTACAAACGGATAAAATTTGTGTACTGCTCAAGTTAAGTCTCGAGTTCTTAAACAGTTCTCTCATTGTACACAGGAGCTCTTAACGCTGGAGAGTAATTAATCCACTTTCTCTACAAACATTAAACCGAAGAAGGAATACAACATGTTCAAAAAGTAAAAGATGTTCTCTTTGTACACATGGAATACAAACTTTTTTTAAAATGATGCAATAATTTGTTTCTAGATATCCTTCTAACAAATTACTTTAGGAACAAAGACGTTCACGAACTTATAAAAAATAAAAAAAAATCGTCCAGCGCTAGATTTTTATGGAAAGTTTCCACAAAGCAAGCAACATTTCCTCTTTGAGCTTCCCCCTTTCTTCTTTCTTCTCCACCATCCCCGGAGCCCTTGACCATAGACCATACTCCGGTCCCAAGAACTTTTCGACGAATTTGTCCTATTGCTCCCTTGTCCGTTCTTGTAGGTCCCAAATCAAAAAGGAAATGTGTGTTCAGCTGGCTGTTTACTTCAGCACTAATAGAATTATGTATTTTCGCTAGGTTCAGTCATCTGTCTCGCGGGGGTCATGCCTTCGATCCGGTATTCAACCGATTAAATGGAAATTCTGTTTTTAGAGGATCACCATTTAGAGCCACAAAATTCTTCCCTATAGTAGTAAAATTTGAAAGGATTGTATGTCCACCTTATACCCTCAAAAACTTATGTAACCTAACACCAACTAATATTTTTTTGGATTGCTTCGAAAAAGTTTTAAAATTACAATATTTATTTGCACACTTTTTATTAACTTATTTAAGCTAGATTTGTAAATATGTACATTGGCTAAAATTAAAACATATTCAGATTACAATCAAATGAAATTAAGATAGTTTTCACATTTTACATATTACAATTAAAATTTATTAATAAGTAACACTTGTACAAAGTGTACGACATTAATTAAAAACCACTAAAAATTAAAATCAGTCTATTGATATTTATCACATATAGTGAAACATTTATACTAAAACTCCATGCAAAATGGAACAGTCATAGTTTAGTAAAACTTTATATAAAAAACTAGATTTTCTTATGGCCTGTACTTATATCAGTTTTTGTTTATGGATAAAAACTAGATTAAAACTTCCTATTTTATCAAATAGGCGTCTTATGTTTCCTTACGTAGATATTATTCAACCATAGGTTTCGTATTTTCTGAAACGCTGATTCTATTCAGCTATAAATAAAACTAATGTTGATTTGGCAAATGCTGGCTAGTAAAATGTGCGTCCCTATAGCCTATGCGAGATTAGCATATTAGCCTCAACGTACTAAGATCCCATGGTCTCAACCGCGAAAGCAATAAATACATACCTATGTAATCTTTCAGTATTTATTTCTGGCTGCTGCGTCTGTGAGTTCTGATGGGCTTGGTAAATGGGAAGAAGCCAAGGAGTCCATACAAATGGTATCCCATAATAGAGATCTTCTTCGTGATCATATAATTTAGGCCGAGGCATCTAATCGTTTCTCATCACTAAAACACTGTGTAACTTGATAAACTAATACGATTTGGATATTGTCAATGATATTATTTAGCATGAACTTCTTGCATTGATATTTTCTTCCCATCTTTACAAACACAGATATTTGTTCGAAGGGAAAATAGCGGATTGTGAGCATGGCTTTAGTTTTGCAAAAGGTCGTCAAATAGCGTGTGCATTACTAAATATTTGGTAGCTTGTTGAGTCAGTGGCCGAATTTATCATCGCTGTCTCTACGACCGATTACTTGATCGTGAGCGATGGGACCTTGGTTTCAAAATTGGAGTGGAATAAAGAACTTTATCTGAGACTAACAGTTATCAAATAAAATACTTTCTAAACAAAAATAATCACAAGGAAGAAATTTGTACAGGTACCATCTGGCTTTCTAGCAATATTACCTTATTCTAGGTGGCATTTTTTAAAGACTCTTTTTTCCCCAAGAACTTTCCTTACCTGCTGCCTCCCTAATCCTCTTAGACCTGTCAATCAGTGCATAGAAAGGTAATCAGGCGTATTTACACTTGTCTGCAGTTCAGTATAACGTTGCCAAATACGTACCACAGCAGGGTTTCTTCGCTTGAGATGTAGTGAATGACAGCGGCAACACTGGGTAAAACCACGCGATTACAAGACCACCTGTTCTTTGTCGGTATCGGTGTTGGTGCAGATTTTCGGATTATGGAACAATGCTATTATATTCTTTTGTAGATAGACGAAGGTTTTGGACGAGGTCTTCTTAAAATGGCACGAACAATACAGTTATTTTACCTGTACAATTATTCACGAAATTCTAGTTTTGAAAATAAAACAAGCGACAATCAGGTAGAAATGAGGCGCCTGGGAACCGGAAGTGATTTTGCTGATAATTACACTACAATGAGCCGTGAACACCCACACGTTAATAACCTCCCCCTCCAATATATTCATGCCCCTTAAATTCTGAATGGCGTCGGAACACACTTGCTACTCAAGTGGAAATAACATGTAATTACTCCACATCAATAAATTCGCCCCAATTCCTGTGTATGCATTAGCATACTGTAGTAAATGTGCTGCCGTGTGTTCCACAATCTATCACGCGCTTCCTTCTACTGAGTTTTTAAACGTTCCCAGTAAATAGAACTGTGTGTGTGTATGGTTACATAATGTAGGCTATACTTGTTTTATTGTAGGAGTTACGATAGAAACAGTTTCCAAATACCACCATCATTTTAATATCTTGAGTAATTGTTTATACCTTCTACCATTGAAATATATATTTTATAAAATACATTCAACCACTTTCTTAAGCCTTATGACGATAACATTTTAAATGCTTAATGTTTAAAAAAACTTCCTCTTCAATATAAAATCTGAAAAATTATTACTAGGCCTATACATTTTCAACTTTTGAATAATTCTGAATTTTTAAATATTTTTTGTAAGGTTTGTACAAAAAACTGCAGTTTCAAAATTTATTCACAGGTTTTTAAGTATATTTTAGTAATTCTTTCTCTCATAAAAACAACAGATCAGTGCAAAAAATTCCAAATTCGTAAAAGTCTGCTTTTCAAGAGGAAAAAATAATTATTTTTAAATTCCTCTTCCTTGTTAATCTATTTCTGTTAAAGGTAGGATAAAAATTGAGCTCAGTTTGCTGGTCACATAAAAAAAGAAACGACATTCAAAATTTTGAATTATTCTTTAAACCGTGGGAGTTGTTATATAAACATTTTTTAAAATAACGAGTGAAAAATTTCTGAAATTGTGGTTGCACCCTTTGAAGTCAATTTGTTGCTTAACTTGGACAGCTTTATAGATGTCTTTAATATTAGTTTACAGCGCCGAAGCCACTTCATAGA
This sequence comes from Ectobius pallidus, assembly GCA_964059195.1. Taxonomy (NCBI): domain Eukaryota; kingdom Metazoa; phylum Arthropoda; class Insecta; order Blattodea; family Ectobiidae; genus Ectobius; species Ectobius pallidus. The sequence continues at coordinate 139,528,814 of CAXKWD010000007.1, forward strand.
AAACTAGCACAACGAAAATTAAATAATCATTTTTTAACTTAAAAGCGTATGTAATCCCCTTATTAATTGCAACTGCATTTCCAGTTGCAGTATATAGGCTACACACTCTATTGCCTTTTCTACTGTACTTTAGAAAAAAAATCAAAATCCTATCAACTATATGGTATAAGTACTGATGCTCTATTTTGGATATTCAATATATACGTACAATAGAGTTTTTTGACCATTATTATTTGGAATAACAAACATTTCATTACACATTCAATTATTTATACAGACAGATTCCAATGATACTTATTCATATTCATTGAAAACTCATGCATTTTGCATATTACAAAAAGCTGTTACATGCATAACGAGAAACGTGTGTGATTATAAAAATGCATTATTATAATTGTATACTGGCTGGATTTTATTTCCTTAAAATGTTAAGATTTTCAAAAATTGAGTAAACTAGGTTAAGTTTTTGTTGAGAATGTTTCACATAGATTTTTCGTTACAAAAATAAACAATACATACCAAAAATCTGCAAAACACTTTTTAATGTTTCGTTTTGCAAATAAATCAAATTTTAAACATATCGATTTTTCAATGCCATAACACCACTGAATCCCAAACCATGATGACAAACCTAACGAATCCATTCAGAAGATATAATTTATAAGAACATATCCTAGGTTTTACACGGTTTATATAATTTCCTGCAGACACAATAAAAACGATCATGCCATTATACCATGCAGTGTATTTGGCTTTACCACCAAGCAAAAAGCAGTGAAATATCCGGCGATGTATTTAAGTTGCACCAACGACCTCAAAACATTAGATATGCTGAAGCAAACTATGCAGCAAATGAACCTCGTCTCCCTCTCCACCACCCTAAATATTTATAGGAACAACAATCCGTAATTAAGTGCAACTTAAACTTCTATGGGATAGCAATTATGTTTTGCATTAACTCTTCCACTGTTTTTGCTATTAGGGCTCTACTGGGCTTAGTGCCAGAGTTATAATGCAAATATAAGAGGACGGAGAGATGCAATTGTGTAATGGGAGAAAGATATTTTAAATGTAAATACTCTATATTATACAGGACCATATAATGCGGTCTGTATTAGTATGTGGCCACACACAGAACTGGGTAGAGTCAGTGGCATATGCAAAGAGTTCCTCAAACTATTTTGAAGTGAGGACCACCTCTTGGTAACTAACTTGTCCTGTTCGAAAGCAAAAAATATATAAATACCGGTATATATATATATATATATTTAACGCATTGAATTATAGACGTATTTTATAAGTAGGGATATAATTCAAGTAAGTTATTAGACTGCTTATACAGTATTCTAGAACTACCGGTAATATTTGAATTTGCCTTTATAATTTCTATATTAATAACAGAAGAAAATGCTCGTTAGTTTTAACCTGTTTTAGCCTTTGCTCGTCAGTGCCTATTTAGTCTTTCTACCCGTACCGTAGCATAAGTACTACAAGATGAAGTATTGTGCTCGACCCTGAAATCTGAAGACAATTTATTTATTTATTTATTTATTTATTTTCACTATCGGTATTACACATTTGGTCCCCTAAATCCAAAAATACATTTTCAGAAAAGGTAGTCCATATCCTAGCGAACTCATCCACATCCACTTCAACCATCGCTTCTTGGAACACACTTCTGCAACGCTTGAAACAAACAGAACGCAACCACATAATTTTAGATCATCTGAAAATTCGTCCCAACTCCTCTTAAATTATATATTCCGCTATAGGAATCAATGACGACGAACAGATGAATCTCCTTTACATAAATTAAGAATATGCATTATTTCACTGATGACGAAAATGTGTCCATATGCAGATCATACTAATAATTCCATACAACACCGAAATAATTAACAGTAATTGTCGTATCACTGTCCCATAGGATAGAAAGATGTAGATTTTAAAAAAAATGCATTAAAGCAAAAAGTTACCTAGCTTATACAGAAAGGATACAAAAAAGGAGACTTAGAGATCTCTGTATTTTACCTCAATGAACTCAGAGCTTAAGAGAATTACCGGACTGTAAATATCCTGACTGGACACAATGCAATTTATAAATCTGATTACTCTCTCAAAGACTTAACAAGGTCCGTCCATACAAAGTCACATTAAAAGTATTAATTTGTTAAATCCATTCCGAGCGTATGTAACTAATTTAAGCTTTGAAATGGAATGAAAATGACGAAACTAATTGCATAATTTAAATCTTCATTCGAAACAGATGTCTAACTCACATAACCTTTTACTACCCTGATACCGCGTTGTTAAAAATCGTGTATTATATTACACCATTATTATAAAATATCAAATGCTAAAAATATAAACAAAGAAATATATTAATGAAACAAGTTCTGTAGCATAAAACATAAAAATGATTTGAAAGTACATTTAAATTAAAAATTTCTATCCAACGAAACAATGGAAGGAAATTTCAATGATTGTCAAAATTTGTTGTTGGGTTATTAATAGAGCCCGGATTTTTTTGCTTTTATACAAGGTATTTTAGCCTTTTATTTTCATGGAATAGCCCGTTTTAGGTTTTAAACAAACGACTTTAGCCGTCTTAGTAAAACACCGAACCGAAAATTGTTTTTATAATTTTCACACAATTATTTTAGATTTTCTAGAAAATAATCAAGTAACTATTCCTTATTAGTAGCAAAATTACAGAACTTATACTAAAACCCTCGACCGCAATACTAGATTCGTCCGCTAAAGCCCTATTTTGCGTACTCGATACATAAATAGCTACTTCCGGGCGGCGAATTAATTCTGAAAGTATCATCTGGCCCTTCACTCGAAAATGGTTTACACTATGGTTCTCCATAAGTTGTTCTTTGCGAAACGTTAATGCAGGCTTTGATATAAGTTAATTGACCTTACGATAGTAAAAGCAATTGGACCATTTCCTCTATGATTCTGCTTCTTTCATGTTTCTCTAAACCTAATGCAACAACTGTTTACACCATGAGAGTAACGTGCTGAGAACAGCGTGTTGTAGACTATACTACTTTGTTTTAGTGGTCACATGGAAACGGTATCATGTGTGAAGTTGGAATTCTAGAATTACAGGATGCAGGCTTTCCCGCAGACATTTTCGCATGCACCGCTGAGCCTGCACATCAGATAGGCCTAAAGGGGCTTTATGTGTGTGGCACCCCACAGGAAGAATCAGTGAAGCAACATAACCCGCTTTATCCTGTTTACATGCACCCTGTCATGCGAATATTTTTTGAGGAAGCTTCGCGTTATTATATGGAATTATCTCTTGGAAGTTTCATTATTACATCGTATCCCTAAGATATTTGCTGTCCATGGGGTATTCTTCTAACAAGACGGAAACTTTGTGACATGCAGAGGTTGTATTTTGGCAGGCACACCACAAACGTAGTTTTACTCCCTTTCAATGAGATAATTCTAATTTACTTTGAGAAGGTCGGATAGGATTAACAGTATCCTATTTGAAGAGACCAGATTATTCTTTCGGATATCAAAGCGATGTGCACTTTGAGATAAGCCGAAAGCTTTAAAAAATGCACTTTTGTCTCCCTGAAAGTAGCAAATAAAATTTTTAGCATTAATGGGAAGAAAAAAATATCTACGTATGTCAGCACTGACGACGACAGACTCACGTACAAGCAAAATAAGCACTATAAAATAAAATTAAAATCGCTTTTCAAGGAGTCTCTTACAAAATATAACATTCCAGTTTAGGAGATTGAAAATAAATACGACCTTTGCTTATAAATCCGGGCTTTAATGATAACCAGGGCCTGGATTTTGATGACCTAAAATACTTAAAAAATGAGCTATAAAATTATTGCAAAAATACAAAAAGGTAACCCAAAAGCTAAAAAAAAGTTACCCAAAAAGTATATGAAAATACTAGTTTATTCATCAGATTTGTGTCTATTCTACATTTATGTTGTTGACCCAATTATAGGCTACATAAGGCTAAATGCAAACAGCAATCACCTTCTTTCTGTATCCAAATTAAATTTTTAAGAAGATTTATATATGCTTATTTAGAGTTCCGATAATATTCAATGTAAGGAAATGCACAAAACCCTATATAATGCGAGAAACTACACAAAATAAGAAAATAATGACTTTATATTTTGCAAAAAAATAAAATAAAATAAATAAAATGTGGAAAAATAACCGTAAAATGACCAAATAATGACATTGAATTCTAAAAAATTACCTAAAAATAAAAATGGGGAAATGACCAAAAATGACTCTAAAAGTCAAAGTTTTTAAATCTAGAGTCATGATCAGATCTGCAACTAGTGGGCAACGTCCATGATGTTCCAGTGAAAAGATCACATGTTATCAAAATCCAAGCACTGATGATAACAATAACACGCGATTAAAAATATTTTAAAATAACTTGTAATTCTAATAGGCTAATTTAATAAACCTGCTTTTTTGCAATTATTTGTATGACAAATAAATGTCAATAGTAGTGAAAAGGTTAAAGCTGTGCGCACATAGAGCTGCGGAGAAAAAAAAATACAGTGCATTTGATGCTTTCGGTAAAGCATGAAAAAGGCAGTATTGTACACGTCACATACCCTGCACACCTGACATATTATGCTTCATTCACTAAGCCTGTACAAATAAAAATACCGAGTGAAAACTGGCAGAAAATATTATGCACAGCCAGCGGTGTTGATTTATTTAGCCTCATGCTGTATAGTTATGCTAAAAAATATTTGTACATGCATATTGCAACCAGTATCAATGTAGCGATTCCCGAATTTGAATGGTAACTTTGATATGTGTGTGTGTGGGGGGGGGGGGGGCTTGTCAGCCTCATGTGGCAGGTTAATACTGTGCCGACAAAGCGCAGCTATATCCATACCTGGCTATGACAGGAAACAGGAGCGGAAAATTCAAGTCACGTTAACGCCATACATTGTGTGTGTATGTGTGATGCAAGGCATAATTATGGGCATGACGAAGATGATATCTTATCCGTAACGCTAAAGTTACCGCATTGCAAGGTTCGCATCTAAAGTGATATAACTTGCTGGTTTAAATTTCGTCAGCAGCTTGAGATTTACTCATAGTTAATAAATTTAGTATACAATAACATTTAGGAATTGATGCTGATTAGTAATTTTTTTATTAAATGTTTATTATATTTTGTAATAACTAAGAATGTAGGCCTATTCGTTTAGTCTTTCATATTTTTTTTAATTTATTTATTTTAGTCATTTGTATTATACTAGGATGTGCCCGCGGCTTCGCCCACGATAATTAATTGAAAAATTCAAAATTAATAGTATAATAATTATTAAAGCATTGTATTTATTAACAGTTGCACGCGAATCATTCTTAAACTAAACCATTAATAATTAATGAAACAGCTAAAATTCCGGCTTTAGAGTACATTCCACGATTAGAAATCGCCACCTGGGAAAACGATCTCAGATTCGATTAAGCAGTTCCAAATATAACTGTGAACCACTGCCTTCTAAACTGTATAATTCTCGTGCGTAATTCTCGAGACGGCGGTGGATAATACGTATCGTTTCTCAACTGTTTGTTGACAGATGAATGTGATGTGAATTTTATTTGATAAATTCAGTGTAATTTTCAGAAATTATATAATTTTTCAAGAGAAGGAGTGATTGATTTGGATTTTTACTGTTCGCGATACTTCGAGGATTAAACTACATTATCAATATATTAAACCTGATGCCCGCGGCTTCACCCGCCATTATTAATTGACTCCAGGATTTTAAAGAAATTTACACTGGCAGTGTATTAAAAATGTTTGTGGTTCAGAGCTATGAAAATTGTAAGTAAAAATAAAATTAGAATATTTGTTCATTGTGTTCATTTCACTCAGGCCTTATATAATAAAGAAACGGTTTTACTAATTTTGTAGTCGTCATGAAAGTTTACACTGCGAGAGACGAACATCGCCGAGTATGCCCGATGTCTCACGAAGCGGGCGAGCGAGCAAGCACGGTATAATTCGCACACTTTATCTTGAGCTCTGCACTCCATAATGCTGAAAACCGTCCATATAAAGAAGGCCTCGCTCGAAAAAATGAAGATCGCGACCCGTCCCCAGTATTGCCATACCCAAAAACTTCCCGTCTAGGCATTCTTGAGCTACCGTCAATTTTTTTTTATTTGTTTACATCATATTATTCTGAAAATGACAGAATAAATCCAGATATATTAGAAGAACAATACTGGTGTTGTGGAAATGGTCGATTTAAGTGACAACGAAGTTAAAAATAAAGATTCTTTAAACCAAGAAGTATCGGAAATCAGCGAAATAATAAACCAAATAAATGAAATGGAAGTAAAATCAATTTAATGTGTTTTAAGCTGAATCTGTCGTTGGAGAAAAGAACAAGTCAAGTTTTATTATTTTGTTGTATTAATTGTGTTGTATTAATTACCTACAAACTTTCGCGAAAGGTATTTAGTTAAATTACATCAATTCAGGCATGTGAAAGTGCGTGTTCAAGTAGGCCTACATGTATAATGCTACGACTTTTAAACGATTTTCTATATTCTGAAGACCGGGAGAGAAATTGTCTAAATAGGCCTAGATATATTACTTTATTCATTTCTCCAGCGATATATTCTACTATAATATTTGAATCAATATAAAATCTTTAGTTTTGTAGCGAGAGTTGAAAGTGCTACAAATTACAGAGTTCCATTGTGTACCAGCATAAAACTACACACGTTATATTTTCTGGTAATTGGCAACCCTTCAGAAATGACGTCAATTTCAACTCACCGCCTTCTGCAATAGTCAGTCTCTTATACTGCATGCAATATCAGCTCCCCTCACCCCGCATTTTTTGGGCTCAAGATAAAGTGTGAGCATAATATTTAGGGCCGTTGAATTGTATAAGAGTAGATGTTATTCAAATACTTAATGTTTGAATTCTTTCGTTGTATTTAATGTATTCAGGTATATCATTTCTTGTTTTAATTTATTATTATTATTATTATTATTATTATTATTATTATTATTATTATTATTATTATGTATCTCATGTTTTTGCCCTGGCTGAGTGGTAGAGAAGGCCTTATGGCCTTAACTCCGCCAGGTTAAATAAATAAATAAATAGTCAGATAGGCTATATACCATTTTATGGTGAACCGCGAAATAGGCCTAACAGAAAAGTTTGACACGATTACGAAATGCTTTGCAAATGAAGAGTCCACTGCAAGAATGATGGATGCCCCTGAGATATACTTTTTTCGAAAATAAATTTATAAAAGTAAAGACTCATTACTTCTACATTAGGCACTTCAGTGATAAATTAAGCAACTGACTTGATTCACACATAACCAATGAGTTCATACACAATGGAACAAACAATTCCAACTTGAATAAAATCAGGTAAACTAATATAACAAAGTGCCAGATGGAGTTGAAAGGCAACATTTCACATGCTTCTGATAAACATGGTATAGAGTTTTGTGGATCTACTATTAATATTGTTATATTGGCCTATCTAAAACATAAATGTTTATTATTAATAGAGTATACTAATTAAATATAATAATACGTTAGTAAGAAATTAATTTGCAGTAATTTAAATAAACCCTTTGACAACAAATAAATCACAATTACTACCACCGTATGGGTTTAACAAAATACTGACAATTGTTTAATAAAATTATCATTAACATTTGTTTCCTTTCCATGAGTTATCTGAAGGTATAATATTTACTCTGTGAATTGCAGATATCCATTTAAGCCTTCTGGATTGATTTTGGGGAAATTTAAACACTTTGGCAGAATCTCCGTTAGCATTAATATTACTATAGTACAGCCAGGAACACAACACTTACTAGGCATTTTATCTTTTTCTGTATAAAAATACAATGTTCATCCAGCATAATGTAATGCCTGACTCATGCATTTGGCCTGCTATGAATGTTGTCTTAACTTAGGTGGGAGGCCGAGGTTAATGGCTAGCAACGCGGCTTTGCTGTAGTAGACTATAGTGATTTGCTATTTAAATAACACGTGTCCATTAATTAGTCGTTACTCCGGTACCGGTCAACCGATTTCGTTCAAAATCAATAGGCGTCTTCCGATATATGTTATATACTTACCAACATACTACGAGGCGCGTCCATAAGTTTCCCTGGGACCGTTTACAGAAACAAAACATAATTTCAAGGAAATATTTATTGCAACAGGCACAACCAGTGTTCAGCTATTTTTCAACAAATTCGCCACCGGAACTGAAACATTTGTCATACATTTGTCTTACCGTGTCACCAACTTTTGATTACCTGTGTCATAGAAATGCCGCATGGCATTGAAGGTGTGACAACCACCTTCGCTTCTCTGTCATTCTTTGTTATTTCGTGAGGTGTAAGAAAAGATGGAAATCACTGGGAGCGAGGTGCGAGCTTTAGGGTGGTTGCTTAAACACCTCCCAGCCAAACTCCTGCAGGAGACTTGCTAGGAGGTGTTTACATATCCACCCTACAGCCCGGATTTCGCTCCCAGTGATTTTAATCTTTTCCTGCCCCTCAAGAAATGCCAAGGAATGACAGAGAATGACAGAGAGGCGGAAGTGTTTGTCACACAGTGGTTCAAATTCCTGGCGGCAGACTTCTACGACACAAGTGTTCAAAAGTTGGTTCCACAGTATGACAAATGTTTCAGTTCCAGTAGCGATATGTTGAAAAATAGCTAAACACTTGCTGTATCTGTTGGAATATAGCCTAATACATCCATGAAATTTTTCGTTTCTGTAAACGGCCTCAGGGAAACTTACTTGATGGACGCGCCTATATACGATTTCAGGTCAATATCAAAGCAAAACAAGCAGTTTTGATGAACAACAAATTGGAAATAAAGTCAATAGGCCTATGTTTACTGAACTGGACATTTTAAAAACTTTTTTTTTCTTGAACAGAATGATTTGTTTATAAGATGACATCACAAAAACAAAGGACATGACTACAGTATATATTGAAGCATTCCTGTAGTAAAACTTATTTTACGCACAGCTCTTTGACTATGAGCGATGTCGAATTGACATAAACCACGTGTTCCAAAATCCTTATCTCCATTTCTCCAAGAGTGACATCCGTCATTCTTGCAGTTGACTTTTCAAATGGTTACCTTGAAAAACATACTCACAAACTTCATGTTTGTTTTCGTTAACTGCCAATGTGAACGCGCCTTTTACATTGTCCATATCATGCTTTTATCACTCATTTATTGTGCCTAAAGGAACTGAATGTTCATGATTTTATAAATAGAATGTTTTGGACGCAAACCAGATAACAAATCTATTAGCAGAGGCTTTAGCCAGTGTGTTATGCAATCATTGCGAGTCTCTTTTGACAAAATAAATTTACAAGAGTAAATGAAATAGTTGCAGTATTATGATAGCGCTTGCGTGATCATGTTGCCATTAGCAACAACAACAGTCCACTGTTATCCATCCAGCCAGCCACTCGTTTAGAAATGAACAGTATAATTTTATGCAGCTGTTTTAACAACTTCCATGTTGTCTGGCGATGGTGCTGATTATGAAATCTATTGTAATTCAGTATCCTGTGCAAACTATTAGAATGTAATATTACTAGGGTGGATCGAAAAGTAACGCACAATATTTTTTTTTACAAAAAGTTTAATAGATACAATTACAAACAAATGCACACATAAAGGGACGTCTTTTGTCTATTTTTCTATATAGTTGCCAAGTTTCTTAACACATTTCTCCCATCGTGATACTCGTTTCAAAATACCCTGTTCGTGAAAGTCCGTTCGGTTGGAGTATAGCCATCTGCGGACTGCTGTTTTCACTTCCGCATCTGATGCAAAGCGTTTACCGGCCAGGAATTTCTTCATGGGACCAAACAAATGAAAGTACGACGGTGTATGGAGGATGCTGGAGCACCTCCCAACCTAATTTGCTGATTTTCTCATGAACAGCTGCAGCAACATTGGGGCGAGCATTGTCGTGAAAAAGTTTGACACCAGTTAAAAGAATTCAATAAAGGTTAAAATAAAACGAATGTAATGTACATCTCATATTCACAGCGTACGTTTGGTAAATTCTTAGGAACACGTAGGCCTACTGAAAAATCTAATTAAATTTATTTAGATTCGTATTTAGTTTGTACTTTGCAACCATCTCTGTAACTTGAATTTACACGTCTTATTCTAAACTTTTTAATAAAGTACACAATGTTATCGTTCGATGTGAGAATAATTATCATTCAATAACTCAATTTGTTTTTTATGTTTGTTAATGTAATGTTAATAAGGTTAAAATTAAAAGTTTATTGGTACAAAATCAGGTACAATAAATCAACTAAGGACCTAATCATTGTATTAATTGTTTTCTTTGTAATCCGGCACAGGTTTATATAGACTATTTTGAGATAAACTGAGTCTTGCGTATTTAAGGATTAAGAGCATTTCATTATGGGTACATGATTTTGTTTATTTATTTATTTATTTACTCATTTTTCTTTGTGTTTACATTATTTAAGCAAAATACAAGTTAGTACGATCTATTTCGAGCTATGAAGCTGATAAATTTGAACACTTTAACCTTCTCCTGAGAAATAACGCCAAATTAAACTAATTTTTATACCGAAATTGAATTATTGATTATATTTTTAAAAATCTTACATTTTATATAAGTTTAAATACTTCAACATTGTGCAGTTAAAACCGTTACATGGCTGAAGCAAGTTACATGTTCACTGTGCAGATAAAATTTCCTAGTCAGTATTCGAACTTGGGACCTTCTACTTACCTATAAAAATGCTCTAATTCTCTCAAAACTCTTACTCAGTAACATTATTCACGACCAGGTAGACCCAAATTTTCGTGAGGATATAAAGTTAATTTATCAGTGAGAAATAAGTAGCATAATATTCTAGGTTCTCTTGCTATTCAAAACAAACACCCAACCAACATTCATGTTATGAAAGGCGACAAAAGTATTTGCTCGTTACTTCTAATAGCGAAGATTCACTACCACTCCTCCATCCCAACACTTGTTCTCATGCACATGAAAGTAAATTGGCTCGTAATTCCAAGTTTTTGTGAGTGTAACTAAGCTGAAAAGAGCGCTTTTATGTACTGTCGTATTTTGTGGAATAACCAGATACTGCATATAATCTTTCAGATTTAAGTATGACTAAGTACATCCTCATAACACTCTCCTCAAATATTTATAAACCTACTAATGAAAGTATTCCAGAAAACGCAATGAAAATATATTCTTGTGAGCTGCCAGGTATTTTTATGATGAAAGGGGACACACAGAGGGAACATAATAAATCTTCATATAAATTAAAATTGTAATACAATGCTTACAGCAGATTGACAAATTCAGGAACATAATAAGTTATGATTTATTTATTTATTTCTTTATCTTAGTTTACCTCTCTCTTTTAGGTTTTAAGTGACCCACGCCGCCCGGGCCTTACAGGGCCTGTAGGAAGAGGAATTATCTATGGATCACATACATACTTTTTTGACCAGACAAGGACATGGAGGGCCTCCCCGGATGAGTGATCAGACCAATGCCGGGGCCATCTCCGAGACAACACGAACACATAGGACGAGACACACCATTCACACACACACACACAATCTGAACAAGGCGAGGATGGGATGAAGATGATAATGACGGCCAGATGATATCCGGGGACCAGAAGGGCCTAAAGTTACCCGACATTTGTCTCACACGTGAGAAAACCACCTTATGTACCTTGTCCCGGGCCCGCTGCGTGAGAGAAGAGAACGCATCCCCTACGCCACAGCGGTGGACAATGATTTATTTTATACTCGTAATTATCAAAGATTGCACTTAAATTGACAATTTAAGAACTTTTATTTAAAAAGTCAATACTTTCTATCTATTCTAGTCTCAACCATTTTAAGTTAATTTAACTCAAAAGTTTCCAGCTGTTGTAAAATCTGAGTTATTTCAACATAATTGTGCACCTTAATCTTTTATCATCTCCGCAATTAATTGTCTATGCAGTTAACCGTTATCCAGTTATCTGTCACAGCAGTATCAAATATATCAGAGTCAGATGTTAACAAATCATGTTCTGATTATTTCAATCTGAAAACATTAAGTTCCTATGGTATAGCCTATAGCTCATTGAGATGTGTGCAGTTTTGTGACCGAAATATACTAAAACTTTCTATTTTGATTGTAACTTTACAGCAGTAAACGCAAATATGCTAAGCAATAAATATCTTAAATTGTGCTTGTTCAAGGAAAGGCATTGTGCTTAGAGAAAAAAAAAACAAGAGGAAAGGAGGAATAAATTATCTGCAACAGATGTATTTCCTTTGGGAGCCTCGTTACCACCATAGTATCATGCCAGGATATCCAATAAGACAAATGGTACTTGTAATAGCGATTACATCAGCTCATCTTCCCGGAATACGATGAGACATGGCTCCGATATCCTGCTCAGGAAATGCCGATTAGATAGAACTAAGCGATGGATGTGGAGTGGATAAATGGTTGTTGACTTCTATACAAGTCTGGAAACCTATTGAACTGATATGCCATTAGACTTCAAAGAAAAAGATAGTAACCTGTATTACCATTTAATTTAATACTTTCAAATAAAATCGGTTATCTGTTCAATGTTTCAATTCGTTTATAAATAGTATTTAGAGGAAAAAATTTTAATTCATGTTTGCAACTCGAAAATTAGCGAAAACATAATTAATACCTATTATTGCATCCATACCAGTTAGTTGTATGATTATTATTGTTCTTAGCTGTAATTATTTCAGTTCTATTTATTTTTCGCATAACGTAGGCCATATTTTGTGTATCAAATATGTTGAATATATAAACGCTACTTACATAAAAGTTTACAAGCTAATTTACAAATCAATTACAAATTGATGTATATATATATATATATATATATATATATATATATATATATATATAGGGGATGGCCTCTTCTGTACTTATCGCAGCTTAGTTTTCATAAAATTCTCTGCTGCTCTCTCTTTCTCAGTGTCAGTCTCTGTACATTGAGTGTCTTAATATCTGAAAGTTGACATTTTTTTAAATTAAAAGTCAATATGATATGAACGTAATATTAAATTACTATTTTATTATTAAATTTTCATGGCTATGTGTATAGATTATTCCACTCTGTTCATGGAACAGTGTGATTAAGTGCTACTTGAGGACATAGGCGTAACCAGGCCGATCATATAGGGGGGGTTATAACATCCGGGAGTGGGGGGTCCGGGGGTCCTCCCCCGGAAAATTTTAAAAATTTAGATGCAAAATAACGAGTTTTTCGCTTCCGGGGGTCTCTCCCCCCGGAAAATTTCAAAAATTAAGACGCAAAATAACGAGTTTTTCGCTTCCGGGAATCTTCCCCGGAAAATTTAAAAAAATTAAGACGCAAAATAACGAGTTTTAAGCTTCCCACGCTTTATACTTGTATTAAGTAATTTATGGGCAGACTTAAAAAAATTTACAATTTTCCTTTTTTTAATCAATGGGGGGGGGGGTTCAAACCCCCAAACCCCCCCCCTCGGTACGCCTATGCTTGAGGATATAAATTACACCAAATTCACAGTCTTTCGTACTAGATACGAAAACACTCTGAACTCGCTTTAGTTTATTTTGTATCTAAATTACGTGGCCAAACAATGTAATCTAACTCACAAAGCACATTAAAATCAAATCACAACTTGGGTTTACTCTGGACGCTATTAATGCACTAACGCAGGAACGGTTGCACAAAAACAAGTTAGCTGGACCAAACGAGGCCCAATTACGTAACAGTAGCTGTGTAATAAATTTATACCAGCAAAGTGCCTTTGTAACTCTTTGTCTCAATAAAGTTGCATGATACAAAATACAGTGCAGAAGTTACTTTTATAAAGCTTGTTTCATTTACACTAATTTGTTCCTTTTTATTTTGTACTAGCTATGATAATATTACAGGAGAAAGATTCCTCTGACACTGGGATTTGAACAAAGGTCTAAAGCATAATGCGAAGGAATATATGGGTAGTGTTATTTGACAAAGCTATTTGTATTGCAACTTCCAAAGCCGAATATGACCACTGTAAAACAACATGTTGCCACGAGAACTGAAGTGCATTTGACAAATTCTGTCTAATAGATTGCCATAAAATAGGCACTAAATTGGGTATTACTCCGGTACCGGTCAACCGATTGGGCCCAATATCAATAGGCTTCTTCCCATGGACGTTATAAATACGTAACTTCTACCAAGTTTAATGGAAATCCGATAAAGCATATTTGAGTTATCGCGCGTATATACACACGGAGAGACAGACAGACGGACATTTCCCCGTCCCCCTCACAATCTCATAAAGTACCACTCTGGCACTTAATAACAATTATTATTTTTATTATTATTATTATTTTATTTTTTGTAAAATATTACCGCTTGATTAATTGAACGGTCCCCGGGTATCATCTGGCCGTCATTATCATCTTCATCCTCGTCTTGTTCGGAGTGTGTGTGTGAATGGTGTGTCTCGTCCTATGTGTTCGTGTTGTCTCGGAGGTGGCCCCGGCATTGAGCTGATCACTCATTCGCCGGGAGGCCCTCCATGTCCTTGTCTGGTCAAAAAAGTATGTACGTGATCCAAAGATAATCCCTCTCCCGACAGGTCGCGGCCCTGTAAGGCCCAGGCGGCTTGGGTCGCTTATATCCTAAAAAAAAGGAGAGGTAAAACTAAGATAAAGAAAGAAAGAAATATTAACTGAACATAGAACGTGTACATTTAAGTCGATACTCCCAATTAGTATACAGCCCTTTGCATTTGGATTAACAACGAGTTGTTATACATATAACTTACAAATTAACTGCTATATTTGTGAAACGTTATATAGGCCTAATAATAAATAAATAAGTAACATATATAATTAATTTAAAAATAACGTTAAAGGCGTTATATCAGTGTTAGTAGAGGGGGAAATGTGGGATTTAAGGCCAAGAACACAAAGGAAACTTATTCAAAACAAAAGCGTGTTTCATTGTATTTCCTAAAACCCTGTAAAACAGCTACAAGAAAATCCTTTGACTACATCTCGTTTATTTTACGATATAATTTCATCATCTCTCTCCAACGGATGACAAAGAAAAACAAGAAAACACCTGTAATGATTCCAGCTATGTTAACGCCTCAGGCTTCATTAAAACAAAGCGTTTGGTAAGTAGTAACCTGTCCGCAGATCCAAGCTCCTAAAAGTGTTTTCCTCCATTACCCACATTCTATGGCATTACAGCAGTTGTTATATCTCTTCCTCGCACTAATTCACTTTCTTCTTCATATTTTATACTTTAACCCCAGCTCAAGGGGGGAATGTGGTCGAGGGAAGAAGTGTTCGTGAAGAATAAAAAAGAGACAATTTTTGTCTGTTTATTGTTACGGCCGTTCAAGCCATAACTTTACGAGGTAGCTGAGGTGGATGTAAAGATGAGGTTTTTCACTGGAGGAAATGTACGTCATATTTTTACGACAAAGTATGCTTTTAAAAAAGATTGCAGCAAGGTCACTCTGTTGTAGATTGCAACGGTGCAATATAGTTCAAGTCCAAGCCTTGGTTCAAGTCAACATATTCTTCATAGCTCTTTCCGTTACAGTGAGTTCCATAACCTTTTCACTCAGAATATGTGCATTTTGTGCAATATCATTACTTTCTAGGACAAAATTATGTTTTCTCAACTTATTATTTTTTTAAATATAATTTGTCAAATATAAGCGATTATTTTAAGTAACAAGTAAACCAAGACTCTGAGGTGGGGAAACATTTTTTTACACTACTAAGTATAGACTAAACTATAAGATTTACTGATATTCCTTTTATGGAAATTTTTTCTGTATAATGAACTTCTTAGCTGAAAATTAACCTTTCTTTTTTCGAACTTTTTAAAAAGTATGTCTGTATTTATCAAGTATGTAAATATACACCGACTTTCCTCAAGGAACAGCTTAGGTTCTAGTTCAATAATGATTCATGGCTCGCTTAAAATTAGCCATAGAAAATTTAATGGTTTCATATTAAAATCGTATGCGGAGGTCACAATAATATATTCAAGGACACATCTTGGGTTGATAAGTAGGCCTACCAAATGGCTAATGACGACATAAACCTGATCAGAACATAGCTATATTTTAATTTATTCTGCCCTAGTTTCATTAAATATTACTGGTTTGCAGTAATTATAATAATTCGTATTTTTAACTGTAGGCCTACTAGTTTCACCAAAGGTGAATACCCCACTTTGAATGAATCCGCCAATGAGAAATATTCATACTTTATCAACATTTGTGACGGCTTAAATAAATTGCATATTTGTGTAATAGGCTGTTCATAATTATCTACAATTTGTTATCCTACGTTCGTGTATAAATGTTCTGTGCAAGTTTTCTTTTTCAGTCCATTGTTCGTTATAACAAAAAAGGATGGAGAGGAATTTCAAAATTGTTTTAAATCCCTTGAATAAGAAATATAAAAAATATTACCGTTACATAAATAGCCCTACATGAATTAAATATTGATAGAGCACAGATCAAATAATACAAGCCTAAATGTAAATTATTATTAATACCATCTGAAACGGATTAAACTATTATGAAAATTAAGTTTATGTTTATCAAATCAACTGTGTTTTTTAATCTTAACCCTTATAAGAGCGAGATTCATTTTCTCACATAATAAATAAACCTATGACAGACTGCAAAGGATATAGTAAACACAAAGATTAGGCCCATAGTTTATTTCTTGTACCTTATTCTGCAATTTAATATAAAATTTAAACGTTTCTTCCAATATCTTTTTTTTTTCACTTTATTATAACTTAAGCTCATCTGCTACATCTCATAGGATACATTATGAATTTAAGAGTTACGAACATTATGATGTTTACTATTATCCTCCCGGTTGTATTATATGGATGTGAGACATGGCCGCTTACTGGTCGGGAAGAACATAGTCTGAGTGTGTTTGAAAACAGGGTAACTCCGTGGCGCTACATCCCCGGAAGGACTTGGCCTACCACCCGACCGCTGCATCATCTCCCGTAGGCAGATGGCAGGATTGGGGGGCATGTGGTCAGCATGCCGACACCCACGGCCGTTAATGGTGGTTTTCTGGACCGGAGCCGCTACTTCTCTATCAAGTAGCTCCTCAGTTTGGAATCACGAGGCTGAGTGCACCCCTACCAGACCTCCCTACCTCAGAAAAATCCGAGGAGGTGCCGGGAATCGAACCCGGGCCGACGGATCTGTAGTCAGCAACGCTAACCACAAGACCACGCCGGCGGACTGTTTGAAAACAGGGTGCTTAAGAAAATATTTGAGCCGAAGAGAGATGAAAATGGGGACTGGAGAAAACTACATGACGAGCTTCATAATCTGTACTCGTCACCGGATATAGCAAGATCAATCAAGGAGGATGAAATGGGCTGGACATGTTGCGCGCATGGGGGAGGAAATACATATCTCAAAAGTATTGACTGGGAGACCAGAAGGGAAAAGACCACCTGGAAGACCTAGACGTAGGTGGGAGGACAATATTAGGATAGATTTAAGGGAAGTAGGATTTGCGAAGGATGACTGGATGGAGTTAGCAGAGAATAGAGTTGAATGGCGGGCTCGGTTAAGCGCGGCAATGAGGAATTGTCTATTGCCATTGAGTAAGCAAGTATGAAGTTGATAAGAAGTTATTGAAATTATTGTTATTATGTTAGAAGAAGAAAACTATTCGAAGAAAAGACAATAGAATCACGCAAAAGTAATCTGGAAAATTAAATTCCAGGCATTTTCTACATGCAGTTAGAGGAAACTATGTAATAGAACAAGAAAGGGGAGAAGCAAGTCTATGTACTCAAGAAATCTCCATCGATTCGTCTTTTGGCACTTCTTCCAGCACTAATGGTTCATTACTTGAGAGCGTGAGAGTAGGTTCAACCCCCTCCTCTTCCACAAATCTCAGAAACACCAACTCACACCTAGCGCATTCTAGTGCCTTTTAGGCAAAATTCCAGGTCGCAGAAAACGTGAGCCCTTTGACAGTGCAAATTTCCTTCCATATAGGCCCTACTCGGAAGAGAGTTTGTGACGAAAACTTTACAAATGAATAGTCAACCCAAGTTTTTGGTAGCAGAAGTAAAAGGAGTGGAATGGGTTCAATAAAAATAAATTAAGCCCCAACTCTCGTCCATAAACGTTTAAATACATAAAACCGCAGTAAACTTTTTAGGAGATCTAAAGTCATATTCTAAAAAGCCTTATCAGCCATTTAAAAGAGCGTATAATTGTAATTGAAAGAGTACTTTTTCTCTTAAATGTCGGTGAACTTCTATCGGAATTTGAAGAGGTTCGGGTTTTAAAAGTTTAATTACCCACTTAAAATTTATTAGTAATTAACTAAAATAGAAGTGAATCTGAATAGCTTAACTTTCAAATTGAAGGCACGTGTATCTCTTTATGTAAAATTCTTGCCTGCTAGAAGTGTGAATTCATACATTCGAGCAACTGAAATCCTACTAAAATCGGTTCGTATGTTAATTAACCTTTAACCTCCGTTTGTCGTATTTAAGCGCGACATTCAACACACAAACTTATACAACGTACAAACGCAAGACAGTTAAAATGATTAGGCTTATAGTTCATTTCTTACTCCTATTCCGTGTTTTTACATGAAATTTATATTTCTAATATTTATTACAAATTTAAGGAAACCTACTGTTTCCCGTAGGGCACATTATCAATTTAAGAGTTAATCTCCCTTTTCTTCTGTCTGCAGTCTATATTTTATTTACTAAAAGCCTTAATACAAGATATATGCAACAAAAGTAATAATCTAGCAAAATTAGCAGGTAATGGCCATCTCATAAGATGCCATTTAAATTTCGCGTGTCTCAATTCAATTTGACAATCGAAAAATGCATCATCATACTACATTCTACAGATATGTATTCATGTGTGTATATAACTACATAGCATAGTTTCAATTATTTTGCAATATTATGTTTTTACACATACACATAATAGCTAATTCATAAATCGCTACGAAAACAAACTGTACATACAAGCTAAAAGCGTCATTAAATATAGTAGGCCTATGCAGGTTATTAATATTTTAATTGCAAAATTATATATTATTATATACTGGTAAACTTCGTCTATTCAATTTCAATTCAATTCATATTTATTTGTCATACAGAGCAGCAAATACTACCTATAGACATAGTCATACATAAATGCAATAAATATATTTAAAAAGTAGGAACGATAAAAATTAAAAAGCCTGGTCTAAAAATTCCAATATGGAATAAATGTTGTCAACTAGTACATTTCAGATTGCAGTTTTAAATTTCTTCAGACGTAAATCCTTCTAGTTATCAGAAATGTATTATAAGTCCTACCGCAAGCATATAACGGAGATTTCTCATACAACTCCTAAGTATCTGAATGGAAAAGACTTTCCTTGCCGAGTACAGTAATGATTGTAATATTTGTTTTAACTAATTTTAATTCATTTTGATTTATCAGAATTAATGTTTTGAACATGTATAGACCAACACAAGGAATAGTCAGGACTTCAAGATTTCTAAAATAAGGCTTGCAAGAATTCGTATTTCTGAGGTTACACATTATTCTAATGATTCGCCATAAGGGTAATACATGTCCCCCCTAAGCTCCCCTTCCATTCAATAATAAAAAAGACCCTTGCACCAAACATAATATTTCACAACTATAAATAACATTTCATAATAAAAAAAAGACCTTTGCACCAAAAAACATATTTCACTATTATAGGAGTAGGAGTGGGAGTGGGGAACTCGGGGCGACATGTTTTAGCTCTTTCTCAATTCTTTTCTGGGGCATAAAGATTCTATTCATGTCCACAGCACTACCCCAGATAAATATTCCTTAGCTTAAGTGAGAATAGGCCTAGGAGTAGTACAATGATACTAAGACCTTTAAATATTATAGGCCTACTTCTAAGCTATATTGGACGCGCTGAAGTAGCGCGTTGTATTTTTTCGTTGCTGTAACAAAGGAAATTCGACAAGTATGGAATGCAAAAATATTATTAACCTGTATTACAGAAATTACTGAGGTTCGTTGCAGCTCTAGTATCAAAGACGAATATTTTCAACCTTTCAAATGGAAATACTATGTAGGAATTAGGACTTCAGATAAACCTTTAAAGTTGAAGCTGGAGTGCAGTATAATGCACGATATATCCTGCTAATAGAATCCACCATCCTACGTGAAAATCTCATTTCGATGTTTTAGAGTCTGTGAAACTAGCTCCACCAAACCTTATCTGTCATGACATAAGCTCACTTTCAGAATCTGTTATCTGGAATTTCGTTCTAGATCTCTACACGAATCCCTCAAGTAATTTCCGGTGAAGGCTCAACATCTAAGTTACAAACACAATGATAGTGTTTTAGAACTATTGTAATTATGAATAGGTCTAAAGATGAAACTGCGTGAGACGTTAGAATTCCTGTTTATTCTGTAACATCTCTCAACACAGCAGGTATATGCATATTTAAAAGGGGGAAATAAATTCCATTGTGCTACATCCCTTGCTAGTATATGGCCTACCGTATATTTTAAGTATATTTTAATACTTTTTTGTGCAGAGTCACTACTTTTTTAAAATTGAAGTAGCTACTTAATTGCCCTCACTTAGATGAGTGCACACAGTTCCATAATTTCCTGCTTCACAAAAAATTCGAGGCGGAACCGGAAATCGAACCAGGGCCTTCAGATTCATTGTCAACAATGCTAAACAATCTATGGCAACAAGACACAAATAAGCGTAGTCCATATTTATTATTTTACTTTTTCCATTAAGCATTGCTCGCCGGATTAGGTACAGCCTAGCCTACAGCCTAATCAATATATAAAAACTAAAACTCTGATTAGGTTTAAAAGGACAAAACTGAAACAAGTAAATAGATATATAATTAACCTGATTTTAAAAATTACTCTTGGTTAAAGTACAGTATTCTTAAATCGGCTAATGAAATAGGATGTACGGAAATAAGCTGTTAGAAATGAGAATTGCTGTTGAAGAGAGAAAACAATTGTTTGCAATTGCACGCATTTGCATGCTAGTTGTTCTGCGCAGTTCATGTTTTACTTAAAGTGGAACTCAGTAATTGCTTGCAACACATGAGGTAGATCAGGAGACTTTCATCGCAAATGGTTTCCTGTGAAACGATTCAGCTCAACTAGCGCAAGCATACAGTATTTAAAACGCTACTACAGGCAGGCTCAGACAGAGTGTAACATTGTAGTCTTTGCTAAAATCGAGTTTTCCTACGCCTTCTTGACAATTTTCAACCACTTGGTGCAATCCTGGTCATTAAATATGCTAAATGTGGAACTGTGTTTTATTATTGGAGAATATCACGTAAAATTAGTCTGAAAACAATTACAATAGACATTACAATGCACTGGTTCAAGTTTTTTAATACTTACATTATGCTATGACGAAAATTATTTTATGCATAGGACTAAATAAGGTTCTACCTTACGCTACATTATACAGAAGTGTAAAATTAATAAACTCTTTCAGTTATAAGCTGTTAATAAGGAAGTCATCAATTAAAATATTTAGTGGGTTTTAAGGTTAAAATCGATTAGAAAAATTTAGTTGGAGATTTTTTTAATAATTACCGTAACATGTGGGTGCAAATCATTACATTTTAACACTAATAATCACTCCTTCAATATTGTATATTTCTGCTTTTATATGATTGTGAAGAATTAAATGTATATAATATGCATTTTTTTTTTTTAATTAGCTCATATTTAAAGTTCAACATTTTCTGTGCATTTGAAATAAATTTTCTGGGGGAAAGAGAGATATTAGCGATAAAAAAGTGACAGCATTTTAAAGAAATACGGGGTCTAAGTTTAGAACAAGAGGCGCCATTTCATAATCCACCAAAAAATAAAACTTTCGTAGCCCATTCAGTTCTAGATTGAACATTTCATATTTCATGATAGGCCTAATTCTTGATAATTAGGCCTATTAGCATTAGTATCACACTGCTGGGCGAAGATCCCTATTATTATCTAGCGATGACTGTCTGCAATTGCTGTGGTCTAGTTCTGTCTCATCTAGCCATCTTCTCATTATATGCTCTGCACATGGCCAAGTTTTAATCTGTATTATGGTAGTGAATACTGTGCTTCTTATCTATTTATCTGAACTATTCTCTTTTTTTCAAATGCCTAAACGAACACATCTCCATTGTTATTTGGATTATTTATAATCTCGAAATTTGAGTTTTTGTTAACGACCAAACTCGTGCAAGTGTGCATTTATAAAAAAAACGTATCTAATTTAGATATAAAGATATATTTTCTTTCAAGTAAGATTTTCTTAACGATTAAGAACAATAATTTTAATCCTATTAGGCCTGCATAAATTCGCCAACGTAGTTTATTAATATTTCTTCTATTACTTATTACTAGGGACCGGATTTTTAGGTTTTTAGAAACACTGTTTTAGGTTTTCCATTAGGTGAAATAGTTTTTTTTAGGTTTTTTGTCCAAAATATCGTTTTCGGGTAGAATAATTGGTTTAATGTATTTGAATGTGCTACATAAGATTGAATACATAATACTTGAAAAGTTTAACTTAACAAAATTGACTTAAATTTGTGTAAACTTGCTTTAAGACAATATTATACAATTGAAGAAGGAATGCATAAACAATCAAAAGAAGCAGTGAAAATAAGATTGCCTCACATTTCCTGGTTACAGTAAATCACTAAATATCTTTCAAGATTCTCAACTGTGAAGTTCTTCCTGTTATCTCTTAGTTAATAGTTAATACTGTATCTAGACACTGCCCTTCTCAGGATTCGAATCCGATGCTTCTAATTTAGTGAGTAAAATACTTTATGGTTGGATATGGATAATGTGAAACTGATAGTATGAACAACAGGGAAGTACTAAAGGCAAACAAAAAACAAGCGCTTTAAAACACAGAAATCTTTATCCTTGTTCATACACAGCAACAATGATTGTTCGTACGAATATTTTAAAAGGAATACGCCGGTACTCTTTTCCTCTCTTGATACTGTCCATCCTAGACGACATTGGGTTGAATGAAACGCTGGTGGTATTAATTTCTACCCGACCAAAATTATTCTCTCCCCACAAAATATCGATTTCTCAACTGACAAACAAAAAAGACAAAAAAGGAGCCTAAATTAGATATTTTAGGTTTTATATCCCGTTTAGGTGTATTTAGGTTTTTATACCCCATTTAGGTATTTTTAGGTACCACAGAATTAATGTGGGTGAATCCTATGGACATGATTCGAAAAAGTGTATGAGCGCTTTTTGTTTTGGAAGTAAGGAAAAAAATAGGTAAAAACCTAAGAATCCGGTCCCTACTTATTACCTTCGTTTTTGTGATTTATTAAGAATCCTATTTCACTGGAGCTAGTTCAGCAATATTTTTAGACAACATGATTATATTCTTACCGAAACGAAAAAGATGACCTCTTTTTTCCAAAGAATTTTAATATCCTTGTTTCCGTGTAGTTTTCTGACCATGTTTTCTATTATCTTGAAGAATAAAAGCAGTGGATAGAGTCCCCTATTTTGACGATTTTTTTTATCTAAAAAACTATTTCATTTTTTTTATTTCTAATTAAAACTTGTTTCACTTTTTCCTATGTATATTTTAGTGTTTTAAATAGCTTCCACATTAAACTTCTATTTTCTAAGCTCGAAAAATATTCCCATGTTCAATGTAATCAACATTTTTTCTACTTAATTACAAAATAATACTTACCGATTTATTATATAGCCCATTTTTTTCAATCATTCGATTTAACATTTAAAAATGAAGCATTGTAGAGAACGAATCTGACAGTCCATGTATTATATTGCGTGGTTAATAGATTTTATTCTTCTATCTACAGTTTTCAAGGATATCTTATAAATAGGCTATGTGAAATAAGGCTGATTGTATAATAGAGAAAAGTATTCTTATTTATAAATTTTATTAACCGTCCTTTTTTCGCCAAGAATTGGTTGTTCTTTTACCTTTTCTACCAGAATATTGTTTAATGCTTTTCGTTTTTGTGAATATCCAACGCTTTTAAAGCCTCTCATTATGAAACATTGTTATTATCAGAGTGTTTTGAGAGTTGCAATTACTAATGAACTTGTAGACGATCCTTTTCTGTTCTGAGCTGAAACTGCGCAGTACGCAAACAGTTTTAAAAGACGTCAGTAGGATCACGGTACGAGACAATGTTTCTATTTCTCCTGTTGGAAATGGTTGTTAAGAAGCTCACAATTTATTTCTTCCTTGAGAGGTCGCTGTTTCGCATATTAATGGTATGCAAATGACAGTGTCTGCAGCAACAAATAATCACTCAGCATGCCTTAAGCTTACACAAGCAGCCACTCAGGAAAATCCCCTTTACACTTGTTTGCTGTTGTTCAAACACAACGCAGCATTAAACCGTAATTCGTTAATAATTAAAAATAAATGCCCATCTTCCCTGGCTCTACCTAACTAACTTAAAACTGGAGTTGCTCGTCTATTCATTGTAGAAGCCAGTCAAAATATTCTGATAAACTTGAACGTGATTTGAAATACTAATCAGAAAAAAAACTATTTACAAAATAATGGTATAAAAATAAATGTTTTCATTAATTTTTATTTTTAAAAATCATGTTTGCTTAATAGGTTTTCTTACAACTGGACTTACAAAGACAGAATGTCAGTTTCACTCTTTTTAAGATCAGACAGGTAATAAACTCATAATTACGTAAAAAAATGCATAGTCTAACTAATCAATATCCCAGATGTAATGACTGATAAAGGGGCGATGGGCTTACCACCTGTTCCTCTGCCTTCTCTAGGAAAATAAGCGTGACAAAATTCACATCGGTAAACAGAAACCTCCACTTGGAGGCCCTTCGCCCCAACATGGGGGGGGGGCGCATAGGATTCGAGAGAGAGAGAGAGAGAGAGAGAAAGAGAAAGAGAGAGAGAGAGAAAAAGAGAGACAGAGACAGAGAATGACTGATAAATGTTGTCTCTCTTCGATGGGGGAAAACTCTTTTTCGTTCTCCATACACTTCTGGAGAAGTCTTAAACTATAAAACAGCAGTAAATAATAAAGGAAGAGTACAAAAATTAAATATCTCGATTAATCTCAAATGATTAAAAATGTACTGGGAAAACCCCGCATAACATGCAACTATGGTTTAATAGAATTGCTAAATAGATAAGCATATAAGACAACAAAAATGTTTCGCTATTTATTTTCCTGGTAAACCAATGCAACTTCACTGTGCAGTTTCTATTGTAGGAAAAAGCTTTCCACAAAACATATTATAGCAGTAGAAGCTTAATGTCTTAATGTCATTTGTACAGCACTCGTAGAATTAATTACGATTACATAAAGCTCTCTTGTGGACAACAATGGACTGCGCATACAGACAGACAGACAGAAGGATCTCAATTAAAATCTCTTTCTGTACTTTAACACATTTGGGAGAGCATCTATACGTTGAGTAGAGAGAGGTGTGGGAAATGTTTTATCATTACAGACACTAAAAATGAAATGCACAAAACACACAAAACACGAACAGCTAGTTGTACAATTTAATTTATTCCACTATCTACTACTATCTTGTTTATTCCCTCAGACTTGCAAACTGCTCTACCAATTCTCCCCAGATACATTAGTCGAGCGAGTGGCCAGGATGACATAACTAGTATGCTTCACTAATCTGAGAATGTTTTACTGATGGTTAGATCTTAGCTACGACATAGGAAAGGGCGAAATTCTCGACTGCTGGTGACTCAATGTCGCGAGTATCGAACCTGCTAAGTCGGCGGACTGTCAGTAGCGTAGCTTGCATTTAAAAAATCGGGTGCGTGGAACGCCACGCGACAGAAGTTAAACTTGGATATTTTTTTTCATTTTTCGATTTTTTCAATTTTGAATTATTGGATTTTTCAATTTCTGACTGTTGGACTTTAAAATTTTGGGTTTATGAACTTTTTAAATTTTGGGTTTATAAACTTATTAAGTTTTGAATTTTTTAAATTTTGGATCTTTGAATTTTTTAATTATGTTACTATGGATTTTTTAACTTTGGATTTTTGAATTTTTTATTTTTTAATTTTGGATTTTCGATTTTTTAATTTTGGACTTTTTTAAATTTTGGATTTTTTTATTTATTTTTAATTTCATTGAGTTCATTGTTTTCTGTGCAGTCCGTCACAACCCCGCTACTTTTGTTACGATTTTGTTCGGAACGCAACTTTGGGTTAGCTCTCGATTTACTCCTAGCGCGCCTAAAGAAGTTTCACTTCAAAAAGGGCCTGTTGGGGTCCCCGTTACCGCGTCACCTCACCCAATCTCTCAGTGGACTACTCGAGAAAGGAGAATGCTCAGAACTCTGAAGTCGAGATGGTATAGACTGTTTCATAACTTAAAAGCCTCGACTTACTCCATCGCCCGATGCCCGGGCTGACTTTGCTGAATGTTTGGGTGCAACTATTCAACACAGCACACGACAATGGACTCAATCTTCAGAAAAGACAGAAACCTGTCAGTTTTACTTCTAGGCCTTTAATGAGGGTAGCATATTGTTTAATAACCTCTACATTTAAGTAGCAGGGGGAAGTGTTGTGTAGGTGGCTCCAAGAACTGAGGCTTTTTTTAAACTGTCTATAGCTCCTGAAATGATATAAGCAGATCAAATAGTCTAGTGCTTAAATTCCGCTCTCAAGATTATATTATCAAAGCACCAGCAAAAGCTGATTTGTACAATCTGTACGATAACAAAATATTATGTTACATATTAAATTCTGCCACAACATTTTTCTAAAGAAAATGAAATATCAGTGACTAGCAATACCAATAGCTCTGCAACTAACATGAATAAACATTATCATATTTTGCCATACTAGTAACAGCTTTTAAGCTACAACATAATTATCTAGACAATAAAAATTCCGAAACCGCCCATATCAGCTTTTGCCATAACACCATAGTTTTAACGTTAGATTAACGACTTGAAAAATAAAAAGTTCAAATTCTGAAGAATTAACAAAATGTTATTCTGATCTTTTCAGCCGTCCCCCTTTAACACATATACACAAACACATAAAATATACACACGTACACAGACAATAGGCCTATATGATTAATTAGTCTATTTTGTTTAAGAAATAAAATATTTGTTGTTAACTCACATTACACCAAACATTCGGTTAATCTCAAATATCTCTTTAGTATAGCATAGACCTAGTGCCGGGTAAAGTTCGATGTAAGGCACTATTGTAGTTTTAACTTAACACTATTTCGGGCAACACAAAAATTAATTACAATATCGTGAAGCTCTTTGTGTATAACAATGGACACCGTTTGTAGGTACACGGATCTCAATTAAAATCTCTTTCTGTACGTTAATTATTTTTCGGGGGGGAGGAACGATCTATAGTCTAATGTCCAGTATAGAGAGGTGTGGGAAATGCTTTTTGTTTCATCATAGACACTGGAAATGAAAAGAGCACTCTATGTGTTTTATAACACAGGATCTGCACTGGCTAGTGGTACAATTTAATGAAATTATTCCACCATGACGCTGGCTGGCAGTATCTTGTTTGTCCCCGCAGACTTGCAAACCACTCTACCGCTCTCGCCAGATCAACAAGTTTAGCGAGTAGCCTAATCTTCCCCCGTGTGCCCTGGTTTCGGGATGCAATTGCATTTTGTTGGCTGAAACTATGGAGATGCTGTGTTGCGTACTAAGTCAAAACTAATTTTACTGTCGTGTAGTATAGCGATAAGTATCACGAAACATATTTCCGTCGAGTACAAGCTCTCCTCACTCCCAGTTAAATGTAATTTGTTCCGACAAGTTCATCTAACGTGTATATCAACAAACCTCTAAAAAATTCAACATGTAAAAATAATCTGAATGTCCCAATACACGAAGTGGATATTTCAAAGTATGAACTTTACCAACCTCATAATTACTATTACCGTTCTTTTTTTTTTCATTTATTTCCTGTGGCTTTAACTTCTCTGAGTCATGTCGCGACTTCAATGACTTACATTATTGTTAAAATACCTGTTCAACACCGTTGAGCTCGATCAATGTAATAAAATAAATAAGATACCATTTGCTCAACTAAAATATATTTTATGATGTTGCCCAGATCTTTCGGTGTCTCTACACCATCTTCAGGGCATCTTTTGATGGCTTGGAGCTTCAATAATTAAATAAAAACTGCATTTCGTCACGTTTATAAAATAAGATACAATAAAATGTATAAAGTCTCATAAAATCACTGTCACTGAACTATCTTCTGTGGTTCCCTCGCTGTGTGTCCGTTGACCTTATATTTTATGAAGGTGGCGAAATGCAGTTTTTATTTAATTGTTGAAGCTCCAAGCCAGCAAAAGATGCCCTGAAGATAATGTAGAGACACCGAAAGGCCTTGGCAACAGGGCATAAAATATATTTTAGTTGAGCAAATCGTATCTTATTTATTCTATTACATTATTGTATTTACTTCTATTCGTAATTTCATTAATCAAACATTAAACAGACTTTAACTAACTTTAAAAAGTGGTACTCATTAGTATTAGTTGACTTGAATAACTTCATGGCAATTAAAAGAATCATCAAGGGCAATTTTTATATTTGGGATATTTAACTGTTGTCGTTGTTGGTTATATTGTGTAACTCTTGGATGATGTGTTTAGGACTCAAGTCTTCTTTTACACGAATTGCACACTGGAGGAAGTATCTTTTTCATTAAATAGTCGTGAGTTTTGTATGTCCAATGCTAAAGAATGAATAATGCACATCTGTGCGCACCTTTTATCTTATATATATATGTAATTAACTGAAATCAAAGATGGTGTTTAATCTTTTTAGGCTATTAGTATGCTTTTAGTATGCGTTGCTCTGTCCCAACAATTCGAAAAGTACTTTCCCCAACCTTAGCCTTGCGTCTAGCAGCCCACATGACGCCTGCAACTCACGACTAGAAAACCCGCATAACATATTTGTAGCAGCAGAGCAATAGGTGAAATTACGCATGGCATGAGGAATCGAGAACGTCTGCAACTTACTTAAATGTAAATTTACTTCTATCGGGTTATTGTACTATGTGTAATTTAAAATCTGTACGTGATATGACCCCCCCCCCAAAAAAAAAAAACGAAAACGAAAGGTATATCCATAATGTACCAGAAAAGTTGGTCTAGAAAAGTATAATTTTATCTCTGCTGATTAAAAATTATTAGTTTTATTTTGTAGACCAGTGTTTTGTTGCTATTATTATGATGATTATTATTGTCATTACTACTCGTACTGCACTATCCAGGGAATTACTTCCACCTATCAATAATAATTTATACATACTTAATTATGATGCATGAGAATACTATAATGTTTTCCGTATTATCAGTAGGTTTTTTAATACGAGAAATACTATATTTGTTAAGAAAATTACATAAACACAAAAAATACAGATATCCATACATCTTATGACATTAAAAAAGTAAAAAAATTTCCCCAAGTGCAAGATTTTCAGGGAAAGTACACACAATGCAGGCGGCATTTCCCCTTTAAATGGCAATACTAAATCTCTGTCTTAAGAAAGTCGTTTATCGAGAATGAGAGAGAATTTATTTACCCTTTGTAGAGTTAAATTTCTTTATGAACATACGTAATCATGAACTTCACAGTCTAGGGTGTCCGGGGGCAGGGCTCTTTGTCAGGGGGCTCTAAGATAAAAATAAATTAGAAAAATTTCAATGGAATAGCTGGTTTGCATAAATGACAATCCTAAATTCGGGATATAAGATGCTTGCATTTTATATCAAGAAAATTAAATATTTCTGCAGAAATTAATTACTTTCGAATGTATTTAAAAGACTAAAGAGAGATTCATGCTGTTCCTTTAATTGAAAAAATTAATGTGGCAGGAGCTTGAAAGCTCTTCAAAGGCTAAGATCTGCAACCCATTCAAAAGCACGAAAGCACATAGCCATTACGTAAAATATTTAGGCACATAAAACAAAAATACCAATTTTGTGGAAAACTTTTTTTTTAGGTAACATCAGTAACGAACAGTACTAGGTCTACCAACAAATGACGAAATGCAGCCTATAATCATTAAACGAAAGAGTAAAAAAATGTTTGGCATAAAAATTAAACTCCTTTAAACAGCATCTCAAGCCCGATCGCTGCGTCATTTTACACCTGTCTTTCAACTTTACCGGTATAGGTCTTCAGATTTACGATCATATAGAAATGCACATCGAAACCGCGACCTCCATCTCATAACTATTCGATTGTTACAACTGTTCTGTCCGTTGCATTCCTATCTAAGCCTGTTTGGGTGTTAGAGTGAGTAAGAAGGACAACAGAATTAACAGCAAAGAAATTTATGTGTACAGCAAGAGCGGTGACAAGTTCGGCCAACAATAAATATTCATTTAGAGAGCCGGCGTACATGAGTAGAGGGATTAAAAGGGCAGGCCAGAAGGGATTTGCTCCGGTCTTACTCGACACCAGCGATAACATTGTGTGTACGTGAGCAGGGAAATGTAACGCGCTTGCGTTGGCAATGCTACATTTCAGGCTAACTTTCAAAAAGGGATAAATGTTGACGCAGAGCAACAGAATGAAATCCGTATTTACAAAAGATATCTCAATGCATTTCCATCATGCACAAAAAAAAATGCATTTTCATCCTCGCAAGGTAGAAGAATTCTCAAAAACATTAAATACATTGACTAAAGAATGAAATAACGTATTATCGCCGCACTCAATTCGTTGACAGTTAACATCAAAGAAGTCGCCGCCGCTTGGTGTAGTTGCCATACTGCACAGTGTTAGTAAACAGAGCGGGAAGATGTAGATGCAGCAAAACACTTACGTGGCAATGACATTGAGCAATGAGAGAATTGGCAACACGAATTCAATCAGCCGTTTCTTTTGAGAAAAACCTTTTACAGTAACAACAAGCATTGTAATATGAGAACAAAGCGAGCCGCCCGTCAACGTTATGAGTGAGGCGATAATACTACTCCATTACTATATATATATATACACACACACACACACAAGAAGAAACATATGTAGTATTACAGACATTTGAATTAAAATTCTGACATCAACTAAGAAGTAAGCTATAATAATGTTAGTATTTAAACAACGTTTACGAATCGAAATTTATAAAAATACTATAGTGTTAAATCAATCCTCACCCACTCCTAATCTACTCCTTCTGGGTGGGTCCTTTCAGCCCCCAATGAGTAATATTTTTTCTATACAAATCTACTTTCTTTGACCGATATTTACCGAACTTTATCCATAGACCTTATAGAACCAAGATAATTTTTAAGGCAAAATTAACTTTAGATGAAACCATCCTTTAGAACCTCTCTCTTTTTTCAAATCCCCATGTTTTGACTTAAGTTTATCGTAAGTCCTGAGCATGTAAACAAAGATACACTGGGACATTTTTAGTCTTATGTGCGCAGTAAATGATTATGTCCCAGGTTTTTGGGGAGCAAAGTGTGAAGTGATTTTTAATTTCTTTTTTATTTCAGCCCCGAAACAGTTGTGCACGTGAATATGAGTGGTAAATAAAACAGCCTATCTTTTAAAGACAGTAAAATTTAATGCTGGGGACTCCTTCTTCTTTATCTCATTCCCTACCATCCATGGTTTGTAGAAACATTGAATGCGAAGACTAAGCTAGTGAATTAATAAAACTGGAATAAATTTGTATGAATTTCGAGTCATTCGTTATTCACCTGAGGGAGCATAAATATAATAATAGAGAAATATGTAGGGGGTATTTGATCATATTTAGATTACTAAACGAGAACCATAATCCAGGGATAGAGACAGTAACGTTACAGATAATCTGACTGAACAGAACATGCCTGCAAGCACTACGGATTAAACAAACAACCCTAATATGTTAGGTACACTGTGTTTGGGCCGAGATAAACGTTCTCTGCGAGAATCTAATTCCGTCATATGAATTATTATAATCAATAATATTACACATCATGATCAAGAATATAACCAACATAATAACAAAGAGATATATTGCGTGTACTGCACAGCAAAGACTGCTTTAATTCGGAACAGAGAAATGAAATTGTGTAAAGAATTTGCCATATTAATGTGTAGGTCTACAATAAGACAGTATATGAAATATAAATACATCTTGATGCATAAATTCAGTCAAATGTCGTGACATATGGTGAAATATTTTGGCGAAAAAAATGGATCAGATTGGTTAAAATTACTTTTAGACGATTTTGTTTATTTTCTGATTCCCTTTCACGAGAGAAATTAATCTCGAAATTATTTTTTTTTATTGCTTTTTTCCGTAAGTGACTGTTCCGTACACGGAGTGCAGAATGAGAATATCTAACGTGCATGCGGTGCCCCCCCCCCAAATAAAAATAATAATAAATATAAAAAATTCCTACTGGCGAGAAGGTGTACGAAGGCACCTTTCTCTCCCCGAAATTTGGACCGAAACCTCTTTAAAACTATTGGAATTTCTGTGACAGCTATTACCAATGCAGGGCCTGGTATAAATACCAGTTTTCTTTTTACATGCCTAAAAATCTGCAGACAAGGGATTTTCTGAGACAGAGCCCGAGAACTTTGGAACAGAAAGCAAAAACCTAACCCAACTGTCCCAGCAGGCAGTTCACATTTAAGTAATCAATCCCCAATAAATCTAAACTAAATTATCTACCATATAAGATCGTAGGCTTCCGCGGCCCGAGTTGACACCCGGAAGCCAAGAAGATTTTAAATTATCTACCGCTAACCGACTCTAACCAACCACGAGACCACACAGATGCTCAAACAATCACTCAATACTTTATAAAATTGAGTTCCTATGAACTCAGGTGAAGATATATTAAAATAATATGCATGTTTATATCTAAAATCCTACAAATTGCAAAGGCGGAAGTCAACATTTTGAAGGAATCTTCAAGTCTTTCAAGAAGTCTCATTTGAAGCTGCTTCATTGTAAGCCTGCACACATTGGAAGCTACCACCGTGAAGTCGGAAATTAGTATAAAAAAAGACTTCACTTAGGTTACAGTTAAAACATAGCATGAACAGATAGAGTTGGCTTTATTCAGTGACGTTGAATCAACACGCCAACATTATGTATATACACAAACTTGACGAGACTGAATTAATGTAATGCCACACACACCCAAGCTTACGATACGCTTGCCTACCTTTCAATAGCAAACCCCAACCCCTTTGCAAAGCTTAAAATTAAACTTGAATCCTTCATTAACAAGACAGGAGAAGGAGCACACATTTGTCCCCCATTTAGAAAACTGGAACGAAACACAAACATTCAAATCCCAGAAGAGGTTTGAGATGCGGCAACGTGAGAGTAAATGAGAAACTCAAAGTAAGAGAGTCATAAAGAGCATTAAGCAAGGTGCATTTTAACGAGTCTGCATATATCAGATTTTGTTCTTTTCTCATAGGTAATCCCACGAGAGATTAAGAATTTATCGATATATTTTCGAGAAAGAAGTTCGAGCAAATTTATCTGATGAAACTTATAATCTCGAGTAGGATTTAATAAGACTATTCCACGAATAAATTGTAAAGGTTTTTGTAAATAATAATTATTTTCTTACTTTGTTGTCAATATTCTGTCAGTCGTAAGATCACGGAATTTACAGTCCACGAATCGATCCGATAAATTGATCCAAGTTCCCAATGCTACCAATAGTGTGCAATCACAAGATGGAGGGCGTCGTTGTAGTTGCTTCCAGCAAAATGCTATAAAAGCACACGAAATGCCTTGCACCGAATCGAAATTGTATTATATTGTATAAAATAATGTTCTCGAGCTGCTTAATGGTAGCATGTGTCGTATTAATCACCGCACGTTGATGCCTTATGTGTACAGTAA
The DNA here is from genome assembly GCA_964059195.1 of Ectobius pallidus. Lineage (NCBI taxonomy): Eukaryota > Metazoa > Arthropoda > Insecta > Blattodea > Ectobiidae > Ectobius > Ectobius pallidus. Next base: position 139,562,884 of record CAXKWD010000007.1, read on the forward strand.
CGATCTGACGATTTTATCAGATAAAATCGCATCCTCATATTAATAGCAGGCATTTTATAAGATAAACGATCGTGATTGGTCTATATCCGAGGACTCGCTAAACGTTATTGGTCAATATCAAACTCGCGGCGTGTGAGTGGAATATTCAAGGTATTATCATATAACTGATGTATTAATTCAACCATCTAGACTATTCCAGTGACATCACTGGTAAATTGTGTGTGTCATGCACATGCCGTTCTATATCGTCCTCCTAATGTGTAATATTGATTATATCTCTAGAGTGGACAAATATTGGGTGTTAATCTAAAGTGTCCAGACTTAACGGTCTTGTCCCTTTTTTTATTCATTGGTCCAGGCGTCTCAACGAAAATTTAACGGGACATAATGTCCCCATTCTTAAAATCAATTTCTTAATGTAGCCTACCGTTTTCATGAATTTTTGCCTGTGTGGTCAGATGAGAAGAACATGTTTAATGCTGAATTTGATAAGACTAGGGTAACACATTTCAGTGATTTATCTTACATACATTTTTATAATTTCCTGTTAGAACACCCAAAACCTTTACAGGAAATATAGAACTCACAGAGAATCAAAGAAAGACAAGTTCGAATCCCGGATGCAATGAAATGTATATAAATATTGCCTAAGAAGCTCGGTGATGATGTACTTTAAAGTTAAGAATTGTTTACAATATTGGTTTGCATTAAAATTTAATTATTAAATACAATATTTACAACATTCGCCTAATTATGGATTCTGCTCTCTTGATAATCCGCACAACGCCCCGAGTGTCCTTTTTTTTCCATTTTTAAAAATGGTCATCTGCAACATGGGTTTTGCCAAAAGTCCCAGATGCATTCAGGGCCCTGTTTCATAAAACGTTTACACTCATATTATCAGCAAATACGTAATAATATCGGTTATTATTATTATTAGTCTTCTGTTTCATAGGAATATTAGCTAATAATATTAGTTATAGGAGTTCATTCCACTAAATCATTGGTAAACATTGCTAATATTATTAGTAAACTGTTTCATATACTGCAGAACTAATAAAATTACTAGGTGTTTTTTGGACCAATAAGTTATTCTAAAACCCATGTAATTCAAATTTCGTGATCTTAAATGTGTGGAAAATGAATCACTTTAATTTAATTAGTTATCAATTTAGAAAAAGCTTACATACGCTGTCGAAGGATTTTTGTAATAAAAAGATTTTAGGAATTGAGGTTAGATTTTAGTACATAAGTCTACTGCTATCTTGAATATGTGCCTGGCAGATTTATTGATTTCTCGGAGCTAATTATTATTTGGTACATTTATGAAGATATAGGCCTATGTAGGCCATGCTGCTCTGAAATAATACTGACAAAAATACTAAGAAAGGAAAAAGAACAAACAACAATCCAGACATAACCTCCAAATCAATCAGCTGACTAATGAACTAATAATATTAGTGAAGGGCTTTCATGAGTAATGTTCATATATCTATGAAACAAGATTTTGTTAACTATTAAATATTATTATAAGTTCAAATATTATTAACTGATATTATAAGTTCTATGAAACAGGGCCCTGGGCTTATGAAAATTGTCCTAAAATCCTAAATTGGTAACGATGTCTTGGAAGTAAGAATGTAACAGTCTTCAACATTAAAGTAACCTCTTACATATACCCTTTTTTAAATTGTTTAGATCACTCTTCCACTGAGCAATACAATTAGGGATGAGACGATGCTTAAGGACCAGCAGAAAAAGCATTCGTCACGCCCCCATGTTTAAATACGGTTAGCTGCTTTACAACATTTGTCCCCACTGTGTAAAGCTAACTAGGTGTGAATAAATTAAACTCGCAGCCTACATCTGTTAAAAAGATAACCTGATTTGTTTCTAGCTTCACATCTGTAGTCTCTTGAAAGACTTCCCAAATTGTGTCAGTTACTCAGGGCAGTTCTCCATACAGTGAACGCCGCTTAATGTAATCGCGAGTAATATCATCAGTTGGGTAATGTTATCACTTTTATGAAGTCCCGTACGGATACAGTGAAAAAATGCTGTTTATTGTGATCAAAGATTCGGTTTATGTTATAACAATTTTCTTTTTTGCGGCTTTATTTTCAAGCATCGCACGTCATTCAAAATTTGGTTTTTAAGAGTTTCGTTAATAATTCAACTGTATTGTGTTGTATTGGTGTTCCCAGCTCACAGGATGACCAGTTCGAAGGGATGGCATTACGTAACTTTCTCTTTTAAACAATAAAACGTTTCACCCCACAGTTAAGTTCAGCTTTTGATTTACGAAGATAACAGTGTTGACATGTAGTGATGCCTAATGTAAAATAAACAGACTTGAACAGACAGGCGTTAGATGTTTTGCTACGCGGTTTTCACCACAGAACAATATAGACTTCCAAAAATACTCGTAACTCGTAACTTAGTATGGAGTATTAGTTAATGGACTCCTATAGGAAAATAAAACAAATGAATAACTTTGTTACTGGTTGAAAAAACAGTCAGGGACAGTCGGAGTTTACACTCCATGAAATCCGCGCTTATTAAACAATTATTGCCCAATGAACAGAACTAGCTTTTCGAAGTCACTACTTTTTTTTATTGTACATAGCATTACTTAATCTTCTTATCCTAGGTCTATAACTTTATTTCACAAACAAGTTCAATTATAACTTAATTTGACATTTTCCTTGGTTTGCTTGCAACATTTTTTTTCTTTGATGAAACATGCTTTTTTATGAAACTTATGCCTTTTACTTAATTACTTAATTATTATGATTAGCCTTACCCTTAGGCTTAGTATTAATCATTAGTCTCTTAGTCATTACTTTGTTATTAATCTAAATCTACATTGTATATACTTTTTAATCTGGTTGAGTGGAAGAGAAGGCCTTATGCCCTTAACTCTGCCAGGCAAAATAAATTATTTACCACTACTACTAAACAGAAATCCTCGATTACAAGAGGTAGGCTAGGCCTATATTATCCTAGATAAACGATGTTCCATTCTAATTAATTTATATATATATACTTTTACTTAGAGTTTTCTCACGATCAGATCTCATCCCTTTTTTATGTGTAAGCATTGGTTCAAATCTGTACTGATTATTTGAATCTTACTTTGTTATTCCAATTGTAGGTCCAAGAATTTTATTGTTTAGTAGTCCACATTACACACAAAGGACTACATAACAGCGGAATTAATCATGTCGATTGAGATCATCTGTGACAGTGTACGCTATCTATGAATACCATAGACTTTAATTATAAAACAGATTCTTCGAATACATCCTAGGTGAAGTGACAAGAGGTAACGACGGACATTCTTTTTCTGCGAATTTACGACAGCTCTAAATGCATCAGTTATTTAAGTTCCATTTGCGACTAATGGCTACAAAGCTGATTACTGGATATGAAACTGGGCTGAAATCAAATACGAAGGCCTATTTTCATTTTCCCAGAATTAATATTAATGTACATACAGTATTTATAGGCAGAGGCCAACATACATTTTCAACGCACTTTCGTCACATCTTTCTCTCAATTAACTGTGACAAAAAATGCAAAAACAAGGAACTGGAAAATGTTTATATATAGTTAATATGAAATGGGAAAAAACAAATTAGTTGCTTGGAGGAAATTGGATAAAAAATGGTAAACGGGTATACTTAAACATTTATTAGTATTAGTATTGATTTTCCACCGCTTTGGGGTAGGGGATGCGTTCGCTCATCTCATGCCGTGGGCCCGGGTTCGAATCCTGGTCGGAAGTTTCCTAGGTGGGATTTTTTCCGGGGTTTTTCCTCACCTGCGAGACAAATCTCGGGTAATTTTAGGCCTTTGTGGTCCTCGGATATCATCTGGTCGTCATTATCATCTTCATCCCATCCTCGCCTTGTTCGGTGTGTGTGTGTGTGTGTGTACGGTGTGTGTGTGTACGGTGTGTCTCGTCCTATCTGTTCGTGTTGTCTCGGATGTGGCACCGGCATTAGGCTGATCACTCATTCGCTCTATGTCAGTGTCTGGTAAAAAAAACTATGTATGTGATCCATAGATAATCCCTCTGCCTTCAGGTCGCGGCCCTATAAGGCCGGGCGGCGTGGGTCGTTTAAATGTCCCTAAAAGGGAGAGGTAAAACTAAAGATAGACAGATAGTATTACTACTGATTCCTGATGTTTGGGTTTTTATGTATCAAGACGCCCATTGGTGAAAAATTTTCTGCAACAGCAGGGGTGATAATTTGTATAACTCCAGATACAAGAATACATCAGTCATTCACATCTTACTTTCTTCCATAGGGCTAAGTAACAATTTCTAGGATCACTATTTTTATCTCCCTTCCATGAAGTGAACGATGCCCGTATGTATAGGAACTGACTGCAGTTCTGGGGAATCTATTGCAGAACAAAATGTGATGTAACAGCGAAAAAGAGTGCGAGAAGAAAAACAATTGGCGACAACAACGAGGTCAATGTCATTCTGACAATATTGTCGTGTAAAAAGTATCTCACTAGAGCCAACAACCGCGACTTTTCTATCGCCATCACCGTTACCAGTGTTGGTGTTCGTTTGCGTTTAACATGTATATACAAAACACTTTCCCCTCTATTTAAAATTCAACGAGACACATGTATATACAACAGACTCATTGAGCCAAAAGCGAAAATGTGTTTCCGAACTGTTTAAAACGCTACACTCGTCTGCCAAATTCAAATTCACCACTTCTCACTCCCATTTTGCAGGCTCCTACCACAACGAACACATCACCAATGTACAAAAAGAAGTGAGGAGAAAAAAACCGAGCAATGGCATTCAATAGAGAAAGAGAAGTGAGAAAGACAGGGAATATTGCACAGTGTATACAACATAACCGAACTCGTTATTTCATCGGACTATAAAGTAAACAAGATCTATTGTAAAACTTTGTGGTAAGTCCATTAAGCTGTTTTCTGCCACATGGATTTTGCTCTTGCAAAACAGGCTAGTGAATGGGACGTGAATTAAAAAAAGTATTATGAACGTCAACACAGATTACATGGAATATTTACATTAAATTCGGAGTGTGTTTTATAATTCATTATTTTAAATGCTGATCGGAAGCCTAGGCGACAAAATTATGATATGACCTTCAATAAAAATTAATAATAATAATAATAATAATAATAATAATAACAACAATAAAATTTATTTTTCCTCGCAGAGTTAAGGCCACAGGCTCTTCAATCCACCATGTCTAAGTCATTTTAGAATAGATAATTACAAAACGCAATCACACAAAATTAATTCTAGTGAACGGAGCATTTCAAAGAGGCCTGGGATAGATATTTTAACTCTGATACTGTCTTTGTCTTGTCAACAGCAACACTACAGTAACGGGTCGGCCTTGGCGGCTCATTTAGTATCGTGCAGGCTTTCTGTGTTCAAGGTTGCGGGTTCAATCCCGGCTCAGGTCGATGACATTAATGAGTGCACAAATGTGACAAGCCCATGTCAGTAGATTTACCGACCTGCGGGACAAAATTCCGGCATACTGGCGATAGTCACAGTTCTAAGTTGTAATTAACTAATAATTACAAGCCTTTTGGATTAACATAAATGTAGAACAGACACAAATCTGATGAATAAACTTGTATTTTCATACAATTTTTTTAGTCATTTTTGTTAGTTTTCGGGTCTTTTTTTTTTTGTCTTTTTTATTTTTGTAGCAATTTTAATGCACATATTTTAAATATTTTTAGGTCATCAAAATCCGGGCCCTGGTTATGATTTTGAACAGATCGGCTGAGTACTTTTTTAGATTGACTTAACAGTAAATTTTCCTATTTCCCTTCCTCGACATGAATGTATTGATGACAAAAAGCATTTCTTATTACCTCCTACTTGATACACTGTTCTCTTGTGTTCAAAATACGAATATGAGAAAAGAGAATAAAACCCTTCCAATTCACAACTAGTCATGCATCTATTAACACTATTTACAACAAAAGGAACCATGAAACAAAGGAATGTATTAATTAATTCACCACAAAAGGACACGCCTCTGACGCTTCTATTAAAAAAAAGTGTACTGTAGCTCAACCATCGTGCAGACTATTCTTGAACGGACTGGTGCACAAAAATCCTCTATCAAAGTAAAGCGATATATGGGTTCAAAATCAAAGCGATTTTGCGATCCACCATCCCTGTAAATAAAAGTTCTCTTTGCAAAAGGCACGTAAACTAGCCTGAGAAGAGAAGGATTTGTAGTAACGCCACCTAGACCAGAGAACGCTCATTTGTGTGATACTTCGGGTCGGTCAAAGTAAACGTTCGTCAATTGAACTTCTAACCGAAGCGAACATAACCTATCTCAACTCTCTCTACCCAAATAGCCAGGGTGTTTTCCGGCCCCTAATCTCATCAGCCACATTGAAGGCCTGCCAAGAGGATTACAGAGAGTGTGGAGTGAGGGATTCTATGGCCGGGCTATTCAATTATTGTAACAAGAGGTCCAAGCCATTCTTCCACTGTGTCGCCTGCATAATCATTTTGAAGTTATGCAAATGTACTTTCTCAACTTTCCTACCCTACCCTACGGACATGATAACACGATATAAATTCTGACGTTGTTTGCCATTAACGCTGAACCCTTTCCTTAAACTGCCAATCATTTTAGGAACCCGAAGCGCTGACGTCGTTCCCAAGCCCTTAGTCCCTCCTTTTATCAACTGAATTTTTAAATTAAATTACATTTTAAGAAATTAATTTGTATAGGCACGGAGTGAAATCCCTGCACAATTTACAAAGGACCTATATATTCCCTTATTTATTTATGCGTTTCCTCCTCGTAAGTTTAAGTGTGTAAAAGGCCATTTCGTTTCGCTCAAATAATGGAAAGAAAAACATATGAACTTATGAACTTAAAAAAATATATATATATTTTTATACAAGCATGATGCCAGAAAAACACTCACCATTCACTATCAAGATAGTAATGCGAAGAACATCACTTACCTGAAAGAAAAGAAAAACAACAATGTTAATATTTATAACAGAAGGAATGTCTACAAAGCAAAATTTAAATTTAAATTACTTTATGATTAAATGCCACATCTAAACAGAAAGTCTAAGATTTCATGTTTGTAGGAAAACTTAAATTTACTGCATTATAATCACTTCCACACAATAAAAACTGACGTGGTAATAACATCTTTATTGGCGGTAATTGCCTGAAACATTAATAATTCCAGCTGATCCTAGTTGTCCCAATTATTTACTTTAATGACTTATATATATCCATAATTATATCCCAGCATACGACACTCTGCATTTTAACATCTCTGAAGATGGAGGAATTATCGACCTCTGAAACGTTGGGAATGGCCAAACATTTTCTGGCTGCAAAACTATGAAGAATATTTCGAGTAAAAGGTTAGCAATAATTTCAAAAACCAAGGTCCTGAAATCTGAGCTCCGTGAATTGAAGAGCCCAGTATATGGGATTCTTGCTCTGACACAGCCTCTATGATCAAATGTGGCAGCTCACACGGGCATGGGTGTGGATTAGAGCCCTAGTTCACTCGTGTGTGCTACAGGCATATCATCCAGCAGGCGATGGATGCTCGGAAAATACATATAATCCTTACCTTGTCTAATTTGCTTTGCATTAACATCATATTGTAGTGAGCAAAGCACAAATAATATGTGGCACTATTAATTATAGCCTTATTGGCTCTACCGGACGAAACATCAAATTTTACTAAGTAGGAAAAGTATTGTACTTTCCCTAATTTCCATCTTGTATGAAAAAGTACACCTTTTTCCCCATCTTCTCTTGTTAAAGCTTTCCCCAGAAACGAAAGGACACAAGCCCATAACTTATTTTCTAATTATTTGAAATATTTAAAATAAAGATCTGAATCACTAATTATTGTCAATGAGACAGATTTAAAATATCTGGAAAGTAATTTTAAGAAGATCAAAATTCCATACGGTTAGCAGCCCTTGGCAATTTATGGGACAGAGCAATGTGTTTTAATTTTTATTCGATTTTCGATTGTGAGAAATATATCAAATACTTTTTATCTGATCTACAGAGGAACAATGTATCTAAATAAAGGAAAAATATAATTACTGTGAAATTTTCTAGATTACTGTTGTGATTTACACTCATAAGCCCAAAAGTATATTTCACCAAGTATATTTTAAATAGAATATTCTACATCTTTCCACAATCTTTCATATCTTCTAAACAGAGGACATATTTTGAAATTAGTACAATTTTCACTTCAATTAGAAGGCCACAGATTGTTGGCTATATACAAATTAGTCTCCATGGTATTTCAATGTTGCAAAACTAGCATATTATATTAATAATACAATAATTTCAGTATTTATATAATTATGAATACTCTTAGCATAATTATACTTTTCACAACAGGCAAGAATCTCTATTTATTTCATTTAAGTTGCAGGACGGTGCTATCAGAATCTTCACTTCACTATCATTCATTTATTATTCTATTTAATTTACGTATTCTTCTACGCAATTTTCAGTAGGGGCTTTTTAATTTTTTTTCTTAGCTGGATATAACAAACCATCCACTATGGCTATACATTTTACTTCTGGAATCATTTTTATCGGCTTTCTTATATCTTTTGATATTGAAGGCAGAAAGAAATCGCGTTCCTTCGAAAACCACTTTGTGTGTGACAGAATTCCGTTGTTTCAACAAACGACTTTCCTGATCCTTATATCAGGAGGCCGCATCGCATCTATTGGCAACTGAATCCTTTCTTATTTTTCAAACGAACATAGCGCAAATAAAGGAAAATCTCATGAATCGTGTAAATTAAATTAAATTCGTTTACCACAATTCAATTTAAAACACTGAGTGATTATTTTCCATAGGCTACTTACAATCTTCTACAGATTTAGTTCTTGTTCTTTCTTCAACATTCTCAGAAATTCTGATGTTTTACAAACTGATTATTAGTACTGGTATCTAAAAAAATACTGAACATTTAAAATGAGATTACACTTAGTGAAAGATCACTACAGGAACATTCCAATAATAATATATTATATATAATATCCTGCGAACATTTCACTATGATCAAACCGTAAAGGCGGAGACGTATCTACATTTATTAGACTTATACTGTTACACATTTAGGTTCTAAGTTGAAAAGTGACTTAAAATAACTACTACATCTGAATAACTGCGCTTTATGTGTTGCAAAATGCATATTAACTCCACCTAAACCCAGGTCTGAAAGAAATAATTATCAATCTAAAAGATCAGGTTTTTCATATATATATATATAGAAGTAAAGTGTTCCCTATACAGGCCATGGAGGGCCAGAAGGTTGAGGCTCCCAGATTTTAGACATTCGGAACATTAAGGTGGTAAGGTTGTCAGCCTTACGCACCGACCGCCTTTACTCCCAGGATTGCTCCTGGTACTCATTTCTGTTAGAGGCTGAGTCGAACCCAGGGCCATAGTGCCACCAACCCAGGGCCATAGTGCCACCAGAAGGATTAGGCCAGTTGAAAAACAACGACCTCATCGGGGATCGAACCCGCGACCTTCCGGTTTGTAGCGTAGCGCCTCAATCACAACGCTACGGCGTACCCCATCTTATCTTAATTATCATTATAGGCAAATTGCATAACGCCTGTTTTTGTTCGACCATAATTAAATGTTTAAGTTATGACAAATTAGATTCATCAAACAGAAGAAAACGGCTGTTCTCGGTAAATTCTCATAGTTCTTGTCTTCTGCGATAGATGGCAGCTGATGGCGGCGTTCAAGTCGAAGCTTTTTCCGGATTTTTAGAACACGAAATGAACTCTATTTAGTACAAATTAAAATGAACCAAATTGATTTTATTTTAAATACAGGTTGTTTATTAAGCAGTTTCATTTGCTCAAGTTTTGAAGGCCGTTCGATAATGGACACCACACCAGTGTTTTAATAAAAATCTGTACTTCAATAGATGTCATTAAAATATCACATAATTATAATAAGCTTATTAAAGTATGGTCAAATAAAAATTATATTTTGATCCTCAAACCTGTATGTCCCTTTAGATCATGGCAATAATTGAAGAATATGTTAGATTCAGAGTTCTTTATCTGCACGTTTGTTTTTGCGGCCAAGTTCTCCTTTACAGTTTCTTCCTCCGAAGTGTTAAATTTAGAGTTACATTATTCTTCCACTAACACAAAGATTTGTAGAACAAGAGCAGTGCTGAGAGGTTACACCATTAGTTGCTAGTGGCAACCAACGACAGTGCCTTAGTGAGAACTTGGCAACTCTTAAGTAAAGCTCGGGTGTGATGTAATGAAGAAATACTTCCTGTGTTTCTTCTTAGAAATTGGACTACTTTACAGTTATGAAGAGAAAGGAATCACAGTCGTAAATAAAAAACGGGAACGAATGAATAAGATAACAGTGGATGTAGTTTCTAGATTGGAAGCAAATCTCCTTTTCTTTGTAGTCTCCCCATCCATCTGTTTTCACCTCTTTCTGTTTCAAAGCCATGCCAATTCTCTAATCTCCTTCCTCCAAGAAACTTCCATTTTACTATATTAAATAGCAGATTGTATTAAAAGATGAAGGTTCTACGCCAATGGCGGGTTAAGTACTACTTTATAGAATTATCTTTTTTTGCAGTTTTAATATTTTCACACGATTTTTAGATTTTATAAACCCTGTAATAGTAATTGTAATTATTAAAATATTTTTATTTCATTCTCATTTTTATTTTAGTTTGATACCATTTTCAGGCGACTTTATTAAAGTTTTACTTTAATAAATACGATAAACACGTTTAAAAATTATATTAATAATTAAATAAATTACATAATATTACTTTAAGTATTTTATCTCATTTAATTAAATACAGTTTTAGTCGTTTTAGATTTTATGCCTTATTTAGTCATTTTCAGGTTTTATAAGATTGGAGACCACGTGACTGCCATGCCTACGAAATAGATAATTATGTTAAAATATGAAGATTAAATAATGACATCGCATAAACTAAATTCTGAGACGGGGTAGGTAAATCTGCTCGTGAAAAATCCCTTAAGGAAATTTTTGCCAGGATGCGTCAATTGCCTTTCATCATTCTCATCTAACTAAAACCTAACAACATGTGATAATCCCTGATCAAAGAAAAATCGCAGACCCTGTAATCGAACCTGAGATCCTTAGGTTAACAATCAGCAATCTCCACCCCCGAAATTCTAGAAATAATAATATTATTTGTTTACGTAGACGGTCGGAGAACGAATGATTGCGATTGGCAGCCGTCTCCATTATTTTGTTCGAGTGAATCTAAACGTCAAAACTTAAACGTTTAATTTTGGTCGAACAAAAAGACTAGTATGCAATTTGCCTATGATGGTAATTAAGGTATTCGTAAGGTACATAACTTATTCGTACCTTAATAAATGCCATTATAGGCTAGTTGCATAATGTAGGCCTACTATTTCAGTTCATCCAAGTAAGAATTATTTAGGGTTAATAAAGGACCACCAACACTTTATTAAAACATAACATTTATTTTTAAGGAGATAGGAAATAGAACTTTTTGAAGTAGTAGGCCTATCGTAATACTGCATTATTTCAAACGTGTAATACACGCTACATGAACCGCCACTGTAGGCCTATCTTTTCTCCTCAAAGAAACAAATAATTTTCTTTCGAGACTACATCTTTCACGATTGCTTTCTAATGTGGGAGAGGGTGCAAATGTCGCATTCATTGAATGACGGTGGGGTAGAAGGGGGAAGAGAGGAAAGAGAAGAATAGAACGTGATTTAGTTCTATGTTTGCCAGGAACAAGAATCTGATTTGACTAGTAACTTTTGTCCAAGATCCGTCTGGAACATAGATAACGGATACAGCGTGGTATAATCTTTAAAGAACACATGGTGCTTTCCACTTTAACACCTGGCTGGGTTCAGTCAATATTTCAAGAGAAGATTCCAGTTAAAACTTGAGAGGAACTTTATAACTTTTCCCTCTATATGAAATCAGGGACTTGTCCCGAACAAATAATGACACCTTTTTGTTTCTTGCCTTTTATGCGGGAACTTGGCAAGTAATTCAACTTTGATTTGAAACGAGAATTTTAGTGGAATTTTAATACGTATGCTTGGGAGGGGGAGATAGTTATAATAGTTTTTCGTATAAAATGTTTGCTCCTTCAGAAGGTTTTCCTAGAGTACTTTTCCTTGCGAATAAAGGCTATTCTATCAGTTTCTCTGTTTCTCTTTTCTAGTAAAGTCTCGAGAAAGATTATTCTGATAAAACCAGGTAAAGGATCTTGATTATTTCTGCCTAATGTGCATAAGGGAAATTACAAAAATCTTAAGAGTTTTTCAAGAGCTACGAAAAGTTGTAATGTTTAGATAACACCTTATATTTCAGTTTTCCGTTGAGGGTATGTTTATAAGTATGATATATATATAACTCTCTTCTGCTTCTCTTTTAAATCCTGAAATCCTCTACACCATTCTATTTATCGCCACACCCGATCACGATATGGCTTAACACTATCAGCAACGTACCTTCCCATAGCTTAGAACTTGACTCCACTTTGTTCACCATTTCCAAAATTCGACTACGGTACTCTTTGCCCCCGAATGTCAGAGTCTGTCAAAAGTTCAGACAATTCAAACAAAAACTGTTTGGATAATTAACTCACTCAGGCTAATCGCACTATACACAACAAAGTATTAGCTCTAATTAGTTCAGAATGTGAATAACAAACAAAATCACAAGTGCTAAATTTCATTTTTATTAGTGTGTATAGTGTTTTCATTGCAATATTGTAATAATTTTATTATAATTTTAATTATTATTGTTGTAATTTCATATCTTAGCTTTAGTCTGTGTCATTTTCTTTCCTTATTATATTTTTCCTTGCAATTTTTGTATTCTAATTGTAGTTTTTGGAATCCTGGAAGAGGGGAAGAGAAGACGCTACCAGGCTAAATTAATTAATTAATTAATAATTAAATCGAACGCAAAATTTGAAGATAAATGAGTTAAGATTCAAAGCTTCGATTTCGGGTAGTCTGGAAGAACTGCCAGGGAAACAAAGTAAACCATTCTGGAATAAATTTCGGTACCACTGTTTTGGCCTTAATCGCTTTATGGTTACTGCTAAAATCTTTGTGATTTTTTAAATCTTTATTTCATTATGATTTCTAACCAAGAGATTTCCAAATTCAGGTAACATTCCCTTTACAACACAGGTTACGGCAGTAAAAACTAAGTTTTTACGGTCATCACTGAGAAATACTCGTATACGTAACTGCGTGATGAAGAAATTATGAGATAGAAGAGAAATTCACAACGCTGATAAAAGATTGAGAGGATCATATTGCTTATTTCCAATTATTTGTCTCTTGCCTCTAGCTACGGTAATTGAAAATTGATTGGGACTTAAACATTAATTTTAATCTTTTGATACTGTAGGGGATAAGGAGTAGGAAAAACCAATTAACTCGTCAGAGAGATCAACCGATTTTAAATTACTAGCAGGTATCAACAGCGATATAAACGAAGGCACTAAACCCCTTATATCTCGTTCTCCCTCTCTTTCTATCACGGTTCTTTACCATCTAAAAGCACTGGTTATATTCTCTGTTCTATATATACTGTACAATTTTACTGTTTATTTCACAAGAGGCAAAAACAAGCAGTCGCGAAAAGCTTGAAGTATCTCATACTAATGTAAAAGAAACATAGGGAGTTGGAAAAGATATTTCACAAGGAAAAATCTTTAACTACTTTACAATGGACTACGAAATACCCAAGAAAAAATTAATAATATTAATCCTATTGAAAAAATACAAAGAAAGTAAGGAAACAGAATTTTATAACGCATCACGTAAGGTCATCACTTCGCATTTTTCATCATTTTCAAGGTCATCACTTCGCATTTTTCATCATTTTCAAGTCTGTAATTTTTGGTAACTTATCTTTAGGTCATTTTCGGCAATTTTTTTTATAGTTTTCTATGAAGTGTTACATAAATGATTGTGAATTCAAGCTAGGAGATATTGCTTGATTTCAATATGCACCAATTGTTTCAGTGGAGGTAGAGAGGACTTTTTCAAACACAAATCATTACTTTCAGAAAATCGGAAATCATTTTAATTTGAGAATATCCACAAAGTCTTCATACTATATTTTAATTCAAATTTACTGCATTCATTTTAAATGGCACACATCTACGTATCCAAGTTACATTTACATTGTTAGTTCATATTGTAAATTTAATATAATGCACTGTCATCCATTAAACTGCTCTCTAAAATCAACAAATTACATCTAAAACCTAATTATAAGTAGGCCTAATAAGGGATAATTTACTGTTTTTTTCTTTAATTTTGTCATTTTTTAAATATCTTAGGTAAAAATGCATTCTTTATTTACACTTTTAGTTATTTTTTGGTAATTAAATGCCTTGCCATATTTTCTGTGTTTAGAACATATACTTATCTTCTTTATTTCTTTCGTTCTTTCTTATTTATTTGTTGATAGAGCAACACAAAAATGAAGCAAGCCATAACCCCGTAGAATAAATGTCGGAAGAGCGCAGAAACAATTTGCTTCTGGAGTACAGTACATCCATTTTCAGAAAATAAGCAGGTTGAATCCATTTCTAGAAAGAAAAGAAAAAAAAACATCGACAACAACAAATCCTATACTGCATGTAGTGCTAGATGGCAACAGACATGAACGTCACCATCCGGCAAATACTTCATTGGATATTGTTTCTAGTTATCTGGGTAATTAGTCGGTTAACTAGGCTATAGGTGGGCAGTTAATTGTAGTTAATTATCACTCTCTGGGCCTTTGTACTATACACTTCTGAGTTTCTCATGCACCTCCAATACGGTAGATAGGCTAGCACCAGGAGCAGTCCCATGCTTATCCAACTAAACTCTGTGGCGCTACATGCCTGAATGAACGAGGCCTACCACCCGACCGCTGCATCATCTACCATAGGCAGATGGCAGGATTGGGGGGCATGTGGTTAGCATGCCAACACCCATAGCCGTTAAAGAAAGAAAGAAAAAAGAAAAGAAAGAAAAAAAGAAAGAAAGAAAACATGCAGCTGTTTTCAACTGAACTTGGACCGATGATTTAGGCTCTTCTTACCATCAGTTAAACTCTATATGAACAGTTTATTGGATAACTACAAATAATTAGATTACTGGTTAAAATTACGTCATTATCCAGTTGTACGGCTAACTGTTATAGGCCTATTGGCATTTGAAAGAAAATTGTTATTTGAGCAAATACGCTCGCTCTGTTAACCTTGAAAAAGCCTACACAAAAGCCTACAAAAAAGTAGCACATTAAAAAATCCAACTTTGCCTAGGCATGGTCTACAACTCCTGAAATTCCAACATATCCAGTAAAATATGGGCTACGCTAATATCTCCACGCTGCTCAAAGTAATATTACACACGAAGAATCCTTTCACGAAAGCAATCAAGAAGTAAAGGTTTTTTCTCTGCAACTCTATAAAATTATGTTTTCCATTTCTTCAAAAGACGAGTTTTATACAAATAAAACGACAGCATCTGTCGTGCGAGGGGAGTTTCTTGCTCGGCAGAGTGTAGTGGAGAAATTAGATTTAGCTGCCAACCTTACAATTACACTGCCATTACTGAGCGCAATAGTCACCTTGTTTTTACTCTCCCACAGGAAGTCAACAAATTTCCATCTTCCGTTTCTTTGACCGATCGTCAAAGGACTTCATTACTCATTTGTCGCAGCAATTATAGCAGTGATTAAATTATAAAGAAATCAGTAACGAACGAGAGAAGCTTCAAGGGCATCTGGCAGTCATTTTTGTTTCTAATTCCGAACTTCCATATTTGTGTGTAAACCTGTATTAAATTTAATTAATATGTGCCTTATTATAATTCACTTTTAACTCTTCGTTTCACCTTCACCACCACCGACATTATCATTATTATTAATATAATAGTTATTATTATTATCATCATCATCACAGCAATATCACCTGATCACTAGGGCACGGAAATTAATGCTCTAGGCCAGTGGTTCCCAAATTTTAGTGGGTCGCGAAAAGGGCAGAAAAATTAAACTTGTTTTCAATATAAGGTATTTGAACACAATAAAACTATTGAAAGGCATATGAAAAACATGGGCTGTATTTTATATAGCCTATATTGGTTATCGTTATGTAGGCCTAATAGTGGGTCGCGAAAAAAATTTCTAGGTGAAGGTGGGTCCCAGGACAAAAAAAGTTTGAGAACCGCTGCTCTAGGCTATCAGAAGGCGAAATATGCATGCAAATTTGCTCTAAAATTCGTAAAATATGCTCCGGAACGAATGAAGTATTCCTCCATCATTTAAGTAGGCTAATGTTAATTCTTTATGTTCTCTTGTTCTCTGAATTGCTTTATAAATTAGAAAAAAAACAGTAGACATTGAATAAACTACATTACAAAACTTTTTAAAAACAAGGGCCATGCAACAAATTTTAATAAACTGTAAACTAATGAAGTGAAAAATCGACCTTATATTATGCAGTGAGTTTCGAAACGACTAGGCTATGTACTGTCAATTATTGTACAGTTGGTTCTCAAAGCATTCACTTAGCCAAATATGCTGTAAATGTTTGATTTAACAGAGATACGCCGTTAAAAATGTGATTTAACAGAGATATGCCGTTAAAAATGTGACAAATGAATAGGCTAGGCCTATAACATGCAGCCTATTTTAATACCAAGCAAATATGGTGCATTGTCGCAAATCTAAGGAAAATATGCAACAATAGACAAAATGAAATTATAAATTCTTTGTTACTTCTTTCATGCTTTGTGGATATTTTAACACTATAATGTAATAGAGTGCAATATTAAAAACATTATTTTTGATAAACTTCCGGACCCTCCGATCACCAAAGCTGATCTCCACTGCAATGACGACCCGACATAGCGAAATATACAAAAGAATATTTAGCACAGGTCCATCGAAGGGACTTCTTGCTACTAATCTAAGAGCTGACTGACTTTACTGGCAAACAAATAAATAGCTGTAAGCCGCGTTCACACCTGTGCAACGTTGCATGCGCACAAGAGGCTTGCGCCTGGCAGGTGGAGATGCAAGCCGGGGCATGCAACGGTGCAGGGTGAGGCATGCGTGGAATCTGTGCGCACGGACCTCCTTGCGCCGGTGGACGTAGGCGCAAGTAGCTCCCCATTTGAAACGGGGAGCTACGTGCAACAGTCGTGCGTCTTCCAAGGCTCTGCTCTGATTTTTCATTATGGCGGAGTGGTCTAATGAAAAGAATATTGAGTTCGTGGAGGATTATCGCTCTTATCCGTGTTTGTGGATGGCTAGCTCCCCGGACTACAAGGACAGGACAAAAAGGAGCGATTCCTTACAGTTTCTAAGGGACAAATACGCTTTGGGAACAACGAAAGCGGTGCTAAACAAAATAAAAAGCCTCCGATCATACTTTCGTAGAGTCCAGCAGAGTAGAGCAGTGGTATTATTTCAATGAATAGCCCTTTTTAGGCTTTTTAAACAAACGAGTTTAGCCGTCTTCATAAAACATAATAATGGACACTAATATGACACCGAAAATTGTTTATAATTTTGACAGAGTTATTCTAGTTCTCCCCCCCCCCAAATAAGCAAGTAACTATTCCTTATATTGGCACTCGAAAAATAGCATAAACAATTGAGATATTTACCCTTTTTAATGATACAATTATTCAATGCTCACTCAATTAACTTCCTATCTACTAAAATAAGTTGACTGAAATTGTTTCTATATATACATTTCAAAGTATTTCAGACTGCTCAAGTTTCATTTCCTGCGATAGTTACAATAAACAATAACACGTGTGAATTGATTCAACCGAGGGAAGAACTGAGGTCAATGATAACAACGTTGCTTTTGTTTTGGAAAGAAGAAGCCAAGGCCGACTTGGTTACATCAGTTAACATAAACACTGACTTAATGGTTTATTCCTTTGATGCCGCCTGCCCATGCAATGAATAGCTGCACTATACAAAGACAAACAACAAAGCGATATATAGCCTACATTATTAATTTGAGTGCGTTGTATAAATTTATTTGCATTACATCTTTTCGGACCAAGGCTGTACAACAATTTTACTAGAAGAAACCCTGATATGATACCACTAAACAATAAATTGTTTAAAAAAAGAGTACTCGATTTGATTAAATCTAACTTGTAATTGTACTTTTACCACTTTTTATGTTAATCATTCTCAACTGTAAATTTTTTATTTTTAACAATGGGTATTTTGTTGGTAACTCTGTTATGTTACTGTAATTTATTTTTTCGTATCTTTGTTCATGCATTTATTTCATATAAGCAATCTTATTCATTTTTATTCTTATTCTTTACCTAAAACTATAATATGTATGTTTTTTTATATAATTTTAAAAATATAATTTTAGTATGACTGAACTGACCCCGAACACGAGCTATGCTCATGCGGGGCAAATAATACTCTTTTCAAATTGTACAAATTGTGTGTATATTATTTGTATTTGTAATAATTTTGTATCAATTTGTATTTTTTAATTTGTAATTTGTAATCTTTTCTTAAAATGCACTAATTCACATTTATTTATTTTCTTTTGTATTAATTGGAAAATCTATTTAAAAATAGTGTTTTTCTGCAAAAGCCCTCTTTAGCCCCGAGTCTAGTGGTTGCTGACTACGGACCCGCAAGTCTGGGTTCGAACCCCGGTACCTCACAAATTTTTCTGAGGTAGGGCCGACTGGAACGGGGTGCATTCAGTCTCGTGACACCAACCGAGGAGCTAATTCATAAAGAAGTAGCGGCTTCGGTTCAGTAAGCTATCAACAACTGCAGTAGGATTCGGCATGCTGACCACATGCCCTAATCCTGCCAGCTACCTATTCAAAATGTGACAATTATTACGCTCATATTATTAGTAATTAATAATAAATTAAATTATATTTGGAAGAAAGCAGTTCGTTCGTTGAAAATGCCACTGTTCGAAATAGTACCTACTGGTGATCAGAGTTGTTCCTACTGCGTACATTTTCGAACGATATTCTGGAAATGAAAGATTGATTGCCATGACCAATTTTACTGCTGTTTGACTTTCATATTTTTGTGAAAGGTCAACTACATTGCCAACTTTGTGATTACAATACAATTGAATTTTCTTCTTACGGTTTCGTCTTTGTCGCAAAATAACAACAGCTGCAGCAGCAGCAGCTACGGCACCTAAATCCAAAGCGGACATTTCAACTGCGCACTTCTAGCAGGTGTGAACAGAAAGAGGTATGCGCCTACAATAATGGAGCCGCAAGAGACTAGGTGCATGCGTGAGCTTGCACCGTTGCATGCGCAGATGCACTGGAGAGGCACGGCAACTAGGCGCAAGGCGCACAGGTGTGAACGCGGCTGTACGGTAATTAAGTTTGTTTTCGTTCGACCCTACACTTATTACATGTGACGTAACAGTAGCTTAATGGCATACAGTATTGCATTATTTAACAACTGTTGTTATTCAACTACCGTTTTCCAATTCAAACTGCAAAATTAACAACCTATACAAAAAATGAAATAAATACTGTGTTAATTTTAATATCATATATTTAGTTCATTTTTTGCGTTTTAACGTGCGTTGCTTTGAGGTAAAAACTCTCAAGAGAGCCCCTACATCTCTATGTCGCCTGCCATCTATCTCAATAGAAAAAACTAAGAGCTGATCGCCTAGACAGAGAGAGAAAGAGAGAGAGAGAGAAAGAGAGAGAGAAAGAGAGAGAGGTTTGTTTTATCAACCACAAGTTACTCCAAAATCTCAAAACGAAGACTTTAATTATGATCGAACAGAAACAGACGTATGCAACTTACCTATAATGGTTTATTAAGATGTTCGTATGAAAATGATGAAACTCGAAATGGTCCTTTCATAAGCATAGACTCGCATCTTAATAAATGCCTTTATAGGCTCGTTGCATAATGTCTAATACAACGGCTGTAGTACATCCATATAAAAATAGTGATACTAAGTTTGCTATCAAAAAGAAAATAACTCTTCAAAAATACTACTTAGCAACGTCTATTCAGCAAGGACCTCGGACTTAACTGCATGCAAAAGCTTACTACTACATACATTAATATTTAATCTCCAATTGAGAGCCTTTCTATTAATGTCCTCATGTTTGAATGTTTAAATTACTAAAAAAAAAGTATAATCGGAAGACACTTTATAGGAATGTAAGATATACAATGTGCCCAGTCAAAAAGTGCACAAACGAAAGGACGTGTGAAACTAGGCTGAAATTTATCGCAAAAAAAATTTCAAAATGGGAAATTATTTGTTTGTTTTTTAAAAGACGTTTTTCTTGAAGGATAATTAGATGTAGATTAATAAACAGTAATAAAATTGGGGTTACAGGGCAGTTTCTCCGAAAAAATCACTTTAATTGAAAAAAATACTGCAAAAATTTGATATAATAGTTGTTTTATTAAGATTTTTCTAATTAAAAATTATTTTTTAATTTAATTTTCATCACACGTTATTTACGATTGTTTTTTTATTTATTTCAGCTCAATAACCCTGATGGTTTATAAGTTACTGCCATTTATTGACATAAGGAGCTCATGCATACGGATAAATAAAAAAGTATTTAAAAACAGACAAGTTATTTCCGATTTTTATTTATTTATTTTATTTACGGAAATTTTAGCCTAGTTTCACGTACTTTCGTTTGTGCACTTTATGACTGGGCACATTGTATTGTGTGAATGTTATTAATACAGAAATTTAATAATATAGCAGATTTATAATTGATTAAAGATCAAAGTAGTTTACTAGTCATCAAATACATGCAGGAAGCAGTACATACATCTGAAATTTCCAGGAAATGTAGGAAGTTGGCTGTCCATTCGCTTAATAATATTCATGCTTTGAGATGAGATGTAGGACTTCACACAAATTGAAGTCCACAGTAGTGATGGAGACGATTGAATTTTACTGTACTGTACTGTACTGTGTAAGAGAAACTCTGACACATAGCCTACTAATAACCTTAGAGGTATTAGTGGTGCTTCCCTTCAGTCAAACTGTGTTAATGCACATCTCACTGGATGTGTGTATTAAACAAACTCTATTCACTAATAACACAGATGAGATTTTGGATTTAATAAAACATTTTACTTCGATTGGAAAACTCGAAGTTCTCATAATGTTCAGTAGTAATCTATCCTTCTAGGGGAATAACAGCAGGGTTGGCGAAAATACATCAACTTTTTATTTTGAATAAGGCGGTGGCAAAAATTGATTTAACCACCTTCCAATGCTACTGAAGTATAAATCTGTCGCCTCAAAACTTGTACAAAAGCAGAAATGTAAGATTAATAGCATAATACTTTACGTAAAATATGAATGTTATCCACATGTTCGAATTATCATGTATGAAAAACAATTATCGGGATGAAATTTTCCTCATAGATTTCAAACTTAGTGCTCACTGATGATTTCATTTGATGAATGTCTTATTACTAGTATATAGGGAAGGGATTAAACGTCATTTTAACTCAAAAACATAGTGGACAAGATAGAGAAAAATATGGGGAAAATGGGATCAAGTTTATATCAGAGAATAGGACTCCCTAGCCTTTATGAAAAAAGGAAGAGAGCGTGGAACACACAAACGAATCAGTTTTCATTGCTATTACAATAAATCCTCAATCAACAAGCTTCTAACCTCGTACAAGAACAATCACAAAGAACACGCACATAAAAGTTCACAGCCAATTTTTCATTAGAAATAAAAGGAAAGACATTAATAATGTTGAAAGAAATTTGTGATTATCTATTTATATGCGGAGTTGAAACTTGAAATTAGTATAGGCTTCACGAGAAACACGAAGAAATTGCTTTTAATCCTGTCAGAGCTGAATAAGGGTAAGCTATATAAGCAGTCATCAAGTAAAACTGTCAGTGGACTCTAAGTTTACAGTCTACTTTTAAAAATTCGGTACAATAGTAGGATTCCTTTGATAATAAATATAATACGTGTGTAAAAAAAAATGCCCATATAAAAAAATACTCTATTAACCGTATATCTTTGCTTTAAACAATAACTGTTGGAAGTTATTCATTTATACGTAAGTAGCAGCGAAAAAAATAACAGATAACTAAGATAGAGATAAATAAACCCCGTTTTTACAATGTCTAGTTAAATAGGTGTAATGTTAACTGGCAGTTTATTTTAAGGTCGGAGTAAAATTCCAGAGTTTACCTGTACATTTTTCTGCAGTAAAGATTACTGCCAGTTAAGAGATTCTTACCGAGAGTTAACCCCTAACCAGATATTGTACAATCGAACTGTCAGTAAAGTACCGGTAATCGTAAAGGACTAAAGGTATTCGTAAATATTTTACTGGAGGTAGTAATAATGGGCCTAAAACACATTATTATTATTATTATTATTATATACTGACATTTTTATACAAGCATTTATACATTTTTATAAATAATTTTAGAATTTAGACGTTCTGTATTCGGAACTCGTGGATATATAACACTCTGGCCAAAGCTATTACAAGTTTTAATACATTCCTATGATCGAAATCAATTGATGAGTTTTGAATGTCAGTTTTGCAATTCAATAAGCTTGTTTCGAATGTTACACTTGAATAAAGACCCCGACTCTTTATCTCATGCCAATAGCATCCCCATCCCTGGCTTTTAACTGAAAGATAAAACGACGTCGGCACCAAAAAAAAAAAAAAAAAAAAAAAGTCGAAGTGACAAAACTCAATATGACGTGTGTATATTGAAATCTCAATAACAGATACTTTGATGAATACATTGGATGAATTGGATATTTCCGATGAAACGTCAGGACTGACTAGTAAGAGTGGCAATGGGGTGAGAGCATCGTCTGAACCCATAAACAGTTATAATTAAAACGACTGGGGAGGATTGTTAATAGCTACATAAACTCTCGACTTACAAGCTCTGTGCATTTTGAACGGCCGCTGCTAAATGTTTTGCAGCTACTACTGTACTTCATAGTACCGAGCTTGGTGTTTAATTAAATTCGGTTATTGTTCTACAAAATCATGGCCTGAAGAATAATACATCCATAAAAGCAGGATGTTTTAGAGTGTTGAAGGCTCAGACACATTTCAAGTGAGGTTATTGTTTAGACAACAACAGAATCTTCATGCCTTTTCATAGGCTATATATAGTAGAAACCCTCGAATGTTATTAAAATTAAGTGTGGAAGTATGGGGTATTTTACAGCAGGCTTTTTATCTGTATACAAAGTCGAACTTTTACATATCCTAAATTTCTGTAAAATGAACAATTAATCTTTTCACTGCTAATTCCTCACCTCAAAACATTGTAAAAAGCAGAGAAATAAAATTAATGGAATATTGCTTTATGTAAAATGTAATGATTTTTATGCACGTGTTACGACTGTCATTCATAAAAATCATATTTTCTACTGAAATGTTACTTGTTGACTTTTAACTTAAGAACCTATGATTGTTTTTTACTAAGGTGTATTCTAACTGCAAATCTAAGTTAATGGACATCACACAAATATAGACATAAGTTAGAAGCTACAACAGTCATCAGGAAAGCTATAGGCCTATATCTACTGTTCTTATTGCTGAGGCTGTCAAGTGATTTTATGAAGACATTTGGTGATTAAATAATGAACATAGGCTTATCATAAGTGAACTGTATATGTTATAATTTTAATATAAAATTTATTAACACTTTACGACACTGTAAAAAGAACACTGCAGATAGAATTTTAACGGTGGATCTCTTTTAAGCTATGCGCTATATTTTTTTAACAATTTTTAAATAATACGAGGGAATAAGGTGGACACTCATTATAAATTTTCTGTACATTAATAACCCTCATAGATCCATCATGAAATTTGTCAATTTATTTAATCTGGTTTAAGGCAGTCGGATCTAACATTCTAGACTATCACGAAATGTAACTGAGCTTATGTAAGCATTCTATTAAAACTGAAAGTTAACTGAAATGTGTTTAATATAAAAATGTTTCAATTTAATATTTTTTTATTTTATGAACTTCATGTAATCCAGAACATAGCCTAATGATGGTTATTTTATTTCGGACTAAAAAATGGAAACGGGTACAACTTATTGGACCAGATCAGACATCCAATTTAGTATAATAAACCAAGTCTATGTGGTCAGTCTATTCAGTCCATTACAGCCTAATCCAATCTAGTGTAGAACGGTAGAATGTACTAATAAGATAAGAAAAGAATACATTTTAGAGTAGTATAAGTCATGGTTCCTTTAAAAAAATACTAACTTGTAATTAGTATTTTAAAATGGAAGTTCAGTTAGAGTAGGTCAATATTTATTCATCAATTTAATTTTGCATTTTTTTAAAGAGATACAAGCAGTGAAAAAACAAATACATAATTCATAAATCCCGAACGGCTGAATTGCTATACCATTTATGCAACAATAATGGCGACTAAAATATTATTGGTGTGGCTACTGCCTTCAGACTTAAATTTCATGTCCTGCACACTGCACTTTATTCTAAATAGTACACTATATAATTTCTTGGTAGTAATAATTTAACCATGTAGGCCTACCCTCAGCTACGAATGAATTACTAATTAATTATTCTTCAATTAAAGCAAATGTGAAGGTGTTACTCTGTATAAAGCATTCATTTATGCGGTGATCTACTTTTCGCTTACATTTCGCTATGAAAATACAGTAAACAAAAACCCAGCAACTTAGATAATAATACTAGGGAAAAAATGCTACCGGGATTTTAGGTACGCACAGCGAAAAAAAGGTACAGTTTTATTGCATAAAACAAAGCGTTACTCAGGGATTTTCTTCGCATTTTAGCGAAGAGACGTATCAGATTTCGTAATGCCGGGAGGCTGAGGCAAGTTAATAGTCTTCAGGTGGCTGGAACAGCTCATCTGCATAGCTTTCTTTTTTATCCCGCCAGTGGGCTGGCTCTTCTGTCGTTCAATGAGAGCCAATGGTAATCCTCGCCCATTAGTTCGTCTTTTCTCTACCTTGTCACATTGTCTGCTGGGAATACAGGCCTCTAGCCAGCCTGCTCTATAAAGGAACATGACTGCCTAAAGAGGAAATTCTAATACTTTCTCTTAAATTGCTCTTCTTGCAAATTCCGAAATGTACGAATGTGCCAGTTGTTTTACCACTAATTTATTTTGTGTTCAAGGACTAGAAAATGTGGACGCAGATCTAGTCTAATATACAGATGTCCCAGAAATCGTCCAATAATTTAGCAGTCACATTCTATGAACAAAACTTCTGTTTAAAGATAAACCTGCATTTACCGATGTTTTCTTTGGCCTTTGCAATTTCTAATCTTAGGCCTAATATTGTAAACTTCAACGATGAAGTTACCGTGGTTCAGAAACGTCCCCTTATAACGATATTTTGTAGTCCAATTATTACTGCAAGCCAGTAGCCTAGCCTTGCAAATGACAGGAGTCTGCGTAAAGACTACCACACACAGAAAGAAAAATATAAAAATGACAAAATACTGCCCATACTAAAAGCACAAAAAATAACCTAAACCAAAATTAAGAACTAAATTTTGTCTGAAATGATTGTCCTATTAGGATGAAATTTGAGACAGACACACTTCCCAGGTCACAGAGAGAGTATGGTAAAAATTTCAGACCTCTATGTAAAAGGATCTCGGAGGAGTAAGCGTACATATCTTAGGGCTCATGTTCAGGTAATATAGAAGTATAGATATGTTATAATTGTTAATACTTAAGCGAGCTATGGTGATTGTGACACAACAAGAATAATCCATTTGCTTCTTTGAAGAGAGTCAAGCTTGGTTTTATTTTGCACTTTAAAACACTACGAGCAACGGATTATGAATGACGTTTGTGCAAAGTGATGAATTTGCAATCCTAGCGAATAATGCTCCCTCATCTTCATGCCAGTTTGTTTTGTTCTTATGTCTCTCTCTTGACGACGAGTGCTCTTGTGTGTTTATACATCTACTCGAAAAGTTTGGAGCAGCTTTATTCTCATTCACCATATGCACTCGCCTGGCAGCGCATCTTCAATGCTATGATGGATTGGGAGCCAGTAATGCATTCAGTACACGGAGAAACTTTTCCGCTGCTGCTCTTCCTAAGGAAAAAAGCAGCAAAAATATGTTTACCTTAGCTTCTCTCGTTCTATATTGAATAAATATTACATGCAATAACTCACAAGTGCATCTCAGTATGAAATATGTTCATTTGACTAAGTAAATACTGGACGACATCCGAGCGAGTGAATTATAGAAGAATAAGAGGAAATACTGTTGTAGATGCTATCTCGCTTGAGTTAATTGTAAATTGTCACGGTTACTATTAAATTAATTGTAACGACATCCAATTTCTGCTTGATTTTAACATTCGTCCAGCGACGGTTTTGAGGGTTATTATGAATAAAATTCTAGCAACGAAATTTACGTTAACAAATAATTTCTAGCGAATGACAAACACGACATAACCAATGGCCTTGTACTCTATAAGCTATAAAGTCTAAAGGTGAGAAGAGAATTTTAAAATTATGTTATGAAAGTTGATTTTACAATTAAGTCATTTGGGGTTTAAGTGGAGGTTTATGCCATTTAATACAAATTACATTCAATCAAATTGTAATTACAAAGTTTGTTGGTCTTTATTAACTTCAACACCCTGACATGGAACCCCGGGTGACGTGTGCAGAGGCACGCTACAGCAAGGGTACTAAAGCAGAGATGTACAACCACTTGCTTATTAAGGCTAGTCCTATTTTTGCTGTAGAAAAGTATCTTACAGAAATATATGAAGCAAGACAAATATATTTTTTTAAACTTCCATGTTTGTCCTCTTTAATAATCGAAGTTTCACGAGACTGTTATAAAACTTAAATATTTACTTCAAGTACAATGAATTCGTATTTATAGCAAAATCATTTTTGGAATCATCGTTTTTATTTCTTGTTTCAATCCGGTCATAAAACTGTTCGCCTTGAATCTTCCTAATTTAACAACAAAATACAATACCGAATAAAATTTAGATCCAATATACACCCCATAAAATCATTTTCTAAAATTGCTTAACAAAATAATAATAATAATAATAATAATAGCGTAGGATTACCTCCACAACGTCTCTGGGTTTTTACGTATATACCTTAGGAGCGAGTCTCACCGCTCGTAGAGTTCCTGCGTATGGGAGGTAGCTGCACTCTGATTGGCTGTCCCACTCCACGTGTTGTCTGTCTCTGTCTCTCCGGCATTATCCCTCCACTCAACTATTATAGTATTTTCTACGACTGGCGACATGCTGCATGATGTTCACTCTCTGCCGAGCGGTAGCTTACTGATCTTACGCGCACCGAATTCGCGCATCTTGGTAACGAGACGTAACGAGAAGCTCGCTGGCTGGGTTAGTCTTCAAGGCCAGAGACTTTGTGGGAATAATCCAACTCTAATAATGTGTGTGTACGGGTAAGTGTGTGCTCGCGTGTTTCAATGAGATTTTCAAGGATTTTCTACCAGAACACCTCCAAAAATTTGGGTTATAATTAATCGCATATTTTGTTAATAATCCTCCTAAAGCTAAAGCACTTGTTCTTCTTCCTGATGAAACATTAAAAGTTAAATACTGTAAAAGTGGATGAAGGGAACTTGAAGTTGTTTAGACTCTCACGCGAGAATGAATTTTTAATTAACCTTATGATGAAGCTGAGAAGACTACTTGCGAGTTTTCTAGAAGAAAAGGGATCTCAAGTTAAACATGTAAACCAGACAAAGCCGGCACTTTGAAAACTTGTGAAACGGATAACATCCGTTATATTATAATATCATGGTAAGCATAATACTTTCTTCTTCAGACAAACTCTTATAATAATCAACACTTTAGAAAACTCCCTGACAGTAACAGAAGTACGGTACCGTAACTTTCGAACTATAATATGCACTGTTCTTGGCTGATATGTAAAGCCTTGAAGTTCGGGTATTTTTTTATCATTCGAGGTAAAAAAGAAGTATGAATCTTGGTGATTAGTAGCGCTCGGAAGTTTATGAAAAATAATATATTTAATAACGCAGTCTTTTACATGCTAGTTTTAAAACAGAAAACTGATGAAGTAACAGAAAATTGACGGTGTCATTTTGAAAATTGTTGCATATTTGGTTAGTTTTACGATAAATCATCATATTTTCTTAACATTAAAACATGTGAGAATATTTTATTAATTTGTCACACTTTAGCGGCATATTTATGACAGATACTTAATATTATGCACATCCCTGTTTAATTGAAACATTATAGCAAATTTGGTTAAGCGAGTATTTTGAGACCAGACTGTAGAATAATTGATAGTCGGAACTGATTATATAATATTAAAGCGACGTTTCACTACAATATTTTCAATTTATTAAAATTTGTTGCAATAACCTTGTTTTTTATAAATATAATGTAATTTAAACAACTTATACTATTTTTTGTTTTAAAATCTAATTCAGCTAACAATAGAAAGTGAAATATTAAAATCACTTCATTTTTTCCAGAGCATATTTGCATGTATATTTCTTCTCCCGATAAAGAATTAATTTCCGGGCCTTGGAGATTATTAAGCAAGGTGTACTAGTTAATAAGTGTCAATAATTACAACACAATAAAAATCTAGCAATGGGTTTAGTCCTAAATTCATATTAATGAGAATTTACATGAACCTATCCAGAAATCAGTTTATTTTAATTGTAACTGAAATAGGTTTTTTTTTGTTTTATTTCTTTATTTTTGTTTAGTTTCTTGCATATATCACTGATATGCCTCTGAACATTTATTTGTTTCTTTTAATTTGTATTGCATTAATGCACATTACATTTATGCGGCTTTTAATATACACATAATTTAAATCCTTTAAGTAAAATGTACTTCTATAACTCGGGGTTTTCCTTAAAAATATTATGAAGAACAATAGTTTCGCGTGTTTTCGAGAGAGCAAAACGACAATAGTTTGGCCTGGAAATGCCTGAAGAAAAATATTTTCAGTTTATCAATTTTGAGGTCGAATGGGCACCTAAGAATTTCTTAGATCTTCATGATGTTTTTTTTTTTTTCTATCCTTATTTATACATTTCAGATAATGGAAATATTATTTAAATACAGTTTCATTCTTGTATATGTAAGCTGATATAGGATTTAAACCAGATTCAGCAATGAAATGCTTATCGTTTGCTTGTCAGAGTTGATATAGGCTACAATATAACAGCTATCGCATATAAAGCTTGGTCCAGCTGGCGATAGAATTAAAAGGTAGCCTATTATCGAAGTGACCACGTGGAATGGCCATTTCCAAATGAATAGCGCACACCAATAAGGCAGGGAACTGGCGAGATAAGACCTCGGCGACACGGAGGGAGGCTTATCTTGAGGGGTTATAAGAGGTTTCCTTGAGTGACTCCACTCTATGGAATGTGTGTTCGAGATATAAAAACCCTACCTAGTAGCTCACTAATGGAGCTATATAGCACCTACAACACTATGTTTACATGCTCTAGTACTACGTCTTTCTAGTATGGTGCTACTGATAAAAAGGCAATTCTTCATAATGACAATCCTGTGGATACAAGGTGATTCGGAATGTGGTGGTTTAACTCCACCTCGAGGCTCTCCATTGGAGCTATGTAGCACCTGAAACACTATAAGCTCTAATGCTGTGTCCTCCATGTCCTATGCTGATAAAAATGACAGCCATGGGTATAGAGTGATTAAGAATATTTTTAACCGTGCAAAACAGCTTACTAATAGAGTCATATAGAAGCTATTACACTATATTTACACTATGTCCCCTCCAATTATGGTGGTATGTTTAACCGTGCCCAGATGCTTAATAACGGAGCTATAGCATTGACATGGTATGTTTACATGTTGTAAAACGTTGCCTTTCCTAGTATACGAGCAGAAATGCATACCAAAAAGACAGACATGAGATTTCATACGACTTGGGTGCTGTTTTGTCTTCTAGCTTATGTGCTTTGCTTATATTTATTTATTCCAGTTGCGAAACATGGACGTTAGATAAATTACACTTGCTGCAAATTTCGGGAGTATAAGTAGCTTCCGACCATAAAGAAGTGGAACTAAAAGGAACAAATACTTAAACCTACTTATCTGATATAGGCTAACATAAGTTAAAGACTGCATTAGGACTTTTTTTTACTTTCAATATTTTTAATAATTCAACTGAGACAGGTGAATATATAATTTACGTCTAAACTTTCAGCCTTAAGTACAGGACATAAAAAAATAAAATAAAGTTGTTGACAATCTTCGTGTCACATCCTCAGAAGGTAAAAAGTAAAATATAGTAAAGTGATCCCTATACAGGCCATGGAGGCCCAGAGGGTTCCAGGAGGTTGAGGCTCCCAGATTTTGGACATTCGGCACGTGAAGGTGTTAAGGTTGTCAGCCTTACGCATCGGCCGCCTTTACCCCCAGGATTGCTCTTGGTACTCATTTCTGTTAGAGGCTAAGACGACCCCAGGGCTATAGTGCCACCAGAAGGATTCGGCCAAATGAAAAACTCCAACGACCTCATCGGCAATCGAAACCGTGACCTTCCGGTTTGTAGCGCAGCGCCTCAACCACTACGCTACGATATCCCATCCTCAGAAGGTACTTAAGCCAAATACAAAATTTCGTTTTCATACGATTTCCCGTTGAGGAGCTAGACTGTTCACAGACACACACACACACACAAACATGTTTCCAAAAATAGTATACATACAGAAGGTAGGCTATATACTGAAAGAATCAGAGCTAGGAATTTCAATTCACAAAATTACGATTTCTTCACTTCAGTCCCTCTTAGCTTGTGTGTGGTAAACCTTGGCCCATTCTCTGGACATATCATCATGGTGATGTCATAAGACAAAACTGCGCGGCTGGAGAAAGTTTGAAAACTTAAAGAAATGACACCCCGGCAAGGAAAAAGTTTATGAATGAACTCCGCAGAAGCACAAAAGAAAGACATCATATCCTTGGTTCCGAAAATCTTGTTTTCAAATCTGTCAAGTAAACCTATGCAATGTCATCTGGTAACCCAACCAAAGTGATTTGCTCATAATATCTGTGTTCACTACTATAGTCATTTGTGTACAGGTAGGGAAATAAAAGCGGACAGACTCAGGTAGGAGGGAAAAAAAAGCGGACCGACTCTTGTAGCTTTCTTCAGAGCCTTGTTCACACCAGTGTCCATTTTCTAACGGGCTTCGAAATGGGCTACGTCAACAGTCGACACTAGAACCAATTTCAATACATTCCCTGCTATCCTGTGAATGCCGCTAGGCATGCGCAGTGGCTCATATCGGCAATTTAGATAATTTAGTCGGTCCGCTTTCCCCTCCGCCCCCTTTCTGTTCATCCGAATGTCTGTGGTTAGTAGCTCAAAATATAGGCCTATCCTCTGATGTTCACACTGTTGAATCTCTTCTTCCAGGAACTTAACTTACATTTGCTAGCACCAAACGCAAAATACTGTATCATCAAGCGTAAAACTTACGAAACAAAAAGCCATAAAAAATAATTCCACCATCCTTCATATCTTTGTAAACAAAAATTAACGACAAAGTAAAGCAGTTTTCCTGCTCAGGATACTGGTTCTCTATTATTATGAAGTATTCATTAGCACTGGCGGACGCAGAATTTTTTTTCGGGGGGGGATTTGAATAGGTACAGAAGGAATACTAAAAAAAATAATTAATAATTAGTTTATAAAACGGGCCACTTAGAGTGCATATATAGCCTTTTTTCAAATTTCGGGGGGGGATCTATCCCCCCAATCCCCCCCTCTGCGTCCGCCACTGTTCATTAGAACTATATTAATCAGAGAATAATGGCAATATAACATAGAGCAATAATCTCAGTGTACAAAGCACTTATTCTGAGGATACAGAAGTATTATTGATTGTATAGAGACACTTACGATCCATCGTGTGCATTCTCGTCACACTTGACACAGTTTCCAAGCGCACTACAGCATTGCTCAAGTGTTTATTATACCTAGTAGGAAGCGACAAGACGAACTCAGTGTGTTCTCAATACACGCGATAAACCAAATCACCCAGTCTCTGTTGCATATTATTCACCAGTGAACAGGAAATAATTCAGAAAACAAGGCTGAGAAGGAATTTTAAGAACAGAGACCCTCTAGTACAGCGTTCCTCAACCTTTCTGAACCCGAGGACCTGTAAAATGTTTAAAAAAATGTACGGACCCCTAATTTTACATCCCATTTTTAAAAGAAGGCCTATATTCTTAATATTTGAGGTATTAATGTCATTATAACGAAATATGTGAAAAATTTTACTTCTTTACTTTCCACTTCCTTTATGATAATTTTTTAATTATGTCTGCGGACCATCTGCACCATCTTAGCGGACCACAGGTAGAGAAACGCTGCTCTAGTACACACAAACCGTTCAGCGATACTCCCGAAGTACTGTAGTTTTCTACTAAGCGTATATCATTCTAATCATTTCACACGGTTGCCACATAGTACCTAACTTCAAACCCTCTAAAACTCGAAATTATGCAACATTATAAATTTTCACAATGGAAAAGTAATTCTGAAATTCCATTATTGTTACTGAATGAACATAATATGCTGAATGGAGCAATGATGGAATGCTACTTAGTATACTTAGTAGAGGAGACGGGAGAATACCGATAAAACCTGCCCAAACTTCATTTTGTTCAACGTAAACTTCTCGTGGATCACCCAGATTCGATCCCGGATCCAAAAGATAAAAGACGAGGAGTCAAACTGATTATTTTGTTTTCAATGCAAATCCTTATCGTGATTCGCATGTCCGCGAATATTTCTCCGCCCTTATGTATAAAAATACATAAGACCAAACAGCAACGAGCATAATACGCATAAAAGTACGAACGAATAAAAGGGTTTATTTAATTTCTGCTTCAAACCGATCCAATTCTCTAGGCCTTCAGAAAAAGCCTTATGTAGTCAACCCTCGATAAAAATGTCCCTCTTTACAGTGCCACCCTCGCACAGCGCCAATAAATGCAAGTGAACGGATCTTATCTCATACAAAATACATACGAAACCTCGTTATTGCGCCAATTCGTTTAGTGCCAGTGAATATAAGACAAAATTTTTGCAAAATATAGTTTGCAGTGATTTTTTTTTTTTTTTCAGTTGGTAGAATTATTTTAAAACTGACGTGAATGTTAGGAAGATTACTTAAGAAACATACTGAAGGGTATTTCAAAGAAGTAAGTGTTCCCCTGCCAATAACTATAAATGAAGTGCGGTGGAATGTTAAGAAGTCGGATAGACAGCCTGCGTGAGGGTAGAGCACGTAGAAACTGCCCTTCACAATCAAACATGATTTTCAACCCCTTTCTGTACTGTAGCACTGGACAAATACTGTAATACAGCGTTTCTCAACCTTTTTGAACCCGAGGAGCACTAAAATGTCTGAAAAAATTTACGGACCCCTAATTTCACACCCCATTTTTAAAAGAAGGCCTATATTCTTAATATTTGGGGTATTAATTATAGGTCATTATAACGAAATATGTCAAAAAAATCATTTCTTTACTTTCCACTTGCTTTATGATATTTTTTAATTATGTCTGCGGACCATCTGCACCATCTTCGCGGACCACCAGTGGTCCGCGGACCATAGGTTGAGAAACGCTGCTGTAATATATTGAGTCACTGTACAGTACTTAATTTTGTGCTCAAGTTCTCTATTTTCCTTTTATTTAACTTTCCTTCATTATACAGTAAAGGTAAAGTGATCCCTATACAGGCCATGGAGGCCCAGAGGGTTCCAGGAGGTTGAGGCTCCCAGATTTTGGACATTCGGCACATGAAGGTGGTAAGGTTGTCAGCCTTACGCACCGGCCGCCTTACCCCCAGGATTGCTCCTGGTACTCATTTCTGTTAGAGGCTGAGTCGACCCCAGGGCCATAGTGCCACCAGAAGGATTAGGCCAATTGAAAAATCTCAATGTCCTCATCGGGAATCGAACCCGCGAACTTCCGGTTTGTAGCGCAGCGCCTCAACCACTACGCTACGGCGTACCCCTCATTATACAGTACAGTAAATAAATACAGCGTCCGCCGGCGTGGTCTTGTGGCTAGCGTCGCTGACTACAGATCCGTCGGCCCGGGTTCGATTCCCGGTACCTCCTCGGATTTTTCTGAGGTAGGGAGGTCTGGTAGGGGTGCACTCAGCCTCGTGATTCTAAATTGAGGAGCTACTTGATAGAGAAGTAGCGGCTCCGGTCCAGAAAACCACCACTAACGGCCGTGGGTGTCGGCATGCTGACCACATGCCCCCCAATCCTGCCATCTGCCTACGGGAGATGATGCAGCGGTCGGGTGGTAGGCCAAGTCCCTTCAGGGATGTAGCACCACGGAGTTTTTAAATAAATACAGCACTGTATTAGCATTTATACTTTAAAGATTAAATTTCGTTTTAGTGTCACCCACGCTTTGTGCCACTAAATGTTAGAGAACAGTGGCATTATATCGAGGGTTGACTATAATTCATTCCAGCAGATCGTCATGGTAACGATCGGAGCAGCTCTACAGACTCGCACGAGTGGGAGGAATTAACAAAAAGAAAAATGAAATTAGCGAACACCCTGAACCTAATTACAGTTCATGACCATTGCAGCCAGTTTCACGTTTCAAGAAAAGCGAGGAGTGGTGGAAGGGGGGATGAAAAATGGGAGAGAGGCTGCCGGGCATGTGATGTAATGAAGTTAATCTGGATGTTTACGGACTTAACGTGGCGTGATGAGAAGTTAGGAGCACAATGTGACTACCTAAGTGTACCTCGCGGTCCGGAAATATTCCCTTCCCTGCATGATCTTGCGCCTGAGCCTTGGATCACACCATCATGAGAATTTGCTACAGTTAAACACCGATCCTGCAAAATCGAGAACTCCAACTTATTTCACATCAAAAGGGAGACAAATATGAAAATATGTAGGTCTTCTGTGGAGTAATGGTCATACCACATCCAAGCTGACCACTAGATTAACTGCTCCTGGCGTATAAATTAGTCACCTCAAAAATTTGAATAAAAACATATGTAAAATTAATAGGGTACTACTTTATGTAAAATGTCAGGGTTTTATTATTTTTTTTATTTATTCCGTGAGAAACATTTTTATATTTCTTATGCTTGTTGAAATTTTGCATTCTGTGCTAATAAATTTAAGTGAATTACCTGGAAGGGAATAAAAATGTGAAAATCTAGAAGATAGGCCTATATTAAGACCTATTAAAATTTAAAACAGATATTCATAACAACAGGCAGAGTAGAGCTATGAACAAATAATTGCTCAAATAACCATTTTCTTTTATCCCATTTACAGGATAACAGATACCAACATAACTGGATAATGACGTCATTTCTGAACGAGGAGTCACCTGTCTCCTATATAATCAGTTGGCGCCACCATATGTGTCGAAATGCGTATTCTTAATATTTGGCACATCTCGATCCAGCACAGAACTGAACTCAACAAACACCTTCAGAAATGACTTTTTAAATATTGTGAAACAATTGTTTTAATGTGTGTAAGTTATCTATGATGTATTTTATCTTATGTATGCTGAAGTGGACCCATGAAAGTTTTACTGTAAGGTTGTATTTTTCATGAAGTGTTTCACATGTAATACACCCTTACCTGAAAATAAAACTCACTAATATCTTAGATATGTAATATGTAGGACAAGGCATTTAATGACCATAAAATAGTGAAAAAAATGCATAGTAAAAGAAATAATTTATTACCTAAAATAGTGGAAAAAACACAGAAAATATGCCATTTAAAGAGAAAAAATAATTCTTTATTGCTACAAGAAATGGTGTTTACAATAAACCTGAATTAAAATGAACTAGGAACACTTGGCGGAGATTCTCAAATAAAAAGTTCTCTGTTATTTGAAATTAACGATTTGTACACGGAAAAGCTCCTCTCTACTTCCAGTGAAACATGACCTAGAAATTCCAAAAATTACCTAAAAATTGCCAAAAAAAATACCTATCTCTTGAAAATGACAAAAAATGCAAAATAAAGACAAAAAAAGGAAAAACAAATTAATCAATTATTTCATTAAACACATTTATATAAGATTAAAGCTATCTTTTAACCTTCATATAACGAAGATGCAAAATTCTCAAATGCTTTGCCCCAGTAAAAAGCCTGTAGGCCTATGGTTAACTATGTAGAATTTGAATCCCATGGTTATGAAGGTTTCTCTGTCGTTACGAAAAAGCAATAGGGTACTGGTTCTCAAATGTTCGAAATGTACTCCCGCTCTACACACTTCGAGTATAGTCGTACCTCACGTTACACGGTGAATGAGTTAAATTCGTATGGGATTGCAGAATTCTATCGTGGTTGGAAGTTAAAATTCTGACACAGAGTCGGAAGTTCAAGCTTCGTCCAAATGCACACACACTGGGTAATTGGATGACTTCTGCACTTCCCCAACCCCCCCACAAACGAACGATACGAAGCGTACACAACTGAGCTGTAAATCATTAACGAAGTTATCTCAGAATGTCTTGTCACGCCTGCACCAATCACCAAGTTAGTTGGAAAACAAGTTTAACTTAGCTGCTGCTATAGCATTTATATCTAAGTCCACAAACTTGAAGTCCTGGCGGCCGGCCGGAAGAGGTACATACAGAGGTTGTCTACTCGAATAAGAGGGACATTGAAAGAGACAGTAAATGTGGTTACATGAACTGGAGAACTGGACGGACAGAATTTAGCAATTACTGACTTTCTTGCCTCTGCTTGCTACCGTACTTCCTTACTTCTTCAAACTGTCCCCTTTTCTCTCTCATTCCACCTAGCTGTCCAGACCACTAACAGTATCTCGACCGGTATCATCCTATTCCCCTTTCTCCTCACCCCCTACATCCCTTAACTCGGACAGGACTTGGCAATTATCGGATCAACCCTCTACCGCCCTTGGAAAATACACCTTTCCCGGTCCAGTGTCTTTTGCCCGTCTTCCTTCCTCAACGAAATGCCTTCCCCATTAGATTGGCTGTCAGGATGACCAAGACGTCTATGTTTTCTCACTAATCAACGAAAATGGAGGGGGCAGTGAATGCTTTTCTTGCGCCAGCGTTTTTGTTCCACGCGAGTGACCCTTTCCGATAGATTTGACTCGGAAGATCTTCTTACACTACATGGTATTTTAAGATGTCGTTAATGGATTTCGGAGCTCCACTTCTTTGTGCAAGGATGTAGCTAAGATTAAATAGCAGACTTCAGGGGCAGATAAAGTAGATGCAGATACTTAAAAAAAGCATTTATCTTATGCGATAGTTTAAAATTTTCATAAGAAAACGGGTTTTATGCTCCCTAATTATGCAACAAGGTTTCAAATTGTGTGGCTATAGGTTAGTCTTTACAAATCTAGTGTGATAATTAGGGACCGGATTTTTAGGTTTTTAAAAACACTATTTTAGGTTTTTCATTAGGTGAAATTGTTTTTTTTAGGTTTTTTACCCCAAAATATCGTTTTCGGGTAGAATAATTGGTTTAATAAATTTGAATGTGCTACCCACTGCCGTAATAAACTCTATTTCATTTGTTTCGGCATAATTAACACGTCTTGTTAAAATTCACAGTGTGACCACTAGGCCTAACTATGAATAATAGGTAGGCAAACAAGGGCTTTAAAACGCAGAAATCTATATCCTTGTTCATACACGGCAACAATGGTTGTTCGTACGAATATTTTAAAAGGAACACTTCCTCTCTAGATACTGTCCATCCTAGACGACAATGGGTTGAACGAAACGCTGGTGGTATTAATTGCAATCCTACAAAAATTGTCTCTCCGCAAAATATCGATTTCTCAACTGACAAACAAAAAAGACAACAAAAAATGTAGCCTAAATTAGATTTTTTAGGTTTTATATCGCGTTTAGGTGTATTTAGGTTTTTATACCCCATTTAGGTATTTTTAGGTACCATAGAATTAATGTGGGTGAATCCTATGGACAAGATTCGAAAAAGTGTATGAGTGCTTTTTGTTTTGGAAGTAAGGAAAAAAATAGGTAAAAACCTAAGAATCCGGTCCCTAGTGATAATATAAATTTTATACATATCTTTATCCGAAGTGCTACGATCAATATTTTTTAATTCTTTCACAGGCCTACTTTGTTTTAATAGGTTATGCCTATGAATTCTCAAGTGAAAGATAAGTAAATTCCATTCTGTATTCCTCTCTGCGATTGGGAAAAGGGTAGACGCTTCCGCAGATCAGACGTCAAGGGTTCTAAACACGCTACCTACCGAATAAGAGTCTTCAGCCATCTCACTTGGTAGGTTCAGTTTAATCTAAAATAAATTAGAACTAAAAAATACATACTTCCGTTCCTCCTATGTTTATAGAAATCATACGTGCAAACGATTTTTATCAATGGTTTTTTGAAAATCTCTATAACGGAAAATGAATCGTAGCTTCCTCCAAAATTATTATATCATTTAGTTTTGATCTGTTTCCTTCATGAGTAATTTTTCATTTTGTGTGTTTTTCTTGTTTCTTTTTTCTGTTTATTCTTAGTTCTAGTAGGCCTATTAATTCAAATATTGTTAGCATTACTTTAAATGTCTAATGGTCTTTTAGTATTGTAAAACTGGTGTTCTAATATAAGAAAATATTGTAACTGTGCAATGAGTCTGTTATATTTTCAACATAATAAATATACATGTGTAGTCCATGGTTAGGCCTACCATAAAATTTTATTGGGTTTGCAGTTGATTTTCTTAAATTGTTAAAAATGCATAACAGAACATTTATCTGGAGGTCTTAGTTTGCATACACAAGATATTGTAGGTGATATTTATGAATATAATGCAATACATTCAAAGCATACCTAATGGATAGTCGCCTCGCTCATTGCATTGACAGTTAACATCAAAGAAGTCACCGCCCGACCTTGTCGCTTGGCGTAGTTGCCACACTGCATAGTGTTAAAAAAGAGAGCGGGAAGATGCAGGAAAACACTTGTGAACAATGAGAGATTTGGCAACACAAATGCAGTCAGCGGTTTCTTTTTAGAAAACCTTTTACAGTCACAACCAACATTGTAATATGAGAACAAAGCGAGCCGCCCGTCAACGCTATGAACGAGGTATACAGTCGTAAGCGCATGCCACCGTTTTAAGCAAACGTATGCAATTTTGTCTGAAGTAATGTTAATATCAAAGGAACATTCATAACCAAGACTAAAGCTTACTCCTTAGCTTATAACACAGAGCCTTGGTCTACAAATTCCTCTCCTGTTTTGAAATGATAATGGAGTTTCCTAATTATGCAAACCTCAGATACAACATTTGCAACTTGAAATAGTTCAGTTTCCAAACACAGTGTAAAGTTTATTATAACAACTTATGAACCTGATCTCACTTGTATTTTATAATGCTTACGATTAATGTTTTAGCAGGGAGTTCAAGGGGCTTGATGAAGCCGCAGTTACAAGAAGTTGTACGACTTTGGTCGTAAAAGTGATGCTGTACAGTTTCATGGACGCATTTATTTCTTTATGCGTTACTTGCTTCTTGATTTTCATTGCGTGCGGGTTCGTGGTGGAATGGTTTAGAGCTAAAGGGTGGAGAGAAGAGGTTCTATTTTATTGTCCGCAATAAAGTGCGTTTCAAGTTTATGGATGAGTTGTATTAATGCACTACGGCACGAATTGAGCGTTTAAAGGAAAATAAATAGCCTATATGTTTATCTTCGAGAGAATCTCTTTACGTATGTACGAAGCGTTCGTTATCTTTGCCTTTATTCAGTGCTCTTATAATACATAAAAATAGATGTAGAGGTATATTGTTGACGGGTCTGCTATTATTGAACGTACGATAAATAATACGTAAAAATGTAGGCAAGCATTCTTCTTCTTCTTCTGCCTATCCATTAATGGATGTTGGCGACCACATGATGCATCTTCATTCTATGAACCACAGTATGTAATAGTTGATCTACCCGTGGTAATCCTGTCCACTGCTTAATGTTATCCAGCCAAGATATTCTTTTTCGCCCTCTTCTTCTTTTACCTTCTATTTTCCCTTCAATTATCAACTGT
The DNA here is from genome assembly GCA_964059195.1 of Ectobius pallidus. NCBI lineage: Eukaryota > Metazoa > Arthropoda > Insecta > Blattodea > Ectobiidae > Ectobius > Ectobius pallidus. The sequence goes on from CAXKWD010000007.1 coordinate 139,603,130, forward strand.
AGAAGCATATATTTAGTATTCCGTAATAGATGTCCTAAGTATGCAGTTTTTCTTCTTTTAAGAATAGAAAGTAATAGAAAGTAATAAATAGAATAGAAAGTAATAAATTCTGGTCCTCTGGTTCTGTAACACTTGTCCATGAATGCTTGTAGAGGTGAAGGTTAGCAGATGCTCTGAAGGAAGTAGTCTGGTAGCTGCCACAGAATATGATACAACTTCTGATTAGTAGACTTCGGATTTTAGGTAAAAACCTATTTTAATCCTTAAGTGATATATGGACAAAAACTTGCATATGAATGTTTCATAAGTGACTACGCCTAAAACTGATAATTTTATAGGACCTAAAACAGCCTATTTTTACGTTAGAGCCTAATATTGCCTTTTTGCTTGTTTTTCCTCTAAAGTTCAAAATAAGTTACTTTTTGTTATAAATTCCAGCATTTATTTTCAGTTCGTACTAAATTTTAAACTCGGAATGTTCAGTACATGACACATTTGTGACGTAGTAAAATAGTAAGAAATGTTTTGTCTTCAGTAGAAAAATTTCTTGGAATTCCCAAGAAAATGTAGTGTTTTTCTCCCGACTCCCACATCCAGTAACACACACACACACACAAAATAAAAAAAATAAAATAAAAATTCTCTGAATCACTAAGGGATACAAGGGGTTGAATATTATGCTAGCGTGCGTAGTTTCTGGGTGCAGGGATTAGGTTTTCACTGTTATGGTAGTAATACAGGCCCTAGTAATAGGTTTATAATTCTATGTACCATAGGCCTATATCTGTGTTTTATCATGATTGTTGATTAATGGTGACTTCAACAAATGTAATATTCTGCATTACAATTGAGATATTTCAGAAAATTGGCAACTTAACGATTTTATAAGAGACTATTGTACGATTTTTAGAACCTATTTTCCAATTTTTAGAGCCTATTTTAGGTACCTAAAACAGCATTTTTAGCGACCTAAAAGTCCGAAGTCTACTGATGTTTATTAGATATTTATTTATTACATTATGTAGAATTTTATCTAATGACAGTATTTTTAATGGATGCATATGAGTTCTGCGCATGCACTTAACTGTTGAATGCAGTTATGGTTTCTGCATCAGTATTAAAAATAAATAAATTAAAATAAATAAAAGCAGTAGCAGTTCCTGCATCAGTATCAAAAATAAATAAACAATATATTTACTTAAGAGTCTTTCTGACAAATCATGCCTTTTCATGTTTTAAATGTTGAGATTATAAGCTGAAACGAAACGAAAATTTCAATTTGACACTATTTGTAAGCTATTTACAAAATATAAGATTTACGATCATTTATATAAAACAGTGAATTCTAAGTTAAAGTAAAGAATAGGCCTATTCAGTGCCGTTCCATTGAACACTATGCATCGCTATTTCAAACGTTATTGTAGGCCTACAGTTAACATTCAAGATATTCTCATGTAATGTCCAACAGAGACAATCTGTGGTTCATGAATGTATGTGTGTGTATATATGTGTGTGTATATATGTGTGTGTATATATGTGTGTATATATATATATATATATATATATATATATATATATATAAGGGATGGGTCCTCGATACTTTCGATACCTCGATACTCTCGATACTTGCATGGTATCAGCATCGAACGATACTTCAGAACACTCGCTCGTTACTTTTTCGATACTTTTTTAACTCTGCAATTCTGCAATTAAGTGAGAATGCTAGTATTTTTTAACGAAAACTTGTAAGTGTACTGTTTAAAAAACTAATTTTAGTTTTAATGTAGAGTTTAAAAATAATTATAGGCTACTGATGATATTAAATTTTGTCTCATTAAATATGCAGACTTAATTAATTTAGTCGGTATTAAGCAGTTCTCTAATTTAGTCGGTATTAAGCAGTTCTCTCAAATTTTAATTTTTAATGTAGCCTACCTATTTATTGAAACTGGAAATGTTGAAGGTATCGAGTATCGAGGAAAAAAATCATGTATCGATATAGAGTATCGAGAAAATCTGGTATCGACCCATCCCATATATATATATATATATATATATATATATATATATATATATATATATATATATATATATATATATATATATATCTATATTAGTTACTTACATAGTGATGGATTTGGAGGGAATCTGGATAGTATCATATCATCTTTGTCCTTTTCCAGAAGAAGCCATATTAAAGCACTGAGGCTAATGAGGTACATTCTGTGCCTGCTGCCACCACTTACCTGCAAAACAAAAATAGACGCTCATGAGGAACAGAGTACAGCAGCTATGATCAAAGAGCTGTAAGCCACTTTGTTTCCTTCTTGTAATTTCAAATTAGTAATTACAACGAGCAGAAAGCTGCGACAAGAAGCAGGTGGAGGGCGACAAAAACAGCTACGCCAGTAACAACTCTATTGCAATTATCACTCTCAGACTAATGGAAAATCTAGCAGCATTATAGCCACAGAGTAATTCAATTGGGGTAAGAAGTAGTTTTTAGTAAACACTTGCATGAAAACTATTCTCCCAGAAGGCAGCCGCCGTAATGGTTTTGTTCTCTTCGTTCTAGGATGGCTTAGATATAAATGCATGGAGATATTATAAAAGAAACGTGCAAGGATTTCCAATTCTGTGGCGTCACTGGTAATGATGGCTAGAACCTCCACTAGAGGTGGTCCTGGAATTAGGTTGGTAAACTGGAAAACTCACGCTACTAGAGAATGTGGCTGGAGGTTTAAGGAAGACCACAGAATTGAGTGAAACGAGATTCAGGAGTAACAACAGGATAATGAAATTAAATATACAACTAAGTTATTGCCGGTAGATTACGCAACGAGCCTATTACGTTATTTATTCATACACGAGTGGGTTTATGAAATGAGCAAAGCTAGTTTTGAGATTTTACATCCATAAATAAAATAGATATGAAACACAAAACTTCCTCTGCACAAATAAAAGTTTTGCTTCATTATTATGTATGACATTCTCTTCATGTAGGCCTATATTTTATTAGTTGTAAAAGTGAACTAAGTCGCAACGCATCCCTGGAGAATATACAACCCAAATAAAATCTTATTAATGCACTCACGTAAACATCTTTACGTCAAGCATCTATACGTTCTCAATTCACATTCTGATATAGAATAAGATGCCGTATTCAGTTGTTTCAACCTGATTCAAAGCTTTATTGTTCACCAAGCAAGACTGAGCGTCTACTAACAGTGGGGACTTATAACTACCCTTCAGATAATTTTCGCGAAAAAGAATGTTTCAAGTAAAATTGTTAGCTCTAAGTATAAGCACCTTATACGCAAAATTTAACCAAATCGTTGGAGCCGTTTTCGAGAATATCGCGAGAAACGAAATTTTCTTCACGTAAAGTGGCCTTAGAAGTAAGAGTAAGTCATCGCCAATCTTCATGTCACATCCCTAAAAGATACCCAAATACAAAGATTTTATTTACTTACGATGTTTCGTTCTGGAGCCAGGCTGTTAACAGACACACGGACATACACACAGACATGTTTCTGAAAATAGTATTTTTGGATTCAGGTGACTTCAAGACGTGTATTTATATTAAAAACTCAATTTCGAATTCTGGGTCGAACCTACAGTAACTTACCCACTGTACGGGCAGAGGAAATAAAAAAAGAAATCGGGTGACCGCGGCAATAAACTTCTTTTTGGCAAGTCGTAGTAGTTCTCGTTTTTTGCGATAGATGTAGCTGATGGTGTTCGGACATGCCGGTTTTTTTTTTTTTTTTTTGTGGTTATCTTGAAATGAACTGTTTTTACAAGACGAAATGAACTCAACGTAGTATAACTTAATATTACAATTAATATGAACATAATACAAGGTTTCAAAATCGTTCCGTAGGCCCATTAGATAATAATGAAAATCTGCTTCGATATGTATACCTTAGGTCGCATATACTAAGTGTATTATTGTATGGTTGAACAAAAAACATACAATATTTAGGTATATTTTTATTCTCCGGCTTATTTTCTCCCACATATGTAGCCTATAACAAAAGCATAGAGAACGTGACAAAAATCGATATCGAAATAAGACAAAGAAAAACGTTTCACGATGCCTAGAAGTCGAAAAAAGTGTAAAAAAAAAAGAAGTATGCTAATCGATTTCTGATTGAACTACAGCAGTTATCGAATGGCGTTCTTTGGTCATAAGCGGTCATGACTCATATGTAGATTCGAAAACTAGGATGATTGGAAAAGCATCATTTACGTAAAAACATGCTCCGCATGAAACTTTTTATTAACACAGCATATCCAGTATCATTAAAAAGCAGGGCAATATTTGATTCTCTACAATGCCTGACAGGACTCCGGACACAGACATATGCAGAAGGACACATCCGGAAAAATCCGGACATATGTGGCCTATATGGTAGAAATCACCTCGCATTACATTACTCATCTATTACCCCAGTTAGTAACATTCTAATATTAAGGGTCGTAATTTTCAAAATCCTATTATTAGCAAAATTGTAAGGAAGTAAAATTTTATTCCACTTTAAATTAAACTCTCTCGTTTTCTAGTCTTGTAATACTATACTCCTCTCTCAAGATAAGGCAGATAAATTATATTATAGATCTTGTAATATCGGAGTCATATTTAGTAAGACAAGAATATATCATCTCACATAAAAAGGAATGTTGTAAAACCAGGACGAATGGACTTTGTGCCATTTTCATACGTAATCTAGAAGATAAATGGTCGCTCAGTTACGAATGCCCAGAATTAAAGAAGAAAGAAGATATTTCAACGGCACTAACCCATGTAAGAATATCCTTTATTGCAAATTAGATACTACAGTATACAGGGTTGTACAAAGTATCATTCTACTGTAAAGAAATATCAATTGTGTATGTTATAGAATAGTTTATATAATAGCGTATATACTTATTTTAGTATTAGTTGAAATAAAAATCACTTAACCAACTCTACAACAACTATCCATAAAAATAGGTTTGGACAAAACTAGATAACCAGCTAAAAAAATCCAGAATTGGCAAATGACAAAAAAACAAATTATTCTTTGTAAAGTTTACGAATTAATTTTCCTGACTGTAACTACACGTGTATCTGATGTGGAGTATTTCACTGTGGGGTCAAAACTATGAAGTTTCACTGAGACAGGAGGAAGTGGGTGTTTGTATTCAATTCACGCGCGTGTGAGGCACCGGAAGAACCGGTGAGGCGTGAGGCTTCGCTTTAGGGATTATCTTTGTGTTTATTCAATTTTTGTCGCCGTATCCGATTCAAAAATTAATTCTGGAAACCACGCCACACATTTTACTCTCCCTGCACAGCTCAGAATAATCTAAAATCATATAAATACACATCAATAATAATAATAATAATAATAATAATAATAAAATATATATAGGCCTACACATCTTACACAGTTATCCAGGCACATTGCATCGGATAAGTTCAACTTCATGGATATAAGAAATACAAGATAAGAAATATGGACGTCTTCTTTCCATGGTGTTCAACTGTCCGATTTTAGTAGTAGATGTAGTGTGCCAGAAGAAAAAGAGTTTCTAGTTGCAAGAGCAATCGCGTGGAGGGAGGGCAGGAATATATCTTCATAATTAAACTATACAGTTAATATACGGGAATTCAAGGCAATGTAAACACAACAGGATCACAAAACTCTCTTTGGTTGGACGGTTGACAGTTGTAAGAAGAAGCTACTGTATTAGATGCAAACAAATGCTAATTCTGATGAAATTAAACCAGTGATGAGAATATCAGTTGTGTGTACATCCACTGTATCATTTCTCCGAATAGACTGTAGTTAATTTACGACAAGCAAACAGAATAGATAAGATAGTCAAATAGGTGTGTTATGTGCAGAGTACTTTAGCACTTCGCGATGAAAGATACATTGCATAAATCTACAAAATAGGGTAGGCCTATACCTCTGGTAGGCACTTGGAATGGAAGAAGTTTAAAGGGGAGGGTGGACGAGAATAGCATAGGCACTTCCTTAACTAGGAGATAGGTAAGGCGGTATAGGATGAAGCTGTAGCTCTGAATCACTGGTTACTCCCAGAGGTGTCCCAAACAGCAGGTTTTGCCGAATTGAACGTCCCTGCTGAATTGGTTTGTTCCCTTGTCAAGGGCCTAATATCATATTCTCATTTTACACTTGACTCCTGTACACTATGTGTTATAAAAATGCAATGGGGAACGATGTGAGAAGAAAAGGAAAGCAATTTAAGAAAATCCCGATAAGCTTAGCCGAACACGACAAACAACGGGAACACAAGACCAATTTAGTTGGTTCAGGGATTCCACCCGAAGACTTCAAGAATTCGAATCTCTCACAAAAATACAACCGTGACAGCTACTAAATTAAGTGCCGGTATTAAATAAGTCATACAAGAAATAAACTGATGGAATAAGAAATGTACTAACAAAGAATATACTGTCACATTAAAGAAATACAACATGAAAGGGTAAGAATTAACAAAGGAGAGACTTGAAATTCTTTGTTACTTCATACCTTATTCCTAGGAGGGGGGCGGATGTTGATGAAATGTCATATTTTTCCTTTTATGATAAGAACAATGCCCAGCGGTATAAACATACATTGTAAGTTGTAAAAAAGCAGAATCGTGGATTTTTATGTTGCATTTTTTAGCATTTGGCCCCGATTTGACTTGAAAAGTCATTATTTCAAGTTATTCGTCATTTTTTGGACATTTTTTATACTTTATGAATTTTGCGATCATTTTAAATGTACACTGCAAAATTTTAGGATACTTTTCTCAGTCAAAAATCGTGAATATTCTTAGCACGTAATAATTACATACACCACCACAGGAAAAAACCAAATCACTTATACATTGTAGGCTACTGCGTGGTATTAATTTTTTTACAGTAGGCCTACTTATGTTTTGTTTCTAACCTTAAATGTTTTGAATAAAGATACAGTTTGAGAATGGTAAGTTATTTTAAAATGAAATTAAAGATCCAAAATAAAAATCTTCACTTTTTATACATTTTAATGCAATTTTTAAAAATAATTTTAGGTAATTTTTTCATAAAATAAAAACATTTTATTGATCATTTTTAAGTGATTTTTAGGTCATTAACATCCGCCCCCTAATTATTACACATAATTAGATGAGAAAGACTGTGTTTTATGCAATTACCAAATGCATCTCATTTGAATAAAACAAGCATAATTTTCAAGCATATTAGAGCATTTAATCTGCATTTCTCATGTCAAGTTCTCCTGTTTTCACTACAGTGAATTATGAGTTAATAAACAATAAAGTAAAACATCGGAACTGCACCATTGCAGTGCATTACCGCACTTAATCTTGGCGTTTTCCTTGCAGTTCTGTGGAAGCTCTTCTGCCTGGTGAGTTATGCTTTCGCGAACCATGAACTCGAACTCCGGACGCCATGCATCATGCCGTGACTTCATTACCACTGTACTCCATTCTAACTTAATATTTCCATATTCACCCCACTCCTGTGTATTATCTACAGTGAATTATGTGTTCACACGTTAAGCCTTGGAATAACTCTCAAAATTGAAGCAATGCAGAAGGATAGAGTTCTGGGAAAACTGCATTATCTTCGAACAGTTTACGCCATGAAGACAATTATTTACAATAAATGCATTCTATGCTATAATGAAAATTCAGTAAAATTTTAAATTAATAATAATAACAATAATAATAATAATAAACTTTCCCGCATTACATCCCAGGGATAGGGACTATTTCCCGTCTCCTGTGCTATTTAACTCTTTTCGAATACTTTGTTAGACGGCACGATTGTTAGCATATGGTCATCATGCCGACACCATGGCCATTTTTATGGTTTTCTTAACCACGTAGCTCCTTAATTATCTTCAAATCTTAATAGTAATAATAATAATAATAATAATAATAATAATAATAATAATAATAATAATAATAACATATTATGAATATCATTATGTAATACCTGTAAAGTAGGCCTACATTATTACTTCAATATTACTATGATTCAATATTAGTATTCAAATATGTTTTCCAAGAACCCTCGAATGTATTTAATTTAAGGATATACAGAACAACAATAAGGGGAACATGGTGTCAATAGTAGCCTGCTCTTGTCGAAAGACACCAACGGGACTGCCGGACTTAGCTTTCCCACCTGACGGACGAATCACCGTCAACAGTGAAATATGTCTGTAAGTCATATGCACTGCGGAGAGCTTTAGGATTGAACCCAGACATATTTGTTGCATAGAATAGTGATAATAAGCTGTTCAACACTGCACCTGTCCTAAATCCAGCCCCCGGGGACAGGTTAAAAATTTGCTGCTACCAGGAATCGAACTCGGTCCACCGGGATGAAATGTAGTCGTTCTGCCAACTGTGCTACGGCGGTGGACAAACTTAATATATTATAATGTAAATCCGTTTATTACATTTCATCATGAACTACATTAATTATTCACGAGGGACATCATATATGAATAATTTTCATTAAAATTTTTAATAGAAAGATATTTCGATTACAACTACACAGGAGCCTTAACAAACAAACCCTTTGACACCTCCAATTTATTTTACCAATTCAAATAAACGTGGTATCAACTTATCTTTCCTCTACAATAAATGGATTAGAATATATATTCTTCAACCAACATAAAATTTTATTAGAGAATGTGTACTATGTTGACTTTAGCACATACACTTCTTCGCCACTATACTTATCTTTATCGCAGACGTTAAAATGTAACCTGAATCATATTTAATATGATACCCATGGTAATTTTAAAACATTACTGTGGTTTCTCATGACAGTTTTCATAATCTGTTGCATTATTAATATAAAACAGATTTTACACCTCCGCAGGCTGAGGATTTCTTGGCACAGACACCGTCCCTGAGGCATTAAATATTTATGATAATGTCCGGATGTTAAAGCAAGAAGCGACGATTTGTGAAACTGCGAGATATAAAATTTCTAATTTGTTTTGAGTGGATTGGAAGCTTGGACATATTGTCCTAGCCACTCAGCTATGATCTTAAAACAAAACGAGAGACTGTATAGCCCATGATTTGCAAGCGACCAGTATTCTAAGCGAGAAATTGGATTCTGTAGCTGGTACAGTCCCGGCACTATAAAACAATGTAGTTCACAGTATCTTCACAGCACACAAGTATACTTTTACTTATTTTAACTATAGTTCTTTGCCTCATACACTGGGAATGATGAAAAATTCTGTATGTAAAAGTAACAGGAAATACAGTAAATAATTTCCGGAACGTTCACTACTTTCAATTTACCTGTACTTAATATGACTTTCACAACTGTAGGAAACTTTAGGAAACTGTTCAAATTTTTCAATCCCAAGCAGATGATACTGATTTATAGTTTCATTATTTTTCGCAGGTCAATTTCATTACATAATTACTATTATTCTTACATTAGAATATTGGGCAAACTTATCGAAAGTTCATAGCAAAATATGGAATGAATATTGCAAAATAATAATCCGTATAAATTACTAAGATTTGTCTACTCGTACAAGTTTAAAAAATAGACCTAATTTAGCAAGAGGACGATCATATTTAATTACTTGATGCACGTTTTACAAGCAAACAAACAAAATAATAAATAAATATAGTAGTCTATAGCTAGAACAATTGCTGCGGATATAACCCTATTATTCTCTATTGTGAAACTAAAGTGATAACCGATAAACGATTTTAAAAATGTTTCATAACAACCTTAAATAATAGTAACAATAATTATGATAATAACAATAATAATAAACGCATGGGCAATAATACAAAATTATAAATTTCCTTAGTGTAATTACAAATTCTTTGTCCGTCATCAGGAAGAAATCAACACACCGTTACCACTTTCAGAGTCAATGAAGAATGTTTAATTAATAACTCTCTCTGGAAAAATTTCAAAATATATCTACAGTATATCCTTATTTTTTTTAGAAAATAATAAACTCTACAGATTTTCTGCGAAGTTAAACTGACTTTAAAACTACAGTGCAAGATGCGATGATGATGATGATGATTATTATTATTATTATTATTATTATTATTATTATTAAACTTGGATATCACAACTATCAGTAATAAGCCTGTCATATGATATCCTCAGGAGCCATGATTAAATATCTTATGATTAATTTTTAATCTAAATAGGTCTACCTCTGCTTAAATAAAATCATTGTGAACTTACATTTCTGTCCTTCTGTCCTATTAGGTTAATTATGCATATTTTACTGTTCGTATATATTCTTCAGCTCCTCTTTTCCATAAGTAAAGTTTAAATCTTTTCGAGAATAAAGGGAAGTCGACAAAGAGGCAACAATCTTGACACCTACGACAGTGAAAATTTGCAACAAGAGGAGAAGAAGAAGCATCTTCATCAGATAAAATGAGTTGGAAGCCAGGATTTACACTCTCAGATCTTGTTGCATATTCGCTTCAACTTAATTCTAAAACTTTCTACGACAAAAAAGGAGAAAAAGGGACAGAATTTCCAACGCATTTCAAGAACGAGAGTACGAAAGATTAACAAAGCAGCACTTTCCCTTTTTCTTTTATTTAAAATGGCAGTGGTTCGCTACCAGAGAGCAAATAGCTATTATTTTTAACTCTGTCCACATCTGTAGAGACTACTATAGTCAACTAAATAGTAAGACTATAGGATAATAACGTTACTATTCTCTACACTAAAATATTCTGGACGATGTAGAGTTACACTTCGAAAGAAATGTTTTAATTCAGTTGTGTTAAATAACTGCAATTATTTCAACTTAACCTTGATAGGAAACTGTAACGAAAAAAAACACTGGAGATGTTCAGTACATGCAGAATTAGATGAGAATATTGCAAACGCTTGTTTTTACTTAAACGTTTGTTGCTCTTTAAAAAAAATTATCGACTTAATTCAACATTTCTGAGTGATTCTTTTATCTATCTATTGTTAATAGATCTATCTATCTATCTATCTATCCATCTATTTTTTAATATTTGTTAATATCATATCATAGCCTATATCATTGGCAATTACATGGACAAAACTATGGTTTGAAACTGTATAACACGTTTATTGCTGAGCACCCCGAATATATTATAAATTACAATCTCAAACATTTTAAGACGAAAATAAAAAAAAAGTTATTATATAATATTAATAGCACAACTGTGCATTGGTATATAAATTGATTTATATAAATCTGTTATACTCCTAAACACGAGCATTGCTCATCTAGGGGCATACCTTACATTTTAAATGCTAAAATAGAAATGGTATTTTCTGTTAGTTTTCGTTTTTACTTGTACTAAATGTGAAATAAGTAAATAAATAAATAAAATAAATATGAACATCATAATCTATTCCTTGGAATATCTGCAGTATAAGTAATGTTTTACATGTTCTTTTACGTTAATTTATTTAAAAAATCTAATATTGCACAAGCAAAGATGTAAATGTCGTTATTCATATGATATTAAAAATAGATAGAAAAAAATGAAATAGGTCTACTGTAATCTGTGGAAATTATCACAAGAATGGGGCTGCCATTTTGTAACGATAATTACCCGAAACTGTAATAGTTTTATAAATTCTGAATTTTAGGGTTATGAATTGTGGATGTCAATAAACAGCTTGTCAGATTACGAGGTTGTAGAGCAATTCATTGTTGAGGGGGAGGGAATCGCCTACTTCTCAGGACCCAAGCTTGTATGTTCCCCCTTAAGTGTCCCCAATTAAAATGCACAATCTAAAAACGTATATTCTGATTCTGTCCACGTTAAGTAGGGAAGTCTTTAGTTATTCCACAGACTATAGTAGCTGGAGCAGATTTGAAACAAAGTTTACTTGTGCTACAAAATCTCTTTCAAGAGAGCTGAACTCAAAGCCTATGCAATAACACTAGCTGTAACAACAGCCAGTGGCATGGCTTAAGTAATCTCCCTGCGTCCTTACTAGTTTCTAGTATTTGTATCTTAGGAGTAAACCTTCTTGTGGGACTGCTATTGTATCAGGTGAAACTTTGTTACCATTGCTGCTGTGATGCCTGGAGGAAGGATAAGTAATTTATCAGATAAGCGATGTTATATATGACTGTCGCCTTACTGGCATAAATTAAGTTCCAAAATTATTATTATTATTATTTATTTTATTTTTATTTTTTTGACATATGCACTACACTGAAAACTCCATGCGTCATAGTTACATCTTGCTCAAAATTTGCTTTAAACAATCAATTAACTCTTCCAGAACTGAATTTGTATGTTTATATAAAGCAATCATCAAGTAAAACTATCCTTTATATCAATCAGAAAAAATTCATTAGAATAGTTGGTTTCCATAAATGACAATCGTAGCCTACCATTGTAATCACTGGCTTCAAACAAAGTTTTGATGTGACGCATTCATACGTCAGTAGCAGTGGTGTTAACATGTTAGACTACTACTTTATTTCCGCTTCTTCCCCGCGAATTTTCATAATTATATATATATATAAGGATAGAACAGACTATTTCAATCAAAAGTACAAGACGTTGCAATACCAAAAATTGGTCAGAACCATGAACACTCGTCCACAATATACTTAGCTTGCTTACTTAGTTACTAACTCAATGGCAATAGACAATTCCTAGCAAGCTAAAGCAACATTATCTATTTTATGGAACCCGGAGGTTCACTGCCGTGCATACATGAGCCTGCCATCCAACCATCCCTTGCAAATCCTACTTCTCTTCGGGTCTCCCAATCAATATTCTTTAGATATGTCTTTCCTCCCCCATGAACGCAAAATGTCCAGCCCATTCCCCTCTCCGTGATTTAATAACCCTTATTAAATTCGATGAAGAACACAGGTTTTGAAGCTCATCATGATGCAGTTTTCTACAGCCTTGTTTACAATATAGGTCTTACAATATAATAGAATATATACGAATATATGAGCATGTAATAGAATCTAAATAGCAGGCCTACATTAAAACAGGGGAAGGAATAAACAAATGAAGAAAAAACAAATGAAGAAAAAACAAATTAAAAGAAAAAAGAGATAGTAAGTAGGAAAGTAAAGGAAGGAAAAGGAAATCAAAGATAAGTATTGAAAAATTAATGTAGTAAAAAGAAACAAGATGAATCTGAAAAAATGAGAAAAGCAACTACGGTAGAATGCAGAAAAGGAATATACAACTGGACCAAACCACTTAAACAATTACGACAATTCTATATTAATAAAATGCATTTAACACTTCATAGCTCTCTGAAAACACGGCAAATACTCCTTTCAAAGTGCTATATTCACAGTTACAACAAAAGAAAAATCTATTAACAACATTACCATATTACAAAGATACGACGTTTGAGTATCAGAGTTACTTCTGACGTTGAATGCAACCAAAAATAAAAGCAAACGCTTTATAAAGACTTTTATACGCTTATTCTACAAAGGTATTTCCTCCAAGTCCCAACAGAACTAAGAAAAGCTGTATGTCACCTACATATTTTTAAAACTTTCTACATAATATACTTCGCTTCCATTGATCGTAACCCTATAAAATACAATGATCTCGTTCTAGTTATATTTCTTAACACTCGTGTCGCGACAAAAGAATAAAGTCACAGAGTAACCACATAAAAACCAGTGGAGTTGATTGTGAATTTGTAGCAGAGTAAACTTCCAAGAAAATCAAGATACAATACAAACAGAAGCTCTGAAACCCTTTAAAACTCTATGTTAACTTAGAAGTTTTAACCGCGCCAGACTTTATACCTCCCTCCTTGTGTATTGATTGAGGGAGGCAAGAGTTCTTATATACTAACAAGACTTGATACGCAGTAAACTAATTTGCAGCTCTTGATAAAGGAGACAAAATGGAACTAAAGCCGAAGAGGATAGAAGAGGGACGGTAAACCTAATTTAACAAAATTGTTAATTGCATATATTGAATGAAACAGGCGCGAGAGAGCTCCAACTTCTCTAGCCTTATCTTTTGCAGTGGCACAAAAAGAATTCAGTAAAAAAAAAGGGGGGGTTAATGGGGGTTGGAAAGAGGGGGTTAAAGGAAGTTAAGTAATTTGCTGGGTTGTTCCCAATTACACTGAAGACTACATGTCTAATTACTGGTCCAGAAAAATACGTGTGTCGACTTTTATTTGTTGCGCTAAAGAAGATAAAAAAAACAGTAGCGTCAGTGGCTGGCTGTAAGGTACATGTGACAGCGTAGGACTGTGGTGGCGCATCAGGGGAACGGTGATGTCACGTACTAGCCATTCCTTACCCGTTATAATTTATCTATTAGCGCTAGAGTGGTGTATCTCCTAAGATATCATATAATAGATTTCAATGAAGAAACAAAACATTTATGACGAATTTGGAAATTTATAGTGAAATAAAATAAACAAGTTGATATATAGCAGGCCTACTATTAGCCTATAATCCCGTAAGCACTGTTGCCAACTAAAAAAATTGTTCCGTTAAAACAGTGTTCAAAATCCGCTTAAATCCGCTAAATTAAAATAATTAATTAATTGAAGTTCAAATAGCCGATAGCACTTTCAACTTGTGCATATTTTCTCCATGGCAGCAATAAAAGCATATTTTTCCCCGTTGAAAACGTTAAAAATCCACCAGATTTAACGTAAGTTTAAATGGCATCACTTAACACAGTCACTTAATTACAAATCTTGCAATACTGTATATAATATCCCGAGAAATCCTAATTATATCGATAAATTCACGAGCAGCGAAGGTTTGGTATCGATTATTATTGAACAAGGATCTCGAAACATAGGGACCAGCAAATCGAACTGTGTCTGTATTTAAAATAAAATCGATTCTGTTCGTGATATTTTTAATGTTACACTAAATTGAGTTTATTTGTATTGTAAAAATCAGTTGCCATCTCTTGCAAAAGACAACAACAAGAACTTGCTAACAGCTGATAGCAAGCAGTCAGCCGATTTTGTTTTTCTTTATGAATCTAAAATCTCAAAACTTCCCATTCGTTATGTCTATAATGGTAATTAAGATAACTTACACCTATGGAAATTATGACTCATTTGCTCGTTTCATAAACATACCTGCATCTTAATAAATGTCACGGTGGGCTCGTTGCATAATGTAAACTTACCATTGTAATATGACAAAAGCAAAGCATACGTTGATGCTATATACCTACATAATTGTGCTTTCAAATTTTGTAGTTTTATTTTTTAAATATAATGTTAAAGATCGAATAATAGGGCACCAAAAACTTCGAACCACGTTTCTTTCATGACGAAAAAAATCACTAGATTAAGCTAAACTATGAACGAATATTCATTCAACATGTCTAGCATGTCTAACGTTCACAGGCCTACCTACACTAATAGGTTATTCGTGTCGTTTAATTATAACAACTATTACCCGTCACTGTAACAGTTTAATTAATTTAAATATATATATATATATATATATATATATATATAAAGGGCATATACCTTCTTTCTTAATCGTAGTTTTACCTCTCCCTTTAAGGGTTTAAGCGACCCAAGCCGCCCGGGTCTTACAGGGCCGCGACCTGTCGGGAGAGGGATTATCTTTCGATCACATACATACTTTCTTGACCAGACAAGGACATGGAGGGCCTCCCAGGATGAGAGAAAAAATATATAAATGTGTATGTATATGGATGTGATGTATATATATATATATTTGTATAAATAGTTATTAAACAGGATGTCAGCTAATAAGGTTATAGAACAATTCATTGCTGATCAAAAAATAACTTCACCTATTTCTCAGCACCCAAACCTGAATGTCTTCTCATAATACTGGTTTATATCTCTATCTCAAATACTTATGGATGAGAAAATTAGATTTATGATTAGATTCACCAAACTTTAACAAGAATCAGGTAAAATAAAACATAAATACAAACATGCAAGAATAATAATTCAGGAAGTAACAAATGAAAGTACTGCAAATATTTGAGTATACGCCCATGTATCACAAAGCATTCCTCTTTGTTCGGATTGTCATATATTTCATTGTTGCCTGTCATACCATACGAGATTATAAAAGGAATTTTTTAATAAGAAAAAACTATCTCGGACTACAAACATTTTTCCATGAACGAACACGTAGGCCCTGTATTTCGAAGGATAGGAATATCGGTTATACCAATCCGATTGTAATTAAATTCACATCCCAGTTTCAATCACATCTCACAGTAGGTGAACTACAAAGAATCTAACAGTGGACAGTGGAAAAAGTGGAATTCCAGACATATAAAAATCTGAGATATTCAGAGCCGTACGGAATGCAATATCACATAAAAACTCATTCTCTAAACATTATTATGTGTGCATATCCAATGTCATGTGTGAACTCTTTTGTCAGCGTAATATAAGCTAAGGAAATAAAATCAGAATTGTACACACATATGCTGTGTTAAAATAGGTTTTCCACCTATACTCAATTATAAAATATTACATAATTATATAACCTAATCTAAACACATACTTAATCAATGGCAATAGACAATTCCTATGTAAGCTAAAGGAATATTAACTATTTTATGGAACCCGAAGGTTCATTGCCGCGCTTACCTGAGCCCGCCATTCAACCCTACTCTGTGCTAACTCCATCCAACCATCCCTCGCAAGTCCGACTTTCCTTATAAAAACTAAACTCCGAGGCGCTACATCCCCGGAAGGACTTGGCCTACCACCCGACCGCTGCATCATCTCCTGTAGGCAGATGGCAGGATTGGGGGGCATGTGGTCAGCATGCCGACACCCACGGCCGTTAATGGTGGTTTTCTGGACCGGAGCCGCTACTTCTCTATCAAGTAGCTCCTCAGTTTGGAATCACGAGGCTGAGTGCACCCCTACCAGACCTCCCTACCTCAGAAAAATCCGAGGAGGTACCGGGAATCGCACCCGGGCCGACGGATCGATTTTCCTTATATCTATCCTAATAGTCCTCCCACCTGCGTCTAGGTCTTCCAAGTGGTCTTCTCCCTTAGGGTCTCCCAGTCAATATTTTTTAGACAATTATGTATTTCCTCCCCCATGCGCGCAACATGTCTAATCCATTTCATCCTCCGTGATTCAATTAGCCTGACTAAATCCGGTAACGATACAGGTTATGAAGCTTGTCGTTAAGCAGTTTTCTCCAGTCCCCATTTTCACCTCTCCTGGGCCCAAATATTTTCCTAAGCGCCCTGTTTTCGGACACACTAAAATTATGTTCTCCCAGAAGAGTAAGCGACCCTTTCCCACTTCCATATAATACAACCCGCAGGATAATTGGCTTATAAATTTTTATTTTTAGATTTAATCTTAAAACGTACCTTATTATAATATTACATTACATGTAACAAAAGTTACTAGTCTAAAATAAACATATACAACAAATAAGTTAGTCTAAATTACTGTTAAAATGTTTTAAAATTGTTTAAAATAATCTTAAAATCCATAAAAGCCTACGTTACAATAACATTACTTATTTAATATATTATAATGGAACATAGGTGGAAAACACAGTATTCTTCTCAACTGGAAAATGAAAAAATTGAAACACGTATGCTATCCAAAATACAGGGCTACTACTGGACAATTACAATTTCTTGGTATGAACATTTACTATTTTTTGCAGAAAATTCTGAGTTTATAAAATACCGTTGTTGATTTTAAGAAAAAATTAATACTAATACAAAATCTTATATATTTGACTTCCGCTTATTTCATCGTATTCTTTGTCGCCTATTTTATATTTCACATTCCTGTATGCTGGAACTATTTTAAATTTCTTCTGTTAAAATTGTCTAATTCTATTCTAATTCATATGTTGGTAGATATTTCTATACCGGTACTTATTTTTCTTTCCTCTCCTATTAGCAGATAAGTTTATTGCAGCCCCCTAAACACGAGTTTTGTTCATCTGGGGGGGGGGGCTTTCAAATAAGGTCAATCATATTAAGATTTATAATGTTTGCCGTATGTAATTGATGTATAATTAAGAACAAGTGTACTCGTATTTGCCATATGCTTAGTACAATAGCATTTCCTATCCATGATGTAGGCCTATAGCCTATTAGCAATGCTGACGCAATTATAGAGATAGAATTCAATAACAGCATATTTTATGGCGTTTCAGTCATGTTGTATATAACATAATACAGTAATAATAAAATTATAACAATAGGTTTCATAATTTTTATCTCTGTTTTACTCATTAAGTGGAAGCCATGCAATTTTGATTTCACCGATAAAATTGCAGTTGTCAATAGGTTTATTCCACTAGCGTTCAAAAACTGTCATCATATGCCCGACGCATGTACACATTCTCGTTAATAAAGCTATTCGTACTGCGCGAATCCACGTTTCTAACAACTGTCCGATGTCCTTGCAATAATTGCTAATTGCAATTATGGTTTAAAGATTTGGACATTGCGGTTATCTCTGTCTTTATTTCTATCGTTCTTTCTTAGTTTTACCTCTCCCATTGATCAGAAAAATATTTCGAATTCTTGGAATCTTACTGGTTTAGTCTGTCGTCTTTCAAAAGTTTCTTCAAAAACGTATTACAGGCTCTTCTGCACATATGCCTATATTACAGACAGAGGAGCAACACTATTATTGCCAATTCAGTGTCCCGTCTGATATGAGCAATATTTAGAGTACGTGAGTGTCTGCTGTCATATTTGGCAGGTGCCACCATTGTGTTAACGATGTATTACAGTGGGTTCTGCTTATGTGAACTGAATTCTTAACCCAATCAAGCAGTATTCGCTTTCCATATCAGCACAAGCCTTCTCGGACTAAAGAATGGCTCGGGATAACAAAGTAACATTCAAGTATTACTGTTATTACTGCAGTTATGTACAGGAACTTCTTCAGTGGGACACTTCAGGGCCGGAAACGAGCGTCCGAGGTTCAGAATGGCGCCTACTATGTTTTCTATCCATTAAGGAGAACAATGGCTGGGTAAAGGCTCCGGATCATTGGAAAGTATGTTTCTTATTTTTCAACAAAATGATATCAAAATCTTGCCAAATAATGTGTACTACCGAGAAAAAGGATGGTTAAGTTTTATTTAAAATAACTGACGTGAAGATAAAATACCTAATTTATTAGAAAATATATCAAAAGAAATGGAAATTTAAAATATGAAAAGGTTAAAATGTGCTCTGTAGTTTTCTCTAATGACAATGTACATATTTCAGTTACTTATCATGATATAAATTTATCCTACTCCAGTAAGCTGGATACAAGCAATAATCAAGTGTACTCATCGAAGGGCTAAGCTTGAAATCTATGAAGAAAATTTCAATGGAATAGCTAGTTTCTATGACAAGATAAGAAGTATTACGTTCCATAGATTCAAAGTACATGTCGATAGACAATTTTAATATAAAAGAAGTCAAACTTATATCAAGTTTAAGGTGATGCACTTAGTCTATTATGTCAGTGGCAGTGAAAAGGTGAAAAGAAACGAAAATCCACCAAATGTGGTATCACAAAAAAAACCTGGAAAAATCCTACAGACATTGTTTAAAACATATTCAACGCTTTCAGAGCTGAATTCACGTGTTAATATTAGTAATCACTTAAGACGTAAATATCCTGATTTCTGTATACTCGGATCATTTGAATCCCCAATTAGTTAGGATAATAGTGGAGTGCTACTACATACTATATTTTTTCTTTCAGCGCTAAACTTGCTCAAGGAAACGGTACAATCGTGTCACCGATATGTCGTCATATTTACAAGATTCACGAATGAAGCACACACCGGAATTCCTTTTTCGCGATAAGAAGTGCTGCGTAAATCTAAAACACTGACAAATCTGCAATTGTTTACTTTCAAATTAATTTTGCGATTTTGTAGAAACATTTACATTTCTATCCATTTTAGCAATGGAACTTCCAATATATAGATAAAAACTTTCGTACTATTTTGTAGCACTATAGCGCTATAAACATGTTGCTTTTATAGCATTGAAAACACTGGTATTTTATAAATATTTCACATTTTCAGAGTTTGCATCTAAATGGGATTGGTCATTCGTGATGACGGAGTTCTCTCAGTCCATTTCCTGTTGCAACTCTATTGGTCACACTTTATTCAAACATTCCACTGCTGTATACGGCAGTTCATTCAATATCGACACTTTCATAACACGCACCAAATGATATACTTTACTATCAATGCATTCCATTACCGAACAGAAACTTAATCTAGCCATTGTTTTCCTTAAAAGGTAGAAAATGAAGACAACAGGCGCCGTTTTCAAACCTGGGCTTTAATTTCCGGTTGTGAAGGAGCTCACCAAATAAGTTTTCACACACACTTTCCTAGTACATATAATGCCAGTGACCAAGATATTGAGTTCCAATCTCATTGAGCCTAGATAAACTGACCAACAGTTTAGTATTTTGTTGGTCCAAAATCTTTTATGTAGGAACTTGCGTTTTTCGTTCTATTTTTTTTTTATTATAATTTTTTTTGTTGGAAACCGATGTTATTTTCGCGTTATTTTTAATGGATTTAACCTTTTCAGTGCTTCTGATGTATAAGTTAGCTTAATTTTTTTTTAAAAAGGCCTAGATATAAGAGCCTAGATATAAGAACAATAAAGTAGTTAAACGATGTGAGGAATTTTTATCCTTAAGTTAGGATTGTAGTCAATGGAAAACAGCTATTCCATTATAATTTTCTCAATTGATTTTATACTTGGAGTCCAATGATGATTTTGCTTTAAGGAACGCACACAAATAGGCTACAATATAATTGAATTTACATTTTCCACTTTTTTCCCCTACACAATAGTCTTGTAATAAAGATATGCCTTGTCTAGATGGCGATTAGAAGTTCAAATAATTAGTACTTTAATTTGAAATTAACTCCTATGTGGGTATCTACTTACATAACATTCTAACTTCCAATTAATGTCTGTTTTAAATAAGTGGACCAAAATCGCAGAACGACAACCGCTAATGAAGCCAATTAGGAATTGTTGCCTGAGCAACTTGTAACTCATAGTCGTTATCTCTCGTCTTCACAAGTTATTTTCGTCACCTTTTCAATATTCTAAGAGACAAGTCGGCATTTGCATAAGTATTTATGTTCTACTTGCACGTCTGTTGGCTTGAAAAGAAATCTGCTTCAGTTTAACTTGACGTGTTCATGAGTACTGTATTAGCACATTATAGTTTATTTTAATGCAGACCTATTAAGACCATATCATCCGACGAGAATCTTTTATATGTAGGGTGTTAATGAATAACACCGAAATATTTTACCTGTGTTTAGAGGGGACATAGACAAGCAACTTTTATTAGGAGATTTTTGCTATATGGATTCAATTTGTTTGAATATATTTTGGTGTTAGTCCTATTAAATACTACGCTAGCTTATTAATTCTTTGAATAAACGTATTATCGACAAGGTTAATGCGTTTGGTTACGATGACCATTGTAATTTATTATAACAGTTTTAACAATACTATGGCTGCGATGTCGCATTCCCTGTAGAATCAGTGGAGAGTTTCAGCACCTTTAATGATAGATTACTTCAACCGCAATATGACTGTGTTACATAGCTCAATCTCTGCAGGGAATTATACTGCAATTGATTGGAATCCCACAAGGCTGTAGTGGTTGGGAACATGAGGGACCTAATATGGATTGAGTAACAGTTTTTGTGTCATCGTCCAGCCATGTAAAACAAAAGCTACATACAACCAATCAACATCATCCCTACAAACCTTCAAAAAAGGTACATCCTGAACTTTTGAATTTCTTCCTCAAGTGATACACTAGCCTATTAAGCACGAATAAGGAAAGAAAGCTCTACTTAAACGGATAACTCGATCAGTTTTATGCAGGGACCTTTTTTTTAGCTTACGGGATTCTTTAATATGCCCTAAATCTATGAAACGGGACCGACGGTTTTGCTTCCTCTTTGAATCTTTTACGCGTAAAATAATACAGTATTTAACCTCAGCTTCGAGACTGAACTGCAATATAATATCGAACTATTCGATCAATCGATCGTACTGAACCGTGTAAGCCTAATCAAAATAAAACTAACAAGGACGCTAAATTTATTCAGTTAAAATCCATCGCTTCCTTTTTGTTTCTTTCATTCAACCAGCCTTTTAGTTTTTCTGCCAATCTTCTTTATTTCTGTCTGCATATTTATTTTTATTATTTTTTTTTTATTATTTTTTTTTTTTTTTAGTGCTCTGAACTAAATTCCGTTTTAATTCAATGAAGATGAAGAGTCCAAATGTATGGGTTATCTTGATTATCTTGTTAAGGAATGACCGAAGTTTTGAGAGCGGTTTTTAATGTGGTTGTCCTAGAAACTTGAAATTGTGCACACTTGATTAAAATGTAAGCTTAAAATAAAGTTTAAAATTTCATTCTAATATCTCTATTTGTCTTTGATGTATCAATTAATTACTTCTTTCTTGATCAAAATCAAAATCTCCTCCGACAGATACTTAAGTATTTTTTATGTGAGATTCTTTGATGCTCACTTTACAAATTTACTCATGAATTTATATATATATATGTATATGTATATAAGCTTATATATTTAAATAATTTACCTAGCAAATGAACAAACTACCATGGGAGCATACTAAATATATATTTTTAAAAGAACTAAGACCTATACAGATCTGATTAGACATTCATTTACACAAATAGCAAAATATATTGTGAAACATATTTTATAGCTGTAGCCTACCTCTTTTTATGTGGGAGAAGATAGATTTTGAATGTGGCAAAATAACATGTAAGTTAAACTGAAACCGAGAAAACTGGGATTAAAGTTTGAATGCACTAGGAGTTTGAATCGCACGGATGTTTAAAAATGGTTTCAACAGCACCTGTTCCGTGTGAAAAACGGATAAAATGTTAAGATATGCGTACTTTTTTGACACTTAATTCCAAATATCGCATTTTATTCCCAAAACAGCTAAATCAACACTTCTGTCATCCTTTAAATTCACGTACAATTAGGCTAAAAAAATAGGATTCGAATGCAGTTTCAATTAATATATTGTTCTCACAAACTTATTTATGGAGATTAGTTCGCTTCTTCAGTAGTTAATCCAGTAGGAAGACGTTTCAACGGACAACGAATCGTTTCACTCGCACTTTCCTATTGACTCCAGGCGTGAAGCTGATACCTATCTTCCAATTTCATCTACTTCGTTCCTTTTTTCTGGTCCAGTGGCCATTCACGGATCAGTTATTAAAATGTAGAAATTCTGGGAGCTTGTTAAAAACCTGATATCGATCTCTCACTGAGTAATCCAACTAGTGAGAAAGAAGTACGGTAAGAAATAACGATGAAATAGGAGAGAGTCAGGTGTAACTCGAAAATACTAAGATTTAAAACTGATAAAATATTCCAAGGAGTCTTACTAAAAATATAATTATAATAATAATAATAATAATAATAATAATAATAATAATAATAATAATAATAGTAATAATAATAATTATTATTATTATTAATTTTATTATTACTATTTAACTATAGTCTGAAGAGCAGAATAAGTGGAAATAACTGTACGAAGATTAATGAAAGTAAATTGCAAACAAAAATAATATGCATTTTTATTTATCAAACAAAATGTTCTCAGATTATTCAAACATGATTGACCACGGGGTCATAGGCGTAGCGAGGGGGGGGTTTTGGGGGTTTGAACCCCCCCCCCCATTGATTAAAAAAAGGAATATTGTATATTGTTTTTAAGTCTGCCCATAAATTACTTAATGCAAGTATAAAGCGTGGGAAGCTTAAAACTCGTTATTTTGCGTCTTAATTTTTAAAATTTTCCGGGGAAGGGCCCCCGGAAGCTTAAAACTTGTTATTTTGCATCTTAATTTTTAAAATTTTCCGTGGGACAACCCCCGGAAGCTTAAAACTTGTTATTTTTCATCTTAATTTTTAAAATTTTCCGGGGGAGGGCCCCCGGGCCCCCCTCTCCTTCCATACTCGCCAGACCCCGCGGATGTTATAACCCCCCCATATGGTCGGCCTGGTTACGCCTATGCACGGGGTTCCTGAATATGATTAATGTAGGCTTCAGGAGTTACTTCTTCTTCTTCTTCTTCTTCTTCAAATCAAGGATTAGGCAATATGCCTGTTCCGGCTTCACAGTGTATCAGTCCAGCGTTTCTTAGGTCTTCCCGGATGTCTTCTCCCTTTAGGTTTATAATACATAATTCTTCTTGGGATCCTTTCTCGTGTCATTCTATTAACATGTTCTGCCCATTGATTTCTATAATTTGCGATTTTTTCTTCTAGGGAAAATATTTTCAGTTCTTGTCTTATTCGATCATTCCTTTCCATTCCAGGGGTTACAATACAAGTAATATAATATAATATATAACATAGATAATGATTTCAGCTGTTCACTTCTCTTGGAGGAATAGTCATAAAGACTATAGGTTCATGTGGGGAATACAAAGGGAGTCCTTTATTATCCACAAAAGGATGATACTGACAAGTTCTTGGGATATAAAGATGACTGAAGATGACTGAAGATATTTGTGGATTTGGGTAACGTGCCTCTGTAACCAATACATCACAAATTATTGTCGTTCTTAGAAAAAGTAACAGAAAGTAATTCAGTACCATGTAGAATTTAAAAATAAATTAATATTAAACCCAATTAGAAAATGGGATGAAATTACTAGAGAAAAAGAATAGGAAGAAAGAAATAATTGTAATAGTAAGAATGAAAAAGCACAGCTGAAATAGTTTAATGAATTATATTAGACGAGTTACAAACAGGTGAAAAAACGAAAGGAAAAATAGCATGAACTAAAATTCATTTAATAATAACTGATTCTAAATAAAGGTTAAATGAGCAAATAAAAAAAAAAAAACATTGAAAGTGTCAGGGGAAAAAGCATGAGCAAATCCATCATTACTTTCGTTGCGAATATAAATCTACAATTTCGTAACTACCAAAATCTGCATTTACAATTTTACAATGTTGCCATTCCTGGATCTCCACAACACCTCAGAAGAACTGGGGATGGTAGGCCTATATCCTGTGCTGAAATGCATCTTAAAGACTACGTGTCAATTCTGGGCTCCGACTTAGAAGATAGAAAATAAATTGTGCATAGTCTGTTTAAACGACACTCGTTTAAATGAATTGTGACTAACATTGTCTTTGATGAATTTCTATAATTATTTATTTTATTTGTGGATACTGTGAAACTAGACCCAGGCATGATTATGATGTTAAAGGGTATAAGGATTTTTTTTTTAAATTAGTATTTTAATATCTGTAAACCCTTACCGGAAATCAATTCAATTAACGGATATTAATCTGGTGGAAAATAAATTAATCCTGTACATAGATATGGGTTAATTAACAGATTAAGCTGTTCTCTGAATCGATAGACAGTTGGTTTGGATTAGATAACATCATTGACCGCATATTAGCTCATATAATTATCACGTAATCATAGATAATTTGGCAGCTTTGAAATGAGTTCTCAATCACCTGGAACATGATCATAATTATTAAGTTACCGCTCAAGTGAACGTCGAAAAGCCAGTTCCAGACGATACTTGCCCGTCATACATCTGCCTGTATGAGAATAAATCATTTATTTATATAGGCAAACTTCTTGCAATGTGTACCTTAAAACGAGAGATGAGCATAAGTCACGGCAACAATTTTTTATTTTGAAAATGTGGGGTCGTTTTAAAATTTTGAAATATACAAACGAAAGGACAAGGCATGGAATGTATGTATAGTGCAGATTATGGGCAATAGATTCATGATAGTGAAGGAAACAGACACCCATAAACATCCATACGCGACTGCATCGTGCCATTCTAATGTATTGCGGTAGTTTGAATCATGAAAGCATACACATACCCTCTCCATGATTCCTTAGAGTTCGGAACGGATGAGCATTATTCCTTTTGTTATTCTCTGGCATTTCTCCCACGGATAGTGACAATTTTGACATAAAAGTGCTGTTCGTATCTTGTATCCATTCTGCACGGCGGCTGACTCACAACTAAATTACCGTCGCCTCTAACCGTATAACCATACATCACAATGCTATTAGATGATGTGTCCATATAGCCTACTAGAGATGCTACACTCTCCCGTGACACACAGCAACGCATGGATCATCGTCTTACTTTGAGAAAAAAAAATAGTTGCCAAGGCTTATGATCAATATTAAACAATATGAAGAGCTTATAAAGGAGTCGAAATGCAGTGATGTAAGTGATGCTGGTTTAAAATAATCTAGTTAATAAATGTTACAACTAATACAAGTAATTAATGAAAATAACTTCAGATAACTTTAGAAAATTAACATATGATAAAAAAAAATACCACACTGAAATGATAAGCGTTAGTTAAATTTTTCAAAATCTACCTAAATTTACAAGAATGGAAAAACAGTTAGAAACTTCACAAATGAAGCTTGCAATTTTTAAATCTTGCTGTAGGCGTTAATGTTCTTTAGATTGGCTGTGGTACAACATTATGTACATTTTTGGGCATTAAGACCTTTTATATTACTAACCTATATTATTATTCCATTTATTTTTGATTGTCGATTTATTTATCGAATTGGAAGGACAGGTATAACTCGAGAAAAATATCACTCCCGGTGTCGTGTTTACGAACTATTTTCCTCAATAGTGATGGCATCACGTTGTGCAGTACACTTTGCATGAAATATGAGTTGCCCATAACCTGATGAGTTGTCATTGTGTCGTGCTGCGAACAGCATCATTAAGTGTTTGTATACGTAACTCATGGGATCAGTAGCTCCACTTCAGGGTTAAAAGGTAGGCCAATACTGCAAGTACCACTAAACACGGCACACTACTATGAATGACATTCAGTCACTTCTTTCCTCCCTCTCCCTGCAAAGGACCTATAGGCCCAGAGGCAATTCTAAATGCCATGCGTTATAAACCACGACATGTAAATACCCGAAGGAATGAAATTCATAGTAAGTTTTAAGTCATGCCTAATCATATGAGAGGGAAACTGAAGATATTGTTATTAAAACTGAAAGTAAAAGTAAATAATTTCTTTACATACTTCATTATTCTGAAGGTCTTCTGATAGATCTTCTCATAGTGGAGCGCAACACCTCCATAACATTCCTTTCTGTATGAACTCTGTTTTATGTGTGTCATCCACGCTCTTGAGTTGACTAGACGTTTATCGCTAGACATTTATGTACTTAAGTAACGATAAGAGAGCGCTTAAAAAATCCAATTTCTCCGAGAAGGCATTAAAACTGTGAGTTGGCGCTCTTAAGATAGTATTTAGTTGCAGGTAAACTACCAGTAATTCTGATCTCGAATGGTTTTATGCCTTTTCCCTGACTAGGAAGTGGTGTGCAAACCAGGGACCACAACCCCCTCATTATAAATAATTTTATTGTTACAGGTTAATAAAAAAAAAACTGGCCACGATTTGAAGAGTTTTAATATCGTAAATCTGTTATATTGTGAAGGATTAATGAATTTCTTTATAGTTGAATAATATTTCTTATAAGGAATGGCTATCATTCCACGCATATGATCAATATTTTCGGTTGCCTCTATGTACCAACATGTTCTGATTCTACCATTCATGAAAATCTTTTATGTAGCCTAACTACATTTGAATTATAAGAATAACGAAAATTAAAATCTTTACATATCAGCATAATATTCCTGTTTCTTTTCACTTTAAACTTTTAAAGTGATTTGTATTGAAGGTGGTAAGTTATATTCTTCGAAGATGACAAACTTTTACGTGATTTAATTTTCATGTTCTATATGCGATCATCATAGACTTAGGTCAATGCTAAGCAAATTATTTAAAACAAAGGTCATAAAATTAATTCATAATGCAGGCTACTCCATTAACTTGTTAAACAAAATGTTAAAAAGAACATATATAATTTAAATATTTTTAAATAAAGCTTTTTCTAACAAATATTTAAATATATTGTTAGCTACACTCTCGGCTACAAACAATAGCTTACTCGGAAGTGACTCGTGTAAAGTTGTAAATTTTATCTGTAAATAAATAAAAAATAACACTTTTCTGAATGTGATTTCCTTGGGGACAGAAGCCTTGAAATGTTGCGTTTCGGTGCGAAATCGGTACTAATTACTTACTATTATTATTATTATTATTATTATTATTGTTAATTTATTATGAATACTTAACATACAGGGTGTTAATGAATAACACCGAAATATTTACCTGAGTATAGAGGAGACATAACTTTTATTAGGATAGGCCTATTTTTGCTCTATACCTAGGTAATGTCAAATTTGTATGCTACAGGGCATTAAAGTTAGCACAATTTGATGCTCATAGGTCAATAATTAAGCGAAAAAAGGGGTAAAAATTTCATTAAATTGACTTCATGATTTCTCGATAAAAATCTGATTCTTAATTATTCATCAACAGCTATATCACAATATAGAGTTTCCAAAATTTGCAAAATTTACAGACTCATCAGAACAGAACGTAATATCACTGTATTTTCAGAATAAAAATTAGCGTACTGTGACGATGGAGATGTATGAAAGTTCGATAAATATTGATGGAATCAGATCGGTGACTGGTTGATTTCAGACTCATTTTTATAAGTCAAATCGGAAGAAAGACATGAGCTAAATATTCATCGACGTTATCATCATCCCAATTTCACTACCAAAATCACCATTATAAAGTAATTCTCAGATTGCTTCTACCCTGAAAGGCTGTTGTAAGTACAAAACGACATGTATTAAGAATTGTACTGACTAATGACCGGTTTCTATAAACTCGCGAAATACCTATGGGTAAATTATCCAATGGACAGAATTTACACTAGAATAACACCATACAAACACAAATAATTTAAAGATAGCAATCACATACACTTGTGGCGAGTTTCTAGATGAATGTCCTCTGGGTAAATATGTAAATAACAGAAAAAATGTTCCTACAAACTCGGGCTAGGACTTTCCAAGGGTAAATCGTCGGGTTAATTTATCCTTTCATGGATGGCTGGATAAAATTTAACCTCTTGTAGGATCAATAATAATTTAAACAATGAGGATCAAAGCCTTCTGAATTAAATTAACTGTACAACTCCAAGGCCTTGCTCATTATATCCTTGTGGGTGGAATGGAACTTATTTGCCCATGGATAATTTACCTATAGGTATTTCACGAGTTTATAGAAACCGGGCATAAGTCAAAAAAATGTCTCAATACTTTTATGACTGTATATAGTGTTTTATATAGACTAAATGTTATTCAACTTGATATTATACAGAACATCATTAATTGTAATATTACATAATTATCCTACTCAGGAATCACAATTATTTAATACTAATTACTAGGGCAAGGCATTTAATGACCATAAAATAGTGAAAAAATGCAAAAAAAAAACGCATTTATGACCTAAAAATAGTGAAAAAATGACCCAAAATCTTAAAATAATTACTAATAAATTTACAATTATTACTTATAATTAGTTTTTTCTTAAGTAATGAATTGCTAAATACAGTTTATGACGATGCTTTATATATGAATTTACAATATAAAACACACTTATTTTGTTACTAAAGAAATCAGTAAATTTATACTACAGTATTTGGACACTCTTAGCGAAAAATAAATTCTTTCTGAACTGCATGCCCATCAAATTGCCCCTAGAAAATATGTGCCATTTAAAAAGAAATAAAAAATATTTATTGTTAAATGCCGAAAATTACCTAAAATGCAAAAAATTACATAAAATGCTGAAAATGACCTAAAAATGCCGAAAATGACCTTAAAAATACCAAAAAATGACCTATCTCTTGAAAAATGACGAAATATGCAAAATAATTCAAAAACAAATTGCCCTTATTTAATTAATTATTTAATGATATACATTTATATACATTGAGCTATCTTTTAACCTTCATATAAAAAAGATGCAAAATCATCAAATGCCTTGCCCTACTAATTACATAAAAAATAATATTGATATATTGATTCCTTTTCAACATCTATCCAATTCTAACCTTCCCACACTAGTGCATAAGGTGGAAAAAATAACTTTATATAAGAATACAAAACGACATATTGAATACTGAATCAGAGAATATTGCTTACTGGAGCACATAATCCCCATCTCTTCACCATAATAAAGATAATTACGATATAAAATCCACAAGTCAGCTTAAGTGGTATTCTATGTTTGACTTTATAATCAGGTAAACGAAAAGCCTTTCGAAGTATCCCATCACTTGCTTTTTATAGTCATGGTTATAAAATCTGCTACCGTGTGAATATTTGGTGTTTTTGTAACAACGCAAACTTTTACTTAAAAGTAGTTTTAAAAAGTTATTCCGATTCGGTGTAGAAGTTTTAACTTCTCTAAACTTAACGTTTCTTTAATTCAAATGTTAAAATCATTTACGTCAACTACAGTTGAGTAATACCTTCTAAGATTAACAGCTTATAAAAGTTGGCAATGGTTCAAGATAAATTTATGATACCAGAATGGTACAAAGTTCTAGCTGGTTCCCAAACGAAAGAATTGAAATTGATAACCACCGACAAAACATTTACTCAATGTGAAATGTAGGCTGGTAATTCCACACTAAATAGTAATTATAATAAATGTAAACAAAGATGAGTAAAAAATTCGTTTAAGTGCCACGAAGTCTTAAATAAATTAACACCATCAGGCTAGGAAAGCAAATTAAAATCTGTTCAGAGGATCTACTTTCTGAATCCTATGATAAATTGCAGGTATGCGATTTTAAATGCAGAATGGAAAAAACAAAGAAATGGCATCAGCCTATAAACTTAATAAAATAAAATAAAATTATAACAAAATCAATAGAATCATTTTCCTTTCAATTACAAATCTATTGTAATATAACTGAAAATGATTATTAAAATTATTATTATTTTATTATTAAAATAGTTTTTATTGTTATCATTGAAGCTTGAAGCAAGCAGCTCATTTTGTTCAATAAAATGTATTCTCTGTATTTTATTGTAATACTTCTATGATACTAGTAATGACAATAAGAATATCAATACAATTATTTAATATATTGAATATACAATATACGAATATACGATAACCTAAATAAATGTTTTGTTCCATTATTCGAAGACAAAAATAGGCGAAATAAATTTATGAGTTTCATCCGTGTCGCAACCATTATCATCATCAACATCATTATAAGGGAACCCTAATTCCTCGAAACTTGGAATTGCTACATAACCACGAAACGATGATAACGATGATGATGCTGATGACGAAGACGATGATATTGATTAGTGACGTTAACAATAGTAATAAACATAGTATTGAAACTTGGAAATAAATTATGTTCCTGACATTCATTTAACATGATGGAGTGCAAATGGATTTATTTAATCAAAGCCATGATTTTTTTAAAATAATGTAATAATAATATGAAATACGAGAGAGGGAAATGGATCTACAACTAAATTACTCGTGTGGTGGTGAAAATATTGGTCATTAAATAGTTCACATTCGCATTTATTCAGCGCATTGTTTTTAATATCAATAAAACAGCACGCTTCATGTATTAGTGTTTTTTTTCTTCAAACACCACCAACAGTAGATCTCCAATTTGAAATATTAAATCCGATAGAGTTTTTGTTAGTTAGTCGGAGGGTTAAAAAACACGTATACCACAATACTGTACTCATAACTGACAACCCATTATTTAATAACGAAATGGTTAAATGGATATACCACAAAATGGATGTCGGATGCAAAGATCAGCCTCATTTTATTTCCATTCACTGTTTAATATAATATTCCTGCAATACAGAATGTTCATATACTAATAACATCAAGCTATTTATTAGGAATAAACTAATAATAGAACCAGCAATAATATAAACTTCCCATTCTTTATAATATTTCCTATTAACCAGAAAATTGGAAGCCTAATGTTAATTTGTTTGTAGGTTTTGATTTGAAATGAGACAACAGACCAGTGCACTATTGAATAACAATGCTGACAACAAAGAGCAGTCACCACAATAACATTGTTATAATGTTGGATATCAACAGATTACTTGTGAGGTTTTGTCTATTACAGAGAGAGTAGAGTCAAAAGCCGTAAAGTGGGAACATTTAATAGCACAAGGTAGACTACTCAATAATTACATTCTGGATTACGAAAAACAGTTTCATAAAATTACTACTGGCAGAAGGCCAAACATTTTATAAAAAAGAGCAGACAAGTGCAGCTTCCGAAGTTAAATACGTCGAGTGCATGTGTAGATATCTCATCGCGAAGTACTTTGATGATGGCAACGGGGTGTGTAGCCGAAAGCTTGGGGGGAAATACCTCTGACCCGGGAGCAAGCCTGACAAGTTATTCTTACTTTTGAAAACATTAGGTTCTGCAGATGAGTGTTTTCTGATTTAAAAAATAATAATAATAATAATAATTTAAAAAATTCCGTAAGTTGACGCGATTTTAAAATTATTTTTAACGTAATTACGTAGGATAAATATTTTTAACTACCTCCCGAAAGTAATATCCTATATTGCGCACAAAAAAGAATCTTCAACCGTTTTCGAACCTTCTCTGTTTTCGACGATGCATTCTAATCTCACGATCACTGGGGCCAATTACTGTAAACTCTAACAAGTTATGCACCCAGCTGTTCAATCACTAAAAGTTTAACCAGTAATTTGGACTCACATAGGCTGTATTCCCTAATCCTTAGAAAGTATAAAGGAAGTTGCACTTGCAGCAGCAACATTTCAGCTAATGGCCATTTACTTTTCCAAAACTTATGTCGAACATGTAGTCCAGGGACTGTTATGTAGGCAACATTCAATCCTACATTCAGCTAATAATGAGGTTATTTGAAAGATAAACCAAACTGTGATTTTAACAATGTAAGTATAGTAAAGCTATACACTACTTCCACATTTAAAATACATTTTAACCTTTTCACTGCTACTGACGTATAAATTCGTGATCTCAAAGAATTATAGCCCATGAAAGCAAACATGTAAGGTTAATGAAGATTAACTTACGTAAAGCTTTATGTAAAATATGAGAATGTTTATCTTCTTGATTGGACTGTCATCTATGGAGACCCCCTATTCCACTGAAATTCTTCCCACCAATTTCAAACTTAAAGCTCACTGGTGATTTGAATTATTGACTGCTTATATTAATTTATAAGTCCAGCTCTGACAAAGAACAAATAAATTTAGTTTGTGTTCCTAACTTGCAGCGTTGCCATACGACTATTTCATAGATTTGTACGACGTACGACGCAACCATGTGTCGTACGACTATTTTTCATGTTAGCATTTTATACTGCCATCTACTGCAGAATTTTCAATTTGGATAAGCATGAAGTTTTTGTTTTTTCGTAGTTTATTTTGAATATGCCTACATGTCGCTAAATGGATGGCAATATAAAAAAAACCATTGTCAAATAAAACACAGTCCATTTATATAATACAGGCTTTCACGGGCCGGTGCCGCACCTCGCTTAAGTTGCATTGTTGTATTGTTGCTACTCCTCTCATTATTCTTCTCCAAATATTTTATATTTTAGCCGCACGTGTGCAAAACGAAGCAATTCAAACCTCTAAAGAAATTATACCGATAAAGAGCAGCTGGTTTTATTGTTTTTGATTTATTTTGACCAAACATAATAATCATATGATTGTTATTATTAATGTAATGTAATGTAAGTGTTTATTACAGTAATTAACTTTTTACAAATTCCAATTATGTTATTATTAATAGTATAATATGTTGACACGTGCATATCAAAAGTGGCTGTATACTTTTCTTTAAATAATATTTGGAAATCTTTACTTTCTTATGGTTTATAATGTATTAATAATTTATTATTATTTTAATTCTTCCTGCAACATCTGCAGGTAGCCGATGACAAAGAGTACCAACAACAATGGGTATGTGTATATACAGTTACGAGAGACCAGTTAGTTGAGTATTATCGCCTCGCTCAATTCGTTGACAGTTAACATCAAAGAAGTCGCCGCCGCTTGGAGTAGTTGCCATACTGCACAGTGTTAGTAAACAGAGCGGGAAGATGTAGATGCAGCAAAACACTTACGTGGCAATGACATTGAGCAATGAGAGAATTGGCAACACGAATTCGGTCAGCGGTTTCTTTTGAGAAAACCTTTTACAGTAACAACAAGCATTGTAATATGAAAACAAAGCGAGCCGCCCGTCAACGTTATGAGTGAGGCGATAATAGTAGCGGTGAACAACAAAGTCAGCATGCGTGAGCGGAGCAGTAGCACGTTAAGCTCCGTACAGATCTGCGCTCCTCTTGCGCGCCGTGCGGCACGCGTGCCGCTCGGCACGCAGATGTGTACGGCATTTTTAGGTGCACGCGAACTGCTCGCGTGCCGCTCGCCACGATCCGTCTCCTGTCGGTTTTTTCGACGAACACAAAGGGTTTCTGATTTCATATTTGGACGTGTTTTTGGTAGTTGCGTGCTGCACGCGTGCATCTCGCTGAAATTATTTTCACAGCGCTCCGCTCCTCAAGCTTTACTGTACAATTGGCAAATGAAAAAATTATATGATAGGTTGATGCGAGTCACTTACTCACCTTTTGGGGAAGGATAGGCAGTGGCGGACGCAGAATTTTTTTTCGGGGGGGGATTTGAATAGGTAGAAAGAATACTAAAAAAAATTAATCAACTTACATATACAATTAGTTTATAAAACTGGCCACTTAGAGTACTTTTTTCAAATTTCGGGGGGGGGGGATGTAACCCCCCTATCCCCCCCCTGCGTCCGCCACTGAGGATAGGTATACAGAAGCAGGAGCTGAGTCAGATTTTGTGTACGTTACTTTGCACTTTCTGAATTTCTTTAAAATACGCTGGAGAAAATCGATCTTTATGTTTGGCTTCTTCCTTCATGTAGGCCTACTCATAAACATTAGCAATAATCTCGCTACTTTGACTGTGTAGAGTTTCCCCTTTTAGTTTTGACAGTATAGGAGGCATTATCACGTTATTAAATAAATAGCATTCGTTAAAACAATTGCATGCACCCGTGCTGCAAAGCAGTGAATTGTCGTCTCCAAACAGAGTACAGGAAATTTGACTGTTTGTTTATTGTAACATGTGCTATTTTGCTGACGTGCCTAGCTAGCCCACTGGTCCCTCTCTGAAGGACATTAGTAAAGATTGAATGAGCTAGCTTGTATGTGATATAATCATGGAGTGGTACGAGGAGAAGATCTGCAGATGATACATATTTACAAATCAAAACCCCTACTGTGGAACCCAGTGCTTTAGTTGGGCCGGTACGCACCCGTACCGGTATAAAATTATTTTCCTTCTACCATACCGGGAAAAATATGTGCTCCGGTACGTCGTACTGGCAGTACAGGAACGATATTGTCCTAAAATACTTATTAAATGTCCAATTCACGAGAGTGTATTTGTTAATAATGACAAACACTATTAAATTCGCAATAGATATGCGTTCTATGGAAGGTGAGTACCCCCATAAAATATTTTCCAACTAAAGCACTGGTGGAACCCAAAACATAAGGATAACTACAAAAAAAAATTAAAGGAGGATGCATGGAGGGAAATAGGAATGGAAATAAATACGTCTCAGAAGAGTGCAAGAAGAAGATGTTATATAATATCTATGCTTTCTTGTAACCGGCGAGAGAAAATTAAAGTTAACGCCAGCAAAGGTACAGGAAAAGGTAAGTTATAAAATATAAATAATAACACTGTTTACACACTTTTCAACTCTTGTTTAAAAACGGGTTTGTTTCGATATTTAAGCCGTAGACAAGTTTTGCAATTGAGGACTTTTTTCAAAACTCGTTTTCTAAGCAAAAAACGCACAAAATATTAGGCCTAATGATGAAAGCTAGTGGTTCGCAGTAGGTTCGTCGCTTTCCTATGGAACGCAAGAGGAGCGCTGTAAAAATAATTTCAACGAGCGGCACGCGTGCTGCACGGCGCGCAAGAGGAGCGCAGATCTATACGTACCCTTATAGAACTTACAAAAGCAAATTTTTACCATTTGTAGAAAAAAATGTCTGTACAGAGTATCTTACTTGGCAATCATTATTATTATTATTATTATTATTATTATTATTATTATTATTATATTATTATTATTATTATTATTATTATTATTATTATTATTATCATCATCATCATCATCCTGACAATTCGCAAAGTGTACGACGATTTTAACTAGAGTACGACTATTTTCAGTTGTTGGTACGACTGTTTTACGTTTCTGATCTGGCAACCCTGCTACCCTGAGCTCTGGCAAAATAATTAAGGCATCCAAACCGAAGTTTAGTCGTGACTATTTTCATGAGTTCGGTCTCAACAGGATAATAAGCTAATATATCGTCGACCATTGTTTGTACTAAAAGAGTACCTACTTATAACTTGAACATTTAACGGTCTACGGTAAGGTACGCATTTTTTGCTTTAATTTATTTTATGCATTGTAGCACTATGTATAAAGTTTTGTCCAATTGAGGAAATCTCAATATTGTATTATTCTTAATAAACAGAACACAGTTGTTGGTGCCGAAATTGTTCTTAAATTATTCCAATGTCATAGAAATTTCGATATCTCTTTAAATTTAGGAAACTTTATAACTAGGGGCGGATTTCTATGACCTAAAAATTAGGATATATGCATGCATTTATGACCTAAAAAACTTTAAAATATGACTTTACCACTTACACAATGTGTATATCTTTTTTAAGTTTCATTACAATTCATTTAATAAAATATGTTAATTATTTAAAATATCTGTAAATTCTCAAAAAGTATCATTATAATTCAAAATTTACAAAATATGATATGAAACTTCAAAATTTCTTTAATATGCATACAAATATTCCAAAAATATGACATAAATATGCACATTCATACTAAATATGCTACAATAGTTGAAAATTTCCTAAATATGCAGTTATATGCACAATAAAACCCGTTCCATTTTCACCAGGATGCTTGGAATCGGGTTTAAATTAGTCGGTAACCTGAAATAATGCAAAGGGAAAAAATATGACATGTCATAGAAATCCGCCCCCTATTTATAAATATCGAGAGTATTAAAACGAAAATATGAAAGCAAATATTTTTATAACTCTGCTAGGATTGATTATTTAATCCAGTCTGTCAGGTAAGTTGTTTATTTTATTAAGTAAATACGACAAAACCAGACATGAATTTCCTATTGTCCTTTTTATAAATGCTGAAAAGGCTACATTTTGTTGAACTGGCCACATATCAAACAACTGAATATAGAACTCCTATTATTCATTTATGAGAAGTTCAATTCTGTCCTTTGTAAATATCTAGATAGTTTTCTGAGAATTTTAATCTATACTTCGCTGAATCGATTTCTTATTAAAAGAATGAAAAAATGAAATATTGTCAACAGAACTAGTAAGCTTATAAGAAAAAAAATAACATGATTCGAATACTTCCAAAAATATAGATTGATTTTGTTAGAAATAACGGACAACACAATGAATACAAACAGATATTTCTCACAAAATTTAAGGTACTGACACTTTCACTGACAAATGAAAGAAGTCTTACAATTTGGAACAATATTTTTGGTAACAGCAATAAGGACTAAATTTTACAGCTTTCCACGGCTATAAGTCCAACACCTCTACGACCAGCTAGAAGAAATTATGATATTATTTGGACATGAAACGACAGGTAAAACTGGCACAGAAGCTCGAACTTAGGCTTCGAGTTCTTTAACGTGCCATAAGTCTAATCCTTCCAAGAAGATTTCGCACCCACATTTTTAAGTCCGTCGACCTAGGACCCGCGACCTTCTGATCCAAAGGTGGGCGCGCTACCTTAACACCAGCTAGACCGACAGTCCTTTTTTAACATGAGTGTATGTTCGTATGTGAGTTTTCATTATTTCTGCCATCATACGGAAGAACACACTGAAACAATTGCGTGAAATTAATAAAAACTATATTATTCCTATGTCTTTCTGATCAATGTACTATGTCGAAAAATCATTACGCTGTTTTAGTAACTTACAGCAATAAATTAATCCACATTTATAACCGAAGGATGAAATACGTGACGAGATACTTGTAAACCAGTACTGGATAAAGACGACATAGTTACATGCTTCCACTGCCCTTACAAACCTTTCCCAGTTACATGCTTCCACTGCCCTTACAAATCTTGCCCTTCATTTTGTTACGTGATACAGGCAGATTCCTAGAAGGGTTCAAGCCTACTAGAGGTTGTCCCCTTGTTTTTATGCGATGAGTCACGCCGGCATAAAAGAATTACTGAAAGTCAGCGTAATTAATACCCACAATGAGAAAGCACTTGCAAAAATAATGACTGCCTTAGGGAGGGAGGTTCAGTGAAGACCAAATTTTTATTATTTCAGAGCACAGCGATGCTAATAAAGGTCCGTACGGGGGGGGAAAAAAGTATGGTTAGGTTAATTACGATTTTACAACATTTTCATAATAAATTTCAAAGCATTTATTTACATCTAAATTGTTTACTACTCAGTATCACTATGATACCGCAAGGTATAGCGATCTAGCTCCTTTATTTTTCCCATCAAAATTTTTTACCTACTACGCTAAGCTATGTATCCTGCACAATATGTTATTGAAAGCATAATAGTACGAATATCTTGATTTTTAAATGGGTCATTTAAACACTATTTTCGTAAAAGACTGCAGAGCAGTAAGCAAACTAAACAATTGCGAGATTGGCTGGACGCAGCAAAAACCGTGTATTCGCCTATAACTGCAATGCTGTCCTTAGAACTGAACTGTTTTCACATCACAGAATCAGCCTTAGCAACCAGAAAACTGCAATATAGCCTAGTCTCAAGTGCTTAAGAGAGCTTGTCAACTCTATAGCCTAACTTTGAAAATATTAACCCTACGACAAAAATGAACAGGACTTATGTTGTAGAAAATTTTGCGAATTGAATAATTTTCGATAGGATAGTCACGGACATAAATGCAAAAAAAAAGAAAAAGAAAAAAAAAAAAAAAAAAAAAACCGCTCACTGAACCCTCCAGTCCACATCCCACTCACCAGTACTTTTAGTATGATGTCCTGTAGGTACCTAAGAACAATCTTGCCAAAAACTCCGTGATTTTTTCACTCGATTATTACTATTTTGTCTAATTTGACTGAGTAATATGTGGCACTGAATTGCATCAACGTAGCAATTTATTGTTAAACGCATTTTTGACTAGCATATGATCAAATTGTACTGACGAAGAAGAAATAATAAAACGATATCTACAGAGAAAGGTATGCTAGTGATGTCACAATCGATCTTAACGTTTCACAACAGCTGTGAACCATTATCTCTCCCACTCTTCCTATCCTTTCACAGTTCAACAGTGAACAAATATTCATGGAATAATCACTCACAGACATTAGATTGTTACTCATGTTTTATTTAACTAACGACTTGCACCCAAATTACAGTCATTAGGATTTACAGCTCTCTGTCTTTGGAATTATGTCTTATCTTGTGACTCTAAGAGAACAGTAAGAATATTATTCTTTGAAGAATTTTAGATCAACTTTCAAAAGGATTATATTAAAATTTAAATAAAAGACTTTTACAGTCAGATCTATTACA
The DNA here is from genome assembly GCA_964059195.1 of Ectobius pallidus. Taxonomy (NCBI): domain Eukaryota; kingdom Metazoa; phylum Arthropoda; class Insecta; order Blattodea; family Ectobiidae; genus Ectobius; species Ectobius pallidus. The sequence continues at coordinate 139,642,882 of CAXKWD010000007.1, forward strand.
CTTTATGAATATTTCTGAATAGCTTGCCAGTGAACGACTCCGTAATGTGGATGGAATATAATGTTGGAATTCTGGTCATTTGCAAATTAAACTGCTTTGTGTCTCGAATGGTATTCGCTTTTAGGGAAGGAAACAATTGCATGGGCTGCAATGGAGAGGAACAAAGAGAAAATAAAAATGAGAGGAAGAAGGTATATGAGACAGGAAGGAGGAAATTAAAATTATCCTACTAATGCAACTTACAGTATTGGCCATGACATTTACGACCTTTATTTCCAGAAATGCAACAGTAAGTAATCTAATCCAACTTACCCATTCCCTTATTTCTGCCACTCGGTGAACAGAAATGTGTTCCTGGACAGAATTTAACGTCCTAAGGTCTAGAAAACAGCACCATTCTAGTTTATAGTGTAAAGTTCCGCCCCTTGTTAGAAACCGACAGCAATATTGAATGACTTTGGGCAGTGGATTTATGAAGATGTGTCGCGTTACACCTTTAAAAAAATTGACTTCAGAGATGGTAAAAGAAAGAAATAGTGGCAAAATACTACGAATAGCAAATACACTACATAGGCGTACAGATTTTCGCATTAGGGAACAATGGTTCGTATCCTTTGGTAGAAAACCAGAAACTTTATTGTTCTGTATGTAATGTATCCCACATAAAATGACAACTTAAAAAAAATACTGCATCGCAATACCTATTTATATTTTATACTTTAAGAATCATATATAAATTTCAATTTGCCAATAAAGCAAGTAACAACAAGGCTAAAATTTTGTACAGGCCTAGACTAGTCAAGAAATGAAACGTATATTAGGAATGTATCTAACTTTTAGTGTTTAGGCTTTAATGTTAATAGTAATTTTTTGTTTTTGTAATTAAGTTTTAAGTAATTGTATTAGGAGTGTAGTGTTTAAGTTAACATGTATTTTAATAGTATTTTAGTTTACTGTATTTAGGTTTTAAATATTTAAATTATGTATTTGTTATATTGTGTTTGACTGGTGGAGCGGAAGAGAAGGCCTAATGGCCTTAGCTCTGCCAGCTTAAATAAACAGAATAAATAAATATATTCAAAATTTGAAATTTCTGTAATTAAAATGTGGATTTTAGCATTTTCAGTGTAGATTTTCCTTCAGAATGTAAAAATCGCATAAGATATGTCGTCCAGAGATAGGAATACAGGTCCTCAGCATATTAATATATGGCCGTATGCTGTTAATAACCAGACTGGCAGGCAAGGTAGGCTCAGTGGGAGAACAGGTTGTGTTATGTAACTGAGAGACGGGATGATGGCTACACCGGTCACCGCCTGGGGGAATCGCCAGGTTCGCGGCTAATTACGCACGTAAATGCACGCACACTGGAGTGGACCTCGCACGCAACCTCTCTACAAAATCCCATGACCTTGAGTCAGCTCAAATTTGCTTTAACAAGCATTCAACCTCAGCCTTTAATGAAATGCTTTCTCATGGAGTTAATTAATGTAGCAAAAAAGATGGGACCTAATCACTAAAAGAAATATTTTTTTTAAAGAAAGAAAGAAACTAATGGCTTGGTGATAAAGCTAATATAAATTAACTGAGACTAAACACTGAAAACTAGGCCTGGAAAGATCTTGTGTCCAACTACAGATACTCTAAAGAGTGGCATTCTGAAATAATGTAATTAATTACTGTAACATTTATAAAAATATTAATGTGTTTTATTTGGAAGGGCCATGAAGTCAAGACGATTTGAGCAATCGTATTAAGAAATAAAACTCAATATAATAATGATAATAATAATAATAATAAACTCCGTGGCGCTACATCCCTGGAGGGACTTGGCCTACCACCCGACCGCTGCGTCATCTACCGTAGGCAGATGGCAGGATTGGGGGCAAGTGGTCAGCATGCCGACACCCACGGCCGTTAATGGTGGTTTTCATGACTGAAATAATAATAATAATAACAATAATAATAATAAACAGGCCTTGAAGTATAAAAATCGTAGTGCGCTTTTGGTACCACGGCTGTTGCCGGGACCATGCCCAGTTAGAAGAGACGTTATAAGACCTATAGCAGTAACTCAGTTCCTTGAATTCTTTAGGTGCCCATAGTGATAAGTGTTGTCAAGATCTTTGCATATACATTTAATGCTAAACAATTTTACATAATCTTACACAGTATTACATAAATAATCTTAGATTATATGTATGTAAAATTAGCAATCACTCCTAATGCTGTTTAAGGAAATTCCTTATAAAGAGAATTTCAATATTCTAGAAAAAAAAACTAAATAGACCTAAATAAAAACAGAGAATTAACGATGTTAAAGAAACCTTATTTAACTTATTTCAAATGTGTTCATTACTTGATACACTGTATATGCATTATTTCTTTAATCTCTGATTACAGGTAGGCTACTCTCAGTTGAAGATACCTAAATAAATAAATTAAACATACAAATAATAAGGATTTTAAACTCAAAGTAGTCTTGGCATGATCGGTAAATCTACGAAATGGAATCCAAATCGGTTTTTCAGTGTATCAGTGAACTGAGCAGCAATAGGGACTTTCTTTAATTACGGGTAAATTGTAATTTGCTAATTATATTCCTTCTATTAAAAAAATCAGAACTTAAACTTATGCTACTCACAATCCAGGGTTGTAGACTAAAATTGTGTACTCCAGGGTTTACCTGCAACAAACAAAAAATAAATGTTACACACATGAACAATGAGCATTAGTCAAAGATTACATACTTAATGTTGAACATAGTTTGATTTTATAATCTGACACCTATATTCATTACATAACTTACTTCCGTCCAACAATTTTTAAATAATAAATGTAATTTTGTACATCTTAATTTTTTAGGGCGTGCCACTAGGCACTGCCATACAAGATAAAGGCAAAGAGGTATAAATCAAACTGTCAGCTTAGGTTAGACTTCCCCGTAAGTTATAATATGATTGAGGGATTAAGGTGGCTTGTTACAAATTAATATTTGTATATTAATTACAGAGTAACTGTTCAAAGATCCTTTCTATTTTCACATTCCTACGCGGGTCAGAATTCAGTGAAAATACCAGAAACTGCAATGGCGGACGCAGAATTTTTTTTTTTTGGGGGGGGGGGATTTGAATAGGTAGAAAGAATACTAAAAGAAATAACTTACATAGGGCAAACGTGTCTAATTTCGCAGTACCCCTAATTTCGCAGTATCCTTTTATTTTATTTACTGCAAAATCAGGAACAATAATGGAAAAATGAAAAAAAAAATGTACAAAATAGAAGATAAGATGCCCTCTTTGATGAATAAGATAAAATATTTCCAATACTGTTCCCAATTTTGCAATACATAAAATAAAAAGATACTGCGAAATTAGGCATGTTTGCTATACATAATTAGTTTATAAAACTGGCCACTTAGAGTGCATATATAGATTTTTTTTCAAATTTGGGGGGAAGGATATATCCCCCTATCCCCCCCTTCGTCCGCCACTGCCAGAAAGCATAAATATTCCAAGAACAAGAGGATAATAATTATGAGAAAACTAATTTAGTATTCTTACATTTGAACTTTCCTGATGACGGTCTGTAAACTTGTACCAGCTTTTCTAGTACCAGTAAATTAGTAAAATGTTTCGACTGAACTACAAGATGACTAATGGGTAGGAGAAATACGAAGCAGATCAGAAACTTTGAAGACAAGTAAATGAAAGTTTGATGAGAGAAAATCACACCTATGAAACAGCATTGTAAGCAACTTCGTTATAAATCATTCAGGAAGCTGGGAAATTTCTTAGTAAAATCTTTTGTTTGACACCTTTCACCTGCACTGAATAGAATTTCTTGTACATATTTAAAGCAAAGCGGAAGCTGGTTTCTGTATAGGTCCCATGCGGCCTCGACTTACGAGCTCTAAGAAGCTCTATGTTGCTGTGGAGCAAGTTCAATCCTATACAAAACACAGAGCGCTCCCTAAGTAGGGCTTTGATACTGTAATATGATCTGCCATGAAGTTATATACAAGACTTGACGTACAACATGTAAGACTCAAAGCTCAATGGCGATCCTCCATTAAGCATCTGAATCGCCGAACCACCAGTATTGTTCATTTTTAACAATTAGCAGTCACAGTGGCGCAAACTTATATATGGGCAAGTGGGGCATAAGCCCACCCAATAATTTGCTGTGTATCAATTATTTATTGCTAATAATACTAAAAATCATGTTTCATTGTTGAATCGGTCTAAAGCGAAAATCAGCTATTGTTGGCATACACAATAAGGTCCTTTGTTACAATTCACTCATGATCGTTTGAAATTGTTCGTAAGTTCACTAATTTATTTACGGCTTTCAAGTCAATTTTTTTTAAGTTTCTGCCGAAATATATTTTACGCTTTGAAAAAAAGGGAGACTTTTTACGTTCAGGGGAAAAAAGAAACTTAATCACATTGCTGTTCTAAATAGCAGAGCCCGGAAAATTTCGATTTAGAATTTAGATGAAAGGCATATTTGTGGTTAAGAAAAATGACAGGAAGGATATTGATTAAAACTTTGAAGGTTCTCCCGACGAATACAATGTAAAAACTATTCTCGGGTTTCCAGTCGGGTAGTTATTGAAGTACATTCCGAGCTTTCGGAGACTGTCTGCGTCGTCATCTTCGGAGAAGTGAGAACCAGAGGTTGTGGTGTTGTATATATATATATATATACGACATAGACAGTCGCCGAAAGCTCAGAATGTACTTCAATAACTACCCGACTGGAACCCGAGAACAGTTTTTATACAGGATATTAATTGACACAATAAAAAATTGTGATATAAGCCAAGAGTGTGGAATACAAGATATCGGCGAGTGGAAATAGAAGTGAAACTAACCAATGAAAAGAATGAATTAAGAAAGATTCATTAAATCAGCAAGGGACAATAAACCAGAGGGAAGAAACGAAATAAGGGGCACGAGTATGAAAATTTTTAAAATCTCTGAGCCCACCCAATATTTTTTTAAACTTGGCGCCTCTGAGCATTCAGACTAATTCAACGGTGCCCAAACTAAGGAGCACTAACAGTCTTACCGGGGACGCAGAATGATCTGGAATTGGTAAAATTTTTGTATACAAGGTCTAAAAAAATTTTACATTCCTTCAAAAGCCGGGGGTACGCTGTAGCGTAGTGGTTGAGGCGCTGCGCTACAATCCGGAAGGTCGCGGGTTCGATCCCCGATGAGGTCGTTGGAGTTTTTCAATTGGCATAATCCTTCTGGTGGCATTATGGCTCTGGGGGCGACTCAGCCTCTAAAGCTGCGTCTCCATTGATATGCATTTAACACCAACATGTCAATATTAACAAGTTGATATTGACATGTATATTGCAATTTCGCGTTCCAATTGACTTGACATGCAAACCCAGCGTGTTGCACTTAACATTTGCAGATGTTAATTTGTTTTCCGGAGAAAATGGACAACATGTCAAGTCAATTGACTATTCGGTCAATATCGGCTTTGTTTCGGGAATTTCCGGGAAACGAAAAGCGATCGCCAGCTTAATCGGCTTTGGTTCGGGAATTTCCGGGTCAACAACATGCAGTCGACAGCTTCCTCAATATTCCGGGCATCCATTTTGTATTATGTGAGTATTTGGTATATCAGTGTTCTCAATAGTATTGCATCTACTTCTAAAATTATTTTTTTTATGGCATACTCCATTGTTGAAAAATGTGATAGTTATTTTGAAAAGATCAAAATATCTGTACATAATTAGTTTTTAAGAAAGGCATAGACAGTTAACAAGAAGATAATAACGAGTATATAAAACTACTCTCATTTTGTAATGTTGGCTGCCCTCTTCAGAGGCTTTTCTTTTTTTAATGTTATTCATTTCTGTTCGTAACCGCGCCAACACATGTTAACCTATAATATTGTAGTGGAGACAGTTGTTAATTGGCAAATCACTTGACTTGTATACATCAACAAGTTGATGATAAACATTTAACATATGTTAACTGCAACATGTTGGTGTTAAATGTATATCAATGGAGACGCAGCTTAACAGAAATGAGTACCAGGAGCAGTCCTGGGGAAAAAGGCGGTCGGTGAGTAAGGCTGACAACCTTATCACCTTCACGTGTCGAATGTATAAAATCTAGGAGTCTCAACCTCCTGGAAAGCTCTGGGCCTCCATGGCCTGTAATAGGGAACACTTTACTTTTTTCCTCCAAAAGCCAAAGAAGAACTGAAGTGTAATTCCAAAGCAAAAGATCATTTTGAAATTTCGGGTCTGTAAGACTTTTGGCTAAATAGTCTTGCATTTTATTCTTAAATGACTTCTGATTCAACCAGAAGTGTAAGATTTATGTAAAGTATAGGCCTACAAGTTTGTAAATACAATGCAAATAGCATATTTTATTCCAACAAAATGCAAAAACATACGTGTCATAGTCATAGGCGTAACCAGGCCGACCATATGGGGGGGGTTATAACATCCAGGGAGAGGGGGGTCCGGGGGTCCTCCCCCGGAAAATTTTAAAAATCAAGATGCAATTTAACGAGTTTTAAGCTTCCGGGGGTCCACCCCCGGAAAATTTAAAAAATCAAGACACAAAATAACGAGTTTTAAGCTTCCGGGGATTCCCCCGGAAAATTTTAAAAAATAAGACGCAAAATAACGAGTTTTAAGCTTACGGGGTCTTCCCCCGGAAAATTTAAAAAATTAAGACGCAAAATAACGAGTTTTAAGCTTCCCACGCTTTATACTCGCATTAAGTAATTTATGGGCAGACTTAAAAAAATTATACAATTTTCCTTTTTTTAATCAATGGGGGGGGGGGGTTCAAACCCCCAAACCCCCCCCCTCGGTACGCCTATGGTCATAGTTGTGTGTGTTTTTATGGCTGAGTAGACGCATTGGAAAATAATTTTTAAAATAATCATACCAACGTTATGATTCTAGCTAAATTTTAGCTAGCAGGAATTGTTAATTTTGTATTTATTGCAACATAACCTCCTCCTATCTATGAGTTAGTGCCACTGAGGATTTGGTATGCGACCTAGCGCAAATTCTCAACTTGTTTCTAGGTCAAACAGTTATTCTATTGCATGAAACGTATGATTTAATGAAATTATTCCATTTAAAACGAAAATGTCCTGCATTCACCTCTATTCCATTTAAGAAATGACTTCTGAATTCTAATGAAGTCATTTGTAAAATAAAGCAGTTACATTATACTGGAGATAGAATACATTCCACTTCTGTATTATTCTCATCATGAACGTTGGTGACCCCTGTATGCTGGACATGGATAATTCAGTGTCTGAAAGTTAATGTTTCGAGGTGGCGGGTGGTACTAGATGGGGGTGTATAGAAATATTTACAGCAATGCAGAGACTGCGGTAGTGTGGGATATGAAATTCACAATTCCAGACACGTCAAAGCATGGATACACACACACACAGTCACACACACGCACACGAAAAGCTCCCTTCCTTCCACCCATCCAAATGTGTGTCACTCCACAGTGTGTCTTCACTGCTGATGACTCGTTGATGAAACGTTCCAATACATGAACTAGCTTCTGCACAGAAATGCTAGATGTTATGTTATGAAGGGAAATTGCCTCTGCAGTGATATTCATATACAAGGAAGAAAATGAAAATACGGAATATGAAATACAGCTAGCGAGTCATTTTTAACCAAAGTGAATAAAACACACATCTTGAAAAACAAAAAGAAGTACGAAATACGAAAATGAAGTGAATAAAATTCACATTTTCAAAATACTGTATGAACAAAAAGACAAGAAATACAGGACCTCTACATTAAAAATTACTGAAAGATAAATAATGAATTGGTGAAAAGTTTTAACTATCGATGTTCATCCCTATTTTCAACTTATTTTTAATGTATTTTAACCTTTAAATTTAGACAAAATTGCGAAGAGAGAGCCTATAATGTTTATCAGAGATTTGCACAAGGTATATAAAGCTACGATTTGCATTATTTGAGTTTGTAAGCAATAATCAAGTAAAACCATCAGTGGGCTCTTAGTTTGAAATCAATGAGGAAAATTTCAGTGAAATAAATGGTTTCTATAAATTATAATAGTGACATGTGGATAAAAATCCTCACATTTTCATATATTACTACTGTATTAATCTTATATCTCGGCTACAAACAATGTTTCCATATGATGCATTTATATGTCAGTAGCAGCGAAAGGTTAGGAAGTTACAATATCATTGGGAAAAAAAGAAAAATGCAAATTGAAATAGACTATATGAAGATATACACGTGAAAGCTGTCAGATGAAGAGAAATTTAGGCCCATTAACATAATGAAATGTGTCGATTTCTTCAAAGTCTTCTATATATGACAGTGTCAATAGACATAAACAAACAAATAGAGAAGATGCGAGTCAAACTATTCATTGATATTATATAAAATTTGATAGCATTAACACTGGAGACAACCTTTAAATGAATCGAAATATTCATAACATTACACAAACAGATTAACCTATATAGGCCTAATAATGTAATAAAATATAATATTCGTGCCCACATTTTACTCTCATTTAATAAAATAATCTTTGATGGTTTGCCTTTAACTCCAGTATATTCTTGTAGTACAAAAATTTTCTTACGTTATAATGTACAGAGTACCCTGATTTAAAATCATTTGTAATTTTTTTTTTTTGCGTCTCTGATTTTGAAATTTTCTAATAAAATATATGTGCTAAAATGTTTTTTGGCCTATTCCTTATGTATAAATATTTAAAGCAATAAAAGATACTAAAATAAACAGAGTGTTAAAAGTGTGTATGTTCCTTTGTCAATCTTTTTACAGGTAATATCTTTATTGCCAGTCAGGTATGTATAAAATGTTGTTTAGGCCTATTATTTTAAATGAGGGCATACGGTGGGGACGAATATTATATTTTCTTTTAATACCACCCTCAATGGAAAAATTAATATATAATAATGGTTTAACTGATACTTAAATATTCAGTTCCTGAGTATTGATAAACATCATTTTTTCCCCTTTAGCGGTGAATATTATTTAGCATGAATAAATTTTCCACCTAAACCACAAAAATAATAAATAATTATGAATGTACATTAGAAACATAAGAAGATCATGTAGGAGGGATATATTAGTTGCATTTTGTATAATTGTAATTATAAAACAAGGTGTAAAAGTATGTTACATTTACTGAACTTTTAGCTGGATTTATTATTTTTGTGGTTTAGGTGGAAAATTTATTCATATTAAATTCAGTTCTTGAGTTCTTAATATGCTTGAAGAAGTAAAGAAAGGATTGAAAGAAGATGAAAACAAAAAAAGGAAGAAATGTAATAAAAATTAACATGTAACTTGGAAAGTAACTGTTACAGCGGTTCGGTGTTGACAAATGATGTTTACCTGGGCGCCACAGTATAATGCATATACTGAATATTTCTGATTTGTTGAACCCGCCTCCGGTCTGCCAGTCGATCGTTGAGCACTTCCCTCTAGCTTCAGGGTAGGAAGCGAAGAACACCTTAATATTATTGCTTGAATAATAATGCAGTTTCTTTGAACACTGAAGGAATATTCTGTTTATTCAAAACGTTGGAAATACAAGTCCAGTCATTGACAATAATTACAAAATTTGTTTGTGAATAATTAATATTGTTACAAGTTCTCGGTAGATCGTTACTAGTGATACAATTGCTGCCGTATATGATTTTGACTAATCGCGATTGAAAGTAAGAATCCTTCTAAGTCGATTAATTCCACAGCTAAAATTTTATAAGTCCAATTAATTCTGTGGGCACGCGGCCTCAAAGATAAGTAGAGTGATTGATGTAGGCACGCGGCCTCGACGTAGAGTGATTTTGACTGTTCTAGGCACGGGGCCTTGAAGTAGAGTTGAATATGACTGTTATAGGCGCGGGGCCTTGAAGTAGAGTGATTTTACAGTGCCACGTTAGGCCTAAAGAAAACTTTCTTGGACAAACATTTATCCCTACTCTTCTTAATTATTATTCGTGAATCCCGGCACGTGGTACTATAGACCAGTTCTTATTGGCAAATCTCCCGACCAATAATAATATGTTAGTTTCCCACGGAAATCAATTGGATTTTCCCTTATTCTCAAAACCCACAACTTAGCGTCTCGGATTTCTAAGAAGGTTCGGACAGCGTGTTGTATCAGTAGCAACATCAGAAGCTAGGCTTAAACACAATAGCCGACTTCTTAGAATTACTTAAGTGGATCAGTACCCTCTGTGATAAGATCTTGGGAGATTCCCGATACATTGTACCTGAGTACTGCATTGCCTTATCTCGCACCCGCTAGGTCTGCTAGGGAAATTCCCAGCTTCTCTGTATATTCACTGCAATCTCATTTTAATAGTTATTTAAAATGATGTTGTTAAACTTTTTACCTTTGCCTTCTTTCTAGTTAATAATATTTATAATGAATGTTCCGTCTTTTCACGGTCATTTTAAGACCAAACACGGGCTATGAGATTTTATGATTTTAGTTTGAATAAATTTGGGCAATTAATCTGTCATTTATTATACTTAATTTGGTTATCTTGTTTATTTCTTTTTACCGAAGTATCTGAACTGCAATATATGCCCCAGTCTATTAAGACAGGAATCATCATAGCCTATGATTGACTTACTGGCTGAATATACTGCATCTCTCCACAAAATATTATACCTTATTTTCCTCCAGTGTTGCAACTATCTTACACAAATACATAAGTAATTTAATTCCTATCCTGACACGAGACTTCACCTTAAATCCTGTCCCACATGTACAAGTTTTCTGAACCTATCACATTCATGCCTTCATACATCTTGCGGTTTTCTGTAGTGTTACGTTGTTTGTACGTATTACTTGGTTTATTGCACGACCAAGACATTACAACAAAATTTTACGTAAACACCATAAATTTACCGATATACCCTCGTGAGACCATGAAAATTAAGCTCAAGCAGTTCTCACTGAAATTTTATAAAATATATTGAATGCATAAAGAAAAACAAAAACACTTTTTTTTTATATTGAGACTTTGACAAGGTCGATCAAGCAGTTCTCACTACACTTGCACTATATTATAAAGAATGCAAAGAAACACTCTTTTACCATGAGACTTTGACAAGGTCGATCAAGCAGTTCTCATTACACTTGCACTATATTATAAAGAATGCAATACACACACGTATATTTTACTCTCATTTATACACATTCCTCTAATCCTAAACCTATGTGGAACTGATAACCTATCATGCCAGTAGCTATTTTACCGCGTAAAATATACATTGCAGGTTATAGGCCTACATTATTCCAACTCAGTACAATGCCTTTCGGTTATTCTGCCCTTTCCTCTAATTTGTTCATATTTACAATACATTGTCGATAAATGACGTCCCACAAAAATCACTGATCATCTGAATACATTTTACGGATTTATATCCTTTATTGGTTCTGCCCAAAAATTTTCTGCTTCTATGAATAATTTAAGATAACTAGAGTCAAAGGTTAAGCGTAGTTTTCCATGTGCTTTCACTACACCACAAATCGGATTTATTTGCTTACAGGCTTCTTCCATCATTGAAATTGGTACAGGCCTACTCTTATAGCGACGCTCAGGAATATCTTGTTTTAATTTCAATTTGCGTTGGTAACCCCGAAATAGGCCTGGAGTTGAACTGAACACTGATTTGTTCTTATATAGCATGTTATATAAAGTCGACTTTTGACCATCTGATAGCACATCAATTTCTTCTACTTTCTCTCTGAGAATTAATTCGATATCAACATTTTCCTCTTCATTTCCTCCATTCTGACTAATGTTAGTAAAATTCGCGTGTACCGTTTCACATTCATTTTCATCTACATAATTATTAGAACCCTTAATGCACAAATGATCATATTCTTCGTCCTCCCAAACAATATCAGATTCCATTCCCTGTAACTCTGCGACACTTTCGTCACAATCAGCCTCATTATCACCTTCATATATAAATACGGCCGGTTTAATTCCCATAGGCCTATATTCGTCGATACTATTTCCCTCTTGTACTACAACTGATTCCACCACGAAAGGCTCGCGTAATAATACATCTTCATTTTGGCACTCCAACTCCTTAGTAATTATATTCTCATTAGATAAAAACGGTACACGTAACTTTTCTTTCTCATCTAATTCCATTTCTACCCAATTTTCTTCAAAATTTATTCTCATTAGTTGATCTGTCATAGAATCACAACCCAGAATTAATTTATGTGCTAAATGTTTTATTGTCAAAAAGTAGACTTCTAACTTCTTTCCCTCAATTTCCAACGGCAACATACACTGATGCTCAATTTTATGGGATTTGGCACCAATTGCAGTTTGTGCGTATAGGCCATGTACTTTCAATTCCTGAACGCGCACTCTTGCTGCTTTCAGCGTTTCATAGAATTTTTCGTTTATTAGAGAAAAAGTACAGCCAGTGTCCACCAACATATCGACTTCAAATTGGTCTATTTTTACCCTTATTAATGGCGGATATGTGGGTGTTATACCCTCTCTATTTGCACATCCTACTACGCACCCCTTCTCTCGTGTTTTATTTTCATTATCAGGTCTTTTTAATCCTTTTAATCCCTCGGTCTGTGTGACGTCATTTCGACCTCCAAATGCGTCTCCTAGTAGTTTAAAGGCCTGTCTTGCGCTACATGCCTTTCGTCATTTCTGTGACGAATGTCTCCCTGAATATCATTGTGGTTTCCCGTGCTATGCGCCTGATTCCTTTCACCTTCTATGTTAATGTCCCCCTGGTTTTCTGGAATTCGTTCTCCTACTTCGTTCTGCATCCTGCCATGAAATCGAACATTATTTACTTGTCTGTCTTGAGGCCTATTCTCTTGATTATTTCCCCTCCAGTTTTGGTTCCCATTATTTCTATATGAGTTATTATTAGGGGGTCCTCTGTTCGATTCCGCATTTCTGTTGGCATGTCCTTGGTTCCATCTACCTCTGTCATTATTTGGACCTCCTCTCGTATCTTGATTCATTTGCATATTATCCGGTCCATTTTGTCTCCTATTATCGCTACGCTCTTCTCTGTTAGTTCCTACTTCGAAACTAGATAATAACTCCAAAGCCTTGCTATAAGTTTGGGGACCTGATACTATAAGCAGATTACATATTTCCGGCTGAAAATGTCTCGTCACAAGCTGAATGGCCTCTCGTTCTGGCATTCCGGGGTCTAGTAACTTGATTAGGCCTATAACTCTTAAGAAATGGTCCGATAGAGAGACGTTGCCCCTAGGTGAATATCTCCCATTATAGACCTCATTTCTAGCTAAAGCTCTCTTCGCCTCACCCCAATATCTTGCTAAGAATAACTGCTTAAAATCCTCATAGTTGCACTCCGGGTGTACTGTAAGTTCAAACCACTCTTTTGTTTTTCCTTTTAAGGCTCTACCGAGGATCAACATTTTGTACTGAGATGGAATAGACCGCAAAGTAAAATACTCTTCAACAGATTTCAAGAAACTCTGAGGGCTCGTGTTGCTCTCATTGAAGCTGGGAAGTGATACCTCATTTCCTATTAGGTTACATATATTAATCCTATTATCGCTAACTACCGGCATGCTGGTGGCTACCGTCTCGTGTACTGTATTACAGGACTCATTTGCAACACTAGGAGGCCTATATGTATTTCCTATTCCATTACATATACCCTCACTACAATTTACAGCATAGTTATTTGCTACAGGCCTATGATTTTCAACCTCCTTAGCTACCGTGCTTACTTCTTTAGAGATTTCTCCTATTTTCTCAGCTAATATATTTTCTAAATGCACTACCTTGTCATTTACTTCTGAGATTTTATCTCCTAACCCTACTTTTACTTTTCCCACCTGAGTCTCCATATTCTTTTTCAAGCTAGACTCCGATTTCTGTATTTCCTTCTCCAAAATTTTCCTTTCATTGAATAATTTTTCTTCATATTTCTTGCCCTGAATCTCTATTTTCCTATCTACCGATGCCATATTAGCCTCTAATTCAGACCTAATTTCCCCTTGACTTTCACTAATTTCTTGCCTCATTGCTTTTTCACTTTCTTTAAGTTCCCTACAGAATTCTCCCCTGATTTCGTTGCATAAGTTAGATTGGACCTCTTTTATATTATTTAGCTCCCTCTCAAGCCTATCTATGTTCTGTCTATGTTCTTGGCTCGATTGTTCTATCCTATCTCCTAGTTTCTCTATCTTTTCCCCAGAATTTTTTTCTAGTTCATTGATACTTTCCCTAGTTTCCTTACTCGATTTTTCTAGTCCCTTCATCATAGCTTCCTTAGATTCCCTCATCATAGCTATCAAATATGCAATAGAATTCGGGTCTATAGTTTGATTCAATTCCCTAGGCCTATGTTCAGTTACACTATCATTCTCGGTCAGCTGAATATTTGTTGCAATATTTTCCTGCCTATTATCAACTCCCTGCTCCAAAACCCCGTCACCTGTCGCGACACTGTTCTCATTGTTAATCTCCATTCTACAATTATTTATTTCCTCACCAGTAAGCAAGTCGTGCCCCTCTCCACCTTCCATATTAATTTTATTCCTAGTAACTTTTCCGTTTCTAAGCCACATACATAAATTATAAGGGTACTGATACACTCTTACGATCTACCTTACCTTTGGTTAAGAAGTTCAACATATAATGCATAACATGTATAATTATACCCTTGCACAATAAATATTCGATATGCCTGAGTTCTTTTAATTTGAAAAAGATTTTATTTTACTTGAATTTATTCTTTAATTTACTTAGTGAGTTTCAGTTTAATTTTACTTTGATCTTAAATTGCAAACTTTTCAAAAAAATATTATTTGATGTCAGGCTTACTAATTTATTTAATTAATATTTACTGTTTCTTAAATTATTGATAATAAAATTGTTTACTTTACTGAAACTCTATGTATATTTAAGTTCTTATCTGTTGGTGATTTTTGATGTTTTCTGCGACGGTCTCCGGAATTGATGTACCACGATCTTGAATTCCAGCGGTGCCTTTACGGGTGACGTTCTAGAAATTCTGCGGTGTCTTCCTTCCGTTTTGGGATGATTTTTGAAGTTGGTGATCCTTGATGTCCAGCTTCACTCGTGCCTCACGTTGGGAAATAGCCATGTACAGCGGTTCGGTGTTGAAGAATGATGTTTACCTGGGCGCCACAGTATAATGCATATACTGAATATTTCTGATTTGTTGAACCCGCCTCCGGTCTGCCAGTCGATCGTTGAGCACTTCCCTCTAGCTTCAGGGTAGGAAGCGAAGAACACCTTAATATTATTGCTTGAATAATAATGCAGTTTCTTTGAACACTGAAGGAATATTCTGTTTATTCAAAACGTTGGAAATACAAGTCCAGTCATTGACAATAATTACAAAATTTGTTTGTGAATAATTAATATTGTTACAAGTTCTCGGTAGATCGTTACTAGTGATACAATTGCTGCCGTATATGATTTTGACTAATCGCGATTGAAAGTAAGAATCCTTCTAAGTCGATTAATTCCACAGCTAAAATTTTATAAGTCCAATTAATTCTGTGGGCACGCGGCCTCAAAGATAAGTAGAGTGATTGATGTAGGCACGCGGCCTCGACGTAGAGTGATTTTGACTGTTCTAGGCACGGGGCCTTGAAGTAGAGTTGAATATGACTGTTATAGGCGCGGGGCCTTGAAGTAGAGTGATTTTACAGTGCCACGTTAGGCCTAAAGAAAACTTTCTTGGACAAACATTTATCCCTACTCTTCTTAATTATTATTCGTGAATCCCGGCACGTGGTACTATAGACCAGTTCTTATTGGCAAATCTCCCGACCAATAATAATATGTTAGTTTCCCACGGAAATCAATTGGATTTTCCCTTATTCTCAAAACCCACAACTTAGCGTCTCGGATTTCTAAGAAGGTTCGGACAGCGTGTTGTATCAGTAGCAACATCAGAAGCTAGGCTTAAACACAATAGCCGACTTCTTAGAATTACTTAAGTGGATCAGTACCCTCTGTGATAAGATCTTGGGAGATTCCCGATACATTGTACCTGAGTACTGCATTGCCTTATCTCGCACCCGCTAGGTCTGCTAGGGAAATTCCCAGCTTCTCTGTATATTCACTGCAATCTCATTTTAATAGTTATTTAAAATGATGTTGTTAAACTTTTTACCTTTGCCTTCTTTCTAGTTAATAATATTTATAATGAATGTTCCGTCTTTTCACGGTCATTTTAAGACCAAACACGGGCTATGAGATTTTATGATTTTAGTTTGAATAAATTTGGGCAATTAATCTGTCATTTATTATACTTAATTTGGTTATCTTGTTTATTTCTTTTTACCGAAGTATCTGAACTGCAATACTGTCTTATTAAAGAACACTATGAAGATAGATATATAAGCCTTCATGAACCACAGATTATTGTCTCTGTTGGACACTACATGAGGATATTATAGGAGAAAAATTCCTCCGACACTGGAACTTGAACCCAGGACCTTTGGCTATTCGCGCCAATGCTCTACCAACTGAGCTAAGCCGGAGTTCAATTCACAGCGCCAGATGGAACCTCTCTCCTATGACTAATTGCCTGGGTTCAAGTCCCAGTGTCGGAGGAATTTTTCTCCTATAATATCCTCACTATGAAGATAGTTTCTTTAGGCGACTGCAGAATACCTGTAAGCTTACTGCTCCAGTAATCTTGACTGATTTCAGATGAGCACCAAGTATAGGATACCTGAAACTTAAGAGCAGCATAAAAACCACACGGCAACTTCTGTGGTCAAGTTATGTAACGACTCTTCTCACGTTTTGGCTCGGTTAGAAACCACAAATATCGAACAAGGCACCAGATCCACCTTGCATCCAAACGCATATCGCTTCACATGATATCCAGTATCATCCTTTTTTTATAAGGGTTACTACCTGTTTCAAACTGTCTATTCCAGTTTTCTCAATCTCAAGAATAGAATGTAGCTTTAGCAGCATCACGGAAATCGAACTCAACTATGTACGATAAAAAAAAGTTGCTTACACTACAGCGATGCAAAGTGAAAGAAGATTGCAAATCTTAAGTTTGTCTTTTTCTTAAAGACGCCAGTCAATGCATTTTCTATGCCATAAAATAAAGACACAAGAAAGTGATACAGTCTGCTTCTAAGAGTGTGTTAGTAACAACTGACAAGACATTTTTTTTTTTTTTTTTTTTTTTTTTTTATTAACACCACAGTTTTAGCTACATGCTCCATTACATAATGTAATACTACATGCTTATGAGAACAGTCACAATACTTAGATTTCATATTTTCAGTTTTTTGTACATAGCTTAATTAGTATTTTGTAAAGTTTCAAAAACAGTCACAATACTTAGATGTCATATTTTCAGTTTTTTTACATCATTTAATTAGTATTTTGTCAAGTTTCAAAATCATTTCAGTTTTTTGTAAATCGCTTAATTGGTATTTTGTAAAGTTTCAAAAACAGTCACAGTACTTAGATTTCATATTTTCAGTTTTTTTTTTAAATCACTTAATTAGTATTTTGTAAAGTTTCAAAATCTATCTTAACTGACAAGACATGTAGACGTTGAGAAAGCAGTATCCAGTTTATTGTCAGTAGACATGTATGTTCCTTCATGTTCTTAAAGGTGATATTATGCATATGTTGGAAGATTCGTTGAGTTTTAGTTTCAAGAAATAACATTTTTTCTCAGGGTATCAAATTTAAATAATCGTCTATTCTACTCTAGGTTCACAGTTAATCTTTACTTCACGAAACGTTCTAACAATTCATTTGGCCCTCTGAAACGAGTTCATTTGTGGCACTTCTTACAAGCTCTTTTGTTATAGGCCTAAGTTAAATAGGACATGGCGGTTAATGGTTATGAATGTATTTAAAAGTCTTAAGGAATGCCCACACACATAGCAGTGTTTACATTTAAAAAAATTAATGATGGTAATTTGTTACAGCATTTCTCCCCCCCCCCCCATTTTTCCGTTTTGAAGGGAGGGAAGATTGCTCATTTTTTTTGGTCATATGTAGCATTACTTTAGTTTATAAAATCTTTAGGCTTTTGTTTTCAACGAAACTTCTTAAACTTTCTTACGGGAAAACACTTCTAAGAAACCAGCATAGGCCTACCCATAGCAATAGCTCCTGTCCTATTCCACGTTTAACACGTCCGCTTACGTGGCTGTCGATTCAACAGAATTCCTTAGCAGTGTCATTTCTTTCCTACCCCGAGCACCGGGACTTGTCTCACACTTTCCTTTGTACTAATGTTTCTCGTGCAGTCTAAGGGACACCAAGATTCAGTTTTTGGCAAAAATGCCCAAAAAGATATTTTTACATACTTTTAACATAATAAACAGAAACTGACTTCATTTTTGTGATTATTTTAAAATGGCCAATTTTTAAATAGCACTGAAACGCCACGCCCCCTTTTAGCCGTTAACTAATAATTGCTTAAGTGGGGACATCACCTTAGCATAGGCTTTAATATCTACTGTATGGTCATTGAACGATGTGGAATACTGCAACTATAGTCTGTAGACTTTCGGCGTGCCGGATTCTTTTTTCTCCTTAAATGTTATTCTACATGCTTGTACATCTTCAGACTTGGCCTGTCATATTTAGATGCACACATAAATGTCATCGACCTAGGCCGGGATCGAACCCGCGAACTTCGGTATACCAAGCTGGATTGTGTAGGTACAGCTGTGTGGAATCGGTAAAATAATTTAAACACATTTTGAAAGCAGTTAGCAAAATATATCTCTCCAACATTATATTGATCTTAAATATTTCGTAAAATAATCGTCGTCCAATTCGTGATATGGAACAAATTCTGGCCATCCTTCGTAAATAAATCCCTTAGCAGAGGCGTGATTAAAAAAGGATTGAAAGGATTGATTAAAAAAAAGGAAAATTGTACAATTTTTTTAAGTATTAGGTATTAGTATTAGGTAATAGGTATTCCATACCCCCAGACCCCCCGGATGTTATAACCCCCCATATGGTCGGCCAGGTTACGCTTAGGTCCCTTAGACTCATCATTTGAACGAATAAAGCTGGAAACTTTGCGCTGAAATCTAATGGGAATCTATGTAATACGGAAGTCTATATTTACTTTATTACATTGCTCTTCCATTTAAAGACCACTGCATTAAATGCATTTCCTTTGAAGGCAGTTGGCAATTGCGTAAAAACACATGACCCAACCTGAACCTTGAGGTTAGCCTTGATGATAGGCGAGCTACGTACACTGAGTCCGCACCTGTCGGGTGTTGATTCTGAATATAACAAACACCACCTGCCAGACCTTCCAGAAACCTTTCGTAGGTACACTCTTCTATAGTCTCCACCTGCCATGTTTCCAAAACAGACGTCAAGGTCCCTAAGGTCAGGGGCGGGCCAACAGGTGACAGAAGTGGCGCTTAGCCTATTAACACTATTATTCCACTGTGTAGGAAAAAGTCTACCTCGTTTCCGGTATCCGATGACTCAGTGTTAGAACTCTACTGTTAATCGGGTACCTGATGCCTTTCCGCATACTTAGTTCTCACTAACTTGGTTTAAATGGTTTGTATAACATTGGACAATCTACTTTTATAATGCTAAAATTATTTAAAAATCAAACTGTAAAATCAGGATCAAACATTAAGCCTGCAGACATTTCTTAGTGAATATTTGAGAAAAGTTCAAATTACAAAGGAATTAAGCTATATAATAAACTGCCAAAAGATATACTTACGCGATTTATTCAATTCACGAGTTTACTTAATTTTTTATTTGAACCCCTGAAAATGCTGTACCGGCAATAACTCCACCAAGCATGTTGTGCGGGACTGCCTACTCTGCGCTCTGCAGGTGGTATACAATGAATAGACAGTTCACCATTTTTTCATTGCTACTGACGTATAAATTCATCTCAAAACAATGTATAAAAGCAGGGATATAAAAATAATGAATAAATTTTTATCTTCGTTTTGGGATTATCATTTAAGGAGACCAGTTGTTTTACTAAAATTGTCCCCATCGATTTCAAATGTACAGCCCAATGACGTGTTCACTTGATGATTGCTTATGACTATACATAAATTCACATTGACATTTATTAATTCACATGGATCTTTACACGTTCAGTTTGACTACTTTTCCATAGTAGCTTTATATACCTTGTTTTCCATTAAGGATGTCATGTGCTGGATTCGTCGTTCCTCCCGAATTTTGAATATTAGCCGTGTTTTTACGATTGTTTGCTTTTATACTGTCGAAATATTTCCACACTTTACACTTTCTTTTAGGCATCGAAAATCTGTATCACACTAATAATTCCTTGCTATAACCGTCCTCACTAATAGAAGTCGAATGTCTTAAGGGTTTCCCTTCTACCTCATCAGGACAATTCAAAATTAGCCGATCTCTGGACACGTCTGTCGGTGCAAAGTACGTGCAGGTACGTTAACAGTAAATGATCGAATTTTTCATTCAAGTTGCTTATTTTAAATGTTCACCGTAAGTTAAGATGCGAAATGTTTGGTCGCCAGACTGCGACAAAAAATTCTGAGGGGGCTAACATAGGTTCAATTTGAAAATGCACTCCTTATTTCCTTTATTATTTTAGTGTTGCATCAAAACCATCAAATTAAGTACATATTGCAACAGGCAGTCACTGGTGGGATAAACAAGAAGACCAAATAATCGAATTTACACAGAAGCGTTCGGAAATGTCCGGAGTTACCGATGAAATTTGAATTGCCCACACAACTCTGGTTTGACCAATCGCTGCTCTAGCGTACTTCGAAATGAGCGTTAACCATTTGTGACAAATCAGTTAGCGCCATGCAGAAAAGAGAAAAAAAACTATTATTCTTACATGCATAACTTGCCATTCAAGACTCCATACAAAAGCTGATATTTCTGTAAATGGACCCTCACTGTCAAAGTTAGATCCAAAAGCTCAATTGCGGAGCTTCTTCATATGAGTCCTCTTCGTGAATCTGCTTTCACAGTATGGTTAGTTACAAACAATAGGAATTAGTTTAATGCAGATATTGCATTAATTCATTGTAGACTACTGCTAGCGTTCACAGTGTACAGATCTGTAAGCACGCTGTCTCGTCTGCCCTGGGATCTTTTATTAAGAATCGGCAGTCTGGCAAAACTGAACTGCCCTGTGCGCATGGTAGCTGTGCATTCATATATATATACCTTTCTGGCCTGTAAAACTTAAACCGCGTTAATTACGTTAACTGTAGTGATATGACTGAGCAAGAACTCGTTCTCATTTCACGCTTCTGCTAGGAATAAATAATTCGAATGATCATTCGAATACATTTTACACGATTCTTGATATCTCAAGAACTTTCAAGAATCGAATAATTCATAGTTTCATTCGGAACTCCCATCATTAAATGTACCCGTGGCAATACTTTTTAGCATGTTGTTCTGCATTAATAGTAACAGAAGAAAATGTTATTGAAGAATTGAAGATAAATGCAGAATGAAGCAACCTTACTACCTTGAAAGTATGTCGCATTTTGTCCACCCATGTTTGTCAATGGACTGAACAGCGTGTTGAGAGAGCACACACTCAGAGCTTAATTTTAAGCATGATTTGTCAGTATTACTATGACTACACTCGTAGTCTGCAGATGCGAGGTAAAATGGGTTCACCTTCCA
This sequence comes from Ectobius pallidus, assembly GCA_964059195.1. Lineage (NCBI taxonomy): Eukaryota > Metazoa > Arthropoda > Insecta > Blattodea > Ectobiidae > Ectobius > Ectobius pallidus. The sequence goes on from CAXKWD010000007.1 coordinate 139,664,608, forward strand.
TTAGGAAGCTTTACAGTAAGATACAAGACATGCGATGCTTCCATTGCAGGTTCCACACTATTACAGTGACAATAGACGGAGTTAAAATTTGGCTGGAAACGTGGATTTGCAAGTACTGCAGAGGGTTTAAGAGGAAATGAATTTAGTGGAGGGTAGAAGTTGCAAGTAGAATGTAGAAGAGCATATCGTTTGTGGTACCCGAGAAGTAAGAGAAGGAAATGGAATTCCGGGAGAAGTTACTGCACCCAAGAAGTAGTTTTGGTCAGACTATAGTAAGTTGGTGGTTTCTCCGAAGCTGTTGGTAGCCCCCAAGCAAGATTCCAAGCCACAAAACGTCTTGGCGGCCGCTCTGGACCAGTTTTTATAGCTGTCCCTTTTCTGGTAGCAGTGAGAAACTGAGAATGGAACAGTCATCTGAACAGCAGAACTACCGGTCATCTGATGGCTTGCACAAAGCTATCATCCCAATGCAATTGGTTTCGTTTATTTCACTATACAATGAGATTATTGTATAGTTACAGTAACCTAAGGCCCGGAAGTTAATGCTCTATCAGAAGAAGAAACACGCATGTAAATATGTTCCGGAATGAAGTACGCTCTATCATTTAAGTAATTTTAATATTTTACGTCCTCCTGTTAAATAATTACATTACAATTAACAAAGAATAGTATACATTTACATTACGCTTTAGAAAAAAAAGTCAATACAACAAACTTAAGTATATTGAAAACTGGTGAAATAAAACGTAGCTTTAATATTAATATTAGACTGTACAATGTACAAGTACACTAGGCTATGTACAGTCAATTACTGTGCAGTTGGTTCTCAAATCATTAACGCAGCCAGATATCCTGCAGCCTAAATGTTTTAATTAACAGAGATATGCACAATATTTAAAAACTGTCAGATACGCTATATGCCGTTAAAAATGAGATAAAATAATAAAATATGCACAAATACGAGTTCAATATCAAGCAAATATGATAAATTATTGCAAACCTACTAGAACATTCAACAATATGCCAACTTAAATAATCAATGGTCAGTTATTTCGTTTTTTGCACACATTTCAACACTAGCACATAATAAAGTGTATTATTAAAAAGAAGATTGTTCATAAACTTCCTGGCCCTACAGTAACCAAAAGCTTAAACAATGTAACCGTAATAGAATGAAGCTGTGAATGTCTGTCGTAAAACTGCCCTATACTAAAATTTGGTAATTAATTTAAAATGTTGACATTTTTTCTGTTTTAGTATTATTTCAGATATTCACAGTGGCAAAGAGAAGTAGAAGATACTATATATGCATCAAGAAAGTTTTATTTTCAGATAATGCTTAGAAATACAAAATTTATGCGTACTATAATTTTTTTTTTTTTTAAATTTTTCCAACGAATACGCAAAGGCTTATCTAAAAAAATTACCAAGCCTAATGTTGAAAAAGATATACAGTGTTATTTGTCCCCGTGTATATGATGTATAGGTCAAAATTGTTATGCTTTTTAAATTAAATCGTACGAAAATATTCGTAATAAAATTAAAAGGACTAAGAACTAATGTACAAACATGTTTTTCTTCAATCAAGAAAAATACAACTGTAAATGCTTAATAATTTGACCATTACGGTTTGACATTAAAATCTGCAAACACTTGTTAGACTTGACTTGTTAGAACTTGAGAAATTTTTATTTTCAATGTATGCTTATCCTAAAGATTTTGTTATAAGTTACACACACAAAAGCCAAATTCAGTCACTTGAGAAGAAAAAACTGGAAAATATAAAATAATTAGGCCTGTCTGACAAGTAAGAATAATTCAACAGATATGTACCGGCATTTGCTTCCAGCGTATGATGGACCAGGAAGATGAAATACTAGTGATTGATGCCGGCTCGGGGTCTAGGTTCCCATGCATCACGCTCATACGTCACATACCCTAGTACATAATCCATGGCACTCTACTTAATACACAGTGTAATCATATCTCGGCTGTAATTAATAATAAGAGGTCGCTACAAGTAGTGCCGATAAGTATGCGTGTATACAACACTATTCCTGTAGCCAGACCACTTCAAAGATTGAAGCGTCAATCTAAAAACATGACGAGGTAATTAAATACAGTGGCAAATTTAGATTGTTTTAAAGTGATTTATGTCGGGGTTATGTAAGTCAAGGATACAATTTATTAAGCTAAACAATTTGAATTAATTTAAGCACGTAAATTATTCAATTAGTTTGACCTCTATGTAATATATTAGTTTTTTATGTAGACTACATTTTATTTTCTGCATATGGTAAGAACATTAGTTTAAAACAGAAGTAAAATGGGGGTTGCTAGCTACATTTCTGAAAGTTACTGATAAGCAGGGCTAGGATTTATATGTACTAAAAAATGTCAAAATACGTACATATATATGTACTTAAAAATCTAAAAATATGTACATATATATGTACTAAAAATGTCAAAATACGTACATATATATATGCAAATATATTTTGTAAAATATGGACATCAAAACAAATTTAACCACTAGACACTACATTTTGTTACTTTTAGAATCTATAAAAATACATTACAAATACTGGATTCATAAATTAAATTATTCATTTTTTTTTCAGATCACTTACTTTATTTGTATTCATTCATTGATTATTTCTGCTACCATAACAGTATGCCACAAAATGTTGTTTTAAATTTTCAAAAGTGATTTGTATTGGCTGAAGCTTCGTTCTACTGCACATGAAGTGATTGGCGATTGTTTAAAATTCACTGATTCTAGTTTTACATTTGATGAGCTACTTAAGATTGCACTGATTTTACACATTTCTTCAAAGCCTGGATTTCTTGAAAACACATTGTCCACTTTACATTTGATAAGATCGGCTAAATGTCCACGTATACATTTGAGTTCATGAATCATGTTTTTCACAATGTCAATATTTCCAGGTAATGTCAGATTATTATTTTGTAGTTTCTGGATTATTTTTGTTATATTACAGAAATTTGATTCAATGTAACACAAATCATTTTTCACACATTAATTTCTGTTCATAACTGTAAACTTATCCTGTGCTGCCATATTTTCTGTCACTGAAAACGACAATTTTATATAGTTTTACTCTTAAGAATGAAATATGTGCGAATATTGCATTAAAATCACTAAATATGGACAAATATTTATTTTACATATAAATATGTGCTATTGTAAGAAATATGAAAAATATGTAAAATAAATTTGTTTAATTTGAATAGAGGACAACATAATAAATGGACATAAGTGAAAAAAATGTGTCTATATGTGAAATTAAGAAACATGTAATTACATATAAATCCTAGCCCTGCTGATAAGTGAAGAATTTAAGAAGCCTATCCCGGTTCGGACTCCATGTAAAACTGTGGGGTACGCCCTGACTTAAAACGAAATGTAGATATGTAGGCCTACTAGAAACCACAGAGTGTTGATTCTGTTGAACAATACATTTTAGAAGTTTTTTTTCTCTCGGACATTCTGATTCGAACCCATGACATTCGCATACAAGGCATAGTAATAATTTAGACTTACCAAGATGTAGATTGTCTACAACTATGAGGTACCACCATTATCTAGGATTAAGACTGTATAATAGATTACCTTTAGCCTGGCATCATTTGCCTTTTAATATATATGCAAATACGTTACATGAATGGTCTCCAGGAATCCTTTTTATAAGATAGACGAATATTTCACAAGAAATATTGTACAATAAGATTAATTTTTATGTTTTAATGTTTTATATAGTAGTTCACTGTTGAATGTTAAGGACGATGTCTATTGCTGGTTTGTATCTGGCCGAACGAAAAATAATTTATTACTAATACAATTTCCGTGCCGAAGCTCTACTAACTGAGCTAGCCAGATTCGATTCACAACTCCAGATGAAATCTCTATCTCCCAAGACTGAATACCCTTGATGGTCTACCTCACTGAACGACATTTATGCCCGGGTTTCCACTGTTATTGTGCAATAACATTTAAAACGTACATATGTGTTCATGAAACAACGGAATATTTTTTCTGTTGAACATTACATCAGGTAAGTTATAGGTAATCGGTCATAGGACAGAGATTCCATCTGGCGCTGTGAATTGAACTCTGGCTAGCTCAGTTGGTAGAGCATCGGCTCAAAAACCGACAGTCACGGGTTGAGATCCCACTGTCAAGATGAACTGTAGAAACTGAAGTAGCTGAAAACGATTCTAAGCTTGAAGACTATACTGACGTGGGGGACTACACGATGAATCTAATATAATATTTGAGCAGGTGTACTCAATTGTGAAAATATTTGAAGATGACCTTGCTCGGTTGCCATAGATACCGGGAAAAAAGAGATAGCTGATTTTTTTCCCTATATTTCACATCAATTTGTTCATCGCTTTGTTCACCAGCTCTGCTTATTTGTTTATAACATTATAAGCATAGGTCTGATTTTTTTTTTTTTACATAGGTGGAAAGAAGGGGACCATAAATGCACGCCTAAATGAAAAACAATGAATGGTTTTGGACGAAACTCACTATGCGTTCTTTTTTGGGGGGAGGGGGGCAAGGGGAACTCGAATCTGGGGTTATTTTTTCCCAGGGCCGAGCACTTGAATCGTGAAACGAACCTCGGAGCCGGATTTTTATCTCTTTTAATAATCAATCGTTTTAATTATTTGGGTGAGGTTCATGAATCTGTGGTTCGTTTTAATTGTTACATTTCGAATCTGTATGCCAATACGGCAGCACATGATTCGTTATTCGTTTTATTCGGTTAACTACCGGTATTTATATTTACTAAGTAAAACAATCATCACTTTTTAAGAAATTAATTTACAAACTCGCAAATGAAAATAAAATACTGGTAACTAAAAGTGAATGTTTTTGGCAAATTCTCTGGGTTATCCTACATCCATATTAATGAGGGTATAAGGTGGATATAAAATTCTTACTATACAATTTAATTAAGAATAAATTATATAATACAAATTATATAAAAACGATGTCAGTGTTAATAAATATATGTGAAGTATTCTTCTGTTAAATAAATTATTTAAATAAAACATCTAGCAGTTGAATAAATAATGATGGGCGAAACGGCGGGCACCTGCTAGTCTAGAACATTGCTAGCATTCAAGAACGGATTGGGGTCTCACTGTACGTTCCTCACAATACACTGATTCAATACTTTCCGAAATCACAAAAGCAAATCTGAATCTTTCCATCTCTAGAGGTGAACACTTTGTTCAGCAGCTTAAGGAAAATACTTACACTTCCTGCTCCATATAGTTTACTTTAAGTAAACACATGGCTTCGGATAAAATTAATTCACCGACCGAATTCTATGAATTGTGATAAATAATCGGAATAACGTCAGAAATTCATAAATGGGTAACTCTGTAAACTCTGTATTTTCAATCCCTTTTATGAAACATTTCCGGGATCCTACAATGAGGTTTCGTGTAGCCTACCTTCTTACAAAAGCACCTACAGAAATATAATATTTTAATGAATATTTTAACATAAGTCTATAGCTTATGGTCTTCCATTCACTTTTCTTGCAACATAAGTTTTACATAAGTAAACATAGGGTACGTAACAAAGATGGCACATGTGAGGGAATCTTCAGTTGTAAGGGAGGACTGAATATCTCATTGTCAGAAGAGGGGAAGTCAGCCAATCGAATGAATACAAGAATGAATTTGAGAGGTGGGGTTGGGAAGATACACTCTCAAGAAGCCTATACACACACCTGAAGGGACGTTTTAAACCGCAGAATAGTTGCCTAAATCCGCAACCCCACTAGTAAAATGGGGAGGCACTTTCATCTATTCTAAGATGGGTTAGCCCTATCCGTATCCACCTATCCACCGCGAGGACGAGTTTAGGACACCTGGATTCGAAAATTCAGGGAATTACCTACTGAAAAGGGAAATACTGCAGGAAGTTAATTTTTCATTGTTATAAAGCTCCAGGAAGATACCCAACACGAAGATTAATATTAAAATTGACAAACCTACGGTGACACTGTACTCATTAGTTACTATGAACTTATTATTATTACTATTATTATTATACCATTACTAATAAAATATTATTATCTGATACAGTTCTAATGTTATTCTTTAAACTTTGACTGTGCACTTTTGCTGGATATCAGATTGCTGCACAAAATTTTTCCAGAAAAGAATGGAAGTTGCCTCAGTAGCTTTTTCAAACAGTGTGTTTCACGTAAGAGTTGGCCAATCATGCTAGTTTCTGCGCCGCGGCGGCCACAGCGATTGGGTGAAATAATATCTACGCAAATAAAGCCGCTAACTTTGTAATGATTCAGGTTCTCACAATTACAGTTAAAAGTGCAATGAAAATAACCACGTACCTAATCACAAGAGATGTTGGAAATGTCCTTCTCTTGCACCCACACAACATTGGTACCTTTTTTAGGATTTTTTCACGCGCATAAGTTCAGCTTCCGAGATGGAGTTAACTTCTCTTGTGATATTGTCTTTTAAGCTCTTATGGGGGTACTTGAAAAATAAAGTGTAGCCTATAGGTCAAACCCCCATACAATAATAGGTTTTAATAGCCTAACCCCACAATAGAGAAACTAACACGTATTTGGCGTAATAGAAAAAAAAATGAATTTTAGCTATGTAAATTAGTAGGTCTGGTCGTACATAAAAATAATTTTATGGATTCCAGCTTATGAAATAAAATTATGAGTCCTTTACAACAGTACCTTTGGTTTGTGAAGGACTGTTTCAATAGCAGTTTAGGAATTTGACCTTTTACAGAGTAAGTATAAGAATGTGTTGTTTTTCCAGTAATCGTGGCCTTGATTACAAATTATGATAACTGATAAGTGCCAACTAATGTTGCATTCATTTCTCAATGGCAATTGCAGGCCTTCGAAACATTTATTTTCATAACTTGCATTGCATGCAGGCGTATACAAATAACACTGTAAACTGGTTTTAGCATCACGGCTGCTTTCTTCTGAAAGGTTTTAGCTTCAAATGGTTTAAACTGCACTCGTGAATAATGAAGTTTTAATTATTACTATAAAAATATGAATAAAGCAGCATTTATGCAGAAAGAAAATGTAATGAGATCTAAATATATTAATTACAAATATAAAAGAACGCATTACTACCGTGCACTCAAATTATGAAATTTTATCTCCTAATGTTATAAGTTAATAAAAAATTAGGTAATATATTTTATAGACATATAGACTTAGTAAACAATAAAATGTAGCAGGTTCAGTAGTAAAGTAAATTAAATTGTGAATACACACTGAATAGCCCAGGCCTACTTTATACAATTAGTGGCAAAATTTACACTTTTTTTAGATAAATACTCAATATCGTATACATATTTTATTAATTAGTTATACGCGAAGTCAGCTTTAACCCGTAGATATGAATTTTTAACGAGCTTTTTGTACCATCAGTGTAATCTCAAAAATCTCAGATAACTTGTTTGAACTCTAGGATCATAGAAGCTGGATATTTTGTTTGTATGCTTTTGTAAAATCAACAGATTAGTTTGACCTACTTGTTTTCCTACACTAACATTGATATATCTGGCATAAGCCATGTATTATATTAGGAGAATAGAAATGATGTACTTATAACCCAGTGCGGTATTATTTTGATGTCGATAAACCGAACTCGTTTGGAATTTACAATGAACTTTGTATTACTTTGTGGTAAAATTTCCCAGCTGATAACATGGAACTCTCCATTATTCTAGGAACGACAGAGCAGAGAGCGATAAAATAGTCTGCAGAATGAGGTTGCCAGAGCAAGATAGAGTCTTCTCCACCATGCTTCATGATAGATGCCTGCTAGATTGCAGAATTACTTTCCGTAAATTAGTATTGAACCGAGCAATTTAATGCTCTCTGGAGAACACTTCACTCTTTTTTTACAGTTTGCTTTTGAAAAAAGAAGCGTTAGAACTTAATGTCACCTCTAGAATAGTTGCAAAACTTTTTTTTATTTGTGAGGTGATATATTGGCAAACTGAAATTAAATTGATGGTAGATAATCAAGCTTTGCACGAAAAGAGTAAAAACAGAAGGCATACAACCCAGTATAGTGGATAGTATTGCAGGGTTCATTTAAAACAAATACGATGTTAGGTATTATAGACCCTCTGAAAAACAATACTTTAAAAAGTAATTTTATTTTTCGTACTTATCTAAAATGTGATGAACTTAAATATTCAAGCCAGACTCCTAGCAAACGACCCTTATTTCTGAAAGCATGGTGGTATCTGAAGGGCGCACTTTCAAACCAGACCAGGGATGACATATTTTCCGAAACTTAATTATATAATGATTAGGGTCCGGATTCTTGGGTTTTTTTTTATTATTTTTTTTTATTATTTTTTTTTTTCCTTGCTTGCTAACTGTGATATTTTAACATCCGTTTCATTGTCAAGGCAGTCACAAAGTCCAATCTTATAAAACCTAAATATGACTAAATAAGATGTCCAAAACCAAACATGGCTAAAACTGCTTTTCAAGTAAAGTACGATAAAATAACTTTAATTATTACAATAATTCTGTGGCTTGGTTCTATAAAAGCCAATGTCATAAAACTTGCTTTTGAGATAATTGACTTTGTAGAAGTAACATTTTTTGCTGAGAACATTGATCTCTAAGGTTTCTGTATTATGTCTATTAATAGCATTTTTATTATACGAAAAATAAAGACTAGCCGAAGTCAATAATGCATAGATCTCATTTTTGCAAGAAATTGACATTGGCCCTTTTAGAACCAAGCCACAGAATTAATCTACCCAGTATGCCACCAGGCCTGAGAACCCAGTGGCGACTTACAAACTCATAAGTGCTTTGAGCACTGGGATATGTGAGTTAGTTGGATAATTTAATGTTGTACCGGAATGTTGGTAAGCGCAGTGGCAAGGAGAGTCGAAGATTCTGGTTCAAATCCCGGCTATGCATTGCATTTTTTAGTATGACTTCACCTTTTTACCTTAGCCTACACAGCGGACAGTTTGAAAGAATTATCAAGTCAAAAGGGTAGTTCACAACAAGAAGAAAATTATTTATGTGCAAAGTTTAAAAAAGAAACATGGAAAACAGTGTTAAGCGCTCGACAATAAATCAACCAGTCGAAGGACTGTCGAAATATCGCTTTAGAAGTTTCCGTTTATAATATAATTTAACTCATAGGAAGTCAAGGGAAAACGTGTGACCCTCCGCTAATGAAGTAGATATATATATATATATATATATATATATATATATATATATATATATATCAAGCTGAAGGTCACGCAGGGGGTTGTTTATACCTTGCTCCCAGCATATTTCAAATGGAGTATAACTCCAGGAAGCAAAGCAATATCAACATTTGCCCTTATATAAGTTGTAATTAACTTGAAAGAAATGTCCCATAATGTTCACTCATTTTAAGAAAGATCTGTTTAATACTATTCAACTGACAGCTTATAGACGTTCAAGGAATATTACAGCCTGTCACGTTCTGAACAGAGAAAGAGTTTGGTATGATTGGTCTGAGTCAGCGAATAACAAATAAATACGTTGATACAGGAACTGACTCAAAAGTTGCATCGTTGCATTTTTATTCATCTTGGCTACATACCAACAGCATAGAACTGAACATAAGAGTTTCTATTTTCATAGTGAAAAACAATCTCACCATTTGGCAACAGGAATTACTAACTTTACTATTATGACTGCATAAAAGAACAGGATACAAAACTAAAATAATTAGTCAAATTAGAGAACATCTTTATACAGTACTGCAGAATTCTGTACAGGTTTTTATTGCGTTTAATTATTAAGCGGAAAACAGAAGTTTCGGATGTAAATTATAACTACTAATACTACTAATAGGCTGCCAACATAAGGATTGGAACGGGTTTCAACTACTAAGTATGATTTTTTGCGAACACAGTGAGAAATTTAATATATAAAAAGGGGTCATGAATTTTATGAAACTGAGTCTATTTAATAACTATGCACATATATTCATATACTTGAATAGATAGATAAAATAGTATTTTCCATATGACTGGAACCATAGTTAGCACAATGGAGTAGCATAAGGATTTGATAGCACTAGTGAGACAATATGCAACTTTTCCTTCGTGTGATTTGGGTCAGAAGTTCTATTTTTAATTCAAGCTGTTTAAAAATGTTTTTTTTTTCGCATATGCAGTATGTCTACACACATTTTACAATAATTACCGGTAGTAAAAATCAAAGAATAAAAATACCACTAACCGGTATCCACTAGTCGATGCCAACGGCGAAAATGCACCGGAAATATCTTTACCTGAGTCGCTTCCTCTCCAGACGAGTTCTCGATGGAGTTTGTTGGTTATGGTTATTATTTTAACGACTAACGGAAGTTTGTTTAGAACTAGCACTTTTAGACGCCTATAAATCTAAACATGCGACTGTCACTTTCACATACAAAAATTATATTGACCGAACCTATTTCAAAAATGCAAACTTCATAATTTTTAATGAAGAAGGAAAATAACTCAGGAAACGTAAAAAAGCAGATTCTTTGCATATCCTTCTATGAAGAAGTATTTCAGAACATCTTTTGATAATTTCACGAATGTCACTTTGTAAGTGAAGGCCATGGAAACTGTATTCCATGGATGCTGATGTTATCCCCTACGAAGCAACCTCTTCTAATCTGACAATATACGAAGAGCATACATTCATGAAAACGATTATTTGTAACAAAACACTGGGCAAAATCTCTCAATTAAAACCTTATGCAAAATTATTAAAGAATTTTAACTTGTCTTAAAAGAAGAGTTTTAATATAACTACAAAGGCTCTCAAAGATATTTCCATTTCCGGGCTGTATGGCCGTTAATATTGCTACGGACAGCCGTTAATATTGCTACGGACAGCAATATTAACGGATAGACCACGGCCATACAGCCCGGAAATGGAAATATCAAGAATTTTAAAAATTACACAAGTGTATACAAATTGTATACAGTCACATTCCTTCTTAAAAAACGTTACCTGCACGGTAAACCAGGGGCTGAATTAGTTATTAAGTTATTAAACCTAAAATACTTCACTACAGCAATACGCCAATTCTAAAATACTTTCGAAAAAAGCAAAATAAGTTTGTCTGGTTTTTGTTTTAGGTACTTCAGTAATTAAAGGAAGAAAATAGCAACGATAATTAGATTCAGGAAAATGAGCTGTCCAAGTATTAACAGTCGCATGGACATCTGAAATCATGTTGAAAGTGTAGGTTAGGTAAATATTCAATTCACTGTATACCACTGCAAACATAAGGTACCGGTAGTCCGTTACCTACTACATAGAAGTCATACCTCTCTAAAGCCTTCTGAAGGCGTCACGAGTAAATGAACGTTTGAATAAATAACGAAAACATGAATCTTTACCGTTAAGACTGAAGAGTAAGCACAAACAGTTGATGACGTAAAGCATCCAGGTCGCCATCTTCAAGTTGTTCACCACCACCTATCACACACAGCACAAACACAATCACACGCACCTTTTCACATACTGACACGCACTCTAGATGTATCCGCACACGGAGGCCAACAGCATACAACGCATGAGTACACACAAGCGAACTCTGCGAGGGTCTGTTGAATTCTATCACACCTGTCCTCCTCTTCAGGTCTTCCTGTGCTCCCCACCACTAAACCACGGAGGAGGCCCCTACAACAGTGGCTTCTAGGCGCTGGTAAACTGGTTCTTAATCCAACCGAACAACAACGAATGCTAATCCGGACGTGCCAGGTTTTTTACTCGTTTCATTAGTCATCGACCACGCTTCTCTCTCTCTTATTCATACTACACCTATTCATAGGTATTGCAAGAGGTTTATGAATGGTGTGGCAATAATTTTAGTTTTCTGATGGTATTCGCACAGCCTTGATTGGAATTCAGTAATAGGCTTCCTAGAAACTGAAAGTGTTGCGCTCTAGCGGTAGTGACGTGCACTCTTTTACGCGAGCCTCTAGAGTAGGCACGTCAAACGTGCGGCCCTTTGCAAGCATTCCTGCGGCCCCCGAAGGATACGTCATAAGCTAAGCTGGGCTAAATTTCGTTCCAGATTTTTAATCAGCCATTTTGGAGATACCTGGCTTCTTTTCATACCTTCCTGGATAGTTTTAAAACTGCATAAAGTTTGCCACTATAATTTTGTGAACGTTCCGTTTACCTATTATGTGAACACTCATTTTCCTTCATGAAATCAACAAAAACCTCTAGTAATTTTTTTCTGATTTTAGGCTATGCATTAATATGGTTAATACCAATGGAAGCAAGTTTTGTGGTAAAAAGTAACTTCTCAAACTGATACCAAAGGTCTTAATGGTCTTAGTAACTAATAGATACAGCCTATAGAAAGCTTGAATTTAGGGTTCTTTAGTTAGAGCAATTTTGTCAGAATATAGATAGTTTCTTACAAGTATAACACATACTGCAGCCCACAAAGTCAATACAATGTGCGATAAGAAGCGAGGAAGAGGCAAGTTTCCTGCCAGGTTCAGGTTGGGTGGACACACATAACTTGACAAAAGGCAAGGAAAATGACTTTCCTTTTTAAAGTTTGTCGCCATGATTACAGATGTTTTCACATCACAAAAGCCAGGAGAGTATGTTAAGATAAGGATCCCCTTTTGAACTACTGTACTCGAGGAGGAGGCTGAGACCAAAAACGTAACGAACTGTGACACAATGTGCGTGACAGCCCCGGAGGAGATTCCTACTGGGGAAACAAATCTCTTCTCGGTTGCAATCTTCAAGTTCAATCGCTTGAACTCTTCGCACATGTACCGCTATTGAAGTCGACCCACTGCCAGAAAAGATTTATTAAAACCATCCGGCAAGTCTTTGCAACTCCATCATGTATTAAATTTGTATCCTTTTGTTGATCAAGAATCTTTCTTCCAGTACCTAATTTTATTATAAGGTACGAATTGGTCCCTACGTTCCTTCCTTCCTTAGTCGTAAAGAGTTCTAGGGTGCAGCACAAAGGTTAACGTAAAATACCCGTACATATAAAGTTTTGAAACAATTTTCTATCACTTTTTTCGGGATATTGCTAAAATATGTTCAAAGGCTACTAAAATGTTCATGGTAATCGAATTAATTTTTACTAAACGCCTACAAAACACAGATAAAAATGTAACACAACTGGAAAGTAATTCGCATAATTATTCAGAGTTATACGAAAGGATATATAGCATCAGCAATGAATCTCATGATTATTAGGCAGATTTTATGTGCGGTATGTCCTCATTTGGGTTCATTTTGAGAAGGAAATACTCAGTTAATTTATAGAAGTTCCTATGGTGTCGAAAAGAAGTCCTTTTGCTTCTTTCGTTTAAATGTCCACAATCTGTAAAATGTATATATACATAATTATACTGTATATGTATATACATACTGTATATAGACTGTACAAGAGACATATATTATTATAATATTCAACTTGGCTGAGAGGAAGAAAAAGCACTATGACCTTGATTATAGAAGGCAAAATAAATTGTTATTATTAATATTATTATTATTATTATTATTATTATTATTATTATTATTATTATTACTCTCAATTATAGAACGTTCTGTTCTTCTTACAAACTAAAATATGCACTATTATAACATCGTAAAATAGTATCGTAACAAATTTTGTTACTGGCCCAATTGCAAGAACAGATTAAATTAAAATTTTCACTGCTACTATCATATAAATACGACGCCTAAAAAACTGTATAAAAACATAATTATAAAATTCGTAGAGTTATGCTTTATGAGCCAACAACTTTTCACAACTTCATTCACAAGCGAAACATTGCTTACCATGGATGCATCAGCATTTAGATGCAATAATATATACCTTCTCATAGTCCATTGCTGCCGAGATTTTGCTGGCAGCAGTTCCAATTCAGTGTTTCTGGCTTGGATTGAAATTTCCTCGGGATTATCATTCATATTTTTACAAGCGTTTCATAAATACTAGTTAGTATGCAATATTGTTTACAAACAAGCAACTCATATATTATGCATCTATACCGCATTTCGTATTGTTACTGTTCATTGTTCTGTGATTCAGGCGGCTGTGAGAATATGACGTCAACAAATGACTGACTATACCTTTTGTTATAATTAATTATAGGCCTATGGTATTTTTATTTAATTTTATATAATTTAGAGAGCTTTCACAAGAAAATTGCACGCAAAAGCTTTAACGTTATTTTGCGTAGGTAGATTTTTAAGTAACCGCCGGCGTGGTCTTGTGGTTAGCGTCGCTGACTACAGATCCGTCGGCCCGGGTTCGATTCCCGGTACCTCCTCGGATTTTTCTGAGGTAGGGAGGTCTGGTAGGGGTGCACTCAGCCTCGTGATTCCAAATTGAGGAGCTACTTGATAGAGAAGTAGCGGCTCCGGTCAAGAAAACCACCATTACCGGCCGTGGGTGTCGGCATGCTGACCACATGCCCCCCAATCCTGCCATCTGCCTACGGGAGATGACGCAGCGGTCGGGTGGTAGGCCAAGTCCCTCCAGGGATGTAGCGCCACGGAGTTTAGTTTTAGTTTTAGATTTTTAAGTGAAGTTATTCCTCAGGTTCGCGAGCGACCCCTGGTGATCCCGTAAGACCGGTATGTAATTTTCTGAATGTAACAGCTAAGCCAAAAAACTGGTGTAGACTTCTCATTGATTGCCTACACCAAAAACTGAATTTATTGAACATAGGTGGACTAATTGTTATTTTATAACACAAACATATAATAGCTCAATTGGAAAATGAAAAATGAAGTACTAGTATCATGTTGAAGAGGACATTTCATGACGAGGAATGATATGAAATGTTAAACAATTGCCAATACAGGTACGCTTGTGACTATAAAGAAGGCCCTACATAAAGCACTGTGAAATAACAGGGATAAGCAAAATTACATATTATTCCTGTTGCAAATGAACACATGCTAACATTAAGTTCCTACTCAAATGAACAAGCATAAGCTCACAAAGTAATATTGTACCAGTATCTAATTCCAAAACCCCATGCAATTTGCATTAAAATGCCAGAGTTAATTAGTAATTTATTTTTATTATAAGCATCAGGGTGTTGTTCCAGTAGATAGCTTCTGTCACAGCCTGCTAAACTCCTGTCCGTAATGTGGAGCGGACAAATATTTGTCATAAAACTAATGAAACCGCTTTCCAGCTATAATCTCTTTGTCTCAAACAGTGCCCCACAAAGTAAGTCCCACGCCGGACATTAGCTTACTAATGACATAGACAGCTCCGCGGCTGTTTCGTTAATAAAGGAACGCGATATATGTTCTGTACTGCTACAGTGAGATTATAATATGTAATATATTACAACTGTTACTGTTATTAAGCTTAAACCTTGTTGTTGGTTGGTATATGGCTATTTGACGGGGATGTACTGCAACTTAGGCCTGTGACCGTCGCCGGTGTGCTGGAATTTTGTCCCGCAGGAGTTCTTTTACATGCCAGTAAATCTACTGACATAGGCTGTCATATTTATGCAGCGTAAATGCCATCGATCTGGGCCGGGATCGAACCCGCAACCTTGGACACAGAAAGCCAGCGCACTATTAGGCTAACTGCACCACCCAGGCCGACTATACCATGTTGTGTTTATTATTATTTATTATTATCATTGTTATAACTATAAAGGCTTCAAAGTCAGATATCTCAAAAGCAAGAGTTATGACATTGGCCCTTTTAGAACCAAGCCACAGATATTTATTATCAACCTACAAACACCTTATTATATTATGTCTAAATACAAAATTAAAGAAATAGAAGTCATCGGTCTTCTGATTGGGCAGCTGATGTGTATGCAGTAATAATCACATATTACCTTATGTTAGACTTCAGTTAAATACAAAATTCTATTTTATCATCCATTATTTTCTCTTGGGTTTCGGGGGATCACAACACAGAGAACTCACCTCTCTCTTTTTTTTTTTTGTTGGTCTAAGACCCTGGTTTCTAGGTTTGATTCTCGAACTTCGGATTCAGAGGAGGGGGGGGCACGCTACCTCTGCAATACGGAATGTCAGCTGTTCAGAGGAAACTGCTATTGTTTCTAAGTCATGCGGGTCACGCGGGGAGAGAATGAAGCTAATCGGTTGATTTCATATTTTTGGATAGAAAATTTAAAACGCTCGAATTTAATAGAAGTGGTTGGAAAGTATAGCATGAAATTGTGTGAAAATGCAATCGTCAATGTCACACAATCCAATTTTATGGTTTGTAGAAATCTGGACCAAAATGGGGGGGGGGAGGGGATTTTTCATAATCATAAAGGAGACCACTGCAATTTTTAAACTATCTAGACCTACACCAAATATATCGGGCCTTCAATGTCTGTTATCGCTTAGGAATATATATCTCTTCGACAGATTGAACATTGTACTAACACAGCATTCCCACTACCTCTTTAAATCTGTCATGAATCGAGTAATGTAAAAATGCATTAGCATGAAACCGTATTTGAGAAAGCAATAGCAAACAATACCGGTATTTGTGCTGTTACATTTTTTATAAAAAAAAATATTGCTTCATAAAATATATAAAACTCTTTCTACTACAGCACACGCGAAGACATTTTCCATTTAGAAATCACTTCCTAAATGTGCTATATGCACGCCATTGTGTGACTACGAAAACACAAACAAATCAAACTCAACAGTAACAGAAGTAATGGAATTCTACACTCGTATTGTATCGAACTGCTTTGAAAAATACAACAGTACGTGGAGAGAAACTAGGTCAAGTTCGTTGCGGCTGGAATCAATGCTTTGGAAACGAACGCACCCCAACGGGTTATGGATGTAGACCGCACGCAGCACACAGCTGTCGAAGAAGTAGCGGCACTCACAGAGCTCAAGAGGGTAAATTGATTCAACCACTCGGCAGCACGCAGTTGGTAATTCCTCTTCAGCGCTTCTTCGTGCTAAATCTTTACTCATTTTAAAGTAAGTGCGGAGTGATATAAACTGTGCCTTGAAAATAAACCGAGAATTCAAACAGCACGACAATTGAGGCACTCAGAAGCAAAGTGATATAAGTGAAAAAATTTGAAAAAAATGATATAAGTGCATATTCCAAATACATAACATCACTTCTGTTCAGAGAAAAAGTAATACAAGAGTAGGTTCTAGTGTACGCCACTGTAAAGTTACAACACCATAGCCCTGCAATTTATTTTTTAGTGCTATTTGAACTTCAAAGTACTTTATCTTGAAAGAAACTAAATGTCACTTGTATCACTTTGCTTCTCAGGCCCTCAATTAATACACTACTATAACAAAGGGATCCTATTTTACGGCTCACGAATCAAGAGACCAATTCAGTACGAGAACATGTGAAAATTCCACCAATCTCAAGTGCCTATCGTCATAATTTTATAATTTTATTTCTACAGTCAAATCTCCGTATAAGGAAATGTGTGGGCCCTAGCAGAATGTATTGTTATACTAGCATGGGGCCGCGGCTTCGCCCGCGATAATTATTTAAAAAATTAAAAATTAAGAGCACAGGCCTAATAGTTAAATCAGTATATTTATTAACACCTAAATCACGTGAATTACATACCACGATTAGATAGCGTCGCCTGGTAATAGCGACCTCAGATTCGAGTTCCTTGGCCCAGAAACCCCCTGTATAATGAGTTTCGTCCAATCGAACAACGTTTGACCATATTTAGGTCTATATTGATTATCCCTCTTCGGTGTAGGTTGAAAATTTCACATGTCTGCGTGCCTTGACATTCTAAACAAATGAATCGACCTGCGTGGGCTTTTATTTCCAAGGTATGACAAAAATAGCCAAAGCCTATTGTAATTGATTTGACATTGAAATGTATTACTCAAAACCGATGCTTCGAAAGCGCAACAACAAAAAAATGCACGTTTTCTGCTCGTTTTTCACTCATAACTCACGAACGAAAGTGAAATTTCAAATTCCGGCTTCGAGGTGCATTTTCCGACCCTTCAGTCCACCTATGTTTAAAATTTCAGATCTCTGCGTTGAGTAGATTTCGCTGGGCATCGCGGACAGACAGACACTTCCTTTTATTAATATAGATTAAGGGTTTGTGATATACCACACATTAGAAAGACTGCATACAGAAAACTGTGTAATCTACAGGATAATTCATGGAACGGACGTGGGAAGAATTAGAGCGTTAATTTTGTTACTCACTTTACCAACTTCCGTTGAATTTTGACCATAACTACTTTACACCCGCACACTAAAAAATAAATACTATTCAGGCTGGTGTAACGTTACAGATCAGCCTAGCCTGATGGTAATAATGGTCAAGTTGTATTTTTCATTAAAAATATATAAAATTCAGGGACCTGTCTGCATTGGCTCTAGGAAAATAAAATTACATAGAATCTTGCATTTAAAAAACATGACCTTTAATTAAAAACTCTATAAACCTTAAGCCTGTCCAACGCAAGGAAAAACAAATGACATTAGATGGCAGTAGATGAATGCAGGCAAAACGTCGGTGTATTGAATATTTTGGTTGGGTCGCACAGAACTCAACAGATAGGAGCAACAAACTGTGTACACTGTACAATGCAGTGTCGTATTGTACTGTAACAAAGGTCTCAGACGTCCGTCACAATTCCCTCTCACAATAGACACTAATTTTGCGCTTCCGTTTGACTCAGTAATCTGGCTTGGTATTGAATAGATGTCAAGTAAAATATTCATTTGTATGGGTCGAACAACATGTTCGACGCGACAGAGAAAGAAAATCTATTTCAATGCCAAAACGTTTAGAGCATTCATATCAATTGCTGTGGTAAATTACAACCACATGAGACCTACATGGAAAGAGCAGTAAATATAATAAATTCTTTCACTAATTGTGACATGAATACATCTTAGTTCGGGGGTACGCCGTAGTGGTTGAGGCGCTGCACTACAAACCGGAAGGTCGCGGGTTCGATTCCCGGTGAGGTCGTTGAGATTTTTCTGGTGGCACTATGGCCCTGGGGTCGACTCAGCCTCTAACAGAAATGAGTACCAAGAACAATCCTGGGGGTAAAGGCGGCCGGTACGTAAGGCCATCGCGTTCCGAATGTCCCAACATCTGGGAGCCTCAACCTCCTGGAACCCTCTGGGCCTCCATGACCTGTATAGGGATCACTTTACCTTTACCTTTTACATCTTAGTTCGAGATGCAATGCAATGATTTTGTTACATATGTAGGCCTAAGCTGTGTGTCACCGTCAGAGGATATGTTATATTGAAGTAGGCTAGACTAAACATGAAGCAGTAATCGACTTACAACAAAACGCGGTGGCGCTACCTCCCACGGAGGGATAGGCCTATCCTACTGCTCACTTGTTTCCTACGTCAGTCTTCTCATTTTATTGGTGACTCCATGGCTTCTTTAACACAACCGTTACTTCTCGCTCAAGCAGCTCCTAATTTTCCCTTACGAGGCTGGATGAACCTTCATCATCTAGCTGGTGTCTCCAGATTGTTACTCACAAGGGAATTATTAATGAGCTCAAATCGAAACTTCGCTTTAAATTTCACTGAAATAACCTGTTCTTATAGGAAGCTCATATACCAAAAACTGACTGACTGACTCTGTCCTATATCCCCAGTGTCGGGGCGAAGGGGATCCAATTGGAGGTTACTGATACCTATGTGAATTTTGTTACGCTTATTTTCCGAGGTCAGAGGGATAGGTGGTAAGCCCAACGCCTCTCAACCCCCACAGGAAACTAAGGTATTACTTGGACGTGAAAGGCCGGGAAATGTTGTCCAGAGGCTCTAATATACCAAAAACTAGCTGTTTTTAAATCGGAAAATTACCAAATCAAGGCTGCCAAGGCAAAGAGCCTAGCCAGTAGCCCTTGGGCATCCCTTGCTGGATAGTGATGTACCCTGGTCTACTTCTGCTCGCTCGTACAGAGTACTGTCGAAGTTTTTACTTAATGCATAAAGAGAAAACAAAAATGTACATGTCCCCATAATATTTACAAACTGACCAGATAGACATTTCCTGGACAATAAAAACAGAAAGAAAACACATTTTCCCATATCAAATTAACATAATATGGGAGAAGATATTCATATATATGGCATAACATTCTTTTGTTCACTCGTAAATAATGACACAAGTTTGTACACTGTAACTCTTTATTTCCCACACCCACTGGATCTGCTAAAACAATGGCCAAAGCTTCCGTTCTCGAAAGTATCACTGACACAAAAACATCGTCTGGATATTTCAGACACAAATAAAAACAGACTGTGTGAAAAACAGCTAAGGTAGAATTAAAAAAAAGCACCGTTGATGTCGTTTACCAGACAAACCATTCTTTTAAAAATTAAAACTTTTTAAACTTAATAAACCAATTTCACGTTCATTAAAAAGTTTCTCTTCCTTTCTTTGTCTAGCACCCACTGATGATCCTTTTTCAACTTGTTTGTTCTCTTTTCTACCCCTTCCTTCATCGCTACCATCATTCCTTTTACCAATTGCCAATTAGCTTTTTAAAAACTTGGACGCAGGTTTTCAACATAAGGCATTTTATACGGTTTGTTTCTAATAGCGGTTCCGCAAAGAAAAATTGCTTTGTGTTCCAGCTGAAAAGGAATGCTATCCTGGAATGAGCCCGGCATTTCACTTCGTGGATTATACTTACATTATGTTAACAAGTTCGTTGTATAAGTGGCATTCAAACCAGATTTAAATGGGATTGTACTTCTATG
Source organism: Ectobius pallidus (assembly GCA_964059195.1). Lineage (NCBI taxonomy): Eukaryota > Metazoa > Arthropoda > Insecta > Blattodea > Ectobiidae > Ectobius > Ectobius pallidus. The sequence continues at coordinate 139,685,422 of CAXKWD010000007.1, forward strand.
CGTAGGGTGTTGAAGAGTTGAGACTCAGAAAAGTAGGTAACTCCAATTAATTAGTGTCAGTTACCTACAGATAACATGAATATACCACTCTCTAAAATCTAAATCAAATAAATTAAAGTCATAACTTTAAATTTTTCTGCAAATATGTAATGACCAAAATTTAATTTAATTTAATGCATAAGACGCTAATACTTTCAAAACAACATTCGCAATGCTGCATACCTTATATAGCACCGTATTAAAAAAAAAAAAAAGTTATTTCAGTTGAAAATAATACTTATTAAACACTCTTTAGGCCTCAAGTACATTTCAATCTTCAGTAAGTTTAATTTTGTTAAGCTAAAGTTTAAAATACATATATATACACACACACACACACACACACACATATATATATATATATATATATATATATATATATATATATATATATATATATATATATATAGCTCGAATTTTGTCTTTTAAAATTTTGCTTTACGTAAGTGAAATGTTACAATTGATTGCTCGTGCATATGTATTATAAAGTACTAGTCACAATATAAGTAAAATGGATAAGAATAGAATAATAATTTTTAAAACTTAGGCCAGTATGCACAGTTCTCTTGGATCGACGACGTTTCGGCCTCAAAAATCAATCATCGGGTCTGTGGTCATCACGCTGGTCGTCGTGTTCTTTCTGTGGCAATCATGATAAAACTGCTACGCTATACAGTTCTAGAGATATGAGAGATAGTATATAAGTAGAAAGTATGTGCGGTTCCTTAGGCCTTTGTATCATTAGGAATATTACATTTGAAATTTTAAAAACTGCTACTGAACATGGCTCGAGCAACTTTCGGTAGAATGTGGGGCATAAACGTATTTTGTATAAGCAAATCTCAGCCTTACTGTATGTCTCCTTCTCCACATGTGTTATTTAATTAATGCACACAATGTGGTCGATAGTTCTGGAAAGTTGATATTGCGAAGCATACAGAGGAAGGGGGTTTCGTATGTGAAACAGCAAACTTTGTCCCATATTAATATTTCTCGTGCTCACAAAGATAACTAATGTGTATAACATTCAACAAAACAGCATATCAGTTGGAAAACTTTATTACAATTAACAGCAGATACTAATGGAAACTCTGTTTCTCATTTTCCTAATTAAGAATTCTGCCCTGGAGAAGAATAGTCTATTTCGGAATTTGTATGGTCTTAGAATTACGCCCGATGAGATAATATAGAAATTTCCTATACTTTACTATATGGGCAGCGTGATAAGCATAAGTGATGTTAAAATATGATAATGTACCGGTAATAAATTCTCCTCACGTTTCTCTAAAAATAACTTATTCCTCTGACAATTTATACTTGTAATTTAGCACACAACTACAAGTACATAAACATCAGTGGTATGAAGCTGTTAATTTTTGTAAGTTAATATGCATCTAGAAGATTCGTTTACTCACCATTAACTGAAGCAGATTACAGTACTGTGTTACGTAGAAACTGGGTCTTACCTGCAATAGGAAAGAATAAGGTTCATTAGAAGTGAAGAGTACGCCGTAAAAATAATAATTACAATATTTTTAAACGAATTCAGTGGTTATTTAATGGAGCAGTACCTTTTATATAGTGCAACATGAAAGTGCAACAAATATAAAATTGGAATTTGAAAGTTATGCATATACGTAAGCTTATAGTTTTATAATTTCTTTTGCTGGATCTGAAATGAAGATTAGGCTTCCTCAGCCTGTATTCGATTATCAGAACAAAACGTCAAAACAATAGGACATTTTTGCTATTTCAAATGTAGATTATTTGACAAAGCGTGTAAATTGCAACAATAATTACAACTTACTCTACTAAAAAAAAATATAATAAAATCAGGTAAGTGATGTAACAAAATACCAGAATGCTTTTGTTTAATCACTGATAATTGCAATTATGATATGCAAAAAATAAGTCATTTTTAACTGATTTCCGAGTTACGCTCCAGACCAATTCATTAAGCAGGGCTTACGGAAGACCAAAGGTCTAGTTTAATAAGTATATTTGAAGGAATATGTGGGTAGTGTTATTTGTCAAAGCTAACTGTATTGCAACTTCCAAAGCCGTATATGAGCACTGTAAAATTATATGTTGCCATGAGAACTGATTTGCATTTGTGAAATCCTTTCTAATATATTACCATAAAATAGGCACTAAATTGGGCATTACTCCGGTACCGGTCAACCGGTCCAATAGCAGTAGGCTTCTTCCCATGGACGTTATAAATGCGTAGGCCTATACCAAGTTTCAGATAACCCGATAAGGCGTGTTTGAGTTATCGCGTGTACAGACACACGGACAGAGGGACAGACAATTTCCCGTCCCCCAAAAATCTCATAAAGTACAATTCTGGTACTTAATAAATACGGAAGAAATAAATTGTTAAAATGCCTATGATGCACTGAATGGATACCTTGTTATAGAATGTACAATACCGAAGTTTCTCTAACTTTAGGCCCCACTCGAAATAACCAGAGCTATTTACCATTAAGAAGACACTATTATATTAAATATCACGATCATTTGGGCAGACATCTGACAAGATAAAGCGTACGAATTTCACAAATGACAAGGGGCAATTTTATTCTGTGAAACGTACTAATGGTCTGGATTAAATTTAATTAAAAGAAAGTTGCTGTTACAATCAATCAAGATGTTTGACTCCACTCTAAGAATGAGGGAAATGACAAAACATATCAACTTCACAAACCACAACTTATTCTATGATATATCCTAATGGACTTGAAGGGTTTAAAAGAAATAAGCCAATGGTACAATGAATCAAAATGCTGTATAGAAACTTCCTGTACAAGCCAGGCAGCATCTTCGCATCACAAGATAAGGTCTTTCTAGCCAGAATCTTCTCGGATATGCACGTTCTGTAAGACCTTTTACTTGTGACCGAATCAGGAGCATGTCAACAACATCCTTCTTCTTTCCTTTCTAAAGTGATTTATCACATGTCCTTTGAAGAAACCTGACTTTTCACGAACAGAGAGTGTATCAGAATGGAAGGAATAGGGAGGAACAGAAGATGAGATTTTTTAAATAGAAAGCAGAATTAGTCTGACGTTGAAAAGACAGATATGCTGAAAAAAAGGTTTCTGATTCTATGACCTAGACGTCACCTTCACTGTGGTTTCTGTTCTTTTCTCTTTGAAAGATTGTAGATATGACAAGATGCCATATTTTCCCTTGCTTTTTGTGGTATAAAAATTACTGTTAACTCAATTCAGTTAACTTCAGAGTTGGAAAGTTCTCTCATGTAATTGATGTGAAAAGAAAGTGAAGTGGTTTTACTTTCATATTTGCTTTACAAGTCTAACAAGGCAGCAAATAAAGAAATCCGAGCGGAAGGAAATTATTGAAGTCGTACAATACCCACTACCTGTACCACTTCAACCATCTAAGGCCTGAAATAATGAATACGGTAACGAAGAACACAGCTACTTTGTCCATGATTTAATTCGCTCGTAAGTTTCAGAAATGATACGTCCTCTAAGCCTAGAAATTAGCATAACAAAACTGGAATAAGTTTTGAGAATGAAAGAATTAGTTATTTATTGCAATCTTATGGTGGCGAGTTTTACATTACAGTATTTACAAGGATTGCACATTTGATATCTATAAAATCACGGTAAATCACTGCAAATTCAAACCACGTTTGGAAGACGTTGGTTGGATTTCCAGCGTATCTTATGGCAAATTGAAACCCATCGTCACTATTTATGCTTTCACAGCAAGAAGAAGAAAATTAACTGTCCTTAACTTCCTTCCCTTTTTATTTTTTAAGTGTAGGCTTTTTTTAACTGTAGACAGTTAGGTCTACTTCAGTTACAAGCTTATTACTTGAAACAAAATTCTGAATTCTGAAACACATGTTGAAGTTATCAAATTCAAACAAATAAAAAAAGGACAAACTAAAACTTATACCCTTATTACCTTGTAAACAGGCCTTAATAAAAACAGCATTCTATATTACTCACCTGGGTAGAAATCCAGGGCACGGCCAATTTAAATGAAGTTTTTGGATTTCAACATTTGAGGCAAATGCCTTCACTTCAGGATAGTTATGACCGACAAACAAAATTAAACTCGAATGGCTCTATCATTGTCGAAAAGCAAATAAAAGGTGAATAAAAAATAAATAATTACCCGCTGATACAACACGACAATTTGTGACAGCAAAACGGCTATTCTGTATTGAGTTTTAATCCAGCATACCGAAAAGAAGATTTTTTTTTTGTTACTTGAAAATATACTGTTACCGATATATAGCTAATTAAAATACAATAGTTGTGGTTTCGTGGGTTTGGTACAAAAGCCAGTTTAATTAACACAGTTCAACATAATATATGAACTCATTACATTTGCGTGGTTTAATTTACTGTACAAAATCCTCAGTGAAATGTAGAATGCCTCAAATTTCAATTTACTCGTTTTGTAAATTGTGTTGATTTAGGAGGCGTGGGCAAGCTGTTGTATGTGTAATAAACTAATGCCTAATGACCTATGACTCGAACAGAGTCCCAGAAGAGCAAAACATACTGTAAATGGTGCATTTAATGTGCCTGTAGCCTTGCTATACCATCCCTAATTCCACCCGAAGATATAGTTGTATCAACGTAACTCAAATGTGAAAACAAAGCTTCACCAAGTTGAATATTATTTTAAGAAGAATGTACCAGTAATTATTATAATGTGGTTTGGAAGAATTACTTCTGAGAGAAAAATATGGAGTGGCGGTGGGAGAGAGACCTTGACAATTGACAAATTTAAAGTACACGTTTGCTTATATTCTGTATTCTTTCCCGGAAAAAGAATTTTCATAAAATGTCCTCTTTAATAGCTTGACATCTATGCAACTCTCTTAGGGCCGTTTTCTCCAAGTCAGTTTAAACCTGGATTTACTTCAAACTAGTTTAATCCTGAGTTTAAAGTAAAAATGATTTTCCCCACACTAGTTTAAGCCTTGCATCAAGTTTAAACATGGGATCTAGCTAATCCCTCAATGTTGAGGGTTTAAACTGCTGTTATGTGGTTTAAATTGATATTTTGTTGTGAATTCCTTGACAATATCTCATCAAATTTTTCAATTTTTATGGCAATTATATTTAAATTAACCTTCTATTATTGTTCACTTCAAATTTTACAATTGGAAATCACAAGTGGTGAAATAGAATGACAGATATGTTGAAATCTTTGATGAGATAGATGATGTTTATAGCCCAATGAACGTAAATGAGGTTAGGGTGACTAAGAACAGTAAGCCTACAAGGGTAGATCACTTTTAAAATTTGGAATTACTACTTCATAATTCTCAAATAGGCTATACAGCAAATATAACTGCTCCAGCCAAATGGATGTAAAAAAAAAAAAATACTGTGAATGTCAAACTGAGGATTCCCATAAGAAATAGTTTGAGCTACTACAGCATGCTATCCCCCAATACAGAATAATTAGAATCTGATGACCAACCAACAATTATTACTGTATAAACCCCCAATCTAGTACAACTTAAAAAATAATAAACCCAAATAAAACCACTAAAACCAGTTTCCTTACCTAGGTTCCATTTGTAGGCCTAATTCTCCTAAATATTCACAATGTAATTCATTTCATTGACAAAACTGGTACCTAAAATAACTCTACTAACTTGATGAAATGTTAATGATTTTACTGATTACCCTTGTATTACAGTACTACTGTTGCTAAAATTTTGGACTTAATGCAATGAGAAATTACATACCGGTATGTGGTCTCACAGAATGGAAGAATTGTTGATATTTATCACCAAGTTGCTACAGAGGGTCTTATAATTAATGAAATAATTACCAAACACAAGACATAGAAGAAATTAGCATTATAAAGTTTTTAGGATTACAAATTGACCAAAATAGGTTGGAAAACACACAATGAAATAATTCCAAAACTGAGTTCAGCATGCTTTGGTTTAAGGTTTGAATATATTACAAGAGGATGCCTTACGTATGGTATATTTTTCATGTTTTACTTTGTGATGAAGTATAGTCATATTCTGGGGCAACTCTTCCCATAGGGAGAAATATTTAAATTACAAAAAGGAGCAATGAGAATAATGTAGAAAGAAAAAAAAAAATATTGTAAACCGGTTCTTGAAAATTTAAAAGATATACAGGGGTATAGGCTATATAATATAATCTATTATGTGTTATATGTTAGAGATAATATTGATAAATGTCAGATTAAAAACTAATTACAGTGTTCATGGGCAAACAACCGGAAGCATGAACGATTTACATAGACCACAGACCAGTTATTTCACTATAACTCTTCCAGAAGGGTAGGCCTACATACTACTCTGCAATACAGATACTGTATAGGGTACAATAAGTTTCCAAACAAAATTAAATTATTATGTATTCAAAACAAATGATTGTAGGCATAGCCTAAATCTTTCAAAAGACGTACGGTATCAAGAAATTTTTAGTTACTGTACTCACACCTTCTACAAGGGTCATTCTGTGTTAAATCAACACACTTTTGATTAAAATTTAACCTCACCATCCCAGATTTGGATAAAAATTTGTAGAGAGGTAGACAATAGACAATAGTTTTCATGTAGGCCTATATTAAGAGAAATACTAACTTTTACTGAAATATATCAATCCATTTTGAAAATTCAGACATGTAAATTCAACTGAGATAGCAACTCTTCTAATTCCTTCAGAAGTGGGAAAGGTGTCATTTTTAGCATGTTATACAAGTTTTTCAATTATATGTAACACATAATAGTTCTGATGAAATTTGTTTTTTCGAATTTCAAAGTAAAAATTTTGAATTAAAAAAAAAGTGCATCTTCAAACATTTTCAAAAAAACTCTAGGAAATAGATTACACCAATGTTGAATTATGTACCAAGTTTGAAGATGGGATGGGAATGGGTTCACAGTTAAATTTTTTTAAACAGAATCCCTTGTAAAAAAAAATCAAGCCATATTAATTATATGCACCAATGGAAAGCATACGGTAATAAAATAATTTCAGTAAATAAATTGAAATACGTGAAATAACATCACCTGCTTGACATCTTGTTGTTCATTGGAAATACTTGTCTAATGCCGTATTGGTTTGCAAAGTGTTATTTTAAGATATCACATAAATCTTTCAGGTTGGTGTCAGAGAATTTACTTTACATAATACATCTGTGAGAGGTATCCATAATACATCAGGCTTTCATGGTGGTGATGGTCCAGCCGGAAGGAGTGTTAATTTCATTTCAATTGGAAATTGGCATATCAACACTAGGCCTATTACCACCACTATATGTAATCAGAGCATCCACAGTTTCAATGAAATGTAGCCTGATAAGTTATACACTGCTGATAGTATTTATGTTTCACTGGTTTAGCCAAGAAATAAAGGAATCACTGTAAAAGTCAAACTGGAGACCCCCTCACCAGGAACATAACCAAGAAATTATTTGGAATGATACTAGGGCATGACAAGGTATATAGAGAGGTCAAACATGAGGGCAGATTCCAGATCTCAGGCTCTGAACAAGTCAACACAGAAAATTCTCAGTGATGTTAAACGTGTCACCTGATCACATTATTACGTCAGCTTACAAGCAAGCCACATTCACTCCATTGTTGCGTAGGAGGTCTGTATTGTTGGAGACCTAACAGTCCTTAATTCGAGCCCCGAGGAATAAAATGTGCCAATTCCTCCCTTTAAATTAATTCTAATAATTTGAATTGAACAACTTGCAATATACAAAATGCTAATTTTATTCACAAACTCTCGTCAATTTCAGTGTCAACACTAATGGGCCTACTGGTACTTTAACATGAATTATATAGGAAATAAATTATAAATTATAATCCTACCTGGACAATCATCCTGCCTCTAAATATGTGACCTTTAAGGTTCTGATTAGGCTACAGGGCTTATAGGCCTATGTTTTCAATTTTATCAAAATCTCGTTTGACTATTTTTGGTGACATAGGCTATAGATACCCTTACACCTAACAATAAATAGCTGCTAGAATCAAAGTAATTAATCAGTGGCATCCCATCAGTAAATTCAGTATGGTAGGCCTATAATCCAAATCAATATCATTCCAGGGTAAACAGGTTTTTATTTTGTAGGTAAAACGAATAGATTAAATTTAAATGTTGTTTTCTTGAAATCCACGGTAAGACTTTCAGGGAGGAACAGATTCGAGAAATTTCGGCGAAACGGTACTTCATGCCGCGCACAGGTTTTCGTTCCACTGAATAAGAAGTCCCTTGCACCAAACATAATATGTCACAACTATAAACAACAAAATAATATTTCGGCATCCCAATATTTCATAATAAAAAAAGACCCTTGCACCAAAAATTATATTTCACAATATTACAGAAGTGGGAGTGGAAAACTCGTGCGCGGCATAAAATACCTTTTTCCCAAACTGTTATATTAAAACACATTTGGCATATTATAGGCTATTATATAGAAACATATCAAATAGTATATTTAACATAATGTAAACATTACAAGACCCGGTACCTTATATACGATTTAATTTCAATTTAATATGAATTCGCGACAAATCAGAAGGAAGCTGTTCGGAAGACATATTCTTAACGCAAAAAGCTTTCCAAATGAATTCAAGAAAACAACTGAACAAATTACTCTACACAACACTTCAGATGTTTAAATTATAATTTATTATTATTACGCTATAATTACACTACAATTTTCACTAGAGACCACACTTAACACACACAGTTCTCTTTAACAAAATAAAAACACAATCTCCTCCTTCACAAACGGCAGACATATTGGAAATCGGTGTCCTTGGTTCCTGATTGGTCAGATACACTCGAGATCCAAAGCCTGTAAACTGTCAACTCTTTCATCGCTTGAACCCGCGAGCATTTCGTTTTACAGAACGTCCGCCAAAATTGTTTGGAGAAAATGAAAGTCTGTTTAAACTCAATACCCAAATTGAACGGGTTTGGCTTATGCCAAGTTCAATCGGATTTGGAGAAAACGGCTCTTAGAGTTCTCGTAAACGAATTTAAGATGAGCTTGGAGAGACCAAATAGGCTACTATAATATAGTTTTAGGTTCCTTTTTTACCACTTTTAATATTAGAAAAATTGTCGTCATAAACGTTAAGAAATAGGCCTACAGCTTTTGAACATGTTCCAGGTAGGCTACATCACAATGATAAACATAGAAAAAATCTTGGATTTAACGACTAAGCCCCATTTCTTGTGATTTTGTGTTTATACCCTAGGTATATACATATATAATATATATTTATGTATGTATATATATATGTGTGTGTGTATGTGTGTATGTTCAATTATTTATTTTATTTTATTTTATTTAATATAAAATTTCTTTTAGCCCTATTTCACCATAAGGTAAATTAGGGCTATAGTTTTATGTCAATTACAATTTTAATGTACCTGTTATCTTGTATACTAGAGTAGCCTGTTTTGCTAAAATTTAAATAAAATGATCGTAAACTCTTAAATATAGAACTTATGAAATAGTGGAATTCTCTACAACAACAATCCTAGCTAAAAAAATTTAAGTGTGGTTTATCATATTTTACACCACAATAGTTTAAGTGTCCTGTTAAAGAAAATATTTTCCTTTCAAAGAGTGTGCAATCAAAAAGTGTTCAATTAAAAGATATACAAAGCTGTATTTGGTGCCCAGGCCGAATTATTGCCATTTTCTTTTTAGTACGAAACTATTCTTTTTATGAACGAAATGTTACTTTTCAAGGAAAATCATTTACTGTAAAACAGGATTTCTAAGAATCACATATTATTAACGACGGATTACCCCCCCCCCCCCCAATGATACTTTTTAGAATATTTGATGTTTTAATTTATAAAACTCAATTAACTATGAAAGATTCTGTGCTTAAAAATTACTTCATTAATCTACATACCGTATGACTGGATAATAGTATCGCTGAAAAATAATTAGGTTACGCAAACATGCATCTAAATGTTGCTCGTGTAAATACTGGTACTGTACAGTTACACTAATGCATCCACAAACGCAAATTGCGTTAGATACACAAGTATGGACTTGCCTGAACATGCACATTAAGACATCTGGCCTGGGGAGTCAAAGCAATACTGACGCGTAGAGCTGTAATTTCTGTGATATGAAAATTACATACATAACAGTGCAGTAAAGTGATGGATCTACTCCGAATATGGACGCCTAAGTCAGCCATTTTGCTTCTAGGTAAATGCCACCAGACGTGTGTTTGATGATAATGATAATCAGAAGTATTTTCGATCCACCGCCTTTGCGTTTTATTCCCAAAACAACGAATTATAGTTAATCTTACTTCCCAAGAGGGGATTTTGTCACAACTGCCAATTTGAACACTAAATGAGGTGTTTCTCTTGCAAAACTTCAGGTTTCAAATTACAACTTGTACTTTGAAGAAGAATATGGCATTCTGTTTACGTATTCAATTGCTCCACTTACACATCGGTACTTCTCATTTGATCAGATAAATTCAGATCCCGACAAGATAAACTTATCACTCTAGGTTTAAACTTGGATATTGTGCGGTCAAATTGGTGTTTAAAATCATCACATTTATGCACCCTACGGAAAAAGGAGAGCCAATTTCTTGCGTAGTGACCCTTTAGTAAACATTCACAGCTATTTGGGCCAGTAATAACTTTCTAGATTCTGGGTTCATCGTAATTTCTAAAATATTAGATAATCTAATGAAATGTTGCGTGCATAGGCTCTTTATTCTCCAATGAACAATATAACTTAAAATCTTTCCTCTAACACATAAATTGGCTATCTGAAATTTATAACAAATTTGGTCCAAGATTGTAAAACTGGAGCAATCACAGAAAAATTGAAAAATAAGTCCCCATTTAGACTCTGAAATAAATACAATCCATGCTCTTTGTAAGTCTTATGGATATAGGCCCAGTTTAAAAAGAATTATTAAAATATATTTAAAAATCTGTTAATTTCATGAAAACCCATTCAGACTTCAAATTTTATTTAAATCGACATACTGAATGCCTAATTACTGATGATTAGGGCCCGGAAGTTAGGCAAAATGATTTTCTATTCGAGTGGATATATTAAAGAACTAAATAAGATAAACAAGTTTTCGTAAATTTAGGGTCTGTAGGGCCAGTTTTTATTTTGACCTTTTTTCGCCTATTTTAGCTTCTACTGCCTATTTTAATGTTTAAAGCCTTTTCTGCCTGCTTTTCTTTTCTGTGATTATTTACACATTTCAAAAAGCACACAAAGAATTTAACTGTATGAAAGTGAACAAATGTTACACAAATAATGAAATTACACATTCACGTCACGAAAATGTTGGCAACTTGTTCATATATTTGACTTTCACTCAAAAAGTTTGTTAATGCAAAGTAAATAATTTACCATTACTTTGTTATTCATGTAAATCCAACATTGCACTTTTTAAACCTGGTTGAGTGGACTGCCAGGCAGAATAAATAATTTACTACTATTAATACCAAAATGATGAAAATGTTCCTTCTGACAGGCTGCTGATTATGACAGTTGACATCTTGAAAAATAATCTTCTTGTTGCTTGTAATCAAGAAAAGTAAAAGTAAGTACTGTGTGTGATAATTAATAAAATATTAAGTATCTTAGATAGCTATTTTCGTAATAAAGAGTGGGATTACTCTGTTTTTTACTTTTAATAAGTTCCTATTTTACTTATTACTATTTCCATATTTAAGTGTCTTTTGGGTGGCTATCTTAACCAAAATAAATGGCTGAACTTCCGGGCTCTAGTGATGATTGCTTTTATTATGAAAGTTTTAATACAATATCTCAGTCAAGATGACATAGTCATACTTTTATTATTTGTGTATATAACTACTGGTGGTTCTGTACGATCGTTAGGTGGTATGAATTAATTTGTTAGTTCGTTCATTATCCACCATCTCAAAACTATTGGCGCTATTGTAACTCAGCCTTTGATGTCGCTGTGACGTGCAGCTGCACAGTAGGTTGATTACCTCTATAAGCTTATTAATATTGTCTCGTTACATTTTCATTACCTACTGTATACATTTTGTAGGAGATTTTTAATGTTCTACTCCTGAAGCTTGCGAAAGTGCATGGGTGTCTTCATCCACGTGAATTTACAGCTTTCTGGATGGCAATCAATTACAACACCTCAGTTTCTCGAAACCATCCTTTCTGCTGGTGCTAACTTCGTTTTCAGGAAGTTCCATTAATGGAGAGGAATAATGGATGTTGACTGGTATGGTTGCGTAATTTTAATTAATTTCAGACCCTAGAAACCATCATATGAGAAGCATCTCTAGCTATATTCCTTAAGTTCAGTGATTAGTGGCGGCAAACCATTTTAATGGCTAGGTACCCAGTAGTTTTACCTCATGCACTTTACTGTTTAATATACGTTGTTCTAAGTCATTTGCCAGCCAGAAAAGCATTAAACGAAGTCGCTGAGCTGTTTTACTGGTGTCGTGAGAGATGACATGGCCTCGTTTCTTGCAGGTAATGTATGATATGCAGATATATTAGATAGTTTCAACAACTTTACTGTACTATGTTATAGTATGGTGCTCAAATATTAGAATATAGCCCACATATATTGTTGCCATAGAAACTACAGGATGATCAAAGGCAAAATATTATCTGTACTAAAGAAAACACGTGCTTCAAAATTAATAATTCATTCCTCTTCCTTCCTTCACTCCGGTTCAAGGACGACGCATGGATCTTGACGCTGGTACCTGCTCCCTCGACGCCGAAGCGTCGGTATGGCCTTTCATCCAGCCCGCTCCAGTATCCTGCAAGACGTACTGTCCCCTTCGTAAGGCTTCTATCAACTTGCACAATTGTCGTTAAAATTTCTAATTGCTGCTGGTCACGAAATTTACACAATTAACACAAAAATTAAAATTTTACGGACGGCCACACTTAAAATTTCACGAACGACCATTTCGGAGTCCTTGGTCGTAGTAATATTAACACCCCAAATCTTCTGTCTTCTTGGCTGTTGCGCGGCGACGTCCGACACGGATGTCACCCCCCCCCCCCCCCCCCACGAAACGATGGCCACCTGGCCATGAGGCACGCGTACAACACTCCCAAATCTTCTGACACCATTTTGTAGCGGTGAATCCGTGTGGACTGGTGTGTGGTATGGTTTTGGCTGGTTTGTGGTGCTCATCCCAGTTGGTTGATGCTGCTGGCTGCTCCTGAAGATCTGATTGACCCCCCCAGGCACTGGGATCTTTGATTTCATGGGAGATTGTGATTGAATTAAATAGAAAGTAACTTCCCGTCTACATCCCCTAGTATTTATTTACAGGTTAATATATACATCCCTCTAACCACTACATAGCTCCAATATCCGTCATCCCCATATCCTCTCACTTCATCCCCTTGATCTGGTAGCTAACAACTAATATCCACGTCAATCTCCATGATGAGCCTTTTCCCGACTGCCGCACACACACGCGCGTGTACGAACAAACGCAAGACGCTGTATGTCGGAATGCGCGAATTCAGCGCTTACTAAGATAATTCAGGGCTGCATTAGCCTTGAACCTTCTCCCCAGGAAACTGATCAGCATTCCAATTACAATACCCCTCTCTCCCAAAAAAATTCGCCCCGAATTTTGCAAAACTAAATAAAATTAAAACCAATAAAAAATATCTTTCCAGATTGACAGGGATGAAGCCGGATGAGAATCGGGACTCAAAAATCTTCAAACACAACAAAATAGCAATAACATGAAAAAATTAAACATTCTCGTAAAGTTACCTTTGAATCACCATCGTATGAACCTGTAACTTACCGTAAACAAAGTAAATAAATTGCACACAAAAAAAAAAAAAAAGGATTGCCCTTCCTGATCAAAGTTATTCAACACAAAATCTCCACATCCCTTATAACTTGCATCTACTAAAGATGTATTGACTGGGGTCGCACTTATAATGACATTGGACATTGTCATGTTAATTGAACAGATAGCACTTATGGTCAACAGCAGCATAATGAGAAAAAAAAAAACATCTCAAATTGTATTGCACCACTTCAAAACAGTATACCATTATCTCCTTAAAAAATAATTAACTCGCAAATTAATCAGTTACACACAATAATGTAATAACGACTACCTCATTATACTTCTCACGGGGAAAACTTAATGACACCGTAATCTCTTAAAAGATATTAAAATATGCTTGACGTCTTCATGGTACTATTAAATAAATTGACTTTGTATGGTAACATCTTTCCAATAAACAATAATCTTGAATAACAGCAAAAAAAAATAATAATTATTCGCTCAAAATAAACTTAAAACTGAACATCTGATCTTAATTAAAATATGAAAACATTATTGTTGTACCTCATAAATACCTAATCTTGCAATATTAAAATTATTAATTTTCCATAACACATGTAATTCAAATCTTGTTCCCATAAAAAAAAATTCAAAACTATGCAAATTAAATAATAAATTCTCTGGTAGTAAATGTTTTCTCAACAACGGAAAAATTGTATTCACTGGCCTGCAAAGATAAATCTCAATGCTCTACACTCAGCTGATATAACCTTAGGCTGAAAAATGCTTGATTTGCTTTTTCGAGATATTCAACTCCGGGACTGACACTAACCGGTGTCAACAGCAATGTTGACAACCATAGGTTATGCGATATGATATTCTACATGCTTTGTTCAGCAAAATCTCCTCTCATTCTACTGCATATGAATGACAAATAAATCCTTTTCTCTCCTCTTCGTGTAAATGTAATTCTTACTGTTTCTTTCAAAACATATTAACATCGAATTTTACTTTTAAAACTACTTTTCTCAGCTTTATGATTAAAATGCTGCATAAAATTCCCTTAAAAACAACTTGTATGATCTCTTTTTCCTTCTCAAAACCATTTAAAATTTCGGAAAAACATAAAACTCATAATATGATAATGTATATCGCCATTGCCATTATTAAATTTGGATACGTACATCACAACCTGGCAAAAAAAATCGTTTTAACATGTGAATTATCCTGGCTTACACCGCTCGGAAAAGTTAAAACTTAAAAATTATTGCGTTAATACTTGAAATTTTAAATAAAATCTCCAAATTTGTAACCATAACTGAAATATTAAATTCTAAAATCTATCATCAAACTCTAAACTAAATTCCAAAATTAATATATCAATTCAAAAATATTTTTAAATCACTAAACTCATCACATAATTTTTTATATCTGACTGTTACTGAAAATCTACAATACTTTGCACGCAACGATTGAGGTCAATAATAAATATTCGATTACTCTTACCATGAATTAAATCACAAATTACTATTATCATGTAAACATTAACAATTAAAATATCAATTTTCTGCCAAACAACTAATTTTAAACTCGTATCAACCAATTTTAAAAACTCATTACTTCCTAACAATTTAGCATCTTACGATTATGCTGGATAAAATACATTTAAATTCCAATACAGTGATTCTCTGATTGTTATTTAAAATACACAAACAGCATGTATATTTCGCTCAATATTACACCCGGTATCACCATTCTATAAGCCTTGTAGTTGTCATTTAACACACAGCTGGTAATTCTCTATCTTTGTCTTAGAGGATATCATGTCATGGAAAATACCTTGTCAGCCCTTTCTTGCTCTCCCTCTCTTGTACAATATAAAATTCCTTACTAATTTCAATGCTTGCATATAACAGATAAACTATAACATCGTCTTAAAATTTCGTCCCTATCTAAAAAATAATTCTAACACATGTTTATTTGATAAAAACTCCTACTTCGACATTTCTGGTTGATGTCATACTTTCCACCAAAATTTATCTTTTTCCCTGTATGTGAAATTCTGCTTGATTTTATCATAAAATCCTATAACTTTGTATTGTATGTAATTACTCACTTTATCTTTACTATGCCCTAGCATTCATGGTTTCATAATATATAACGGTTTTATTCTCTTAAACTCTTGAATTTATTTTATTAAAATTCACCTCTACCCTGCTGGTCATCTTAAATTGCTCCTTATAAATGTGTGCCTTTCTTACGCGAAATAAAGCTCCTCATCAATCTTAATTCTTTCACTTGTTAATCTTTTGCAACTACTTCCTGAAATTATTAATGCATATGACACCTGTGCATAGTTAAAATTAATCCCAGTATCATTCCGCTCAACATATAAAAAATCTGGAATGTTATGAACAACATAACAATAATATCAGTAAAATCTTATCGGCCTATAACTATGTAATGATTTATGCCTATCCGCTTATCTCAACCATTTATAATACAAATATTTAATCACTCAAAATTATTAAAGCAATCTTTAAATTAACTTTCGTTCACATTATATAAAAATTTCTTAAATTCTGAATTATCTCAATAACAATAAACTCATGTATCTAAAAACAATTAATGATCACAATCAAAACTAAAATATATAAAATCTTTAAAAAAAATATCTGGTTCGCAACTTCTCATCGAGTAAAATGTCAAAATTAAAATCTAACCGTCCATCAAATAAAACATTATAAAGTTTTGATTACCCGCTTATAAAATAAAAACAATTGATTGCCATCAAATTCAAAAAATATCTAAACACATGTTCAATTTCCAAAACAATACTATGCATCCGTCTATTCAAATAACTGCTCCACCAATTTCTTTAACAAACACAGATTGAATCATCTCGCTAAGGTGCGCATTCCTAATACGACATGTTTCAACTGACTGCTTGTCCCAACAATTTTCATCTTATAAAATATTAACTTGGCGATCACAATCGACTTCTATCTTTGCAGAGCAGGTCGACTTCTGCGCTACAGAGGCTAAGTCCAATCATGCATCACAAAATTGAAATTTTATAAATATCTTGTACATAATACTTCATCTAAATTAATTAAATGCAACAACAAAATATTGTTTTACTCCTTCAAAATATAATATATAATTCAACTGCTCAATATAAAACTATGCCTGACCATATTTAAATTTCAAAAGGGCAATCGTAAAATAATTCACCCTTACTTCCTGGAAACATACAACGTAAACCAACTATCAACATAAACTATACTTTTCTAAATGATCAATTAAAAAATGCAATAAAATAATCAGCATCTTATCATTACACACGGCGGAATCATTACATAGCTAATGGCAAAAATCGATACCCGTTAAGCAAAATATGAAAAAACCTAATTTAAATCTATCTCATGATACAGTGGCACAAAATATTTTATCCATAAACAACAATAATAATTATCAGCCTTGTCAAGCACTTCTTAATTCTATAGCACTTTACTTACCCCTTAGTAATCAAATTTATTTCATTCTTACCACACACCAAAATTTCACCAAAAAAAATATAAATCACTTGTTACATAATGACAAAATACACAAATTGGTTGCAAAATTTCCTGAATAAAAAAATACGTTCTGTTGACAATAAATATTTCAGCTCTGTAATATCATCTTCTTTCCGTCGAGTGACCTTTTCTCTCTTGTATTCGCAGCCAAATAAAATATAAAAACTTTAAAACTCACTAAAATACCCTTTAAAAACTTATTCACACTGAATTTAACAACTAACTGGACCTATTTCACTTCTTCTTCTTCTTCTGCTTCGTTCAATAACTTGTAAGAAATACTTATAGGTTGGATAGCAGCTGGTAACGAGGTAATTCTTCCCAACGGCCTTCGATCCTGGAGAGAGCTGCCGACAGGTAATTGTCACCGCTGCCGTTACCACCCTCCAAATCGCCCTGCCGAGATGGAACTTCTCTTTCTCGCTGGTTACCCGGTCTCCTCACGGGGATTTGGGTTTCACTCGTTATGGGCGCTAACTCAAAACAATAGTCGGCCAGACCTATTGCAAAGGGTTGCTACCACACGTGGTGATCCCTCCTCATGGGTAGAAGATAATTCGCGAGCGCCCTCTCACACCTGACTATCCCTTTGCAGCCTAGACCGTCTTTCTTCAGGTGCGAGAGAGACGTCGTTTAACACACCCTTCTCCCAGAGCAGCGATACTTTGTTCCTTCTAGATCGAAGATTGTAGGGAATTCTTGGGATGGATTCTTCACTTGAAGACCGACTTCTGATAGGGCTTTGCGATTCCACTGATTGTAGTGTGTCGTCGAGGTCTAGTCGAGGTCTAGTCGCTGGCGCAGCTTCTTCGACGATCTGTGTCGACATGGCTTCTCCATCCAGCCCGCTACGTACCCCTCCTGACGCACATACTCCTTCAGGTAATTCTTCAGAGCTGGATGCTTCCTCCGCAGCCTGCTCCTCTCCTAAAGCATTCTTCTGGTACAGTGATCTTCTCCAAAATTTTCCCGCTCCGTCATTGCCCACATTTCTCAACTCCGAAGACCCCACAATTTCCCGGCATGTTCACACATAAATAATAACAACAACAAACAAAAACATTTGATCACCGCATGCTTTGCATGGAAAAACCTGAAGTACCTTTACTTCACCGAGAGTAAGAGAGCTCATCTCTTCTCTCCGAGGATCTACGACAATACTCCCCTGCGATGTGCCTGGGCCGATTCGCAGGTCGTATCCTTAGACCTCCTTAAATAAACTCGCGCTTATCTCTCCGCGCTTCAAAATATTAATTCTCCCTTCACATGCCATCTTCTCTGAAATTTACTCTCCTGGGTCTTCGCAATGACGGGCGTTGTGTTTCAGTGCACTTCATCTGAAAACACCTTATGCTCGTAGGTCCATCTCAATTTTAAAATAAAAATATTATCTGTACTAAAGAAAACACGTGCTTCAAAATTAATAATTCATTCCTCTTCCTTCCTTCACTCCGGTTCAAGGACGACGCATGGATCTTGACGCTGGTACCTGCTCCCTCGACGCCGAAGCGTCGGTATGGCCTTTCATCCAGCCCGCTCCAGTATCCTGCAAGACGTACTGTCCCCTTCGTAAGGCTTCTATCAACTTGCACAATTGTCGTTAAAATTTCTAATTGCTGCTGGTCACGAAATTTACACAATTAACACAAAAATTAAAATTTTACGGACGGCCACACTTAAAATTTCACGAACGACCATTTCGGAGTCCTTGGTCGTAGTAATATTAACACCCCAAATCTTCTGTCTTCTTGGCTGTTGCGCGGCGACGTCCGACACGGATGTCACCCCCCCCCCCCCCCCCACGAAACGATGGCCACCTGGCCATGAGGCACGCGTACAACACTCCCAAATCTTCTGACACCATTTTGTAGCGGTGAATCCGTGTGGACTGGTGTGTGGTATGGTTTTGGCTGGTTTGTGGTGCTCATCCCAGTTGGTTGATGCTGCTGGCTGCTCCTGAAGATCTGATTGACCCCCCCAGGCACTGGGATCTTTGATTTCATGGGAGATTGTGATTGAATTAAATAGAAAGTAACTTCCCGTCTACATCCCCTAGTATTTATTTACAGGTTAATATATACATCCCTCTAACCACTACATAGCTCCAATATCCGTCATCCCCATATCCTCTCACTTCATCCCCTTGATCTGGTAGCTAACAACTAATATCCACGTCAATCTCCATGATGAGCCTTTTCCCGACTGCCGCACACACACGCGCGTGTACGAACAAACGCAAGACGCTGTATGTCGGAATGCGCGAATTCAGCGCTTACTAAGATAATTCAGGGCTGCATTAGCCTTGAACCTTCTCCCCAGGAAACTGATCAGCATTCCAATTACAAAAATATATTTAAAAATCTGTTAATTTCATGAAAACCCATTCAGACTTCAAATTTTATTTAAATCGACATACTGAATGCCTAATTACTGATGATTAGGGCCCGGAAGTTAGGCAAAATGATTTTCTATTCGAGTGGATATATTAAAGAACTAAATAAGATAAACAAGTTTTCGTAAATTTAGGGTCTGTAGGGCCAGTTTTTATCTTGACCTTTTTTCGCCTATTTTAGCTTCTACTGCCTATTTTAATGTTTAAAGCCTTTTCTGCCTGCTTTTCTTTTCTGTGATTATTTACACATTTCAAAAAGCACACAAAGAATTTCACTGTATGAAAGTGAACAAATGTTACACAAATAATGAAATTACACATTCACGTCACGAAAATGTTGGCAACTTGTTCATATATTTGACTTTCACTCAAAAAGTTTGTTAATGCAAAGTAAATAATTTACCATTACTTTGTTATTCATGTAAATCCAACATTGCACTTTTTAAACCTGGTTGAGTGGACTGCCAGGCAGAATAAATAATTTACTACTATTAATACCAAAATGATGAAAATGTTCCTTCTGACAGGCTGCTGATTATGACAGTTGACATCTTGAAAAATAATCTTCTTGTTGCTTGTAATCAAGAAAAGTAAAAGTAAGTACTGTGTGTGATAATTAATAAAATATTAAGTATCTTAGATAGCTATTTTCGTAATAAAGAGTGGGATTACTCTGTTTTTTACTTTTAATAAGTTCCTATTTTACTTATTACTATTTCCATATTTAAGTGTCTTTTGGGTGGCTATCTTAACCAAAATAAATGGCTGAACTTCCGGGCTCTAGTGATGATTGCTTTTATTATGAAAGTTTTAATACAATATCTCAGTCAAGATGACATAGTCATACTTTTATTATTTGTGTATATAACTACTGGTGGTTCTGTACGATCGTTAGGTGGTATGAATTAATTTGTTAGTTCGTTCATTATCCACCATCTCAAAACTATTGGCGCTATTGTAACTCAGCCTTTGATGTCGCTGTGACGTGCAGCTGCACAGTAGGTTGATTACCTCTATAAGCTTATTAATATTGTCTCGTTACATTTTCATTACCTACTGTATACATTTTGTAGGAGATTTTTAATGTTCTACTCCTGAAGCTTGCGAAAGTGCATGGGTGTCTTCATCCACGTGAATTTACAGCTTTCTGGATGGCAATCAATTACAACACCTCAGTTTCTCGAAACCATCCTTTCTGCTGGTGCTAACTTCGTTTTCAGGAAGTTCCATTAATGGAGAGGAATAATGGATGTTGACTGGTATGGTTGCGTAATTTTAATTAATTTCAGACCCTAGAAACCATCATATGAGAAGCACCTCTAGCTATATTCCTTAAGTTCAGTGATTAGTGGCGGCAAACCATTTTAATGGCTAGGTACCCAGTAGTTTTACCTCATGCACTTTACTGTTTAATATACGTTGTTCTAAGTCATTTGCCAGCCAGAAAAGCATTAAACGAAGTCGCTGAGCTGTTTTACTGGTGTCGTGAGAGATGACATGGCCTCGTTTCTTGCAGGTAATGTATGATATGCAGATATATTAGATAGTTTCAACAACTTTACTGTACTATGTTATAGTATGGTGCTCAAATATTAGAATATAGCCCACATATATTGTTGCCATAGAAACTACAGGATGATCAAAGGCAACGTACCTACGTAGGCTACTCCAGACCGGCTGAAGGTCAAGCATTCAAGCCCCTAGGGTACGAGAAGACCAGTGTTCAAATCCTGATACAGGCCTTCAACATTCGTGGTGGAACCAGTGGTTTGTAGCTTGTAGCTTCCAGTGTTTCGCCTTTGACGCAAGAGTTGCCGGGTAACAATCCTAGTCGGGACGTACAAACCTACAGAGCTCGTGACATAAGTAGGCTTAATATTTTTTTTGTCTCGTGACATAGGCTCGCTATCCAAATGGGTATAATTATGGCTCCTAACTTTACACAAACACATTTGAAACTTTTCTGCAGGCCTCCTTAGCAGCGGTGACGTCAAAATCGAGAAGAAAGGTGGCTGCGTGTTAATTCCCACCTTGAGTATGGAAGCTCGTGTACGAAGGGGGGAAAAAGGGGGAGGTCGAGAAAATTATTTCAGAAAATTGCCGTTGGCCGACTACAGTTACTTAAAAAATAAAAACAAAAAAACTAACTCCAATAATTTCTAGATAGTGTAGTCAATTTTTAGCTCTATAATTTTAAACAGACCTATAGGATATATGAAAAAGTTGAGTAAAATATTTTTCCTATCGACTGAACGTGTGTAACTGAAGTAATTAATATTCATAACCTAAGTCTGAATACGCTAAAGAAACTCAAAGTAGCTAGCATAAAAAATCTGTTGCAAAACAGGAATATCAATTGTAACTCTTAATAACTGACAATAGAAAAATTAACAAAAAATGTAGGCATACATTATACAAAAAAATAATTTATAAACTAAAAAACACATAGGCCTAAATAGTTTTACATAAGGAACTCAAAACAGCGAGTATAAAAAATCCATGTTGCAAAATAATATGTTTATATAATTATATATAGGCCTATTTATACTAGTCATTTAGAAACAGAAATACATGGAAGAAATTAAGACGAAACAAATGAAACGTTAGATAATAATGATAAGGGAAATGACTGCGGCACTCTAATTTGAGTAGGCTATGACTTGGCTACTCCGGCGACACAGCATGGACTGAGCTACGATGACATCGCTTGCCCATTTGGATCTTTGCCATGAACTCCATGTCAGCTGAGACCGTTGTCAATCTCAAGTTATATCCACTAAGTTGTGCCTCTGTGGCCAACAAATGCATTCGTTTATGCCGCATTCACATAGAAAATTAACCGTAAACTTAAGAACATAAAACGTAACGCAAACTTTAGCACGGCATTGAGAATTAAAGACGAAAACTTAACATTGGTAACAACCAATCACAAATGAGAACGTGAACAGCTGACAAAATGACTGGCATAGCCACTTCCACTTCCACTACCACTATTAAACACGTGTAGGCCTTTAACAATTGAAATCATACAAGTGTATGCAGACATAATTATACAAATTAAAAGAGTATTATTCTTGGGAAACTAATATCCATATATTTTCCTTTAATGCCGCATCTTTGTACAGTATAATGCATTGCTTTCATCATACAGACAGGGATAGGATACAATGTTACGAGTTTCTCATTCATCTCTTAGCTACTTCCACTTCCGTCTCCCGTTCTGTGGAGTCGAGAGCTCTGATTGGTTGTATCGTTATTTTTCACATATACTTAACGCCAAAGCTTGGAGTTCGCAAGTTTCTAAGTTAACTTTTAATTTTACGTTATGTTTAAAGTTTATGTGATGCATTGTGAATGGTCCCATTGAAAAACATGGTCTCAAACTTTTAAGTATACATTACGTTTACGGTTAATTTTCTATGAGAATGCAACATAAGAGCGGACATTAATAATAACTGTTGGATAAAAAGCACAAATGGTCCCTTGACTAAAGAACTTTTCTTCCCTACAGTGCACGTTTGGATAAATGTTAAAATGTTTATACCAAATTTTATTTTAACACAATTTTTGACAGGCTACGGAAAATTTATTTTTTACGATTTCATATTATTTCAGATAGTGGTTATAATTGTGTCAGGAATTCATACTAACTGTAAAACATGTTTTGTTCGATTGTCCTATGTTCGAAACGAAAAGACTCCAGCTAAATTTGCTTTTTGAAGATTGTGACGAAATTTCCATGTGTAAAAAAATTTTCACGAAGCAATATAAATATTATTATAATCATTTTATGCAGTATGTAACAAAAATTCACAACCATATGTAATTAATATTTTATATTTTACTGTATATATTGCTGTGTAAGCTATAACCCTAACATGCCTTTCCTGGCAAAATAGGGTTCATAAAGATTTGGGGATACAGTAAATAAATAATAATAATAATATAGTAGAAGTAGCCTAATAATAATAATAATAATAATAATAATAATAATAATAATAATATATTCTATTTCTCATCCGGTACATCGTGTTATGTATTCACTACTACATGAAGATGACGCTGCGTACGTGAAGCTCTGTAGCCTACGCAATAAGGTGCTTGACATGCATCTTATTGAGTAGGTATGCGACATTCGAATAATTAGCTATGACACACCTTCAAGACATTCCTTTGTAATTACACGAGGTGACAACTAGTGGGGAATTTCCATCTGAATGCTCTCAGTGTTGTAATCTGGAAACGTTAAGCTTTAGTGTCACTTAGCTTGCATGCGGTATGTAGAACACTCCTTACAAATAACTGCATCCACTGAAAGCTGTCAACACCTTAACGTTCCGAATATCTAAAAATCTGGGAGCCTCAAAGCTGTCTAGAAATCATACAGTTGGCCTGGGTGGCGCAGCATCAGTCTCGCACTGGCTTTCTGTACTCAAGGTTGCGGATTCGATCCTGGCCCGGGTCGATGGGATTTATATGTGCAAAAATGTGACAGGTCCATGGTTGTAGATTTACATGCATGTAAAAGAACTCCTGCGGGACAAAATAATTCCTACGCCCTGGCAGCGCCGTAGGTCTAAGTTGCAGTGCATCCTCCTCGTTAAACAACCATAAAACAAACCAACCCAATATGAAAATATAAAATTTGTAACTCTGAAATATTCGAATAGTGTTATGAATGATGCGAACGATGACAATGATACCTGATGCTACTGATGATGATGATGATGACGTAGGATGACAGAACGTTTGAATGCTTCTAAAAATTTATATCATTCCGAATTTCCATTAATTGTGTCGCTCGTTCCAATATGGGGTCTGGCTTTGTGAGTGGTAAAAATCCCGAGAAGGTACAGGTCTACCATATAAAATACTTTGGTCCTATAGCATATGTATCGTTTAATATAACCCCTATTGAAATTTCGGGAATAAATAGGAAAAATTACTTTAGGCTATTTTTGTCAAGCAATTCTTATTGAGCAGTCGACGTTAAAAAAATATATTTCAAAACAGTAAATATGGTCACTGATATTATCGAAATATACTTTAGTATTACCTGCACCTGTTTACTTGTTCATTTAAAACATGAAGCCATTTCCGTCTAGATTATGTAATAGCTCAATAAAGGTGAATTTCTTCCGCCCCACTGGGTTTTCTATACGAGACATAATAACGTGATATGAATGTTATGTAACCGGGAACTGCGGTAGAGTTTATGCCCAAGGGGTTTGCGAGATCAATAAACCAGAGAAATGTTCCTTGTGTTTTACCCACATTTATAGTAAGCAAACATGAGTTGTTGAGAGATTCACTCAAAAGCAAAACTTCTTCTCTAGGCCCTACACGATTCCATGTTGTACAGCACTGGCATACTCGGAAGCGTACAGAATACTCAAGATATAAAATAGCTCTGCTCTATCGATCATAATTTTGTCATCTATGGCAATAATGGTGTCTTATAGCCTCTATAATTACTTTTTTTTTTACTATTATTTTACTAAGCAAATGTGAAATGAAAAGTAAAGTATAAAGTTTTATTAAAACAAAACAACCTCTTGTATTTACAACTTAGTATAAGGGCTTTTCCACACTGGGTCACTTGTGACGGTCACCCCTAGTATTGCCAACAGTAGCTACATGATAAAACAATTTGTAATCGCTTTTGACATCCCAAATGGTAGGTCGACATTCCACTTCCCTTAAAAAATCTTCAGTTTTAATCAAATCTAAACTCATGGCTGGATAACTAGTTTCGCTGAGCTAGATTATACAACTGATGGCCGGTTTCTATAAACTCGCGAATTACCTATGGGTAAATTACCCAATGGACAGAATTTACACAAGAATAACACCACACAAACACAAATAATTTAAAGATAGCAATCACATACACTTGTGACGAGTTTCTAGATAAATGTCCTCTGAGTAAATATGAAAATGACAGAAGAAATGTTCCTACAAACTCAGGCTAGATCTTTCCAAGGGTAAATCGTCGGGTTAATTTATCCTTTCATGGATGGCTGGATAAAATTTAACCTCTTTGTAGGATCAGTAACAATGAGAATCAAAGCCTGCTGAATTAAATTAGCTGTACAACTCCAAGGCCTTGCTCCTTATATCATTGTGGTTGAAATGGGACTAATTTATCCATGGATAATTTACCCATAGGTAATTCATAAGTTTGTAGAAACCGGGCATTAATTATGTACGTATATACAAATTGCATTGTTGGCAACCATAACATGCGGTGACCGTCACTTGTGACCCAGTGTGAACGCTCCCACTTAAACCAATGCTTCTTCGCCTGTGGGAAAAGGCTCTAACAAGTATCACAGTAATTTTCAATGATAGTTCTTTACACACACACAAAAAAAAAAAAACTAGATGATACTGGCAGATGTTTGTGTTGAAATAAAATAAAAATTTGTCGAGCAGCCGTATTGATTATTAATTTTTATATTAAAAACTTAAACTGCTACATTGCTTATTGAAGGAAGTGGAGTGTTTAAGTCGGACATTCCTGTCCAAAAATTACTTCCATAAAATTTTAAAAGTGCTCCTGCATTCATTGAACACAATCTGTTAAACTTAGTCTTTGGCCACTTAATACCGGTTTCAAGACGCCCAGGTACGAGGCGCGTCCATAAAGTAAGTCTCCCTGGGCCCGTTTACAGAAACAAAACACAATTTCAAGGAAATATTTATGGCAAGAGACACACAGTCAGTGTAAAGCTATTTTTCAACATATTCGCCACCGGACTTGAAACATTAGTCTTAACATGGCACCAACTATTGAATACCTCTGTCGTAGAATTGTGCCACCTGGGATTTGAACCACAGTATGACAACCACCTTCGGCTCTCTGTCATTCTCTGTCATTTCCTGAGGTGTAGGAAAAGATGGAAATCACTGGGAGCGAGGTCCGGGCTATAGGGTGGATGTTTAAACACCTCCTATCAAGTCTCCTGTAGAAGTTCGGCTGGGAGGTGTTCAAACATTAACCCTAAAGCCAGGACCTCGCTCCCAGTGATTTCCATCTTTTCCTACACCTCACGAAATGACAAAGAATGACGGAGATGTGAGGGTGGTTGTCACACAATGGTTCAAATCCCACGCGGCGCACTTCTACGACAGAGGTATTAAAAAGTTGGTGTCATAATAAGACAATTCCGGTGGCGATTATGTTGAAAAATAGCTGAACACTGGCTGTGTCTGTTGCAATAAATATTTCCTTGAAATTGTGTTTTGTTTCTGTAAACGGTCCAAGGGAAACTTACTTTATGGACGCGCCTTGTAGGCTACGTAAACCCGGAAATGAGATAACATTAAGGCTTGAGCTGTATTATACGGGTGTTTAGTTAGTATGCACTTATCGCCTTCAGGTGGAAGCCGAGCAGTGACCTTACTCTACCTGTAACATTTATCAAGAACAGACAAACAATGCACTTAGCACTGACATTGTGAAAGCAACATTCATACAAGCCATTTAGATTTGTTATTACTAACGTAAATAAAGTTTAATGACTTGATTAATGTGATGCGCTTGACGAACTCTCTTAACTTAGCTTTCCCGGACCGAATATAAATGCACGGAAGTTGTAAACATGATTTTCATTCAAGTTTTACGAGTAGGCTACAACAGATTGCTGACTCTCAATGCTAATGTAATACCTGGAGCGAACGAATATTATATATTATAATAAATATTAGATATTATAATAATATTGTATTTGTGTATACAGAGTGTTCGGAAATTTATATAGAAAAATTCTAGGGCTATTATTGATCCCATTCTAGTTTGATCCTTGTCAAAACAAAGGGGAGGAGAACTCACAGAGAGTTCGCGGAAAATTCGCATCATGTGACAAAACGTGATTGGTTAATGTCATTAGCATGCGCCATTAGCAGGGTGTGGCTAACGAGTGTTCGTAAGTTCATGCAACAATAATATCAACATTTACACGTGAAATAACAAACTCTCACTGGCATCGTCATCATTATAGTATATTAATTAGCAAACAAAACAAAGGATTCATTGTTCACGACGACCCTGCGGGTGAGTTGTACTGAGAATAAACAAACTAACATTAAATACGGTGAACACGTGCGTTCTCACGTGCGGGCTATGACAGCCACGCCTCTTTGTTTTGAACAGGATCGTTCTTAAATGGGATAGAGAATAGCAGAGGGGACTTAGTAGGCAATATTTGGAATAGGCACCCCAGCCATTACAATGTGTCGGATTTGCCGTGTTTCAAACGTGTATGTGGGATTTCAACAACTTGAACTTCAGAAATAAGATGAAACGTGCGGTTGCATTGGAATTAGTTATAAAGAAAATGGGTGTAATTAGTTTCACGAAATCACTTTCATAAAAGTGGTTACGAAACCTAGTGTCATCGTGTAAATTAGCCTTAATGTTTGTGCATGTAAATTAGCCTCAATGTTTGTGGACCTTTTTAATCTTTAACCTCGTGGCATCATAACGCCAATAACAATAATTCTAAGCCGAGATGTTGAAATCTATAGCGATCTAACGAATTTGTATATTGTGCTATACGCACACGTCTGGACAACGCCCGAATTGATTCTTTGACCTTAAGTAGGGCGAGGTCGTACTTATAACGTTCTTGCACGAAAGTGTGCATATAACACAATATACAAACTAATTAGATCGCTATAAATTTCAACATCTCGGCTTAGAATTATTGTTATTGGTGTTACGATGTCACGAGGTTAGGGATTAAAAAGGTTCACAAACATTAGCATTTGTCACAGGAGACATGATGCCTTTTGACCTCTACTATAATAACAATATCTAATATTTAATATAATACGTAACTTTCGTTCGATTCAAGTATTACACTGACAAACACCAATAGTATACTAATTACTGTCAGATTGTGTAGTGAATTAAAAACTGATTTAAAAAATGTTAAATGAAAATTTATAAACTAAATATAAGAAAACTATTTATTGCATCACTTTCTACAGTGAGTCCATTTTATGAGGAAACCTCGCATCACTGCCGCATTGCCGCGCTAGCATTGTACAAAGCATAGACCCTACAAGCGGTTAGTTGCTTCGGTGTCTTGTAGTGTCTTGTAGTGAGACGCTTGTCTATTGTTGTGTGTTACGTAAGACAATAATCGAAAATGTATACGGTTGAACAGCGAATTTATTTGGTGGAATGTTACTTATTGAGAAATAACCATAGAAGGCGCGTTCGGAGATTTTCTCGTAAATATCCTGACTGTACCATCCGTACAAAATGGTGAGTAATAAGCCTCTACATGTAGGCCTATTTTGATAATAAATTGGTTGAGTTATTCTATTTTGTATTGTTTCTAAAGTCTTGATTTGCCGATTTGCCGGTAGTAACGGAACACGGTCCCGGCCGGTGCAAGCGCAACAGCGGGGAAAGTGTGAGCAGGAGCACCGCTGTTAAAAAAGTTTCCGCATAAAATGGATTCCCTGTATTATTTTATTTATATTTATATCTTAAACTTCCAGTAAAATAAAGAAAGAGAGAATGAAGCGTAAGACATAGTTGATCCTAAAAAATAATATAACTTATTGCGAAGGGCTGAAGGATTCCGTGAGGAAGAATGATTTGAGAAAATGTATTATAGAAAAACAAGTAAGCCTTAACATATAACTGAATTAACAGACATTGTTTCTAAAACGGCATAAACTGGATAATTTCAAATTTCCTACGAAGAGTGAAAATATCACTTCTACACCAATGTAGGTCAATATAAGGGAACTGAATTACTTACAAGTCTCAGTGGAAAATAAGTAGAAAGAAATGACACACTTAGAAGTAAAGCAAATTGCTCATTTTTCTTTCGGGTTCTCACGAAGTTCCACTGTACAAAATCTGTAGGCTACACAATTCCGCTAATGTAACACCAGAATTTCAATGGCAGTTCAAGATAAAGGAAAAAGAACACAAAATGAAAAGCAGCATAATACATGTGTCCATACGCTACCCGATATTTATGTTTTTTGCAACAAAGTGGAACTGAATCACAAATCCAGATATTGCTATTGTACATCCCATCATGTTCGGGGA
Organism: Ectobius pallidus; assembly: GCA_964059195.1. Taxonomy (NCBI): domain Eukaryota; kingdom Metazoa; phylum Arthropoda; class Insecta; order Blattodea; family Ectobiidae; genus Ectobius; species Ectobius pallidus. The sequence goes on from CAXKWD010000007.1 coordinate 139,715,341, forward strand.
ATCGTCCGGTAACCCAATCTTCTGTTCTCTCTGCGCCCAACTGAACGAAGCCATACGCCTATTTCCTGCTTATTGGCTTTTTGGCTCATGAAAACCCGATTATTATGGCAATACTCTATCATCCCGGCGGCAATACGGTCAAAATACAATGAGAGATTGAACTGCAATCCATATTGCACAGGGATTTCTCAATATCGTGATGTAACTGGCAGCCAGTTAGCTGGTCTGATGGCTTGCAGTAATCGTTGCTATCGGTGGCTCATGCTTAGCGCGTGGGCCTGGCATGCTAGCGGTCCCGGGTTCAATCCCCGGGCCTGGCGGGCGTGTCATTCGTGGTGGACGAAGCCGTGACCTTTGGGGGTTTTTCTCGGGGATCCTCCCGTTTCCCCCTCTCATTCCACCGACACTCTCCATTTCATCTTCAAACTCCCCCTCATAATCATCCCGTTTCCTTTCCCGGTTTCCGGTATACCCTCGCCCCCAGCACCTGCTGTGGGCCTCTCCCGTCCTCCCCGTGGCTTGTGGTCCTGAAGTTGCTGGCTGGTGTGCTGCCAACCTGGGGGCTCTATAAGAGGTACCGAGGCAGCGGCACACGTGGCATGGTAGAGGTATCTGTTGGATGTAGGGGAGTTCCGTGGGGGCTCGCGGTGGGGTCTGTTGTCGAGGGACCGTTGGGTTTGCAAATCATTCCATTCCGGAGGTTGGCACAATGAGCCACAAGGCTGAAGTGCTTAGGGTAGTCCCAACCCGCCTTCCCCCTTCAGGGGCCAAATACAATCGTTGCTATTAATGTATAACTTCTCAGCATTCCCTACAGTTTGTTCCACAGTAAACGCAATGAAATATGACACTCCGTTTCTCCACATATTCTCTACATATTCCTCCACTATTCCCCCCTGACTTAACGATAATTGTAAACTACTTCTAAATTTGAGATTAGTTATATTTATTGTAGCGAATACTTACATCAGGGCAAGAAATTTCGAACCTGACTCCAGTAGTTATGATATATTGTATTTATTGTACCAAGAAAATTACAAAATAGTCTACTGGATTCAACACTTGTCATTTTACCAGTTGACATCTTAAAAACACAATAACACTTTTTTAACTGGAGGTACGTGTAGATGTATAGATGGTGCTGCTAAATGCATATAACCTGATTTCCTTCCCTACAAAAAGAAAAAGATTAAAAAATTAAGAATAAGAGAAACGAATAGGTAATTTTTTAACAGATTCATCAAAATCAATTTAAATATACAAAATTAAGTAAATAAATAAATGAAAACACTTTGAACTATCCCTTCAATTAAGAATAAAAATAAAGTCTCTATTATTCGCATGGCACCAACTGATTTGTAACAAATTGTTAAAACAAACTATATAATATCTTTGATGCCCGGAAAAAAGAGAATAAGTCGAAAATTGATCTTAACAGTATAGCTGAGTTATACTCCTTTCACCAGACCTAACAGTGTTCTTACAGGGCTAATCTGATGTGTTCGGAAAGAATAGCAGAACAGCATTTGGGATATGGCTTACATTGTTTTTTGTTGAGACGTCGGAAATGATAGGTCTGGCTAGATCGATCTCATTTTGACCAATTTTTTACTTGTAAGCCTACTCTTTTCCCGAAAGTATTAATTAATTCAACAAATTATAAGCTTTGTAACTCTCTGTTAATTAAAACTTGCAATATCACTAAATATCCTGTCCCTGTAACAAATGTAAGTAAATATTAGAAAAATAGCAGTAAGTTGGCACTTCTTTGCACGCGTGTTTTTATTTCGTTCAAAACGTTGCAAACGTTGTTACGAAGTCCATCTGTTCTTTATAATCAATATTAATTTTCAAAGTGTGATTGGGCTTAATAACCAGTTCGTTTTTCAGTACATAGCTTATAGTATTAGACGCACAACGTACAAAACAGAGAACAAACGTACAAAAGGCTGGATTATAAATAGAAATCTGAAAAAAAGTTAGAACCGTTTTGAGAAAAAATTCTTCATGTAAAGTGGCACTAGAAGTATGAGAAAGTCGTCACCAATCTCCGTGTCACATCTCCAGAAAGATATCTGAAGACATACACACAGACATGATTCAGCAAGTAGAATTTTCGGGTTCATGGAAGGGACAAGGCCTACCACCCGACCGATGCGTCATCTAACATAGGCAGATGGCAGGAATGGGGGCATGTGGTCAGCATGCCGACACCCTCGGCCGTTAATGGTGGTTTCCATGATCGGACCCGCTATTTCTGTATCAAGTAGCTCCTCAGTTTGTATCACGAGGCTGAATGCACCCCGTTCCAGGCCTCCCTACCTCAGATAAATCCGATCGAACCCGGGCCGACGAATCTGTAGTCATCAACGCTAACCACAAGACCACGCCGGCGATCATTTAGTCAATGCCTAATTGTTTATTTAAATTATTTATTTAACAGAAAAATTATTATCACACATTTAATAACACTGATGTTATTTATTTAATATTATGTTTTCATATACATAGCATGGACTACATAATTTTATTCTTAATTATATTGTTTAACGCTAAAAAGATAAATGATTAAACGAACAAAATGAATCACTTGCTGCCATATGCACATACAAATTCGAAATTAAGCGATTAATACGTACTACAGATGCATAAACCTTACTCGAAAACAATAATAAAATATTAAAAATGAATACAAATCCATCCATTTAATACAAATTTAAGACAAACACTATTTCTTGTAGGATACATTATGAACTGAACAGTTAACTGAAAAAGAAAAATGTTTTCATACGATTTTTCCCTTTCGAACTACGCTGTATACGGTCACAGAGCCATTCGACTCAGGGAACCTCAAAACGTGCGTTAATGATGGAAACTAGTTAATGAAATTCAAGGTCTAATATCTACTATACCTAAGGCAGAGGAAACAAAAATGCCAGGAACGCTAAGGACGGCCGGCTTCGAAAGACATTTCAAAATTAAAGTGCGCCGCCACCCGGCCATCTCTACATCACTGCACAGCCCCTTGCAGTCGCGACCACTTCTCCTGCATGAGTACTGCGTGTAGTCTAGTCGCTAGTATTCAGGCGCTAACTTTCCTGCGCCCGCCAATACTCTCCATATTTTCCGTTTCCATGACATTTAAATATTGAAAAAGCATAATAGGGTGAAGTAAGGTAATTTGGTGATAATTCTTGTAAGTCGTGTCATCAGATAAGGTACATATTTTATGACATGGCTCGCAGTGCACATGTTACCTCCTTCATTCGCATACCTCTCATACTGATTATTAGGGACCGGATTTTTAGGTTTAAAAAAAAACTGTTTTAGGTTTTCCATTAGGTGAAATAGTTTTTTTATAGGTTTTTTGTCCAAAATATCGTTTTCGGGTAGAATAATTGGTTAAATGAATTTGAATGCGGTACATAGGATGCAGGGGAGTACTAAAGGCAAACAAGCGCTTTAAAACACAGAAATCTATATCCTTGTTCATACACGGCAACAATGGTTGTTCGTACGAATATTTTAAAAGGAATACGCCGGTACTCTTACATGCCTTCCTCTCTTGATACTGTCCATCCTAGACGACAATGGGTTGAACGAAACGCTGGTGGTATTAATTTCAATCCGACAAAAATTATTGTCTCTCCGCAAAATATCGATTTCGCATTTGAGAAACAAAAAAGACAAAAAAGTAGCCTAAATTAGATATTTTAGGTTTTATATCCCGTTTAGGTATATTTAGGTTTTTATACCCCATATAGGTATTTTTAGGTGCCACAGAATTAATGTGGGTGAAACCTATGGACATGATTCGAAAAAGTGTATGAGCGCTTTTTGTTTTGGAAGTAAGGAAAAAAATAGGTAAAAACCTAAGAATCCGGTCCCTACTGATTATACAGTCACGGGAAATTCAAATCATACAGACAATTTCGGGATATTTCCGAACGCTTCCCAGTAAATACGAATATTCCGTAAACTTTTTGATGTCCAAAGAGGCCTGGGGCAATATCTATTACTGTATTAAATTAGGTATTTTTGTGAGGTAACTAAATAATAAAGTTAAGTAAAAAAGCAGTTTTTCGCAACTGAATCTTGTCGCCCAGCTCAGAATATTGGTCGCCAATGGCGATCTGGCGACCGGAAACTTCGCGCCCTGACTTACAAAATTAGGCATGTAATGAATAATCAAAACCACAAAATGAATAAAACACATAGCTTTTTGTGAAATTTTAAGCAAAACTGCCGATAGCCAAACAATTGATATAACGCGATGGTTTCGCTGATTGCGGTTATTAAGCTGTTTTCTTTTTCGATTAACCCTGGTGCCACTAATAATATATAGTAGACCCTATTATTATTACATTTATTATTATACTAAATATAAAATGCTTCACCACACATAAAATATTAAACATCTTATTTTGCTCATATGCAGATTAGGCCTATAAGCCTATATATACTTAATGACAATGTACATTTTTTTTAACATCTAAGAAGCTACAAGAATGAAGATGTTGCAAGTATTCAGTCCTTATGAATTTACGTAAAAAGAAATGCACGTAGTTGCGATAAAATCCAATCGCACACAGAAAAATACAAAGTCAATTAATTTAAATGTAGTTGTCTCATAGGTCAAAATAGTTCCTTATAGGCTGTAAAAAAAGCTTTAATACAGCAAGTAGACCGCAGGCTTTAGTCCCAAATATTGTACGATTAAACAAAAATAATAGAGTAAACTCAAATATAAATTCAATCTCTGAAAAAGGGCTAACGTCAAGTATTTCAGCCGTATTTGGTTCACTATCCATACTGTTCTAGCCCCATCGCTATGTGCAGTTTGACATATTCAATATAAGATCAACGAGAGGAAATTTCCTCTCACATAAGCCTAAGCACACACGTCAAGAGCGCAATGAATTCAACCGTTTGAATCGCCAATCGAACTTATCATTATGGTTTTATTACTGCCGTCTCTTTCAGCTCTGTTTTTGGAACTGGAACACGGTTATTAGCGTGGAAACTGCCCGTAGAGTACCCACTCGTGCAGTGGCAGCGGTTCTTCAATGGCAATTCCAAAGAAGAGGAACATGAGTGTGTACTATGCAATGTAATGAATAAATTTGTACATGCAGTAGGCATCATCTGTTTAGGCTGTCAAGCTCTAACAGTGCAAGGCTAATAATTCAGCAAGCGATGACAAAAACAGCTGATGTTATATGCAAAGAACTTGAATTTGATTTTCGGACCGAATATATTCAGCACTTTAAACATGCTCCGGGATTAGCAATAATTGCACATAATTTTCGTTCTAAATGTTTGCTTAGTTATAAAATATCAAATATCCACCGGTAGCTCAATATACAGAATATTAATGAATAACACCGAAATATTTTACCTGTGTATAGAGAGGACATAGACAAGCAACTTTCATTGCAAGATTTTTGCTCTAAGACGTAAAATATGTATACTACAGGACATTAAAGTCATTACAATTTGGTGCTCCTATGTCAATAATGAAGCGAAATAGATTTAACTTTTCATTATATTGACTTCATGCCTTCTTAGTGACCGATAAAAACCTTGATCTTAATCATTCATGAACAGCTACAGTATATCATAAGTTAGAGTTTTCATAAACTGCGAAATTTACAGACTGATCACATGACTGGCCATCACTGCATTAGTTTTTTTTTATTATTATTATTCATAACTCCAGTGTTAACAAAGAAGTTCCTTTGTTTTGCAGTTTTTTCTTTCTTCTTTCAAATGTTATAACTCAGTGGCGTCCATGCCCTGGGAGATTTTAAGCTGTAACAGGAAAAACTGAATCCACAGAGAAAAAATCTTCTAATAAAAGTTGCTCGTCTATGTCCCCTCTATACACAGGTAAAATATTTAGGAGTTGTTCATTAACACCCTGTATTATTGTTGGATGATCTTATTTCTTTAACACGTGTTAGTGTACATAACTTACGATAAAATATCGAAATGAAGTAAAGACAATAAACAGTAGATAATTCAAAATAAAAATAAAAACTGGTTGCTTCAGAAGATATACTACTCAATCAAAGAATTCCTTGAAGATGAGGTTACTATATATTATTATATTCATTAAAGATTATCAAATAGAAATTAATCATATTACTCAGACACTCCAGGCACACATTAATACTACTAAAGATATTACTACGAAATATTTTAGTGTTAGTTCTCTATCCTCCTTTTATAGTCAAAATTTAGCATTAACTTCATATATTTTTCACACTGCAAATAATATTGCAAATTGTAGGATTATTGTAACTTTTGCTAGTACGCATATTATCACCTAGTAAAAAAATGTAAGTATAAGCTAGTTTTAATTGTCTTATTTTGACTTTGCAAGGGAGTTCAAACTGACGCGTAACCAGTTTACGAGGTCAAGCTGCAAAATGTAAACGAACTTTATAGCAATAAATTTACATTTACAAACTTAGAAAATCACAATTACTCCACAATTGTCGTAGCCTACTGAATAACTTATTACAAAATACGAATCATAGTATTAGTAAAATAGAAAAATAATATTAAAAAACAAACTACAGAGCTGAAGACATAAAAAGCTGGCATAATATCTTGGGTTGTCATGTTTCGAACCTAAAGGTAGCCTACATCATCATTAATCACGTCTGTAGTGTGGGTGATGGTGTAGATCTGGTCAAAGTTACTTCTGCGGCATGGGATAGGCCTACACTTACATTCAATTTCGATTCTTTTCCCTCGATTAGATTTTTTTTTTTTAAATATAATAAACTTTGAAAGTGAAATTAATATTTCACACAATGACAAACAAAAAGCCTCTCCCCAAATAAAACTCAACTACTTAATAATATACTTTGTTAAACACGCAATCATAAAGAACGTCAATGATGTTCATTGTTCCTCGAACTTAAATACAAATTTAAAAAGCAATAACTAAGAAGAAACTTTCGCCGAAATTTAAAACAAATCAAAGTATAATTTAGCATCTATGAATAAAACAACAGGACTCAACCCTAAAAAATTACAAAGAGCTACAGAACAATAAATCATGAATGATTGATTGCACAAGTTAGCAACTTGGTGCTATCTTAAATTCTAACTTAAGAACAAACCAACATCAATGTTTTAATAAATGGAATACTTCATTTCACGAACTTGAGTTACCGCGCTTTGCAATGGGTTTCTAAACTTGGTTGACATGTAAGCTGAGTTATCTTCAGAAATGAAATTGGTCTCTCTTTCTCCTTGTATGAATGAAGTTTGTGGAAGCAATTTGTTGAAATAGAATTACTTCTGGTTTAAATCCTGCACGGCATGCCTGAATGTTCCATCACACACGTACATTTAAGAATTCATGTGCATCTGTCATTCTGTCAACCGAGACTTCAGCAGATTTCCGGAAACGAATGAACGGGCATGTGATGGATCAGCCCAGCACTGGATTTGCTGCTGACAATGAAATTCTATCTGAGAAACGCTCCGTGCTAATACATCAGATCCCACAGAGAACGAGAGAAAGGGGATGAGTCTCTACTCCGTTATGGTTGAGAAATATTTAATGTAATTTTATAGCAATAAAAACAGTTCAACAATAATTAATTTAAATTTTTACAGCGAGTTCTAGCGAATAAATTTAAAAAAGAACGAAAATGTTACCGATTAATAAATACGATTTAAACATGTGAACATGTCATTTTGTCAATATAATGAATGAAATGAACTCATTCCCAAGATCCTCGGAAACTTTATTTTAGACCAAGCAATAATGACTAGTTTGTACTGTACTTACAAATAATGTATATAAACACCGTGGCCCTAAATCGCACAGGTCATTCATCCACCTCCGTCGTTCAACTTCACTGTAAATGGCAGGCTTTGAAGGCATGTTGAAAACATGCAACGTCGTCTTCTTGACACTAGTACTGGGTACTTCTTTAGCAACTGTTCCCTAAATTGTCACCAAGCTATGAGTACCTGCCGAGACATGTCCCACTCAGAAGCTTGGACTATACGATCCTCTAGATCAGCGTTTCTCAACCTATGGTCCGCGGACCACTGGTGGTCCGCGACGATGTTGCAGATGGTCCGTAGACATAATTAAGATGACTTAATGTACCTGCTGATCTTCGACTAAATTTGACTAATATTAAGCCAGATATGCAGGTACTCTGCAAGAGGCGACAAGCTCAACTGTCTCATTAAAAGTAATAACATAATTCCTAATCATATTATCAAATTGGTAATAAATATTAAACTGTCAATAGTTTATTTCCAGTTCAATAACTGCGTTTCCATTGAATTTAAAAAATGTATTTAGATTTATTTCGTTATCATGACTTATAATGAATACCCCAAATATTAAGAATATAGGCCTACATATAGCCTACTTTTAAAAATGGGATGTAAAATTAGGGGTCCGTAATTTTTATTTAGACATTTTAGAGGTCCTCGGGTGCAAAAAGGTTGAGAAACGCTGCTCTAGATTCAAAACCCCCTAAACAACATTCATAAATAGAGGTGTTTTTGAACTTAACTCTGATTTTCTACATGGCATTATGTAGGCCTAGTACTTTAGGGAGTTTTGAACCTCAGAAATAAATAAACCAATTTAAACCATCCATACAAATCTGGTAATGTACATAAGAAAATATAATTTGGCGTTTAGGGGATTTTGAATCTAGGATTCATATCCATAATCACTTAATCAGCAACACTACGACTGAACTTCGGAGGCTGTTTACGTGGTCAACATACGAAAGAACAAAACTGCGTGGTGCTATACCACAAAGGGACAGAATTTATCAACTGACGAACGCGACATCTACCTCCATCCCAGCATGTCGATTCTCAGACATGATGGTTCTGGACCGCAGCAGATGTTTCTCTGCCAAATATCTCTGATGTTTTCACAAGGCTGAAACAGACCTTCAAACCTTCCGATTTCAGACCTTCCTACCTCGAAAATATCCCACGATGTACCGAAGATCAAATTCATACCTTTCAATACGGAGTCAACAATGCTAACCGCATCACGGAGGACTGTACCCTACACTACTACATATTTCTAGTAGAACAGTATGAAGTTAACGGTGGTCAACTGATCAATAATGAGTTAAATTATTGGCACAACATACTATAACTCGTAGATTTAAAAAAAAGTATTATTTCTGTAACCGAATAAGAGTACCTTACTCATACACGAAATTAATGTATAATCAATCATGTACGGTATTTTTTTTGGCAATAAATCTTTCTAAAAATGTTCTGAGATTACTCACAGTTTATTATATTGTTGTGACATGACGAATTCTTACCTGAAAGAAAGAAAATATACATTAAAATTCATAGCCAATTAATTAAATTAATTCATAATACTAGGGAATGGATGGAAAATAGGATGGATGAAGAAAATAGGAAAGGAACATAAACTATTTAAAATGTCATTATAAAAATTAAGATTTATTCTTTTTTATTACAATGCTTAGTTTCAATACTTACTCGAGCAAAGCGATTAATACATCAGAAATAACTCCTACGCTCTTTGTATGTGTAACTGTAGGCGTAAGCTTCTTTAAACTGCTACAAAAACATTTTTTTCATTTAGTCATATTCTGTGTAAAGTTGTCATTTCTGTTAAATCGTTGATTTATGCCTGTGTTTATTACAGTAGGCCTATCATTCATTTACTATTATTATTATTATTATTATTATTATACGTTAACGTCTCTATGGCATTATTAACATTGATATTACTATATTATTGTCATTACTATCCTATCCAAACATTATTGTTATTAAGGTGGCGATAATGTTTTCTGTTGTCAAACGGTTCACGGGTAACCCCCTCCCCCCCCCCATTTCAGGCTTTGAGAGACTGAATAGTTTCAAAAGTTCCAGTTAGAGGCCTCTTAGATCATAGAATATCTCGTCTTCATCATGGTTATTACACCAAAGTTGGGCTTCCATACAAAGATGGCAACGTGTATGATGATAGGTTATTGCAGGCGCCATACGCAGAATTACAAATGCCTTAGCATTGCATTCCACGAGTGGGATTGGCGTGTGTGAGATGTAACATTCGCGAAACTGTCTGTCATCACTCTTATTGTTCCTCTCATGAATCCATCATGTGACATGTCCCATTACTTCGGAATGTTTTAGATTGTTTTGCCCACAGACATCCTATCCAATCATTCTGGAACAACTTTGCTTCTATTTAGATGAGATAATTCCTTCCTTTCGACTGTAATGAGTAGGGCAAGGCACTTATTGACCATAAAATGCAAAAATGCAAAATAAAAAATGCATTTAAAACCTAAAAGTAGTGAAAAATGACACATTTTAAAAAAGTGACCAATAAATTTATCATTATTACTTATAATTAGTTTTTTAAGTAATGAATTGCTAAAAGCAATTTAATGGATGACAGTGCATTAAGTATATATGAAATATGAACTTACAATATAAAACACACTTATTTTATTACTAAAGAAGTAAGTAAATTTATCCAACTTGGACACCCTTAGCGAAAAAAAAAATCTTTCTAAACTGGCTTGCCCATCAAATTGCCACTGGCAAATATGTGCCATTTAAAAAGAAAGAAAAAACAATTTATAAGCTTACGGAATTTGTCCGAAGATGCAATTTGTTAATTTGTTTGTCAGAATCCAAAATCTTAGAATTTCCAACTCTTTTCTTCTTACGATGCACATACTTTGCAGAAGTGATATTGATAACGTAACAGCTTGGATTAGAACTTGGAGCCTTTGAGGATGGGGCAGTTCAATAACTGGAGAAGATGCCTGCAAATCACACATGTCAGTTACTAATCATCTGTAATACCTGTTCCTGATACCTGTCCAAATGCATCCACCGCAGAAGCAACAATAGAGGGACGCCACACGTCAGATTTCTATTGTGCCATCTCACCGCAACAGCCGTATAACCGACATTGACGTCTGCAATATCTGAGGGGTTTGATTGTGCTAGACAGCCTACGGCATATTGCTTCCCCATCCCCATAATTTGGCCATCGGTTGCCTTTCACAGGTTATATGTGTTATTAATGCTGATGTAGTACTCTGGCATCCTCGCCAATGGACTGTGCGTTCTCGGTGTAGAATCCGGATGAGCGAGAAAATCTGAGCATACTGTTGGTGCCATTTTAAGAAGGCCTCGTCCCAAACCATCGTCTGTCTACAAAAAGAATATAATAGGATTGTTCCCTAATCAGAAAATCTTCACCGACTTCGACACCTACAAAGAACAGGTGCTCTGGTTGTCGCGTGGATTTCCCCAGTGTTGTCGCTGTCATTCACTACTTCTTAAGTAAAGTAAGTACTGTGGTACGTATTTGGCAACATTGTGCTGGACTGCAGACAAATGTGAATACGCCTAATTACCTTTCTATTAATTCATTGACAGGTCGAAGAGGATTAGGGTGGCAGGAGACACGGGAAGTTCTTGGAAAAAGTCTTTAAAAAGTGGCACCCACTCTACTTTCAGTTGTAGACTGACCTGCCCCGAGGAAACTGTACTAGGTCAGTGCTAAACTCTTTCTCTTTCTCTCTCTCTCTCTCTCTCTCTCTCTCTCTCTCTCTCTCTCTCTCGTTCTCTCTCTCTCTCTCACACACAGACACATACACTATTCTTAAGTTAATAACACTGTACAACAAATTTGTTACTGTTTGTGTGTTGCAGGAATCTGACATCACTGAGTACGAACATGGCGATAAAAAAAATTGTTGGTTCCGAATTTCAAGAAAATTATAATTTTACATTAATCTAAAACAATTTTCTGCGCAATAATAATAACCAAATAATAAATACAAATTATGAGGCAATAAAATTTGATTAGACATGAAGTGCATGTTTTCCATATAATTCGACCCTCCTGAACATGAATATGATAATAATAAAATTTGTTGGTACTGGATTCCAAGAAAATTGCAATTGTACATTAATGTAAAACAATATTCTATAAAACTGGAATTATCTCTAAATCCGGTGCAAATTTATTTTTATTGTCATGTTCGTGTTCAGGAGGGCCGAATTAAATGGAAACCATGTTTCTCATGTCCAACAAAATTTGTATTCCCATATAATTTGTATTTAATTTTTGGTTATTACTATTGCTCAGAAAATTGTTTTAGATTAATGTTAAATTGGAATTTTTTTCAAAATCCGGAATGAACAATTTTTTAATTGCCATATTTGTGTTCAGGAGGGTCGAATTATATGGAAATTATGTTTCGCATGTCCAGCCAAATTTGTATTCCCATACGTATTAATTAGATACTATAATCATAATTACAACATTTATGAAAACATGTAAATATAAACCGTAACCAATTTCCATGGCTAGTTACAAAATCAAAATATCCAAAGTTGGTTATCACTATCTCTGAAACAAAATGTCTGTTGCCCAGTGTAATCAAACATCCTCGAAAAATCATCTGGGATGGGGACTGAAAGTATTCGTTATTGCACTTCATCGTCACCTTCTGGAACTCGGGTGATTTCCCGAGAATATTTGTATTAGACGAGAATATAATATTACCAATTCTTAATCTCCTCACATTGACCAAATTCAAAGTCCATACCGATAATAGCAGCTAAGCATATCTGTCCAATGTTACATTTCAAGTCTCCTCCGTCTTCAGGAACGAAGGTATCCTAAGCTAGTCAGAATTTAATCACTACAGATTACTAATCATTCGTCTTAGCTAATAACGTTAAGCAACGTTTAAAATTATAACCCTCGAAAATGACGAAACAATAAAGCAAGATAATTATTGTTTCAGAAATCCACAAGGAGTTATGGTCTTGTTGCACCATAAAGCTACATGATAACCGTTGCTGTCATGCTAGTTGATCAGGAATTAAGGCAGTGTGAGTACTTGAGTAGGCCTACTTGATATTATGTAGCACGCATGCATTTCGGACATTATACGGTCTCAACCACATGCTGGAATAGTCAGATATCGCCACCAATGAAGAGCTTGTGTCTGCTGAGAGTAGGCATAAGCTGCATATAACGAGATCCCTCAATACACAATACCATTAGTCTATTTCACTCAAAGATAGACTTCAAAGTCAAAAGTAGACCAAGATCACAAGAGTTACATAAAGGAAGTAGAAAACGCTGGTCCCATCTTTCATTCTTCCAGTATTTGCCATGATTAATTAAAAATGACAGCGCCTTATAAGCATATTATAGAGCAACAATGTAAAGTATAAATAGATTTTTTAAATCTAATTTTTTCTCATGTAAATTGCTTGTAAAAATGAAGAGAATGTCGTTACCATATCGCATCACATCCCCTAAGGACACACAACCCAAATAAAATCTGAAAAATGCACTCATGTAACTTTCTTTGCTCTAAGCATGGGCTTAATACCTTTTTTGATACAGAATAAGAGATAGATATGTAAGCTTTCATGAACCACAGATTATTGTCTCTGTTGGACATTACATAAGAATATTATAGGAGAAAAATTCGTTCCATCTGGCGCTGTGAATTGAACTCCGGCTTAGCTCAGTTGGTAGAGCATTGGCGCGAACAGCCAAAGGCCCTGGGTTCAAGTCCCAGTGTCGGAGGAATTTTTCTCCTATAATATTCTCACAGAATAAGAGGCTGTATGAAAAAAATGTTTCAAATAAAATCTAAGTTCTTATTATAAGCACCTTATGTATAAATAAAACTTTTAAAAAATCATTAGAGCCGTTTTCGAGAAAATTGCTAAAAATAAAATTTTCTTCACTTAAAGTCGCATTAAAAGTAAGAAAAACCGCCGCGAAACTGCGTGTGACCCCTCCCCCACCAGAAGGTTCCCAACCCAAATACACTTTGTTTCATATGAATTCGAAACATATATTTATATTAAAGCTCAACTTAAAATTTCGAGGTCGAACACAATACTTCCTCTACTTAAAGTACCTATGGAAAGGGCAAAGAAAGTACAAAGAAGCAGAGGTTACACCTCACTGCTTCGGTGTGATGAATGGAGAATGGATGTGGTTGGTGAGTTTTAGTTTCGTTACACAGTAGGCCTACAGTGTTTTACATCGATTTGTTACATTCAATTATCAAATGTTTCTTAAATATTTAATATATATTAGGTTGCAAATACACTTTAACATACAGTAAGCTAACTTAATTTAGTTATTTATTATTATAAGTATGAAATAAATAATAATATTTACTTTAGAACATATAAATTGGGTATATTATTCTGCTTCCCTCCATTAAATGACGCTACAAACATGGACATGCATACAAGAACATTACGTAGATGACGATTATTTCACCCGAAATGGATAGGCCTATTTATTTTTAAAATTGAGTAGGCCTATACAGACAGAGGACCCATTCGATTTCATTTAATATTTGGTAAAGAGATTGGAAATGTCAATACTTCTTAATAAAAACAAGGTAATGTTGACACACAGATCAAACTGTCCATTACACATGGGATAGCCTATTAGTAGGCAGGTGGACGCACTTGTGCACAGTGACAGCTTTATCCAGCTTACGGCGCGACTAATGCACCAAAAGGTCCATGTGTAATTAATTTTATTGTGGAACAGGCTTAGCTTGCTGTTTAAAAGGGCAAAAGTTCAGATTAACAGTTAACTGTCAGGATGGAGCTCGTTGCGTAAACTCTATTTTGCACCTTTCTCCCTCCAATATGAGTAAATAAACTGATGCAGTAAACCGATACAGTAAAATACACCATCTGTCGGGAAAAAAATGCTTCTTCAGGTGTTCATTCCATTGGTTTGTGTGCAGGCATTAAGATATTTGTACCAGTATAACAATTTCACAAATGATGGCACTATGCTAGTATAAGAGGAGTCTTAACCAATGTTAGCATGCACCAAAATGGGAAATGAATCTGCGGCTTAACATCTGGCACAACTGTGTGGAGTCTAAGTAATTAGAGTAAATACATGTGTTACAGTGGTCAACCAACTCCATGTCACACCACACGGCTCACACTTAGCATTATTGTAAAATCTTTTGTAGCCAACTCTATTCTCAGACCCCATAATGCGAACTGCTTTACCTTTCCAATCAAACTGATATTTTCGTCCTCCCCCCGTGTCTTCTATTCTCTATTCTTTCTTTATTAGGTACTTAGAGTAATAGGTGCATATTCCCAAACACATATTTCCCCTTCCTTTAAAATTCTATTATTTTATTTTCAATTCCAGCTTTCTTTCTTTACTTTTCCTTTAAATCGTTTCTCTTTTCTCTTATATTTCCTTCTTAATTTTATACATTTTTAATTTCCTCTGCACATTTTTTTTATGCAATCTCTCTACCACTCTCTTCCTCTACTATTTCCTTCTAACGCCATTTTTATTTTTCGATTTTTATTTTCCGATATTCTTCTTTTAGTTCCTAGCCTTCCTTGTTTACAATTTTCTTTACCAATGTCCACATTACTTTTCCCCCTTTTATGTTTCCTTTAATTCCTTTCAGAAAGTTTCTTCTTTATCGCTTTGATACTTTTATTCTTCTTTCCTTTTTCGTTATATTTTCCTTCCTTTCACTCCTTTCATCAAATTTAACTTTACTTTACCGGTATTTTGAGGTAAATTTTAATTTTCTTCCCCTTTGGTTCTTCTCTTTCTCGCATTCCTTCAGCAGAAAAGCTGAAGAACATACGTTCAGAAAACTTACGCTGAATTACAGAGAAAATATTAACATTGCAAGGGTGTCAATCTTCATGTTACTAAGCGCCTGTCTATATCAAATTGTAATTTAAACTATATTAATTTTGATAACCTTTAAAGTGGTACGTCCAGATCTTCAATGCTTATGTAACACCAAACACAGTTAAACGAAGGCGTATTGTTGCTTCATTTTTGCATTTTTCGCCATTTAGGGGGGGGGTGTAATTTTATGATTTTTCGGTCTATTTTAGCTTTTTTTTTTATTTATCTCAAATTAGAATATATTATTTTTCTAATTAAAGATTTAATGAAGCTTCGTAACATTCTCTGCATGATTTCAGTATGCTGAATAGTTCCTGCTAGCAGACAACACTTAATTATTTCCCTTTGATAATCTCCGCCAAGTTTTCATATTCACTGTAGTTTTTATATGTTACAAAATGATTTTTTGTATTCTAAGAAATTAATTTAAGTACAATATATTTGAATAATAAAATAACGAAAATACCTTCTAGACTCTATTTCTGAAAAACAATTAAAATAATAAACGCAAATGTTTCTGGTCATTTTAAAAATTATTTTATTTTGTACTAAAATTAGGTCATTATTACATTATTTGTTAAGCACATACTTTAGCCTATCGTAAATTATAGGCTATTAATCGCCATGCTCCAGTTATCAGGCTACTATAAGCTAATCTCTCGCTTTTGGAATTCAATGCCTTGTCATATCAGAGATTGTCGAAATGTACCACAATTTAGTCATTAATTTTATTTTAGTTTAGTTTATCAAACTTGTAAATAAATCCTTGTAATTTTATTGTCTGTAGCATGTTTAGTTTTAATTTATAAATGATCAATTCTTGTATTGTTTGTAGTAGCCTATGTATTATTTACGATATGTATAGTTTTACTGGTGCAGTGGAAGAAAAGGCCTTATGGACTTAACTTCGCCAGTATAAATAAATAAATAAATAAGTTTATAATTCTTATAAGCCTATCCGTTTGAATATGGAATTTTATTACATTTTTCTACATTATCGTATAAAAGAGACTGATGATATCTTAATGGGGTATCTAAATTTTATTAGACTCATCCAGAGGTATTTTAGTATCAACGATTACACTGCCCTATAACTTACACGAAGATACTGTGCTATAAATTAACTTACTTTCTACCCTGAAGAATAAACCATCAGTGCCTAAATTACCGGTACTAATATTATAATAATATTATATTTCGCCTTAGGGAATACCTGCATGAATGCTCTGTGGTTTCTGCCTAATGGAAGTGATGATTACAATTTAAGCACCTCAATCATGAACAACCAAGCTTAACACTTCAAGATGAGCACATAGGAAAGTTACGGAACAAGTTTCTCCAAGTACACCAGCGGTAAAGATCAAGGTGTTTAAAAAATCCTCAGGAATTCAATATATCGTGATAGGGACCTGTCGTGTATTCCTTAATGTTCTATAATGAACTTGTTTCTCTAACAAAAAAAATTAAGTCAAGAGTAATCATGGGGGTTTAAGGAAATGTAAAAACAGGACTTGGTGGTCTATTTACTAACACGCAAGACCTCTCGAGTTTGGAAACTTTTTCGTCTTGTGAGATTCGTTTAACAACATGCGACATAGACTTAATATTCTAATGGCCATGTCAGAACTTTCGACTTGATATAAATGGCTGGAATATTACAGAGTAGTTGAGTCTGACATAGGTTTAAACGCATCATATTAAAAAAAAACAATAGGAGATATCAATGTGTCATTTTACCCCTCCTCCGAATAATGCGTGATGGAGAAATATTGCAATTATCCTACTCCCCTGAGACACCAATTTTAAAAACAGACATGCAATTGATGAAGAAACATGCTAGCTGCAGACCACACCTTTAAATTGTTTCAGTCCCTAATGACACAGATTCATGCACATTTACAAATATAAAATTACAGTGATAGCGCCAAAAACATTGTCCCCCCCCCCCCCCGCAAATATTTTTGTTGTTCCACACAATAATTTTTAAGATGTCAGAAAACTAAAGGATAAATTATTTTAAAATAGAAATATAGTTCAATCCAAAACATGAAAGCCTCGTGTGACTCCATCGCCCGAGGCCCAAGTTGACTTTGCGGGATAGTTTCACAATGAGTCCCTTCCTAATGTGGATCGCTTATTCTTCGCTAATACCAGACTCAATGTATTTAGAGAGTAGATTATACTTTCTTCTGATGTGGCGCTGATATCTATGGGATGGAAAAAAGGACACATTATTGTTGCACTAACACAGCGGTTGCAACTATTCAACACGATTCAGGACAGTGGACTGAACAACCTGCAGAAAAGAAAGAAAACTTGACAGTGTTGCCTCCAGGCCTTTAATAAGGTCGCCTATTGATCACTAATTCGTACAGTTAAGTATCAGGGGAAACGTTATCTGCATAGCTCCAAGAACTGAAGCTTTCATATTATGATAAGAAGTATACTTCTAATAATCTGATTTCCTATATCTCCTATGTTGGGGCGAAGGGCCTCCAAGCGGAGGTTTCTGTTATCTTTGTGAATTTTGTTACGCCCAAGATTTTTACGTCCTGAAATATCCATCGATCGCGGCCGGGTTTGATCACCGCGGCCGACACTTCTAATAACATATTATTTGATTTATAAGGTTGATTTACTACTAATCGAAAACAGATAAACCTACTGCACTGTACAGAATATTGTCATGTTATGACGACCTCATTTCCTAGAACTGCTTACACCATTTTACCCACTCCCCTTAGATGTGTAATACACCATTTTACCCACTCCCCTTAGATGTGTAATACACCATTTTACCCACTCCCCTTAGATGTGTAATACACCATTTTACCCACTCCTCTTATGCCCGGTTTCTATAAACTCACGAAATACCTATGGGTAAATTATCCAATGGACAAGTTAGTTCCAGAAACACCCACCAGAGCACTAATGGTATAATGAGGAAATAAAAAATAATATATATATTACCATGCCGGGGATTGAACAGTGGACCTCTTGAACCGTAATCCAGCAAGCTGACAATGAGCTACGGTGAACACTGATAATAGATCTTGAATAACGGAGATGTAATTATTGCTCCCTATGTTTTCCAAGCATATGGTGACACAAAAAAGGCAGACAAAACAGAGAAACACGACGGAAAACTAAGCGAGACTACTCTAGCACTAATTGAACGAAGATCAGAGATGACTCAGAAGATAATAGAGAAGAGTACGCTAAGATAGATAAAAGAACTAAAAGAGAAATACGAAAAGACATCCGAGAATACCAAGCATCTTCTACGCGACAGATACTAGAATCTTCCAAATCAATCAGAAAGGCAAAAAGAGAAATAAGTGGAGGTAAACAATGGATATTAGGAACCAAAGACTCGTCAGGAAAACGCACGACTGCAAGGGACAGTATCATTGAAACTGCCACTAAGTACTACAAAGACCTATATACAAGCTCTCTTCAAAATCCCGTATGGAACTACACATCAGACCCCACAACCAACAACTCCCAGGTCGTTCCCCCTATATTAGCCAGCGAAGTTCGGACGGCAATCAATGAATTGAGGAACGGAAAGACCCCCGGCGAGGATGGAATATACAACGAATTCTTGAAGCAAGCCTCAGACCACCTGATACCAGCGATCACCATTATCTTTAACAAAATTATAGATGAAGAAGAAATACCAGACCAGTGGAAAACAAGCACAATAATCCTCCTCCACAAGAAAGGCACGAAAGATGACCTCAACAATTATCGACCCATAAGTCTCATGTCAAGTTTGTATAAGCTGTTTTCAAAAATAATCACTAGAAGATTAACAAAAATTCTGGATGAAAATCAACCACACGAACAAGCGGGTTTCCGCTCTGGATACAGTACTGCAGACCACCTCCAAACTGTGAGCCAGGTAATGGAAAAAGCGGAAGAATTCCATCAAACAGTGTATATTGCCTTCGTAGACTACAGCAAGGCTTTCGACTCGGTCGAGCATGAGAGTGTAATACAAGCTTTACACACACAGGGAGTCAACAACAAATACATCAGCATACTCAACAAAATTTATAACCAGAGCTGTGCCAAGGTGAAAACAGAAATCGAAGGTGAAACATTTCAGCTCCATAGAGGAGTACGTCAGGGAGACCCAATATCCCCTAAATTATTTACAAGCGTACTAGAAAGCACGTTCCGCAAACTACACTGGAACCAGGACTGTGGAATAAGTATAAATGGTAGCAGGTTAAGTAATCTAAGGTTTGCTGACGACATCGTACTGTTTGCCAAATCACCCAGTGAACTTCAGTCGATGCTTCAAGATCTATCTAACTCCAGCAGATTAGCAGGCCTCCGGATGAACAAGACCAAAACACAGGTAATGTCAAACGGACCGGCGACACCTATAACTGTAGATGGCACAGTACTGCAATATGTATCGGAATATGTGTACTTAGGACAAATAGTATCATTCCACCAGAAGACTGAGAAAGAAGTAAAAAGAAGGATTTCTCTCGCATGGAAGGCTTTTTGGTCCCTCAAGTTCATCCTCCTGGAGAAAACTCTCAGCAGAAAGCTCAGAACCGAAACGCTAGAGACCTGTGTAATGCCGGTATTGTTGTATGGTTGTCAGACGTGGGCTCTCACTTCCAAACTTCGCAACAGTCTCCAAGTGTGCAAAAGAAATATGGTGAGAATAATCCTAGGCATATCGTTGAGGGACAGAGTTACAAATGAAACACTACAGAAGATGTCAGCAGTTACCGACCCTGCACTGCAAGCCACCAACACCAAATGGAAGTGGGGAGGCCACGTCGCAAGACTCAAAGATGACAGATGGACATACAAGGCCACAATGTGGGACCCTCGTACTGGAAGAAGATCCCCCGGAAGACCAAGACAGAGATGGGCTGATCTCTTCAAGGAACTTGTAGGACGACAGTGGTCAACCAGAGCAAGAAATAGGAATGACTGGAAAGTTTTAAGAAGACAAGTGAACAGTGACTGAAACCAGTGCATATGCGACCGAAGTCTTACGAAGACAAGTGTATAGGACCGTAACAAGTGTAAGGACGTAAACTACAATGAAGTGCACAATGACCCAGACTAATGTAAGTGGACATAGACCAGGAATTGCATAAAAGCCCAAGAGCACAAATATCCCTCATGTGGAATAGCTCACCACATGTAGGTGTATTCGAGCTTACCCTCTTCGAGGAGGCCATTGCCCTTAACGGGACATTTAGGCTAATCATTTCATTTCATTTCATTTCATGTTTCCACTACTGTAAGTCAAGACATGGTTTTGCAATATATATTATAGGCTACTAATTAGTTCGGAATAATATTGTCTTCATATAAATACTACTATTGTCGAGATCTAATGCGTGAGAGGAAGGAAAAATGAGAAATGCGACTCTAGTTTGCAATGTTTGCACACTCAGTGCTACCAAATACCGGCAAATACAGTCATTAGCGAAAATGTACGGTACATGAAAATTTCAATAAGAAATATGTATATGAATTCTGCTAAGCCTATCCTATTACAGAGAAACAAAGTCAACACTACAGATCATCTCAGCACTTCTAAAACTGTATTTTACAGGTACTGCAATCAGCTGTGCACGCGCGCCATAGCCTACGAGAGGTTAAATTTTATCCAGCCATCCATGAAAGGATAAATTAACCCAAAGATTTACCCTTGGAGAGATCTAACCCTGGTTTATAGGAAAAAATTTTCTCTCATTTTCATATTTACCCAGAGGACATTTATCTAGAAACTCGCCATAACTGTGTGTGATCGTTATCTTTTAATTATTTCAGTTCGTAAGAGTTTTCCTTGTGTAAATTCTGCCCATTGGATAATTTACCCATAGGTATTTCGCGAGTTTATAGAAACCGGGCACTAGATGTGTAAATCAGTGAACAGAAACCCAATGGACTGGTTTCGCCAGTAGTAAAGGCAAATGCCGAATTGAATTATTACTTACCATGATTCATCGCCGCTATTTCATCCTACGTCATAGTCATACAAGATTGAATATCAGTTGAAATTAACCGAAGCCATAACAAATCAACAATAGAAAAGTTGCCCATCAACAGTTACATGGCCTATTGGTAAACTCACAGAACCTAACACACGTGATGTGACCTCTGAATTAAAATGTGTATTTAAAAAAGTTGAACTAAAAAACTTTTCCGTCTATGCCATGTGTAGAACTATGTCCACACAGCAAAAATATTATAAACATACTGAAAAAATAGCATAGCACATAGTGAACTTCACATTTTTAACTTTCAGTTTTTTTTATTTTTTGTGTGTGTGTTTTGTTATTCTGTCTACAAATCAACCGTCCATGGAAAAACAGATTTTAAATTACCACTCTCTTGATTCAAACCCGTTTATAGCTAGTTTAATATAATTTCCCGTTCCATATTTTAACAAACTGTCGTCCAGCGAAAGTTTCACCTGTCCAGTTTGATATGTTGTGACGATGAGCAGATACAAATTTTCCCGTGCATTTGATTACTGAATCATGTGACAAGTTTTGCATGAAAGGATTGCAGGGTGGAGTGGAAGGGGGGGGGGGGAAGCTAGTGACATGCATAGATTGATGTGAGGATGATGTTTGACTGCAACGGGGTGGGACAGGTGGAAGGAGGAGGTATTCTGTAACAGACACTTGTGGTCGCAGTTCATTGGCTAAACATGCCAACCGACTACATTTTATATAAAATATATATTACAGCCCAGGTACACACAGGGGCTTGGTTTTTTAGGTGTTTTTTGTAACAAATTTGATTCGTTGTGACGTTTTTTGGGTTCTGCCTATCTTGACAGGAACACATCTCCCCCCCCCCCGACCCCCGGATCATCTGTCTATCTGATGTGCAAGGCATTCTGATTAGTGCTAAAGTGGGGTATGTGAGTTGAGAGATGCGGGTTTCCTTTTGAGTCAGAACAAAAGCTATGATGTGCTTTGACAACTCGCGTGTAATTTCAGTCAACTGTGCATTGTGCCCTTTGACGCAAAGTGAATGTTTGGAGAGGATTCTAACCTGTTGGTAATTTGCAGCATTGTGCCTGTTTCTAAGCTTACAACTGTTATTCTAAAATAGAAAATAGT
Organism: Ectobius pallidus; assembly: GCA_964059195.1. Lineage (NCBI taxonomy): Eukaryota > Metazoa > Arthropoda > Insecta > Blattodea > Ectobiidae > Ectobius > Ectobius pallidus. The sequence goes on from CAXKWD010000007.1 coordinate 139,738,201, forward strand.
TCAGAATTTACTATCATTAAATATCCATGTAATAATGGCAAATGAAACTGGATTGAAGGATGAAGGCACCAGAAGTTTAACTGGTTAATGAAGACTGAAAAATTGGCGATGGAAGTGGTTTTATTTCAGGCTTCATACATTCTAGTTGTCCATAAATCCTAGGGCGTAATATGTTCTAGACCGAAACCTTTTATTTATATATTTATATTTATACAAAATATTTATACAAAACAAAACAAGACCACCCGAATGAGCAAGCGCTCGTGCTCGGGCACAGTTCAGCCATTTACATTACAAAATACAAATTACAAAATACATAAAGAAAATATAATTAAATCAAAACCTAAAAAGTAATAATAATAAAGAAAGAACAGAAAATTAAAAAGAAAAAAGGAAAAGTAGTAAGAACAAAAATTGAAACCCTGAGTTATTACAAATAAAATCGTTCCTTAATTGTCTACTAAGTACAGAGTGAAGTAACTTTTGAACTATGAAATAAGATTTTTGATAAACTTATTGAATTTTTTGTTGTTCATATGTAGTTCTGGATGTGACCTAATTAAATATTACACACCTGTTCCAGTTTTATACCGGAACACAAGTCGAGCTAAGGTTCACATTTTAATACAGGGAAACGATATTTGTGATCTCTTAACGTACTACATATTAAGAAGATTGTACTCAGTAAGCTGTGTGATCTGCAGACTATTAAGAAAAATTCGTGAAAAGACGCTAAAAAAATTAAAAATCCAAGTCATTTAAGACTGTTAATTTTGATTATTACATACGACGATTCCAGAGATCTACTGCAGTTATAATACAATTTGATGACCTATTGTTAAGAAAACTATTGATTTTAAAGTACCAAACACTTTCCAATTTTAAAAAGTATCACTGTAAATATTAAAAACTCTCTGGTTTAGATCTATTTTAAATGTGTCTATTCGAAGAAATTTCAAAATTCTTAATTCAGTAGCCTGAACATGGGCTATATATTCATCTTAACGTTTTTAAAATGGAAAATAATAGACCTAGTGTATGATTTTTTTTTTTACAAAATGTACTAAAATACGGTTCGGAAAAATATGAATATAAATACCACTTATAATTCTACACACATACTGAAACACAAAAAATAAAATAAGGTAAACTAATGTAACGAAGTGCCAGAATTCTTTTGTTTGATCAGTGATAATTGCAATTATGATATGCAGAAAATAAGTTATTTTTTAATCGATTTCCGATAAGCTTATGGAAGAAAAACGGTCTAGTTTGATAAGGATACGTTAAGGAATATGTGGGTAGTATTATTTGTCTAAGCTAACTTCCAAAAAACTGTATTGCAACTTCCAAAGCCATATATGAATACTGTAAAAGAGTAGCCTATGTTCATGAGAATTGGTTTGCATTTGATAAATTATTTCTAATATATTACTATAAAATAAGCACCAAATTGGGCATTACTCCGGTACCGGTCAACAGATTTGGTCCAACATCAATAGACTTATTTCCACGGACGTTATAAATGTCGATTACATAACGATCTTCGATTTATTACTGAACATCTGCCCACAAGAAAGAACTAAATGAACATAGTACAATTTTGCACTAGAATGCCTTTAAAAATTAAGAAGAATGAGGCTAAACACAAACAGGATGTGGATTGTGGACAACCGCCGAATCTGAAACGTGTCTCACAGCTTTCCGGAAAAAGAAGTGTTACTGACTTAATTAGTAGTGAAGTTTCCCTACACTGGAACTTGCTGCAGAAACTTTACACTAGGTATCAAATAGACTTTACACTACCATATCGCAATCAAGTGGCCTCTCTTTCATTCTGAAAGGCAAGAAATAACAGATGCGTGAACGAGAAAACGCAATACAAAATGCAATGTGAGAAAATAATATATACCTCACACCAAACGAGATGCATATTAAGAGAGATGTTTATTAATAGTACTTTATGCAACGAGCCTATAATGGCGTTTATTAACATACTTTGCTCGTTTCATAATTTTTGTACGAAGTGTCTGAATTACTGTTATACGCAAGTTGCATACGACTGGTTTTCTTCGACCATAATTAAATGTTTAAGCTTTGAGTTTTTATATCCATAAAAAAACGGCTGACTACGACAATCAGCTGTTACTAAGTTCTGATGTAATTCTTGCCTTCTACGATAGATTGAAGCTGATGGCGTAAATTCAAGTCGAAACTTGTTCTTGGTCGTTGAAACGAACGGATTTTTACAACAAGAAATGAACTCAATTTAGCACAATATTAAAACTAACACGAACGATTTGGTTTTAAATGCAATTTGTTTATTATGCAGTTTCATTTGCTGCTCTCAAGGTTTCAATAATAATCGATACCGCAGTACACACCAGTGTTTTAATTAATATAATTTTAATGAATGTCATTAAGGTATGGTTATGCCACATATAATAAGCGTATTGTAGCAAGGTCGAATAAAAGTATACTCCGGATGAAAACAACTGGTGATAATTTTATAATAAATATAAAATCAAGAAACCACAATATTTGTTCCCTTCAGAGCTGTCAGGTCTGTAGCCATTTCTTTAATTGGAGTGAGAAAGAAGCAATTGCTTTCGTTTGAGAGGAATGGCTACAGAGCTGTTCTTATTCATTAACTAAAGTGACACTCTTGACGATATAACCGGGAAAAAATACAAGATGAAAGCCTTTGTGTTTTTGTTTGGAAAGCACGATGATGGACTGAGATGGGGGACTTAAATGAATTATAAGACAACAAACCCTCTTTCTCAAGATACTGATCAATAAATCTCATCAGCTTTAATCGACATCCAACTCGCTATTCCCAGAGCTGACAAGGATGAGGAAAAAGGCAGTAAAAAATTTAAATAGGGAAAAACGACGTCAATTAACTAGAAAAGACTTTCAAAAGCCAGGAGGGGAAAATAAACAAACGTGGCAAGACAGAACCCTCTACATCTTCTTTTAATATTATTATTAAACAAACAATTTTAATAAGTAAGTAACCGATAAATCATATAGAGCGATGGAATTTATTTCGCCCGGAGATCTTTCAGACTAGTTAGAATATTCAGAAGAGGGATGTCAAAGAAAACGGATGAATTAATAAGATGAACGGCTACATTCTTTCACTTGTTCTTTTTTTTCCCCCGAGGATCGAGATAAGGATGAATCCTTGGAATGGCAGTTACCGTAAATGAATTAACGAATGAGATGATAAAACTAGACTTTCAACCCTAACGCAGCCACAGATTGGACAATAGTAACTGAATAACTATGGTAGGCTTATATTGTCGGTGTGAACTGAACCTCGGCTGGTTTTTGCAAAGTCTACTGAACTGATATTCGCAAGAACTGCCCAAGCTTGTCCTAATCTTTCCCCACCTTGTTAAGATAAACCTATTTTCATTAGCACAGAAGAGCGTGTTAATATACGTACAAGTTTACTTTTTATAGGGTCCACTGATTAGGACATGAACTGCTCCTCTCTTCCTGCTATTACTATTTAATCTAGTAGGCCTACCATCTACACACACATATCCGTAGAGGATCACGATTAATTATTATAAGAACTTTTAGCAGTAGGCTTAAGTCTATCTGTGAAGTAAAAAAGAAGTGGTCGCGATGCAGGTCATAAAGGCCCTTAGGGATCCAGGAAGTCGAGGCTTCCCGAGTGTTTAGACATTCGGCACATGAAGGTAACAACATACAGAATAGTACAAAGCAGCAAATTCCATCTACCAGTAAATTCATATGACGCGACGAAGTGGACAATGTTTTCCTTCTTCTTCCTCTTCCCCTAGCTTCTTCCTCTTTTTCTTTCTGTTATTTTTATGGTTAATTTTTTATTAAAAGAAGGACTTTATGAGCCAAGGCTCACTAGTAAGGCAAGGCATTTATTGATTTTGCATCTTTTCATATGAAGATTAAAACATAGCTCAAATAAATATAAATGTCTATAATGAATTGATTAAATAAGGACAATTTGTTTTTGCATTTTTTTGTGTGCTTAATTTTGCATTTTTCGTCATTTTCAAGAGATGGGGCACTTTTTGGCAATCTTTAGGTCATTTTTGGCATTTTTATGTCATTTTTCAGTGGAGGCAGAGAGGAGCTTCCCCATGTGCAAATCGTTACTTTCTGACAACAGACTATCATTTTTATACTTTGAGAATCTCCGTCAAGTGTTCATAGTTAATTTTAATTCAGGTTTATTGTAAACACCAAAGCAGTTTGTCTTGTGGCAATAAGGAAATATTATTTTTTCATTCCTTTTAAATGGCACATATTTGCTAGGGGTATGCCAGTTCAGAAAAAAAAATCGCTATGGGTGTCCAACTAGTAGGCTTATAAATTTGCTTACTTCTTTAGTAACAAAATAAGTATTTTATGTTGTAAATTCATATAGACTACAATAAATTGTCATCCATTAAATTGCTTTTAGCAGTTCATTACTTTAAGAAAACTAATTATAAGTAATAATGGTAAATTTATTGGTATTTTTTCCCCCTAAATTTTAAGTCAATTTTCACAATTTTAGGTCATAAATACACTTTTCATTTTGCACTTTTTCACCATTTTATGGTCGTTAAGTGCCTTGCCCTACTCATTAGCCCGTAAAAATACATTTTGGTCATTTTTACAAACATATGGAGACTGATGACAAAGTAGCCCAATTAATCTAATTCGTTAAGATTGCACAAATAAATTTCCACATATTTAAAAATACCATTAAAAAGCATTATTATTTATATTTATTATTATCATCATCATCATCATCATCAATATTGCTATTAAAGTATCCAAGAGAAAAAATCTAAGTTGGATTTTTTGTTGTAGTCGTGGCATTTAAAGGGACACGGCAGACAGGCGAGGTGGAATCAGTTAACAGGTCCATGTCAGAATTAGCATGGTCGTGACTGCCGGTTTAGAAGATGTCGAGATGTTGATCTTACATCGCTTAAAAATCGTGCCACTCCACTAAGCCACGGTTTTTTATTATTTTTGTCTAGTTACACTTTTTTTCTTTTGGAAGCCCCGTCTGGGACTCTTAAATGTACTCATTTGAATTGCAAGATGAACCGAAACAACTCTGTAAATTATAGTTACAAATCGCTATTCCTCACACCCGTGTTAAAAAGAATCAGGGATACAATTAATTCACAGCCACCCGTGAAGCAGCAACACATTGTAGTCATCATGCAAATTTCTACTTGGTTTTGTGTTCGAAGACTTCCACACATTCTAAGAAACTACAAACGGCAAAACCACTATATGATCGATATATTGCTTTGTTTTGGGGAACATTTTAATACCTGGCATAGGAAAAAATACCTATTTTCGATTCGTTTCAATAGAAGTGAGGTATTAGGTATATTGATGCATTTTCATAATTTATAATTGTATTCATCTTTAAATATATTATTAGCAATTTATAACATATTCCTATTGTATACTTTATTATGCAAATCTTCTGCTTAAGATTTTTTTATATTGTCTTGATTTTTAATACTCTGGAACGTCCCTCCGGATCACCAGCCCTACTCAACTGGAAAGTACTTATTAACTTCGAGTAATTCTGTTGAAATGTTATTAAATATAAATTATAATTCATCTTAATACAATAAATTTGATTATATTTTAATTATTTAAAAAAAAAATGTATGTATGTTTTATAAACTGCAGCGTAAACAAAACTTTTGTACTTTTTGAGGCCCTAGTTTCATGCACACGCTTGACGAAGTTCCGTCGCTACTGATGAATACAAGGAACATATAACAAAAGGTAATTTGGAATTGTCCATAAGACAGGACGTTGAGGCAGTAATTCGATGTAAACTTAATTTAGGAAGTGACTTCACGGTGACTAAACATGTGTCAAGGTCCGTCTCTTCTCCCTAACCCTTTCCCTTCCAGTTCCAGTATCTTCACGTCCGAACGCAGTGACCGTTTCGACAGGAGGGAAGTTTGTGAGTCACCATCAGGGCTTCGCCTTGGAAGAATTAATTGTTATTGAGGGTGGGGGTGGGGGGCGGGAATCAGTAGGTTACTATATACTGCATATATAGAATGAGATTACTGTACTTCTTCTAATGTAAAGGAATTTTATGAGTCAGAGGCTTTCCGACTGCGAACTGTTTGAATATGTGTGTGTATATATAGGGTTCGGATGTTTATGATATTTCATATTTTTATCCTGACCTCCATTCTCGCCAAAAACACAAATTAAACATGAATTGCACATTTGTTATTCTAATAGGACCGTTTTTATTTTGCATATAAAGTCATATTTTGCTCATTTTCATGATCTTGGTCATATTTCGGTCATATTCGTAATTTAACGTCATATTTCAGTTATAAATTCGGTAAAAGAGCACAACGATGTAATATGTGCACTAAATTGTTGTTTTCCGAAAAAGAATCACGAATGTTTTGGTTTTAATTTAACTGAAATGTGAAGGGACAGTAACAAGTAATAGAACAATATTATCTCTTCCTCCTTGTTGTTAACAACTTTCAATAAAATATTTCTAAAAGATTTTCAGTTCACAGTTACAGTGGTGTCTGGAAACATTAACAGATTAGAAATTCTTTACAAATAAACATGTAAATCACCTGTCAAATTGTTAAAAAGTGATTATTTTATGGAATTAATGAGATATAATAACTGATTTTTTTTGGGTCATATTTTGTCATCTTATGGTCATATTTAGTCATTTAGTTGCGATCGTTTATCTTGTAATATCATCCCTCCAATCGCATTAATGCAATTTTATTTGATAAAACGTCAGCCCGTTACTGGACACGTAAGGCACCAACGTGCGGTGATTAATACGTCACATGCTGCCATTAAGCACAATAAAAACACATTATTTTATACAAGATAACTTGTTTGAAAATTGAAATGATATAAATATCCATTGATTAAAAACACAATTTCGATTCGGTGCAAGCCAGTTCGTGTGTTTTTATAGCTTTCTGATTTAAGCAACTACTACGGCGCCCTCAATCTTGTGATGCGCGCTATTGGAAGCTCTGAAACTCGGACTGTTCATTCGTCTAGTATGCCGTGTACATACGGCTGATAGAATATTGACAACAAAGTAAGAAAATAGTTATTATTTACAAAATCCGTTACATTTTATTCGTGGAATAGTCTTAATAAATTCTACTCGAGATTACGAGTTTCATCAGATAAATTTGCTCGAACTTCGTTCTAACAAATATATCGATAAAGTCGTAATCACTCGTAGGTTTACCTATGACAAAATAACTTAATAAATGCAGTATAATTCTGTCTCATGTTCTAATGAGGTAATGCTTGGCATAGTGTAATTAGTCATAGTAATTTATTTCAAGTTCTACTCACAGTATAACATATGAGATGATGATCAATCAGGTAGAAACACCACTTACCTGTAACAAAAGAACAATAAATTAGTTACGAAAAAGAAGGATCATACTTTTTTAATAACGCCAATCTTAATCTAATTTTCAACCCCCGAACTAACTGCCCTTTCTTTAATTTGAGTCATTTCCTTCGCCCGATCCCTTTGTCGAAACAATGGAGGGAGTTTCCCTTAATTTTACAGTACTCTACGTTTGATTTAATGACTACTTGACCAGAAAAACTCTGCTGTACTCCAGACTGCTGTACATAAAAGAGTAGGGTGTGTAATTGGCTGTAAATACCCGTTGCTGGAAATTATTTCTGCAGTTCGTTTTCCCCACTTTAATATTTTTTTAAGAATTCTCTTCCCAATACTCCCCAGTCATTGGACTGTACGGACCACTGTTTTTGAGAGCAAAAAAGGGGAACTCAATAATCAATATTTGTTTAGAATATAAGTGTCTGATGGCTCACCAATTGGATTAACACAGATTTGCTAATAAAAGTTTATAAATATTCCAGCATTATATTACTAATGGGTGTGTAATCTAACCTACAAATCTTTAAAAGTGGAAGTTTGTCTCTTTGGAATTACACTTTCCTATTGTTTTCCAATAGTCGTAATAAAAAACTTAAAAATTCAAATTTTCTTCCGGTACCCTAATCACAATGGAAACGCTTTGTTTAAATTTTTCGTATTATTCGAATTTGTTTGGCTATTCGTTATACACTCCAGTTAAAGAACTACCGGTATACATTAGTACGGAATTAATGCCGATAAAAATGTTGGTAAAATATCGCTCACTGCTAAAATTTTACACAACCTGAATTTTAAAATCTGGATTCAGTGCTGATTATCATAGTCATTTTACAAGAAAATATATACATAATATACACAATAAGGAAATTAGTTCTACTAGATACAGAATAGAAGGAATTAAATATAATATGTATTTGATAGTTGTAATGGATTTCCTTTGGAAATTCAATAGTTAACATTTATCAAATTAGCCTATATATAAATACAATATTTATCAATTGCTTTGGAACAAATATAAAATTAGTAGGCCTAAACTTTTTTAATGGTCACTTTAAAGGTGTCCAATCTTTAGCCATTTACATTAAATAGGCCTAACTTTAGCATCAGATTGTACATATTTGTCAGTAAGGCCAATTTTTATTAAATGGGGTTGTTAATGAGCCTTGGCTAATAAGTCCCTTCATTAATACTTTAAAACATTTTCACTTACAAAGGTAATATGGAAACCTATACTACTTTCCCCAAATTTCTGTTAAATATAATTTTATTTTTTAAGGATGCAGATATAATAATAAAAGCATTTTTTTAAAGATATTCTTGAACTACCAATGGACACTCCTGATAGTATTCTGTAATACTGCAAAGAAAAACAGAGGCATGAGTTTATTTCCAACAGAATGGGAGTTTTATTTCCAAGTTGCAACACATAAATTTATCACAGGTTGCTGGTAAAAGATAATGGATATATTAACAAAACACGTGATTTAATCACCGAAACAGTTACATGCCTCCAGAAACTCCGTCTTACAGTTACTGACACCTAGCCTGAGGTGAATGTTCGACGTATTAGAAATGCATTAAGAGAAAAGGAGTTTGAGCACTGGTGTTCACTGCCTTTCTAAAGATAAAGGAGTGATTCTTTCCATTTTTTAAAAGTGTACTTTTTTAAGTTTCAGCTTTTACCCAATAAAATACATCAATATTCCCCATTCTATGTTGTTATTAATTTTCAACACTGACTCACTAGTTGTTAGGCGAAAAATTAATGGTTTAAATTTCTGTATAATTTAATCCATGCTGGTGAACTGTGTAAGTTAATATCAAAATTACATCTGTATGCACCTCCTATAAATTGTACACTTAATAAAACATTTTAAGTCATGCACAAACAAATTATTACAGGAATTCTCCCCTTTTAAGGCTATGCATTTTGTACAATAGTCTATGTAATGAATTTGAAACAGATCTATTTCAATCCAGAACAGTCTTTTATAGAAATATTTGCAATTAGCATGCAGTCATAAAATCACGAAACAATGTAATTATTGTTCTTCTATTTGTTAACTTTATTCATTTGTAATTCTTGTAATTGAGTGTTTGTTGCTTTAATTTATTTGTTTTAGTGTCTTTTGTTGTTTTCTCTATTTGATTGTCAATAGAGTCTACTATGTAATTTTTTTAGTTTAGTAGACTTAAAATAAAAAATAAATAAATAACAATAATAAAATAATAACACTTAGTTGTAATTTCTATTCCTTAGTTGGGGAAGTTACAGAATTATTATATTCTATTGTTCTGTCTTTATTGAAGACTTTCCTACAGTAGGTAATGGTGTTCTAGATTCATGCAGACAAACTGGAACATCGAGTCAGGTCACTTTCTCATCTGTATTCCTGACAGACACCTGTAATGCCATTTTTATTCCCACGAAGCCAGTGCAGCTGGATGAAGAAACATTAGAATCATCACGGCTAATATCACGACATTCCCGTCACTAAGCTTGCCGTGAAATAACAAATGCCGGTCGTTATGACATTCGCTTCATGTTTCCGAAAATTAAGGCAAGCCTGGTGAAAGAGCTACAATTATCTATGTATCTTCCAAACACCTGCCAAATATCTGATCTGCCAGATAATAGTAACTAATAAACGTTATGAAGGCATTGGATACTGTTATAACGCAATGCACTTACCACAATATTTTGAGCAAACTAAAATTAACCTTTATTAACAATCCCGAAAATGAATAAACACATAGTGCTCTTACTATATGATTTGAATCACTATTAATTAAGAATTTAAACACTAGTAGCCTATGATTTGGAACGTTTCAATTATACAAAATGCTACGCTAAAAACCGGGAGTGTATTATCTCAAAATACAGCCTATTCTTTATTGTAAAGCAAAGACATTTGCTCAGATTTGTCAAATCCTTCAAAACTACAAGTAGGCCCACTACGTGTTTTATTATCTTCTTACAAAAAATTTTATTTGTGGCTTGCAACGTTTTTCCATGCGGGCATTAAATCATTCCACCCAGACAGACTTTCATGAAAATGAAAACGTATAATCAATAATCAATGTGTATTTAATAGTGTATTTCATAATAATATTTAATATAAACAACTTAACTGTGCCCAAGCACGAGCGCTTGCTCATTCGGGTGTGTTGTATAAAATTTATATAAAGGTAAAGTGATCCCTGTACAGGCCATGGAGGCCCAGAGGGTTCCAGGAGGTTGAGGCTCCCAGATTTTGGACATTCGGCACATGAAGGTGGTAAGGTTGTCAGCCTTACGCACCGGCCGCCTTTACCCCCAGGATTGCTCCTGGTACTCAATTCTGTTGGAGGCTGAGTCGACCCCAGGGCCATAGTGCCACCAGAAGGATTAGGCCAATTGAAAAATCTCAATGACCTCATCGGGAATCGAACCCGCGACCTTCCGGTTTGTAGCGCAGCGCCTCAACCACTACGCTACGGCGTACCCCTATAAAATTTATATACATAACAAAATTAATAAAAAATAAAAAAATAAAAATAACAATTCAAATGTAAATATATAGTTTAGGCCTGCAGAAGGTATATACAGTCAAACCTCTATACAGCGATATCTGTAGTCCGTGGGAGATTTGTTATATGAGGATTACTGTTATATTGAGAAGCTGTGATGTACAAAGTAAGTAATTAGGAAGAAAAGGAGAAAAAGACAAAAAAATTCACCACATAACTAAAACAAACATAGTTTTATGGTGTTTCAAATGATCGCAAAATGCATATTGAATTAGTAACCGAGCTCACTGTATATTTGTGCACTCGTAAGGGATGATTTTATTCTCAAGTAGCACAATTTCCATTTCTTATAGAACTTTTCTCTTCTGAAATTGCTAGAAAATGTAAAAGTTATCAGGCTCCAGAAAGCAATATTGGTGGCTGGGAAGGACACTAATCTCAAAACGTATCAGCTACCGAGATACCATGGCAACATACCGGTGCAATTTTAAATTCTCTAATTTAATGTTGTACCAGCATGTTGCCATGGTAGCTCAGTTGGTAAAAGCATCGGCACGGAGAGCCGAAGATCCTAATTCAAACTCCAGCTATGGCATTGAATTTTTCAGACTTTACCTTTCCACCTTAGCCTACACACGGCCAGTGTGAAAGAATTAGGCCTACCATCCCAGTATAAGTTACCATCCACAGAGCTAACCTACTGTTTTCCAACACCAATTTAACCTCAAAAAGGTGTTGTAAAAGGGTGTTTCTAAAATAGCTTCATTGCTGTACTGAGTTATGTTTAACAGGAAATTTGCCACGACCGAGAAAAATATCATTAAATGCTTGTTTATCATTATATCGATCTTCGTTTGCTGTAAGATAGGCCTACCATTAGAGAAACACTATAACGTTCCATTCTGTAAGCTTATACTTGCAAATGTATAAAATTTACTTTTACTGTAAATGATAAAACACGTTACGTAAAATTTCTACAGCATACTAAGCATTTACTGCTAATAGGAGCTTATATTTTATTCAGGATAATAAAGACCAGCAGTAAACAATATTTAACGTCGCGGTGGCCGTATCAAATGTCTTGAGAGACAGGCTAAGTAATTGCTGCTGTTTACTCGCAGGCAATTCACAACTTATCGACCTGAGAGCCTGTGTTCGTTCCCACGATAACTCCATGTAATAGAAAACCAATTTCACGGGGAGTCGTGTTATAACCACACTACAAACTGTTTCCAGCCCTGGCATCAGTTAGTACATACATGCTTCACACTATGAGACTGCAGAACAGGAATGTTTGAAATGTGTTAGCAACAAAGACAAAACTTATTTTATAATCTCTAGAGCAGGCAATTCAAACTTGTGGACCTCGGGCCGCATGCAGCCCTTTGTAAGCACACTTGAAGCTCGCACAAAGGATACATAAGCTGGCCTAAATAAATTTCGTTTCAGTTTTATAACCAACGATCTTGGGGATACCTGGTTTATTTTCATACCTTCTTGAAAAGTTTAAAAATTTCAAAAAATGTTTGCCACAATGATTATGGGGCAATGTTATGTTTTACCGATTGGTGTGAGAGTCATTTTCCTTCAACAAATCAACAATAAATTTCAGAGATCAAGGCTCCCTGATCAACACTTGTCACCTCTGATGAAGTCGGAACTGCACATACATTTCAGACAGACAGTAAAAATTGTCAATATAATGAAGTGTCAAGCCCCAGGCTAAAACACAAAAACAGTCGTAAATAAATGTTAATTTAATTAATTCAGAACTCTGTTAATTTTCGCATAATGTATCCGTTGCTGTTGGGTAGACTACAAGTAACTTATATGTTACCGTTTAAATCTTTGTTTTGTTTTCTTTTGTAAAACTACTTGAATTAAATTAAATTAATTAATTTAGCCTGGTAGAAAAAAGAGCATTCATTACTTTGCATTCATAAATGTGGCCGCTAAACCATTGTATAAGTTCAAGTAAGTTAATAAAAATTTTCTGTACAATTTTTAAATTACTTGTCGTGTGTTGGCCCACATGACAAAACAAGTGTAACCCATATGGCCCTCAGGGACTCTAACCTGACATGCCTCTCTACAGGTAATCGAACCCAGGATTTCTGTTTAGAACTGTAATGCTGAGATCAAGAAGCCAGTGATGAATTCAGAGTGTAGAATATGTATGTATGTATGTATGTATGTATGTATGTATGTATATATATGGGTGATTCTTCAAATACGGGAAAATTTGGAGTGTGTAAAATCAATTTTTTTTACTTTGTTTAAAAAATCTAAAAAAAATCACTAAAATACTTCAGGGGTTACTTGATTATAATATGACACCAGCAGAGCTTAAATGTTTATATTTTTATTTCTTTTAATTTCTTTATTTTTTTAAGCCATGTGAATGACATACGTGTACATGTAGATGGCAGAAGGCCACATTAATGACTAACTTTGGCAACAATCTGCTTTTCTTTATGTGATTTCATATTTTTCTCAGCATACTTCAGTTGATTTTGCACCAAATTTGCAAATTTGTGTGCATACTCCGGAATTAATATAATTTTAACGAGACTGTGATTTTATGGTTTTGGGGGAGGGGGGAATCAAGCAGAAATTCATTTAAGCAGTTTTAAGATCTTAAGTACAGGTCACAGACACCGCAAACACAATAGTATCCTACATTTATCATCTACATGACTTGAGAGTCATCCACATACCCCTTCATGAGACATGTGGATGACAAAAAAGGAGTTTAAGTGGTCTCAGCAAGCCATTTCTAAACCTCTGTAAGCTCAACTTCAGTCAAGTACTTTGAATTTGAAGGTTTATCATAGTGCATAATCAAAATTAATAAATATTCACTTTCTGCCTACTTTCTAGAAGCCATGTTAATGACGGGGAATAAAAACGCTTTCCTTGAAAATGATGCAAAGTCCTTTGTTAATCCCAAACTGTTTGTAAGCAAGCAAAATTAAACCTTACAATTCAACCACAAGCTGCCCTGTTGGCTTTCTAACACTGTTGCCAGTCATACAAATTTCTCATTTCTGCAGAAAAAATTCCATTCTTTTCAGCCATGTGGATGACCAAAAACCCTTGGGACATTCTTTATGTTCATTAGGTGGGGTGACAATTTTATTTCATTTTATTTTTTAGGGGTTAATATTCTTCACACATTCATACTCATTGACAGGAAAAAAGTTGAAAAGGAAATAACATTTTGTTTTGTGGAAAAATGCATTAGAATATACAAAACCGAGGTTTGGGACAGGGCATGTGGATGACATTTCATTGAATTAAATTAGATTTTGGAATATCAGAATTTAAAGTTAGTGACATTTCAAAGTGATAGTTGTAGTATGGAAGTAGTAGAAACAAACTTTTATTTAATTTTTTTTTTAAGTTGAATTTGAAGGGAAATATCACTCCGGAACACAAATTTTCCCGTATTTGAAGAATCACCCATATACACACATACTGTATATATATATATATATACATTATACATATTCTATATATATATATACTCCACACATAATTTAAATATAATTAATTAATACTTTTTAATGTTATTAATATTTACGCATTTGTATTGTAATTAGTAAGTAAATTATGCTTTTTTTTTATTATTGTTATAACAACATGTCCCGTACTGTAAATATCATTAACTCAAGCCTTTTATATTTGTAACGATAAAATTTTCTGTAATACTGATTAACAGTTTACTGTAATCTAGTGTTTTGTTTTGAACCAACCCGTAGGCGTATAAGTTATGCGGTTTCGGATGGCGTTAGAATTAATCTTTGTAATTTTCAGGAATTTTCTACTAATTACCCTATGTATGAACAAATATCACTTAACTCTTGAAGCAATATGAAGTGGTCATAAACTACTAAAATCAGAAATAACTTACAGACTATCACAAGTAATATCTTTAGTACAGCACTGATATGTGTTGAAAACAAAGGACCTGGATACCTTTCTTATTGGCTGCACTTCTCAAAATGTTTCGCTGCTTCGGACACACAAGTGGGAACATAAAGAAGAAAGAAATAAAACCATTCAAAACACAATAAAAAGTTGTCGATTGCTTACTACAGTAGTTAAAATTGCTGACAGACTTTATCGGAACAAAAGGCGCAGAGTTGCGAAGAGCAGAACTGTGTTTTCTCTTTCTTTCCAAACTCTGTTGTCAATATAGCCTATCTCCAATAAAAGTAAACCATTAAAAGAATTTTAGCAGAATTCTAAGGAACAGCGGAAGTGGAAAGGAGGAGCTGATGAAGCCGAATGGAATCTCGGGAAAGAGTCTGTCATTAAAATGGTCTTCTATCTCTTACAGATGAACGGACTCGTAAGTTTCCACAGCAGATTTTGTTTTACGTAAGTTCATACATCTAACACGATAACTTATTCAGTATTGTTCACATTGGGTAGGCCTAAGTATCAGAGTACTTTTGAAATGCTTTTTATCTGGATTGTGCGAATGTATTCAAATATAATATAATTCGAAATAGTAAAGCAGAGGATATAGGGATACCTTGACTGTAAAACAGTTGAAAGGATGACAGGAAGAGGCATCGATACTTTCGCTTATCAAGGTCTTTCAATAAAATCATCAGATTTCGAAGTGCTACACTTTGTAAGAAAGGAACAAAATGCATTTAGTTACATTTTGAAATATATGTAGGCCTATCAAGTTTGTAAATACCACAGCTACAAATGGTTTATGCTCCATTTCTCACCTAGCAATGGTGGCGGACGGATCTATTTGGTACATGATTATCCCAGAACTCTATCTTACACTTTATTCCCGGAATATTTGAAATTTAAGGTGCAATGTTAAACGTATAAATTAATCTAGAAGTTATGCAAGATTTAAAACAAGATTTTTTTAAGAAACATTATTAACATCCCTGCATTAAGTAGCAAAAGTAGCAAATATTTCTCAAGTTCGAAGGAATTCTGACCAAATGGCAGATGGATCTTTTTGAAACGCTGTGTACGCGGATGTTAAATACTTTTTCTAAACAAAGTTTGAATTTCCACATCAGCAGAATGAATACACTACTTTCAAAAATAAAATCTTAACTTCTTCTGTGAATAAATAAAGTAAAATACACGTAGGCCTAGATTTCGTTTCCAGGATAATTTTCTCCAAACCGATTGACAAGCTTGCAACCGAAAATGCTCATATAAAACGAAATGCATGATGACACCTCACTAATAACAGGGACAGTAAATGTTATCAAAACAAAGAACGATTGGGTGATTTCAAGCGAACTGTTTTGGATTATTGTTCTAAATTGAATGTGAGGAATGAGTGAAATATGCATTTCTCTATTATTATTAGGCCTATTGTTGTTATTATTATTGATTATTGTTATTATTATTCCTAAATTACTTTTATTAGCTAAATGTAACCGTCGTTGAGGGTTAAGTTTCGAAGGACTCCTGACAGTATTATTGAGTACGTGATCTTACGTGAAGGAAGGTATTAACACTAATTCTTAGTTTGAACTGAACGTCCTCCGAGGAAGATCTGAATGTAGCCTATAGCCTATTGAAAAAGCCACATGGAGCATCACATTATACCATAATTACGACGGGGATGCTAAGAATACAAATTATATTAAGTATTTCGGCAGCTATACTACATACGGAAAGGACAAGCACAAATGAATTCTGATACACTGCCAATTATATCTATACCACAATTAAAAAGCATTTGGGGCTTCATATTATAACTCTGAAACCCTATTCTTCGCTTACTCATTTTACAAGAGACCGGAAACCCCGAGGGCCAAAAATAACTTATTTGAAAAGGTTCCCTCTCTACATCCATTGACTTGCGTGTTTTGACTTCAAACACTCAAGAAATCACTGGAACTGTAAAGTTCTTTATTTTTAAGGAGAGGGAGGAGCTGTTTGAGGACCCTCTTGAAAACTCTTCCTCCACGCAGCACGCATGACAAAACAATACAAAAACAAGACACCTCCTCCTCTTGTCTTGTCCTCTTGTTTGTCTCGGCAAGTTTCCTTTGCTCCTTCCTTCCACATGTTCTACCTGACTGACCGGGGCCCCAGGTATATAGCCTCTTCCAACGCAGAAACTCAACTCGAAGTCAAAACTAAAAAGACACAGCTTTACAAACTTTATGCAAAATGTGGCTTCCTTCCCAAACGTCTGCAGTGTTATAGCATTTTTCAAAACATGATGCCCTAGGCTCATTCCACCGCCCGAGAACCGGGGTGACTTTCACGAATAATTTTACAATGTGTCTAGGAGAATACACCATCTTCTGATGTAGCGACGATGGTCATCTTAACACCTGACTCGGAAAATGGACACATTCTTACTATAAACTAGCATAGCGAAAGCAATTATTGAACACGATAGTCTACACGACACTGGCCTGAACAATCGGCAGAAAAGACAGTTTTGCTTCTAGTCTCTTATTGAGGATCACTTATTGCTCAGTAATCCCTATAGTTAAGCAATAGGAGGAAATGTATCTGAGAGTAGTTCCAAGAACTGAGGCTTTCATGCTTTGCAAAATACTACATATACAGTGATACAGGTTAGAATGTTTCTCATTCAAACATTATTATTATTGTTATTAGGGCAAGGTATTTAATGGCCATAAAATAGAGAACAAATGCAAAATAAAAAATGCATTTATGACGTAAAAATAGTGAAAAAAATGACACACAATTAAAAAAAAATTACCAATAAATATTGCATTACTAGCCCACTTATACTTAGTTATTTTTAAAGTAACGATTTGCTAAAAGCAATTTAATAGATAATAGTGCGTTATATATGAATTTACAACATAAAACACTTATGTTATTACTAAAAAGTAAGTAAATCTATACTACTTGGACACCACATATTCAGACTGTGAGAGATAGGGCTTTTCAGCGTTTTATGGTTTTATACCCTATGTTCAAGAGTTATATTCCACTTAAGACCAAACTCTTGTTGTACACTGCACTAATACGATCATATATTATTTATGGATGTGAAGTTTGGGCTACGGCTCATTCAAGACATTTGAAACGTTTAAACGGCATACGGGAGCTGACTATTACATACGTAATACTCAACTTTACAGTGATCTCGACATCGAATTATTGAGTGTCTACTTACAGCGCATCAGATCCAGATACCTTGTGGCCTTAAAACGTCATTCTAATCCCTTACTAAGGGAAATACAATGTGACTTGTAGAAATACATAAACACTATTCTACACTCATTACCCGGCCTCTACTTCTAGTAGACAAGCTGTGAATTAACTGTTACCTTTTACTACTTTTTCAAATTATTTAATGTAATATGGCGACCTGGTACTTAAATATATTTAACTATCATTATATAAAAAAAAACCTACTTGGACACCCTTAGCGAAAAAAAATCTTTCTGAAGAAGTATGCCCATCAAATTGCCCCTAGCAAATATGTTCCATTTAAAAAGAAAGAAAAAAATAATTATTTATTGCTACAAGGCAAACCTGAGTTAAAATTAACTATGAACACATGGCGGAGATTCACAAATGAAAACGTTTGTCTGTTGTCTGAAAGTAACGATATGTACATGAAAAAGCTCCTCTCTACCTCCACTGAAACATGACCTAAAATGCCGAAAGGACCTAAAAATGCCAAAAATTCAGAAAATGACCTAAAATTGCCAAAAAGCGACCTATCTCTTAAAAATGACGAAAAATGCTAAATAAAGCAAAAAAAAATGCAAAAACAAGTTGCCCTTATTTAATCAATGCCCTAATATTATATATATATATTCGAGCTATCTTTTAACCGTCATATAAAAAAGATGCAAAATCATCAAATGCCTTGTCCTAATAATAATAATAATAATAATAATAATAATAATAATAATAATAATAATAATAATAATAATTATAATAATAATTTATTACTCTATATTACTGTTATTTTGGAATTTCAAAATAATAGGCAAATAACACGTTACGCTTCCTCCCTTCTACATTTTTCCCTTTTCTGAAATGAACTGCAAGGCGCGAATTGTGTTGTCTGGAGAACGGTAGGAAAATCTTTATTTTCATGCTGTTAATGGGGCATGAGGCAGTCACAAATCGTTCTGGCAGCTGTGATTTACGAAGAGCCTGGAAAATAAGTTCATTTATGATGTGAATATGAAAAGGGAAGTTATAAAACTAAATTCGCAACTGGGTCGTAAACATATCAGTAGCTTTAATAAATTTTTCTTTTACGCGACCTAACACTTCGGAAAGCAAGGAAGAATTTACCAGGCACATACATTTTTACTATTTAGCTCAAGGTCAATAATTTAGGCCTAAATTCACTCTCTAGCAACAGTTTATCAGAATATTAAAAAAATAGTGCATGTATCCCTCACAGATAGGTTCTCTATGAACTGAAAAATATAAATAAATTATATAATTATTAGTTAATTTAATTTAATTTAATTTAATCCTACCTAGGTAAAATTGAATTGTTTGGGCAGACATCAGATAGCACAAAGAGCACTGTGGGATTACCTTTGTTCTCCGTAAACACTGCTAATATCGTATAGTTTTTTTTAAATTAAATACGGTACTACAGTGCTTATGAAGATATAATTTTTATCAGCGAAGACGATAGACTTGTAACACAAATAACATCGAAATGCATAACAACTAGATCAATTCTGAACCGAATAAAAATAAATCTGCCTATAGCTTGTCATTTTGAAGGGCAAAATATTTATAATTTATACATAAATGATTCCTATTATGGTACATAATAGATTAACACTGGATCCCAGGTATACTCGTATAATGGACTTTATCATGTAAAAATAACGGAATATTATACTGTATTGGAGGTACGCAGCTACAAACTGGAGGGTCGGGGATTCGATTCCCGGTGAGATCAACTGAGTCTCTTTGACACAAACGAGTTATCAAGGAGCAATCCTGGGGGTAAGAGAGACCAGTGCTTAAAGCGACAAACTTACCACCTTCCCCTGCCAAACGTCTAAAAATCTAAAAACCAGAAACTCCTGGAATCCCAAGGGCCTTCACGGCCTCTAAAGGGATCATTTTACTTTTTATTATTGTACGTACTATCTTCAATGTAGACCAAATAATTAATAATAGTTACACTTACGACAGGCGTATTCGTAGAGTAGTGACTATTGAAGGAAAATATTTTCAAATTAAGTCTTTACATATAGGGTGTTAATGAATAACACCGAAATATTTTACCTGTGTATAGAGGGGACATAGACAAGCAACATTTATTAGGAGATTTTTGCTCTATGGATTCAATTTTTCCTGTTACAGCATAAAATCTCCCAGGGCATGGTCGCCACTGACTTCTAACATTAGAAAAAAATGCAAAACATAGGAATTTCGTTGTTAACACTATTGTCAGTAGTAATGAATAAAAAGAAGACTAATGCAGTGGCGACCAGTCATGTGATTAGTCTGTAAATTTTGCAGATTATGGAAGCATTAAGTTATGATACAGTTGTTGACGAATGATTAAGAGTCAGGTTTTCATCGATCACTACGAAGGCATGAAGCCAATTTAAATAAAATTTTAACCCTATTTCGCTACATTATTAAAGTTATGAGCACCAAATTGTAATGTCTTTAATGCCCTGAAGCATACACATTTTACGTCGTAGAGGAAAAATCTACGAATAAAAGTTGCTTGTCTAAGTCCCCACTATATACAGGTAAAATATTTCGGTGTTATTTATTAACACCCTGTATATAGAAGGAATAGGCCTTTTATCGGCCAAGAAAAGTAAACTTTGCACCGTAAAAAAAAAAAAAAAAACTTTTGTACCCAAATGGTAATCCTTATCAATCATGTTATTTTATTATAACTTATGTCGGTAATATAAGTTACAGATTTTTTTTTTATAACAAGGTTTGTGGAGCGTTTATTAGCCGCTATAAATTCGACCGTATCCCTGACTGAAAATTTATATCAATCATACAATATGGACTATCACAGAAACTTCAAACCGAAAAGACAAAAATACAGCGTTGGTCAATTTCGCAGATGTCCAGAAACGCATATGCTGCTCACCCTTTCGCTAGGGGTAGCAAAAAAAATCACGCATCTCCACTTCACGCATGTCTTCTCTTGTAATAATATTGTGCAACGGGTCTCCCTAACAGTCAATATGTGACAGACATCTGGGACTGGCGGGTTAAACCCTCTGACCCCATACGTTGCATTCAACCCTTTATACTAGCAATCCCCATGGGCAGACCTCACTTCCCTGACACGGGGATGTCCCGGAAATGACGTTAGGCATCATGCACATCAATCTGCAAAACAGAGGAGTTTATTTAAGCGTCTCACGTGCTTATTCTATTGTACTCTTGAATATATTAGCTTAACAGAAGGGATCCATAGTTAATTTATTCCACATTCATTATCCTCCGAAGTTTGTAAGATTAGGGCCGTTTCATTCACTCAAGTTCGAGAACATTTCGTATGTTCCAATATCGCGCTGGCTTTCTGTGCCCGAGGTTGCGGGTTCGATCCCGGCCCAGATCGATGGCATTTATGTGTGCATAAATGTGACAGGCTCATCTCAGTAGAATTACTGGCTTGTAAAAGAACTCCTGCGGGACAAAATTCCGGCACAACGGTGACGGTCATAGGCCTAAGTTGCAGTACATCCCCGTCGTTAAATAACAATATACCAACCAACCAATCTTTCAAGGTGGTACAACTCGTGCCAGTGCGGCCCGTGGTTTAATTTTTGTCGGCCCGCAAACAAATACTAATTTTAACTACAATACCAATAGGCTGTAGACAATTTAGTGACAAACAGTGTGAGGCCTCACATTAAATTTAAAAATGTTACTATGCTTTGTATTACTCATTAACATTGCAAAATAGAAGACAAAATATAAAACACACAAATGTATAATATTCAGTAAACCCTGCAGTTATTCTAATAATATAGTCTACTTCATATATTTGTATTACGTATCATGTTATTAATAAAATCAGGTAAACTGATGTAAAAAAGTGCCAGTATGTTTTTGTTTAATCAGTTAGGACTGCAATTATGATATGCAGAATATGTTTTTTTTTTTTTTTTTTTTTAATTGATTTCAAAGTTAAGCTCCAGATTTATTCATTAAGCAGGGCTTACGGAAGAAGAAAGGTCTACCATCTCGGCCACCTGGGTCATTTTAACGGTCTAGTGTTTTTTGTCATAGCTACCTGTATTTTAATTTCCAAGGCCGTATAAGATCACAGTAAAACAATAGGCTATGTTGTCAAGATAACTGATTTTCATTTTTGTTATAAATTCTTTCGAATACGTATATTGCCATAAAATAGGCACTAAATTGAGCATTCCTCCGAAACAGATCAACCGATTTTATCCATTATGAATAGACGTCTTCCCACGGACATTGTAAATGTGTATACCAAGTTTCATAAAAATCCGGTAAAGCGTATTTGAGTTACCGCGTCTTTAAAATATACACTAAATTGGGTTTTACTCCGGTACCGGTCAACAGATTAGGTTCAAATTCAATAAGGCACTTTTCATGGACGTCATAAATGGGTATACCAAGTTTCATGGAAATCCGTTACAGCGTATTTGACTGATGGCGCCTTTCTATGAGAAAGGCGCGAGAAAGGCGCCATAATCTATTAAAATAGGCACTAAATTGGGCATTACTCCGGTACCGGTGAACCGATTTGGTTCAATACCAATAGGGTTCTTCCCATCGACATTATGAATGTTTATACCAAGTTTCATGAAAATCCGAAAAAGCGTACTTGAGTTATGGTGCGTACAGACGCACGGACAGACAGACAGACGGACAGACATTTTTTCGTCCCCCACACAATCTCATAAAGTACCATACTAGCACTTAATAATCAATAAATCAATGCGGCCCGCTAGACTTTCATCAAAAAGAAAATGACCCTTTAGTTAAAAAAAAAAGGTTGAAGGCCACTGCCCTAAACTCTTTGGTCTGTTAGATAAATTGCCGGCCATTGACGTAATTGGCTATAAATAGTCAGTAATAATGGGAAATGATGTAAATGCCCGGACAATAAGTTAATTCATAATTTACTTCATATATAGGCCTAAACTAGAGCTCCTGGAACAAAACACAATAAATCAATTTGCGCACCGGGTCGGCCATGAATTCTGCACTGCAAGTCTTTATAAAATATTCAATATGCACACAACTTTCGAAGAGAATATTAGTCTATATAACTTATAAGAAAAGAAAGAAAAAAATAATGCAGACTGCAGTATGAGAATAAGCGCCTAAAATGAGCATAACCGCTGCTTGTTTCAATCACATGATGGATGAATGATATAGCCCCAAGCCACCACATGATTGACAAACAATGCCAGCCCAACATTTATTACATTCTGCTTCCAATAAAATCTAAACTAATAAATAAATTGCAGCCAAATAGCCATACTTGAAAGAAAGTTTACAATGATGGTTTACATGTTTGCATATTCACATATTGTCTTTGTTCTTTTTGTACAGAGTTCGATGTGGTACCGATCGCACGGTTTCTCACATAGTAAGCATTCACAGTCGACAATGGGCTCACGGAAGTGTATGTTTTTGCACATTAGGTGATGAAACCCGTGGACTGCCAATCTTGTAATGACGTGTCTCGTTTCGAAGTTTGCCTTTGACCATGATCTGTCTATCATGGCTCCTGTGCCATAGAATTCTGGTTGTACTTCATCACTTTTTCCTGTCAGTGCTGCCAGCAGTTTTTCTGATGCGCTGGTGTTGGGTAGAGGTATGCTTGTCCTGGGATCTTCTACGACCTACGAGGAAGGTTTCCCTTGCCAGGAGATATGCGAGTCTTGACCGGGTCATTTTTGATACTCCTATTGCTTTCTTTATGTAGTTTGCTTTCACCCTTTCTAAAGTGGATAGATTCTTTGTTGTTAAATGTGGCCAGATGATTTCGATGCCGTATGTTAGTATTGGAAGAATTTTTGCTCTGAATAAAATCTAAATAAGCATCATAGTCAACAAAACTATACCCTAATACAGTCTGTGCAGAACTTCAAATAAGAAATTACAAAGGCGTTCGAAGAATATAAGCAAACATGGTTTATACAATAGGCTAAATAAATTAAAAAAAAAAAAAAAAAAGTTCGGGCGAAAGCGGTAAAATTAGTACAGATGCAAATACTTAAGTAGCCTTCTAAGGGTGAAGGTATGTAGTTTACGTCGCCAAGAAATATAGGTATATTAAGTTTAGAGATAGGCTTACAGGCGTTTAAAAATAGACTGAAACCTCCCCAAATAGTATTTAAATGACAGTCGACAGTGATAGCGATAGTGATACGGAAGTGATGCATAGTGACAATGAGAGAGATAGGCTGTAAGCATATCCCGGTCATTTAGATTTTAATAGTATTAAGGTACCTTACGGTTACTATCAGATTTAAATACTGGAAAGTAGTATTTAGTTAATAGTTATTGAGCTTACGGCTATGTAACTACCATCAGGTGGAAACCCAATTGTAATTAATAAATATTAATTAATTCATTCATTCACAGGCTATAATAGGTAAATGAAAAAACAAAAATAAGATCGCCAGAGGCAGACAATAGTCACAGAGATAAGCAGACAAAGAATTGGTGTGGCATACAGAAAAGAAGATTTCTACTGAAACAGTAAAAAAAAGTGGAGATAAATATGGAAAAAGCTAGGTATCTAGGCAAAATGTTAATGCATAGAAAGATAAATATACGGACAATTTAATTTACAGTTATACAACACATGCAAAACAGGTTCAACACATAAAGCAAGAGACAGACAGATATCCACGAAACTAGAGAAAAATAAAGGAACTACCAGGTGAGAAGAGGAAATAATAATAATAATAATAATAATAATAATAACTGTGATAAGAAAGTTGAGAAAAGTGAAGAAACGAAAGAAGTCGGTCTTGAAGTGGTCACAGGAATAAGAAGGAGAGGGGAGGGGAGAGAGAGAAGGGTGTATAAGTTATATACGTGTATGTGTGTAAGAGAGAGAGGGGGGGGGGTAGGTACTGAATAAAAACGCGTTATCGGGTTTCGTATTTCTCGCTTTAAGTTATTCTGATTGAGAGCGATGGATATTGACAAACTAAAAATAAAAAAAGGGAGGCATCAGCAATTTTAGCTTGTAATTGAGTTGTATAGAATTGGAACACGTTACAAAATGAAATAAAATTCATTAGCCTATGTAATTAAATTGCCGGTTCAGAAAATTTGCACAGAAAAAAAGGAGAAAGAAAATAACTTACAGATTTTAACTTGCTCTGCAAGCAATATTTCTGTTAATTCTGCTAGAGAAAGATATATAAAAAAGAGATGAATTTCTTGCTTGCCGAATAATAATAATAATAATTCAAACAATATAGTATATGACGAACAAATTTATTTTATAGGCCTATGCCTACTTTTTTGTTTGTGTAGAAGGTAATTTTTTATGAAATATGAACCCTCATGCTTTTGTACAGATCTCACAATTCACGTTGAGAATGATGATGATCTAATCAGTGGATGATCTAGCCTCTCATAAAATTGAAATGATTTCTGTTGGGAAGATACCGAATCGATGAGTGTGCAAACATTAACATATTCTTATCCGACTACGCTATCGACACACAACTGTCAGATAATAAAGTCGAAGGTCTGCGGCCCTCTAATTATTATATTTTAATTGAAGAAAATACAAAAATAAAATCACTATTTATATCCGGCTAATAAGCAACAGCATGCGACAGGATACAGAGAAAATGCTACGTGCAAGATATCAGAGCGATTATATCTCTAGAAGGATTTATCATACCAAACTTAAAATAAGTGAAATAGCAACCTAACTGAATAGTTTAATAATTTGCTTTAATAATACTTGTAATGCCATGCAATATTCATAAAATGAGAGATGGGAAGAAATAGACAAAATCAATTTGTTCTGCAATATAGGCCTACTATAACACAGCTCCTTCTTCTTACAGGTGTACGGTTTTTCGTGATCTATATCTCGTTTAAGGGTGGGAAGTTATTATTTCGTTTTCTGTGATTGACAGCCTATGTACGAGGGGTATTCCGAAAGTAAGTTTCGTCAATGTATGGCAGGAGCGGTGTGTTCACCAGGGGAACCAAACAAACGCCAGACGAATCCTCACCCGTGGCTGGTTCCACGACGGAAGTGGCGTCAGCGGAGGAGGCATGACGCAGGCGCACTGCGCCGTAGAAGAGCGAGTCGCAGCAGACTGGCGTGCCCGCGGGTATTAGTGTACCGCTCACGATGGCACGAGAGATTTGGCGCCACTGCCATGTACCGCTATCTCCCCTCTTTCAAACGAGCCATTGCTGCAGCCGCTGAACCTTTTATTGTCCGAGATAGAGCTGTTTGAAATTGATCTCCCGATTTCCGTCCCCGCAAAGTGCGGCCTCCACGAACCCATCTCGCACAAACCTTATGGAACATCAATTTGTCACTCAAAATGGTCTGTATGGAACCTTTAGTAATGTCAGGAAGCTGAGGTGGAGCAGGCTGTGCGCCAATTCCTTGCATCGCAGGGCACCGAGTTTTACCACAGTGGGTTCTTCAAACTGATCGCACGCTACGACAAATGTCTCAATGTCGCTGGCGACTATGTCGAAAAATAGTGCACGGTGTATAGTTCATGCTGCCATGCTGTATTGCTTTTGGGTCAATAAAGTGTCCGTGTGACAAACTGACGAAACTTACTTTCGGAATACCCCTCGTACTAAGAATAACAAGATACGTACATGAAAAAATAAAACACGCTACACTTTTATTATCGACTAATGTAATACGGCCTTAATGATAAGTCTTTATCTATCAAGCGTTTTCCTATAACCCATATGAATTATGCAAACAGTACACATTGCATGTTGTTCAAGTAGATTACTGTATTAAGACACCAGTTGAAGTAATACTACAAAATAAACTCGTACCTCTTATCAAAAACTTTTTAAATTTATTCAAGCAATTGTACAACATCCATTAAGTCATTATATTTTCTCTGAAATCAGAATTAATTTAAATGTAAGTCAGTGTAAAAATCTACAGAACCCACGCTTTATTTTTACACTCGTCACCGTGATCACCGTCACGTGATACAAGTAATATGGCAGCGCGCTGTTGCAATTTTGCGGAGCCTGGTTACATAAAAAAACCATAAACGTAATCACAAAACACAAAAAAGGTTCTCCATTTAATGTGATGTGAACTTTGAATCTGCGCAGTTACAGGCCTATCCCTTCCACCCTGAATATTTTGCCTAGTTTTCAAGCATATAGAAACATACTGGTAGGAAGAAAAAAGCGGACCGACTCTTGTAGCTGAGTTCAGAGCCTTGTGATACGTAAATAAATGTAAGAGATGTAACGGAAACGTTTGTTTTCACAAGCAATGAAAATTACGTGAAATTATTTCTCAATTCAAGCAATTTATCGGCTGTAGAACAAATTTCAATACATTCCCTGCTATCCTGTGAATGCCACTAGGCATGCGCAGTGGCTCATATAGGCAACTTAAGATATTTTAGTCGGTCCACTTTTTTCCCCTACCTGTACATCTATCCCAACAAAATTATTATTGTCAAGCTAAACTTAACCAATTTTAATATATTTTTAAATTGGGAGTTGATGTGGAGGCCTAATAATAGACAAGTAATTATAATATATATTTCATGGGTGTGCTGAAAGCAGAGACCAAATAATGTATTTTAACCACGCAGGGAAGAATCAGGAATGCAGATCATCGTCTAAATGCATAAGTTCATTTATTAAATGTAGACTGAGAGAATGACAGAAATAACATGACGAGAAAAACAAGAAATAACATAATTCAGATGAGTTTGAACCAAACAGTAAACCACAGAGTAGAATCACAGAATAGGGAAATAAATAAAAAAAAGTACCAATTAATTTAAGAGTTCCTTGAGCACATAATTAATCTGAAATATTTCAGTAACAATGATTTTTGAATACTTAATGTCTTAATACTTGGTACGTATTTGACAACATTGTACAAGACTGCAGACAAGTGCGAATACGCCTAATTACCATTCTATTCACTCATTGACAGGTCGAAGAGGATTAGGGTGGCAGCAGGTAGAGGCAGTTCTTGGGAAAAGAGTATTTAAGAAGTGGCACCAACGATACTTTGAAATAGACCTATGATGATCTGTATTATGTTTACAGAATGATATTCGTATCTTAGATATCCGTAATTTACCTTGGGAGAACCCGCACCAAAGAGTTATTATATATTAATTGTGCCTATTTAGCTAACACAAACTTATTTTTAATAACACAACAGTATCTGAGTAGCTTTAAGTTATTAATTTTAATTTAAAGAATTAATTTTAATATAATTATATTTTTGTATAAAAGTTTCAATTATATTTCATTAAAAATTCCCCTCCAGTTGACGACTAAGATATTTAAGATTTTAAACATTTATTGATCTGTCTATTTCTAGGATTTAAGAGCTTAAAATTTCCAACCAGTAGTCTATATCACACCTACCAATATCCCCTAGACTAGAGTCTTGTTTACGAAGCACCAACACAGTTTTAGAGTACAAAGCCATGATTTGATTAATTTCTCGTTACCAGTATCCAGCAGAAGGAACTGGTCTGGAAATCCAGCAATTAGCTAGAGTGGAGTGTGTGATACATTAACTGCTCCATATTCACACACCACCACATCCTAGGTCAATGGTTTCTGCAATGAAAAGGGGTAGAAGCACAGTCGTCATATATCATGGTTACACAGCGCTGTCTTATGTGCAAACACACATCAGATTATTACCAGAGTTTAAAATGGAAGTTTTAATGTCATTACGTATTTTGAAACTTTCAAAGTTAAAGTAATTTAGACACGGATTCAGAAATGTTTCCTCTGTGCGTTTACCTAGTTTTATGTGGAGTGGAGAGAAAGGATGAGTAGCCTACACGATTGTGTAACTTATACAGTGCCGGTAATTATAATTCGCTAAAATATGTAAAGTTTTTCAATAATAGATTATTTTTTTATGAAAACTGCAATCAATACGGCATATTCGATAATAGTCCAGAACGGCTTGGTTGAAACAAGCAATGGATGACAAATGATCAATATTGATACCATCAGCGCAACTTTTTTATATTACAGTGAACTCCGCTTCATGTAATCGCGGATAATGTTATCAATCGGGTAATTTTTCACTTTTATAAAGTCCCAAACGGATTAATATTGATAGGCTACATTGAAAAAATGCTGTTTATTGTGATCAAAGATTCGGTTTCTGTTATCATATTTTACTTTTTACGGCTTTGTTTCCAAGTACTGTACGTCATTCAAAATTTCGTTTTTAAGGGTTTCGTTTCTAACTGAACTGTATTGTGTTGTATTCGTAGTGTTCCCAGATCACAAGATGACCAGTTCGAGGGGGCACTGTCTTATTCCGAAAGTGTTGTGCTAGTTACTTATTCTGAATTAGTATGTGGGGCAACTAGCCAATTAAACTTGTTTTTTAAGACAAACAAAACAGATAATTCGTTACAAAACATAAAGCGTGCGTTTACAATACAGAGACCTTACTTCATTGTGGAATTCTGCAGTACGATTACAAACCGGTTGTATAGCCTTGAAAATTATTACAAACAAAGGACTGGGGCTTCCAGTTCTAGCAATCGTCTGGAGAAGTTGGACAAGAAGATTCCCTCCAGGGATTTTTCAAACTTCGCGCAGACTCGGGTACTGGAGCCACGCGCCACGGAAACAGCCGAAGCCTTCGGAGGTCAACGTTCCTGGAAGGTGCAACGTCTTGGGAACCGGAGGTGTCGTCATCCACAAGGTTGCCAATTGCAACTCCACCATTGTTTGTTGGCACAAGGAAAAATAATGGCCATTCACTTCTTCCCACTGTCTGATCGTGATTAGAACATTGATGTTTGATTTGGCAAATTCACACGATGTCCATCATTCACGAAATCAATCACCAGACTTGACTGTTATTCACTTCAGCTAGGTATTATTGTTATTAAGTTATTATTTCCCCTTGGGAACACGTAACAATGTGTAAAAATTGAAGTTCCATTTTCATAATCAGAAACATAACGGAAAACAAAATTGTGTTTTGCAGTAGATTACGACACGAGTGTCGTAAGTGCTCATAGGGGAGGAGAGGAAAAGTGAGATTCTACAATGCACAAGGCATGTGAATTACTTCAATGCATACAGTGAGCAGGCAAACTACATTAAGACCTACACTGAATGGCATGTAGAAGGTATTGAATTAAATCAGCTGCCTGATGAATTATCGTAACTCAATACTAAGAAATAAAGAGAGGTAAGGCTGAAAATTTAAATTTCAACTAGCAAAAATGATAACCATATATACAGTCTGCAGTAGTAGATGAAGTGTTGTGAGTGACACTTCTTAGACTTTTTTTCTTCCAAAAACTTCCTCTAGCTTCTGTTATCCTAATCCTCTTCGACCTGTCAATAAGCGAATAGAAAGCTAATTACAGTACTTTTCAAATGAGAAGCCATTTCCTTCACCGCCAATCACGTGTACGAGCTAACAGAGCGCCGCTAGCAGTAAGAGTCTTCCCTCCGTCTCGCCGTCTCTGATTGGACCGCGTATCTAAGCAGGAGAAGGACAAAACTGCTTGTCATCTGCAAAACACTGTAGTAACACTTTTCTGCAGAGCAGTACAATGTTGCCAAATTCGTACCACAGCACTTTACTTCATTTGAGAACTGGTGAATGACAGCGGCAACACTTGGGAAACCGACGCGACTACAAGAGCACCTGTTCTTGGTCCCTCGGTATGACATGTTTTGTTTCTGTACATGGCCCTAGGGAAACTTACTCTGTGGACGGCCCTAATACTAATACGTCCCTGCTTGTACTTTGCCATTGACCCATTAGCTTCATTCGAGTTCCATGTACAACATCTCTATTAAAAAAAAAAAAAACCTCCACTTCATAGACGGTAAGGGAAGTTAAGTACAGTAAATTTGCACCTTGCTGATGATTGGTTAAGTATTGAGAAAAGCTTGTTAAGTGATGAGGTCATCATTCATTGTGTCTGCTCACGATAATCGTGTCCATACGACAGCAGCCAGCTTTCGAAACCAGAGTTACTTGAACTCTGTGAACGCTACCGTATGATCAAACAACATACTGTAAACGCAAGGCCCAGTTCTTTGACTTCGCTATTATCGCTATTAATACATTCGGCTACTGATAATCACTATAGTAACAACCAACCACTTCCGTCCTGAGGCCAGCTGTTTGTAGAACCTTTCACTGAACAGCTTCTGCCTCATATTATCCTTTATAAATGGTAACAAAGAACACACTTCTGTTCACTCCGCCCTAAATTTGATTACCTATTATTAACGTAGGCTATATAAAATTTTGGCAGACCAAAGTCCAGCTTGGAAAACTGAAATTACATAGACCTATAATTTCGATATTTTATAAAAGAATTGTTTGGGTTCACTGACTTTCCCCGAAGATGCTCAAAATCTAAGCATGCTACTTGATACCAGACTAGGCGGATGAAATAATTTAAAACCCTAGTTCTGGAGACAAGTGTCTGTAAGAAATCTGGTTATATCCTGTATTTTTTAAAGAATAAACGTTTCGGATCCGCATGGAAAAAATATTCCTAAAATACGGATTAGAGGTTTACAAGCTTCACGGCACTTAAAATAAGCCTAATTATTTAAAGACGACAGTATTAGTAGGCGCATAAAGAAAGTCTCCATCGCAAGGTGATTAATGAATGAACAACATCACAGGTGTAATCATTTTCAGAAGTGAGTATATAAATCATAGGTAAAGCTTTAGTTTATTTTTTTCGCATGTAGGCTATTATCAGTGGTCTTCAACCTTTTTTTAACTAAAGGGCCATTTCCTTTTTGGGTGAATTATTCGGGTGCCGCATTAATTTATTGATTTATTAATAACATGTTACGTACATAACACACATATATCAATTATATTACAATATCTGTAGGGATTACTTAACATTATACATTGTGTGTTTTATATTTTGTCTTCCACTTTGCAATGTTAATTAGTAACACAAAGCATAGTAACATTCTTGAATGTAATGTAAAACCTGACACTGTTTCATTGTCAATACTGGCACTGTAGTTAAAAATTAATATTTGTTTTCGGGCCGCCAAACATTAAGCCACCGGTCGCATGCGCCCTCGGGTTGAAGACCATTTTAAAGGCCAAGATTTTACTTATAAATATTTAAAATAATTTATTACTGTTCATATAATCATCCTATCAGAAATTCACAATTACCTTCAATACTTTGAAATTGCTAGGTTTGATTGCCTGAAAGCAAGGGGAATAGGAAAGCAAAACAAAATAAAAATGAATCTAATCTGCACGTAACAGACATTATGCTTTGCATAGTCTATTTTCACACGAGTGGTTTACAGTATTACAGAATTCCGAGAGGGAATACAAATCTCTTGTTTTTACTACTCTCTGCCTTCCAGGTATGCTGTTTGTAATTATTATCTAGCGTGGAGAAACGAGTTTTCTCAGTCTTCAATAAAAACTTGACTATGCTCCCCGCGTATCCAACACAGAAGGGTTCTGGCAAACGTGAAGGTATCCGTAACAGAAACAAAGGACATTCAATGTTTCCTCCTAGCCGTTATAAAGATAACGTAACAAGAATAAATTAATCATAGGTAATATTAACGACTATTCCACTCATACGCCGCCTGTTTGATATTGACTAATAACGTTTAGCAATCCCTAGGATATAGACCAATCACGGTCGTTTATCTTTTAATATTCTTCCTCGCATCGCAAGGATAAATGCAGAGATGCCAACCTTGAAAGGTGGTTATCAGTAGTGCGAGTCCTCCATGTTTAACCGAAAAATCACAATTACAGGTTTCACAAAATACATGATTCGGTGAAATTTTTGAAGGTCCCAGGTCCGTATACTGCTTTCGATACTGCTGATTTGCCGCAGTTCGTTTTTGTCCATCAGACTCATCACTGATTTTACGTTTACACGACATATTTCCTCAATATTCTACTTGCACTGCAACACTCAATAAAACTTCTAGGAAGCAACGGCGTCGGCAGTCGTCAGCGGCATTACAGTGATAATAAAAAAGAGGAAATATGTTAACACCAAAGATGTTATAACTGTAAGATATAACACCTTTGGTTAACACACACTCACGCCAAAGATTGTAGTGTCCAATGTCGCCAATACAACGGAGTTTTTTTTTACAAACTATTGCTCATGATAACAGTTGGCATCTCTGATGACACATTAACTTGTTTAATGTTCGCGGGAGAAACGAAACATTTTAAAAATAGATATTGGGATTCATAAAATCCGTAATATTCAGTACAATTTCCGTAATGCCGTAGCAAATTCAAGAAAATCGTAGAAACTACGGAAATTCCGTAGCAGTTGGCATCTCTGTAAATGTATTTAGGCCTATTATCATACGAAATTTAAAATGATGCAACACACATAAAACTATACATTGTTTTCATGTCCCTTTTACTCATATGCAACCAATCGGTAGGATCAATGATTCAATTTTTTTTTTAATCAAAGAAGCTGTACGAAGATGTCTCAGTGTTCTGTCCTTGAGAATTTAGATAAAAACAACTGCACGATAGTGCGATAAAAAGTGTTAAAAATAAAATGATAAAGTTTGACGATAGACACTTGCGATTAGTTAAAATTTCACACATTTTTATACTGGATTGGTCACTGATTCATGTGCTAAATATTCACGGTAATGTGTTTACAGTGAGTGAAATCTATGCATTTAAGTTACATATAATAAATAAATTTTAAAAAAACTGTTAACATTTTATAAGATAACATTTGTTAAATGTTAATAATTTAATACAAGAGAAATTATGTAACTAGGCTAATTATGTAGGCCTAACGGTCGTCCAACCTGTTTTGAGAGCCGAATACTTGAAGATTACATGGGTATCTTCCATTGAGCCAAATACAGGCACAATTGTCACAGTAGTACTTTAAACGTATTTCTTTTATCAATAAATCTATATCAAAATATTTAAGGAAGCATTTTTCACATACAAGACATTTATTTACATAATACTATACTTTGTGTTTTATTTAAAAGCCTAACTGCTCTACACTATACCAATATTGTATGCTGTCCCCCAAAGCGAAAGGATTATTTCAAGCTTAGGCAGCTGCTCTACATTTTAAGGCACATTTTTGCAAGTGATTCCTAGAAATGAAGCCTAATGTTTTTTGTTCATACTTCAATGTAAAATTTTGTTCTCAGCAAAAATTAGTCCAAATGGAATTAATAATAATAATAATAATAATAATAATAATAATAATAATAATAATAATATACATCCATGGCTGTCAGAATTACAGCATTTTTTTCAATCAGTGTAACGCGCATCTTTCACAGTTACCGGAAGCTAAGATTAAGAGTGAAGTTCACCGTTCCCACGATTTCTGTTTCTTCTCTGTCTTTTTTTATTATTTTTCCACAAGTTTCGTACACCATAAATATATCCATGGCCTGGCTTAAAATTTAATTCGTGGAAGATAAGCCTGGCAAATATATGGTAGGGAACGCTGCACAATAGAAGGCTTCACCCACCCTCTGAGCAGATAATAAAAAAGAGAACTTAGAAACTCCTACCGGGGAAGTCTATTCGGCAAGAGCGCAGAGGTAATACGGTCCCCGTACTCACGAAACTTTTACTTTTTACGATATGCATGCATAGTGATTCTTTACGCCCTATACGGATTCTGGGCTCAAATAAAAACCTCTAAACAAAGAAACAGATTAACGCAACTCAAAACAATGCAGACCACAAATTGTATTTTTTTAAACAATACAGAAAGAAAATCTTATAAGCTCACAACAAATACCTTTTAAAGTAACGTATACAAATTTCAAACGGAAGAAAAACTTTATTCCGAGTTTACAGGAGAAAAAAGGAAATTGCAAATATGTTTCAAATGCTCATGTTTACTTAAATTACAGGGGCCAACAGCCAGTTTCATCGAGATAGTGAAAAATAACTTCTTTAGCCTGTAGGGATTGTAACCTTAACACAGTTATTTGGCATAAATGATCTGCTATAAACCAAATAAATACACGTGAAAAAATTTATCGTGGCTAACTACTTCAATTTTGCAATATACAAATAATAAAATCAGGTAAGTCCATAATTCTTCAAAATTTACACGGCTCTTTTTAAAAACCTGAATCTACAATCTACAATCGATGATGATAATAATAATAATAATAATAATATGCCTAATAATAATAATTTATAACCAAAATAATTGTACACCTAATAAGAAAATAATAATCCTTTATTACATAATACATTACAATACATTATGCAACAAGCCTATAATGGTATTTCATAAGATACGAGTACGTTTATGAAACGCGCAACGCGAGTTTGATAATTTTCATGCCTTAATTACCATTATAGGCAAGTTGCATATTACTTTTTATTCGGCCATAATTAATCTGAATGTTTAAATTTTTAGATTTTTGATTCACCCAAACAAACTGCAACTAGCCCGCCACGATCTTCGCAACAAGATGGTTGGCGTAGTTCTTGTCTTCTTCGAGAGATGGCAGCTTACGGCGTCGGTCAAATCGAAGCTTCCTTTTGCTTGTTTTCTTGAAACTCAAGGATCTTGACAACACGAAATGAATTCATTTTTAGTATGATAATATAATTAACACGAACAGAATTGATTCTATTTTAAATAAGGTTATTTATTACGCAGTTTTCAGCTGATAATCTCAAGGTCTTAAGATCGTTCCGTGTATCTAATAATCGATACCATACTGACGTCATAATAAAATCTCTATCGTTATGGACATCATTATGATACCGTTACGACTCACATGTTATAACCGTATTATAGTATACTGTATAACTTAGTCGAACAAACAATACTTATATTAAACTGTAACATAATTAAATTAAGATGAAGACTTTCATTCCATACTACTTCAGCGAGCCAAGTTAAACTAAAGAAACCATACGAACTGGCTCTAACACGAGTTACATGAACAGTAAAAATACCGCTTTGTACAGGCAAGTAGTAATAAAATATCGTGCACAATAAAAACCATTAATTTACTTTCTTCTGCAGCAATAAACGTGTTCCGGTGAGCACTATACGGAGACAAATGTCGTGTTCTTAAAAAGAAATATAAAAAATATTTGCTTTAATCACCATACATAAAAGAAAGAGCGGAACCTATTTAACTTCTGTTTCTAATAAAACGCAAACAAATACAGTAAGACAAAACTCTCATGTTCGAAAGTTTGTGTTACTGTCTTGAATAAAAATTACACGTGAAAGATTTTTACAGTTTTTCACATTAGTTTTTCATTAATACGCCATCGAATGAGCACATGCTTTTTCTTTCGACTTCTCAAAATCTAAATCTAATTCGTTTCTCAAGCAATCTGCGTTTTTACTAACACCCCCTGCTCTCTTGAGTGCAACTATGGGTCACACTTAAACTTGAATACCACGATACAGAATTGGTGGGACGAATAGCACAGCAACGGTAGCTGTTGCTTCGAGCATTGATCGGAATGAAATTAGCTTAAACAAACAGGAAGCTCGTTTCAAATTTCAGGAAAAGGTAAACTTGCCGTTAAAAGTGTAATCTCTGTCGTCATGACACCCAGCAGAAAAAATCATCAAGAATTGCGGAATCAAACTTATAAGAAGTCGACAGATTCTTGCCTGTGATGGAAGGGTTAACTGTATTTGTTAGAGAGAATGGAAAGTATTCAAGGGAGTTTGTGGTTATTTGGATTATTTGGAAAACTCCTTTAATTGCAAAATAATAATACTGCTTCAATCGGTTGCTGATAAACTTTTGTCAGATTATCCAGATGATCTTTATTTATGCTTAAAGAGCGAGCTGGTTCAATTTGCTGAATTAATGAAAGTTCGCATGAACGACTTGACCGATGATGTTGAAACGTTCTACCACAAATTCATTGTCAAGAACAATCTGAAATATACTTCCTCAAATGTCGCTCTAAGAATGAACATTAGGCTTACTTATTATTTTCACAAATTGCAGCGCTGAACGGTCTTTTCTTCGAAGAAGCTGTTTAAAATAAAAATATTGAGGATGCGCATGCTTAAGATCCTCCACTCTTACCTGACGGTCTTAAAGCATGGAAAATGGAGCAGGAAAAAATACAGATTTTTATGACATGATGCGTGATGCTGAAGCACGGAAGACTTCAACAAGTTTATTTTAAGTACATGCTGATGTGATATATTGTTACAGAAACTTTCCTAATGGCGTTCGCATATGATACAGCAAAAACTGAAGGTAGGCCTATGCGAACGCCAGCATTTTGTAATTCTAGACTTCATAACATTTTCTCATGCCCTCATAGGCCTACAGTATAATGTATGAAACTGAAGTTGTGTTACTTTCTTTGAAATATAATAAAAATAGCAAACGATCTGTGTTTTTAATGAATAACTGACATATTATGAGGGCCTCTGGCCCTGAAAAGACGTAACGTTGCCCAACTTAAAAAAAAAAAAAAAAAAAAAAAAAAAAAAAGTGCCTACAATTCTTTTGGGAAGTGAAACGAATTATCAGAAATAGACTCTTTTAAGTTCAAAATGTAATACAATGTTAATCCAGAAATAGATGGATGTTTTTATTGAAGCTCCTGCAAGTTTACTCTTAAAAGCGCGCATTCTCTATGTACAATAACAACCTCCTATTGAGTACCTCCTATTGAGTTTTTAACAGCGTTGAATATCGTAATTTTGCGTAACAACGACTAAATAATTAGTTCATCTGTTACGTGATGAGAAAATACGACTGTCTCATTCCACCTGTGAATAGATCGAGACCGGTTTACCTTCAAATCGCTTAAAACCAAATGGTCCAGGACTATTCCGAACATAAAACGAAGCTATAATTCAAACCCCAGGAGCAGCTAAAACATCCAGTGCTGACAAGGAAATATAAAAAATCAACAAAAGCTATATACAAGGATATAAATCAAAGCAGAGTTCTGATAGGGGCTAATGTAGGTGTGAAAGCTTCTCTCTTGTAACGAAAAATATCGAGCGAAAGAATTCGTGTAGTACACATATGTTAAGGAAAGTAGGAGGTGGGGTGGAGAATGATTTAGTTCACTGGCAGAAAAAAAAAACGAATAAACAAAGAGGCCCGGCAAGGGAAGTTAAGGGGAAGCTGTGTAGACAACTTGATTTCACAAAATGAGAAATCGATTTGAAAGACAGTGGGAAATTTAGAAGTTCTAAAACAGTGAAAATCTGTACAGAATAAAATAGCCTTAACATTATGAGGAAAATATAATTTGTTCCTTAAGCAATCCAGAGAATTCTCAGATAAAAAGAAATCGAAGACTTGTGTAAATAAGGATCCAAGAGGCGTATTTGAGAAAATTGTGTTTTCAGAGGAATAATGATAATTTATATAACTCAAAATGATGAACTTTGACCAGTTATAAGAGAATAGCTAGACAGGGGAAAAAAGCGGACCGTCTCTTGTAGCTGATGGGGGAAGGATTTCCCCAAATATGAGGATATTTACAGATAACTGTGACGCTATAGCTCAAGTCACGACCCTCTAACATTACCTCTAATGGGTTTCGAAATGGGCTAAGTCAACAGTCGACACTAGAACAAATTTCAGTACGTTCCCTGCTATCCTGTGAATGCCGCTAGGCATGCGCAGTGGCTCATATCAGCAACTTAGACATTTTTGTTGGTCCTCTTCCCCCTACCTGCAACAGTTTCGGATTACAATAAATTTAGAAACTATAATTATTTAAAATTAGTTGCGTAGACTAATCAAACACAAATATGTAATATGTCATAGCTCAATATGAGTAACAATAGCCTATAGTGAGACGTTGCAAAATGTAAATAGAAATATATCTGTATCTCTGTATCTGTTACCCTATGATCCCCAGGTGGGGCGAAGGGGCCTCCAATGGAGGTTTCATTACCTATACTAATTTTGATATGCTTATTTTCCGAGAGAGGGTAAAATAGAAATATAGGCCTATACATAGAAATATTACAGAACATATACTAGGATATTGCTAATTAGCAATGTATATAGCCTACTTAGTGCATAAAAAGAAGTATAAGGCTAGCATTCTCATAGACAGAATAGTACAGTAATCTAATAGAGACTTTAGAAAGACATAAAACCTAACCTAATACAATATTTATGTTAAAGAAGTTTGTACAAATCAGGTAGACTAATTTTACTTAGTGTAACAGGGCACGGTGTTGATTCAAATAAACTGAAGAAAAAATAAACGAACAAAAAATACAGAACGAAGTTGAAAAGCATTCCGCTGTTGCTTTAATAAATGATATGTTAAGAGCCAATACTTTTCAATGCAGGCTAACTAATCAAACTGTCACATCTAATATTTGTATAGCCTATTATACACAGTTCAGGTACATTGTTTTCTTGCCAAATACGATAGCCTATAGGCTACGATAAAAGCTCTTATAGAAAAATGGAAAGGAAATAATTGGAAATTGAAAAACTTGTTTTCCTGAAGATAAAAATGGCATTTATATCTCTGTTCCATTCAATCTAGGGTAATAGTAAAGCAATTCCATGGTTTATGGTGCACATACGGTAAGGGAGATTGTTGAGATATGGAGGGAGAATGGCGAAGAAATTTTATTTAGCGATTTAAAAACCTTATGCATCAAAACTTATCATTAGATCTTAGATCCAATCTCAATTGTTAGAGAATAATCTTATAGAAAAGAGGGCTAAACAAATAGTGCTTCCGATTTTTAGAATTGTATTCAATTTTAACAAAAATGATGCATAATTAACAATTACATTAATTTATAAATATCTTCCAGGGTTAGCCCATTCAAGCTACAAAAGAATAGAAAAATCCATCCTTCAAAAATGTTATTATGTTGGCTTATTTTCTACGATCCTTCTCATCTCACGTGTGGCGAAAACCATCAGGGAGAGGAGGCT
Source organism: Ectobius pallidus (assembly GCA_964059195.1). NCBI lineage: Eukaryota > Metazoa > Arthropoda > Insecta > Blattodea > Ectobiidae > Ectobius > Ectobius pallidus. Next base: position 139,778,267 of record CAXKWD010000007.1, read on the forward strand.
TAAGACCGGAGTTAGTTCCTGAATATGTGGTGAGGAGAGGCTTCCGATGTATCATTACCAAGATCAAAGCGCATATTAGCTTCAAAGTAAAATTGATACAGATCGCGTTTAGGCTACATCCCTCTTCACAACACCTTCGTTCCAATCCTCTCAGACTCGCCGCTAGTCCTCTTCTCTTTGCAATTAATCGAGCGAGAAATTATAAGTAATTTGGTCCTTAGCCACTACCTTGAAAAAGGGAGAGATATCCGAGATGTTTGCGTTAATGTATCTCATGGAAAATGTATGTATGTGTGTGTGTTTGTGTGTGAGTGCACGCGAGTGCATAATGCAAACACCAACAAGCTTCCTGAAACTGCCAGACTTCTTATACTCCCCTACAGAAGAACATACACCGGAAGTAGACAAACTCAAGAAATATGCATTGCACTTAATACATGATCTTTTATCTATATGATTTACAATCGAATCCTCTACCGCCAAGCTATAACCAGTAACCTTTCAAACACATCCATATTTCCCATTAGCACTTTGATGTGGATGTTGAGACACTTAGAATTAAACCAATATTCCATTATTCAACTTTTTGCTTTTAAATACGTTACCAAATAGCATTTGCGTTATGGCCAACTAAAGCCCGAATTCCTAAGCAAAATGTTTACTTTTTTTCAGACTCCTAAACCTAAGTAGACATTTTTAACTTTATTTGATAGTGCATGTTTTGCTTAATGTGAGATCAAACACAGGGAAAAAAAAAAGATTGTCTGTGGAAAATGTATAACCTTTAAAACAGTGGCGGCTATTTGAACAATCAACACATTAATAATTAAAAATAATTCTTCACTATTATTTTTAGGATTTAAACAGGACAAAAATTAACAGATATTAATATTTCAACATTTAACTTTGTTTTTTGTAGTGACATTCCGTATTTTCCCTTAAGGTCTTCGTATTAGTGACCTGTAAAATTTATTATAAATTATAGATTAAATTATTACTTTAATTCAGTGTGGCCTTAGATAGATTAAAGGGTTGCCCGCTAGTAAGAGATTATTCTATATTCACTCAAGTGCAAAAAAATAATCTCTTATATTACGAAAGCATTAAATTAACAACTGCTACTTTTATGGGAGTGTAGTGGGAGTAATTTGTGGTATTTTGCCGGGCGGCCGCCGTCTGTCTCCGGAGCATTTGTCCGCCGCAAGCGGAAAGCGCAGTTTCCTCTTTTGTACGCGGAATCATGATCTGGCCATACATGGATAGTGATATCATCTGAACCACTTCGGTATTAAAGACCTGAAACCACACTGCCAGTCGCGTGCCTCTTGTCGGCTCACTTATCAGATTGCTTCCTGTAATGTGCAAAGATTCTTCATCTGTGGCCCGCATTCCAACGAGATATTTGAGAATTTCTAGAGAAGGCTTAGGAAAATCCTGTTTCCTTATTGCATTTGGCATAATCCAGCGACGCAAAGCCCATTCACGCGATATGTATGTTTGTACGGGCGATGTGATGTGTGTGATGAAAAAAAGACAAAAGATGTCCCTTCATGTGTGCATTTGTAATTGTACCTATTAAACTTTTTGTAAAAAAAAAAAAACTATTCTGCTTTATTTTTCGAACCACCCTCGTATCGTCATGGAGCACGCGATACATAATATTATTGAAAATTCTTGTGAAACTTCTTTCCTGTGAAACCTTCCACAAGACATGGAATCGTGCTTGACCTATTATTTTATGTACGGCAATGTTTAGTAGAATACCTTTCCGGATAGGTCAAGAGACTATAATTGCTCTGGGTTGGTGTATATGAGAAAGCATGGGCGACTTCTTCCGTACTCTTTAATTACAGTAATGTACAATCTGTGTTGAGGCACGACTTTTTCACGATGTAGAAAACCTCTTTCGGTTGTTTTCACATTAAAATCAAGACAGGAAAAGATTCCCCCCACGTTCAGGGAGTAAGCGGACGATTTCTTGAGTGTACTTTATTAAAAATTGAGAGAGCTCAGCACCGGATCCCAATCCCCTGCAGGGGGAAAGAAACTTTCTTAATCAACTAGAAATTCTTATCGATAAGTACTTCTATGAACACACGGTATCCTTCCTGGAAAGTCGATTTCAACCCATATCGATAGTGGCATGTAAAACTGCCAGGGTTTTAAACTGCTAAGAACAAGCACCGTCCGAAAAGCTATAAAGTCTGAAGAAAGTAGTAATCTGGCAAAATTAAAAGCATTTGGAAGAGAAACGCAAAAGAATGCTTAGCCTACTTCTTAGTATGTAATTACAAACTTAAAAGCAACGGGAAAACCATTAAATAAACCTTGCTTTAAGAGTAGGAAAGACCTTCTATTTTCCCTCGTTTGAAAATTACGATGGGTCGTATGGAGTTGGATAAAAGGAGGTTTTACGCGATTTTACTGCAGAGACTTAGTGTGCTAGTGATAATTTCGCGAGGATAAAAAGAGAATAAAATAAATTTTACAGTTTCAAGATTTATAATTGCAACAGTAGCACTCTTACTTTAATGATCTGATTTGCAATTCTGAACCATCTAGCATAAATAGGATACATTAATCGTAGAAACAAGCAGCTCTTGAAATAATTATGCTGGAATGTTTGTGTAGAATACCAACACAATAACCGTTTACCTAAGGCCCACATTATCGTTTTACAGAATTCTGGAACGGGATGCACTCAACCTCACGAGAACTACGAGGTACTAAATCACGAGACTTCTGTCAAGAACATAATTTAAAATGGCAATTTGATCGGCATGCCTACAACATGATTTCCAATCCTGCAATCTATCAATGGACCGAAGTATGTAGATAGCAATCAGATGGTAGGCTCAGACTCTCTATGGGATTTCAGTGCTAAGTAAAAAACGAGGGAAACAGGAAAATACTCTTATATATTTTTTTGTGACAATTATATTTCAGAAGGTCATAAATATCACACGCGAAGGAATCAGTTGAATTTATTAACTGAACAAACAAACAAAACAAACAAACAAACAAACCAAAAAAAAAAAGTTACAACTTCAAGTTTCTGCCCAAGACTATTCAATTCATTTATTAACAACCATCCTGAATTAAATGGGCTAAACAACAAACAATTTAAGTCTAAAATTCTAAATTTTATATATCACTTTTATTTCCTCACTTCTGTCATTACTACAACATTTCCAATATTAAACTTAAAAGTATAAATATAACTGCTTTGTCTTACCTTGAAATTTGTTTAACAAAAATATAGCAAACATGCCTAAATTCCCAGTACCCCTAATTTCGCAGTATCCTTTTATTTTATTTATTGAAAAATTGGGAACAGTATTTGAACATTATTTCATCTTATTCATCAAAGAGGGCATCTTCTCTTCTATTTTATACATTTTTTTATTTTTCCATTACTGTTCTTGATTTTGCAGTAAATAAAATAAAATTAGGCACGTTTGTCCTATATAGTATTGTATTTACTCCCACATTTCCATTGTTTTAAATATAACATGTTCTGTCCTTACTGTAAATAATATTAACTCATACTTTTCTATGCTTTGTAAATAATTTTTTTTTTAATAAATTATTTTAGTTTAAGTTACTTTATTATATTGAACTGAACAGCCCTCGAGTACAAGCTCTGCTTCTTCGGGTAGTTCGAAACTACATTTGTATGCACTTATATTGCAATTTGTAGCAATAAATTGAATTGAATGTATGTTTAAAAGAGCATACTTAGCACGTTATCCTTGTACAAATTATTTCAGAAAATTATTTTTTGGGATCTAAAATGATTTCCAATAAACTGAAATATGCATATCAGGCCTAATCTAGAGCAAGGATTTCAAACTGAGTGTCCCCTGAAGGTTATATGGGGCACCTAATTGAAAATTATTGCAGAATATTTTTAACACTAAACTTAGAAACATAAGTAACAATGCGTTTGCAACTGGTTTAGAAAAGTGAGCAAACAAATGAAGTAATTTAACATAAGAAAACAAAACTATTTTAAACAGCAACATAGATTTGTATGCAACAGGAACAAATAGGATACATTATACAAACATTACAACAATTCAAAATGTTAGTGTTTTAGAGTTTTGTTCTTGAGGCTAGACATTTCTTTTTTAAAGACAAATTTTGCTATGTCTAAAATGTCTGTGCAGTTCCGATTTTGATCAGAGATGACAAGTGTATGAAAAATAACCAGGTAGCCTATCCATATCGCTGGTTAAATAACTGAAACGAAATTTACTTCGAGAATGAATCATACAATAAGTCTCAATCGGTGAGTAGTGAAAATGTTGTTTTAACTGCATCATCCTTGTTTGCATCTCATCCATACTCTTAAGAGTTGTCAAAATGACGGGCACTCTTAAATATTACTGCTGGCTCCCCTTGCTATACCATTACTGCATTAAAAATGTGAAAACTAATTTGAGTTTATTGTGTTAACACATCTCCCTCTCCGCAGTATGGGTTGTGACAGGTGACCGGCCCAACGAATCACATTACCGACTTTTTTTTTTTATCCCTGCAGTTATTTGAGCATCGCCGTTAAGTGATTGAATTGGCGCGGTCCATCACCACGCTCTCCCATAACCAGATTTTGCATAACGCATCACAGAGTTGTTAGGGCGCCTCAACTGCGGTTCACATGATAAGCAAGGCGAAATGAGATCCAAGGTTCCTAAGGTATGCAAAATAACTTACTCCAATTCAAATATACTTACTCACTCAATGGCAATGTACAATTCTTAGGTAAGCTAAAGGAATATTTATGGAACCCGAAGGTTTATCGCCGTGCTTACCTGAGCCGCCATTCAACCCTATACTGTGCTAATCCCATCCAACCATCCCTCGAAAATCCGACTTCCCTTAAATCTATCCAAAAATTTTCCCCACACCTGCGTCTAATTCTTCCAAGTGGTCTTTTCCCTTCGGATCTTCCCATCATTATTTTTGAGAAATGACTTTCCTCCCCCATGCGTGCAACATGTTCAGCCCTTTTCATCCTCCGTGATTTAATTACCCTTAATATATCCGGTGACGAGTACAGGTTATGAAGCTTATGGTTATGCATTTTTCTCCAGTCCTCATTTTCATCTCCCTTGGGTCCAAATATTTTCCTAAGCTAATACTTCCGAACACACTAAGATTATGTTCTTCCCGAAAAGTAAGCGACCATGTCTCACATCCATATAATAGGCTACAACCGGCAGGATAATTCTCTTATAAATTTTTATTTCTAGATATCTGGACAAAAGACGAGAAGATAAGAGTTTCTAAACTAGCCTACATAAAAAAAAAAAAAAAAAAACACTTCCTGATTTGAGTATACCCTTCGGCCTTAATATTATTTGTATCTGTAATTATTGCTAGCAGATATTTGAAATTATCCACTTGTTCGAACGATTTACCGGCTATTCTAATATTTTGTAGAGCATTATTTTGACGTTTCATGACCATGTACTTAGTTTTTTCTATATTAATTTCCAATCCAACATTCCTGCAGGCATCGAAAAGACTCTCTGCATTTCTCTCGATAGTGTTTATGTCATCGCCCAACAGACAAATATATGAACGAATTCAAACAATTCAAATATAAGATACATAAAATACAGAATAACGTTAACACTCAAATGACCATTGATCGTGTAAATTCTTTCTTTCTTTACCTTAGTTTTACCTCTCCCTTTTAAGGGACATTTAAGCGACCCACGCCGCCCTGGCCTTACAGGACCGCGTGCTGTCGGGAAAGGGATTATATATGGATCACATACTTTTTTACCAGACAAGGACATAAAGGGCAAACACGGATGAGTGATCAGCCGTATGCCGGGGCCACTTCTGAGACAAAACGAACACATAGGACGAGATACACCATTCAATACACATTCCCTCTGAACAAGGAGAGGATGGGATGAATATAATGACGGACAGATGATATCCGGGGACCACAAGGTCCTAAAGTTACCCGACATTTGTTTTATAGGTGAGGAAAAAACCTGGAAAGAAACCTGGTCTAGGTAACTTGTCCCGACCAGGATACGAAACCGGGACCGCTGCGTGAGAGGAGCGACCGCATCCCCTAAACCACAAAAATAAAAAATTACTAGAAAAAACTTGAAATGGCGTACCGAACATTGTTTTACTTAATTTCTCCAGTGTATTAGAATCTGTACCTTTATAAATGCTAATTGGATGGATCTGAGATGAGGAAACTTAAAAGCTCCCTCCCAGCACCCCCATGCTTTTAAACTTGCTTTTCCTAGGAGGGAATGGAATTCTCTAGAGAAAAGCATGGTGCATCATAATCAGATCATTGTGTTAGAAGTGGGCTGCATTTCCTGCACCGGTAGTCATGGCAACAACAAGGTCTTGCTTAATGCGTCACTTTGTCGCCATGCATTCCCCCATGTCCATCAGAACTTGAAACTCCTGCATGCAAAATGCGACCACCTCTGCAGACAATGGCAAACGGTAACACAATTACACAATTCTCCCCTCGCTGTGGAAGTGAGTTCTCAAAATGCAGTAAAGCGTCTGCAACAAAAGATCTATGTGTTGAAAAGAATAAATCGTGAGTAGTTAAGTACTCAAGTTTGCAAGGAGAATTTGAAGTTTCCCTAGTGGCATGGTATGGTTTATCTTCGACTAGATGGAAGAAATATAATATTCTCTGTACTGTATTAGCTTTCCGTGAAGTAATATTTCGATTGTGTATACTTTTTCAATATAAGGGTACGTATACATCTGCGCTCCTCTTGCGTGCCGTGCGGCACGCGTGCCGCACGGCACGCAGATGTGTACGGCATTTTGAGGTGCACGCGAACCGCTCGCGTGCTGCTCGCCACGATCCGTCTCCTGTCGGTTTTTTCGACGAACACAAAGGATTTCTGATTTCATATTGGGACGTGTTTTTGGTAGTTGCGTGCTGCACGCGTGCATCTCGCTGAAATTATTTTCACAGCGCTCCGCTCCTCAAGCTTTACTGTACAATTGGCAAATGAAAAAATTATATGAGAGGTTGATGCGAGTCACTTACTCACCTTTTGCGGAATGATAGGTATACAGAAGCAGGAGCTGAGTCAGATGTTGTGTACGTTACTTTGCACTTTCTGAATTTCTTTAAAATACGCTGGAGAAAATCGATCTTTATGTTTGGCTTCTTCCTTCATGCAGGCCTACTCATAAACATTAGCAATAATCTCGCTACTTTGACTGTAGAGTTTCCCCTTTTGTTTTGACAGTATAGGAGGCATTATCACGTTATTAAATAAATAGCATTCGTTAAAACAATTGCATGCACCCGTGTTGCATGAATTATATAGCAGTGAATTGTCGTCTCCAAACAGAGTACAGGAAATTTGACTGTTTGTTTATTGTAACATGTGCTATTTTGCTGACGTGCCTAGCTAGCCCACTGGTCCCTCTCTGAAGGACATTAGTCAAGATTGAATGAGCTAGCTTGTATGTGATATAATCATGGAGTGGTACGAGGAGAAGATACTGCAGATGAAACATATTTACAAATCAAAACCTCTACTGTGGAACCCAAAACATAAGGATCACTACAAAAAAGTTTAAAGGAGGATGCATGGAGGGAAATAGGAATGGAAATAAATACGTCCTCAGAAGAGTGCAAGAAGAAGATGTTATCTACAGTGGCGGACGCAGAATTTTTTTTCGGGGGGGGGGGGATTTGAATATGTAGAAAGAATACTTAAAAAATTAATTAACTTACATATATAATTAGTTTATAAAACTGGCCACTTAGAGTGCATATTATAGCCTTTTTTTCAAATTTCGGGGGGGGGGAGTATATCCCCCCTATCCCCCCCTCTGCGTCCGCCACTGGTTATCTATGCTTTCTTGTAACCGGCGAGAGAAAATTAAAGTTAACGCCAGCAAAGGTACAGGAAAAGGTAAGTTATAAAATATAAATAATAACACTGTTTACACACTTTTCAACTCTTGTTTAAAAATGGTTTTGTTTCGATATTTAAGCCGTTTTGCAATTGAGGACTTTTTTCAAAACTCGTTTTCTAAGCAAAAAACACAAAATATTAGGCCTAATGATGAAAGCTAGTGGTTCGCAGTAGGTTCGTCGCTTTCCTATGGAACGCAAGAGGAGCGCTGTGAAAATAATTTCAACGAGCGGCACGCGTGCTCACGCGTGCCGCACGGCGCGCAAGAGGAGCGCAGATGTATACGTACCCTAAGCTTACATAAATCTATACACATACATACACACACATTAGTCTATCTGTTCGATCATATTATAATACGCTTCTTATATGTGAAGTAACGGTATCATAATATTATCCTTTTCTATGTATATTTTCATTATAACACAGGTCTCGATTTTTATCGAACTCGGAACGACCTTGAAACCGTGAGAGCAGCAAATGAAACTGCATACTAAACTGTCTGAATTTATAATAAAATCAAGTCTGTTAGTGTTACTGCTATTACTGTCTAGTCAAAAAAGTATGTATATGATCCAAAGATAATCCCTCTCCCGACAGGTCGCGGGGCTTGGATCGCTTAAATCCTAAAAAAAAGGGATAGGTAAAACTAAGATAAAAAAGAGGAATACATTCATTTTGTAAAAATCCGTTCGTTTAAAGAAAATGGCCAAGTACAAGCTCTGACTTGACCATTGCCTATGAGCTGCCCTCCGTCGCAGAAGTAAAAAACTATGAGAACTTGCTAGAACCTGATTGCCGCGGTCAACCCATTTCTTATTTTTTTTAAATACAAAATCTCAAAACTTCACCATTTAATTGTGGTCAACAAAAACAGTCGTATACAGCTTGCCTATAATGGTAATTAAGATAATCATATAAAAATTATGAAACTTGCTTTGCTCGTTTCATTAACAGATCTTAATAAATGCCATTATAGGCTCGGTGCATAATGTACTATTCATAATTATATATAATTTTGGTTATGCCTATTGGTGTCACCGTATGATTGAGTTAAATCTGAACAGAACCCCAGGCAGAAGTGTTTACAATCGAGTCTCAGTGCCACTGAAACAAAACGTCTTCAGACTTCACTGATAGATGAAAGAAATTGAATGCTTTCGGCTTTAGTAACTGTCTTCTTGACCGTCATGCAACTTTTTACTCACTTAGCTTTAGAACTGCACTGCATTAAAAGTATGAAAGCACCCCGCTCTAAGACTTATAAATAATCCCAGAAAGTGCAGGGACTGAAATCGGGCTAATGACCAAGGAGGAGGTCTTGGCAACCTAACCCTGTGCTAAACTTGTTCTAAAAATGGTATATAACTTAAGATTAATGACTTTTCCTGCTTGTTTAAATAGTTGTTCTATATATTTAAGTACAGATTATCAGTACTTTACGTGCTTAAAATGACCTTGCCTCTCAAACTTCTCTTCGATGGCCTAGCCCACCCTGATGGAACCACAAGAATGTAGGTATCCTGTGGTTACAGCGTACATTGATGATAAATTAAAAGACTTTCGCTATCTGAATTATTGACTTGTTTCAGACTTAAACACCAGAACAGCTTTACAAGCTACTTTATACAATACAAAAAGCACTTCCATGTTCTGCTCTAGTGCTCACCGAACAGCTAAATTAGGTTTCTGCACTCACGTAAGATGAAAGAAATATTAGGTTTGTTCGCAAAGCAAATCCGTGACCGCTTGAGAATTTGTTGTACTGCGCATGTCCAGTCTGTAACTTACCCGTGAATTGCACTTTGCGAACAGTTACAAGAATTTGGAATCGATAGTTTCTGCGTTTAATCGATATGATATGCAAATAAAATATATATTTCCCTTTGACATGTTATAAACAGGCTTTAAAACTTAGTGCCCGAATCCACAGAGGGAGCTGATTCCGGTTACCAACAACCTGAGTATAGGGGGTGGAGGGTGATTGCGTAGGCTGATAAGACAGTCATTGATAGTAGTACTGAGAAGTGAATGAACTCATAGTACGGTGCCTCTCAAATTGGTCAACAGTGTACCTTGTCATTGTGCGTATTTAAATTTATAATACGTGTTCGGCATGCCGAAAGTAAAGTGTTCTATAACGCAAACATATATTGAAACATTTGGGAGGGACTATTATACACAAACAGGAGAAAGTATCGTTTTGCATGCTTGTAATGTGAGTTTAGATAATTAGAAGTTATTTTGTGGTCTTCCTATATCTGTATTCCGGTTTGTTTACTATCACGTGAACTAGCATATGGTAGCTAGGGCATACGCCGAGCAAAGTCTGTACAGTACGGCTCTAGCTGTTAACATATTCGATCGGGCACTAAGTTTTAAAGCCTGGTTATAAATGCAATATACATCGACAATATAATCTATATTTTGGGAAACTTTTAATTATCTTCCATTATTCATACAAAAAGGAGCCTATGTTTATAAATCTGGCGCAATGTTATAGGAGGGAGAAGTCAGGCGCGTGAAAATAGGTTACTGCGCATGTCTCTGATAACAATTCATGCTAGAGCCTGCAAACTTTTCTTATAGTACAGAAACTGTCCGTGAGAGCTTTGCGAACAGAAAATTGAAATCAGAATCACGGATTCTCGCTTTGCGAACGCGTGTGGAGAAAGAGCGCATGCGCGAACGATATGTTCCTGGTTTCGGACTGCTTTGCGAACAAACCTATTTCCTTTTCGGATGTTTGAATTGGACTATTCGAAGCTGTCGGTGCACTTACGTTCGGAATGCAGAGTAGATGGATAAGCGTTTCTTGACCGTTTTATAATATTGTATCCCGCCCACGTCTGGCTTTAATGATATACTTGGGGTTAAACCTAAACTTACTCCATCCTACCTCCACTCCAATCAAGAAGACTGAGGCAGAGAAAGCTATCGGCTTTGTTTCCTGGGGGAAAAAATTGTTGAGGCATATCTCGAACTATATTTTAAAATATATTTCTATGTATTCATATACAGCTGTTTATAGATGTACAAGTTATTTTAATTGCGTATTTTATACTATTATCGAGTGATAACTAAAACAATATAGTTTTAACTGTGTCACGTTCTTAGAAAAGCTTGCATATTTTCCACTGTATTTCATAGGCGTAACCAGGCCGACCATATGGGGGGGGGGGTTATAAAGGAATACCCCCCAGGGAGAGGGGGGTCCGGGGGTCCTCCCCCGGAAAATTTTAAAAATTAAGACGCAAAATAACGAGTTTTAAGCTTCCCACGCTTTATACTTTTATTAAGTAATTTATGGGCAGACTTAAAAAAATTGTACAATTTTTCCTTTTTTAATCAATGGGAGGGGGTTCAAACCCCCAAAAACCCCCCCTCGGTACGCCTATGCTGTATTTCCATTTAGCAAGATTGAGCTTAAATGCACTTTTTCGAAGAACTTTTTAAGTACGATTAGGAAATTGAAGATTAGATATCATTAAACTCCACATTGCTGTAATTATTAAGAATTGTAAGCTTCATTAAAACTGATCTATCGTAATGACTTTCTGATTGAAATACTGTGTGTGTAGGTTTGTATTAGCTATGTGTCGATGACAGGTTTTCTTACTTCAAGGTGCTCTTTCGTGAAAACAGAATCTTCTACTCGATAACACTGGAGAACAAATTGGTTCAGGAATATTCACCAACCCAAGTACCCGTTTAAAACACGAAAGTATGAACCGCAACTACAATATATATATATATATATATATATATATATATATATAATAAATAATAATAATAATTTAAATAGTATAATAGGCTTAATACTGTAAATTTCTTAAATAGTAATAACAGTCAAGATAAATTCAGGTGAAAAAACTGAAATTTCAAGACCATTAAAAGGTGTTTGAATGCACTCTGATAGACTTCTCCTGGCTCCTTTAATAATAGATTACAATCTTTCTAATTAATACAGTATATTTATTTGCCCTTTCAAGCAATTTTTTATATGAAGGATAGGGTTTGTAAATGGTTTTTTCTCATCTACCTATATAGCCAGTTTACTATTATTTACCTAATAGGTTGTGGGGTCAAAAACACATGTATTTTACCTATGGCAAGTACATCCACTCATCCAGCTTGAGAAACGAGTTAATACCAATTATTGGATTTTTGCTTCATGAATAACCCTCTCATTTACAAGACATTTACAAATTGAAACAAAAACGGTCTTGTCAGTACCATTGCAGTGCACTAAACTCATTTCCATAAGCGTTTCTAGATTCGGATCCCTGACACTGCACTTTAACATAATAGTGGACAAATTTCATAGACTAGGTTACCGAGGTTATGAAGGGGAGTGATAACGTACAACTCCCTAGGTAACGATTCTGATAAAGCAATTATATGGAGAAGTGTGGCCGGTAACGAAGCAGGTAATGGTGTCATACAATTACATCTGTAACTACCCGTGCCCCCCTCAACCCATTTATATTCAAACGCGCACACGTCAAGTGTAATAGCTCTCAGATTTCCAAGAGCATGAATGAGCGCCACTATTAAGTGTCTACTGATTCCACTGCAAATACCATGCCCCATTTCAAAATAACCTGTATACTGCTGTGCTAAAATTTCCCTTATCCTAAGGGGGGACCTTCAACTAATTGGATATATATGCATTCATGAACCACAGATTATTGTCTCTGTTGGACATTGCATGAGAATATTACAGGAAAAAAATTCCTCTGTCACTGGGATTTCTCTCATAGAAGAGAGGTTCCATCTGGTGCTGTAAAGAGAACTCTGGCTTAGTTCAGTTGCTAGAGCAGTGGCACTTTCGTTGATTTGTAAACATTACAATAACAAAAAATTACAAACATTCTTCAAAATCCACCCGAATTATTCTACAGCTTAACTAAATGCTATATAAATATTCAATAACAATTCACCTAAAAAAAAAAAAAAAAAGTGATAGCATATGCCTCTCTATAATCGTCAAAATTAATCCTTAATGGTTGGCGGCAACGGCAGAATGAATCGACAGTGAGTGCAAACCAAGAAGTTATATTTTGAGTACAAGAAATTTATATTGACATATTTTACTATAAAAAGGTATATACAGTACAGGATGGAAAGACTACAGCTATGCAGAATTTAATAGCTTATTATTTCTGCGGCAGAAAAAATCCTAGTAAATTACCACATCTGTCCCAAGTGAGTATATTTCCCTGAAAAATAAATTGTCTCTAAATCTAACCGTGCGTTATTCGAAAAATATCACTCCTGCTTTTTTTTCTTGTAGCCTACTCTAGCTGAGGAAAGAAAAATGTTCTCTTTGCAATTTTTTCATAGGCCTAACGGGGGGCACTCAGCTTCGTGACTCCAACTGTGGAGCTACTTGATAAAGAAGAAGCGGCTCTGGTCAATAAAATCATCATTAACGACCACGGAACCGGCATGCTGACCATATGCCCCATCCTACCATCTACCTTCGATATATGAAACAATTGTCGGATGGTAGGCTTAGTCCCACAAGGGATCCAGCACCACGGAATTTTTAGTTTCCAATCAAATTGGCAGTTTTCATACAAACTTAATAAAAGATTATTACACGGACCACGTAGTCCACTACATAAGCTAACGTCGAAGCGCGAGTTAGTGTGTTTGTTTTTACTCACGTGAAAGAGGTAATTGAACCTGGACGAGCTATCTATCAGTGCGCTGTGCCTTTCTGTGGAATTGTTCAACCTAATTATTTCTATTTGTATTTATTTCTATGTCATCTATAACTGTCCCTTGAACCAGCACATCAAATCCTTTCCACCCAGTTTTGACATTTATATTACTTGTACATTGCATTGTTACCTTCATATGTTGTTCTGGCTGTGTCTGTCTCTCTGATGGGCTGGAGTTTGTCGACTGTCTGCGCCGACGTATGATGGGGATCCGATGGTAAAGGATGTGCACCTGTAACAAAAATAACAATAAGGCGCTATAGTCACAATAAAAAAATTCATACTTGTTAGAAACCACAAAAACAAGTATTGGTGCTTTCATGGTCAATTCTGCCTGCAATTTTGACTGTTATTTTCTAAAAGGAAAGGTATGTGCACTACGTTTAATGGACCTCAAACAAAGTACTGTATTCTAAATATTCTAAAGTACTCTAAATATAACTTATGTATAGCCTATATTTTCTTCATACTTCAAAATTTCTTTAAAAAATAAAACATATGCATTTCAAACACAGATTTTGTTTATGTTTATAATAATGCACACGGTAGGCTATACTTCTACATAAGGCCTCAGTCATGTCAAGAAACTGCTTCAACGTCTATTCTTAGTAATGAGTTCATTCCCTTAAGATAAGAACAAAAACGAAAACCAAGGAAAATTAATGAGGATATTTAACACTGAATGCGATATATGAATTTTCAGAAAAATGTTTCATTAAATCCCTTCTTTGCAGTGCCTATCCTGTGAAAAATCTGTACACATGCACGCTTTGTATTTAACCTATGAGGAAGAGAAAAATGTATATTCAACATACCATTCTTGTAAAACATGAACTCTATTACAATATCTGCATTCCTGGGCAGGCTAATTAGAACATATTATCCACATTTTATAGATCATAAAAGCAAATATTTCTATACGCAACTACGCCGGAAAAAGTGAACACCTTAAAGCACGCAGATATTTCTGAACATGTACGTGGAAATTAACTTTAACGACTGAAAGCAAAACATAACACACGGTGTCGCAAGTAAGACACTTGGTAATTAAACATACTTGTATAGGCTACATCCTGTACAGATAGCGAGCACTTAAGCTGTAAAAAATCCGTTTATGTTATGTTCTTTAATTAAAGATAACATTCACTTAATATATAATAAACAAAGACTTGTCACCTATTCCAGAGAATCAAAATAATTAATTATAGCCTGATAGGCCTACAATATAGAAACATGGAAATAAGTGTAGGGAGAAAAAAACTCCGTACGACCGGCTAATTGATATGCACATAATGTGGTACACCATGAAATATTTCGATACTGAGTTAATCTTATAAAAAAGAAGCATGTGGTTGCTTTTCGAATTAATTAAACAATTACCCAGGGCAAACGAACGTGAATTAGCAGATGCCTCTGTTTTTCCCCTCCACATTGGTATATAGGCCTATAGGCCTAATCTAGAAGGCCGGTATTCTGTGACGGGCCCACCAAGCTAGTTCCTACATAAACGACAAATGAACCCTTCTTCAGAAATATCGTGCATAACTCTCCCTCTCCCCCCACTCACACTGAAATTAATTTGTTTTTATTTCTAGGCCGCACCAAAGTACTCCCATATTCATAGGCGTAACCAGGCCGACCATATAGGGCGGGTTATAACATCCGCGGGGTCTGGGGGTATGGAATACCCCCCAGGGAGAGGGGGGTCCGGGGTCCTCCCCCGGAAAATTTAAAAAATTAAGATGGAAAATAGCGAGTTTTAAGCTTCCGGGGTCCTCCCCCGGAAAATTTAAAAAAATAAGACGAAAAATAATGAGTTTTAAGCTTCCCACGCTTTATACTTGTATTAAGTAATTTATGGGCAGACTTAAAAAAATTATACAATTTTCCTTTTTTTAATCAATGGGGGGGGGGTTCAAACCCCCAAACCCCCCTCGGTACGCCTATGCCCATATTAGAAAATAGGCCCTGAAGACAGAGTGAAGAAGGTACACGTTGTGAATAGAAACCTTTACAAATAATGTCCTAAATTAGCGAAAAGTACAGTCTCATGTAGGCTAAAGGTAAATTATTACTTGAGCACAACACAGGAAGACAAAGATGAAAGGAAATGGCAAGAAATAAAGTTAATGGTTGTTTTATATGAAAATATGCTTCACCCAAGTAGCATATCGTGTTTCTAGCAAAATAACATACCCTGCAATGAATTAAAAAGACAAATAGCGTCAATTTTTCAGATAACTCACTTCGCACGATCCAATTCTCTATCAGAATAAAAACTGGGAATCAGTATGCGGTGACAGATGATAGCGATCAGCTTCTAGTGGACACTAGAGCTATATAAACAACCATGTTGACGGCTATCTACAAATCACATCCTGAAATGGTCGATTTACTATTTCCTTCATTTTTCTTCCATCAATATGTTTCTGTCTCCAGACACTATTGCTCACATTAAGTTTGAAAATAGTATATTGCAAGAGAAGAGTGCTATGTTCATGACTGGAATAGAGGAAGTGTTTGAAAGACGATCCAAAGGCAAGTCTTACCAAAACTCTACTCCTAGTAGATATTTTCTTTCAATACAGAATTAGCTGTATTTTGGTACCTTTGTAAACAGCTTCATTAAGTAGATCAAGGTGAACGTGTTTCATCAGTAGTTGATCTATGGTAAGAATTTTTAAAATGTATAAAATTAATGACATAATATTCATTTCATGGTGTGTGTTTGCACAAATATGCAATATGCCTACTTTGTGCCACAAGTCTACTGCTTATAATGCGAAGCAACATCGAAAGTGCATTTTTATGCGAAATAACACCGAAGTAATAATAGCATATTGCGATACAAGTGCCGTAAGCGATGCATACGGATCGAGGAAAGAGTTTGAAAAAACGAGCCGCTTGCGCCGAGTTTTTTCAATTTCCGAGATCCGTTATGCGCTTACGACACGAGTATTGCTTGCTATTTTTTGCACGATGATTATTTATATCAATTGATTTATATTAATCGAGATATTAGCTGAAAATATTATGTTTGTACACTATCGAAGATGGATGTTATATTTCAGAAAGTGATTCGCATATGTTGGTTGTTATGGGGACCGAATATTTGTCCTGTTAAAGTCGCCACAAACTGGGGGGGCCTTGGTTCCGGACTTCCATAAAGGCTTGTATTATGATGGTTTTACTTACGGCACTTGTGCTTTTTGTAATTTTTACCGAACAGAGATTTCTTTTGTTTTCATAGCAACCAGATTGCGTGCGGGAATGTCAAGTTATGGTCCACGGCAACAATATTCGTAAGTACCACTAATAAGTTATATTACGTCGTGCAAAAAAGTTCTACCAATGTCTGTTAATCCTTCCCGAGTCGAATGTTTACGCTGATAATAAGGCAGTTATCAAATAAAATCATCAGGGGGCTCTAAGTTTCAAATCAATTAGGAAAATTTCAGTGGAATAGCTGGTACTCATGAATGATAAATATAACATTCTATTTAAGAACCTCATCTTCTAATATATAAAGTCGAATGTGTGTTTGTGGATATGTATGTATGTATGTATGTATGTATGTATGTATGTATGTATGTATGTATGTATGTATGTATGTATGTATGTATGTATGTATGTTTGTTCCTTATACAAATCTACATTTCTTTACCAATTTACACGGAATTTTGCTCACATACCCAGTTAAGCCCGGGAAGTATAGCGGTCAACATTAAAATTCAAACAAAATACTCCTTCCCTTGAAAATTATATAATTTCTGAGAATTTTATACTGAAAAAAATGAAATGCTGTTTAGTTCACATGACAACAGTGAATTGTTTACTGTGATGACATAGGGCCTTGGCGACTATATAATGCTGAACTTTAACGAATTATGATTCCATTGATGTAATATATTGGCGAAAATAATCACTGAAATTGAAATCCACGAAAATAAAGCACAGTGTGATGTAGTCACATAACTTTCTCTACCCTCGACATAAGAAATATTTTCTCACTTCACATTTTGATGTAGAATAAGTCGTATTGCAGGGATAACTTAAGTGTGTGAGTATGCTATATCAGAAGTCTGTAAATAATCCTTTCCGCTGATACGTTATCCATAGGCTTTGTATTAGTTGAGATTTATCATAGGCCCTAAGCATGGGATGGAACATTTTGAGTCCTATGCTCGCAGTATATTATGTCCCGGGTTTTAGGGGAGGAAAGTATGAAAGTGATACTGCAATTCTCTTTTATTTCAGCCCCGAAACGGTTGTAACATGAGAATGAGAAATAAAATTTTCCGTCAAGCCAATTCAATCTTATGTAATTTATGTTTCTTCTTATTTCAACCCATCCCAGGCATGATGTGTAGAAGCAACGGAATGCAGCATTCGACATCCTCTATGAGCCATAAAAAGCTATATCTAGAGTTTTCTGATGGAATAGTTTGATAAATCGTTTTCTTCATTTCAAGTTCTACATACATATTATATAAGGACCTAGAGTTTCAAAATAGAAAGTCCTCCATAAGCTAATTTCAAATTAAAAAATACAAAGCCCGGGCGACGCCGGGCCTTTTCAGCTAGTATATTATATAAAGCATTACTTTACTAATCTTATATCTCTGTTTTTATACAGGTTTTCATGAGACGCATTTATACGCTAGTATTAATTCAATTGCATGATACATTTAAAAGTTTTTGGTAGGCTGTTTAATAATCCGAGCCATGTTCTTGAGGCACAGAAATGGGAATTGCAGTTCTCAACTCCGGATTGTCTCAGCCTGACTACATTACGTGTTAGACTCCTCAGTTGCATCTGCATGAAGGAACCGTTGAATAATGCATGAATTAAAAGCTTGTCTTAGTAAGGAAATAGCCGTTGTAGGCGTTACACAATAAACTCGAGGAGACACTGGGGTTTTGGTTGTTAAGCGAATAAGACAACATCGGTCGGACGGTTGAATATAGCAAGCAGGAAGAGGATCCTCTTGTTTGGCCGCCTACGTCTTCCTTACATAGGTTCATAAGGAAATATAATTCACCGCCAGGTGCTATTCGGACATACACTATGTGTTTGTGGGAGTAGAGATATAAGAAGTTCTGTCGGTAATCACGACTTCAAACGTGTTTTATAAAATTGCTTTTCTCTGTCTTCCTTTTAATAAGAACCGCAATCTGCACTAATAACTATATCTCGGAATCATGAAAGTAGTAACGTAACATCTAGATTAGAAAGAAATATATAAAAGGCAATCTGGTTGCTGTGTAAATACACCAAATTGCCTAGGCGTTCTTAAAATGATAAAAAAAAGAGTTGATGGTACCACATGCATATTTTAGTTTATTATAAAAATTAGTGAAAACATTTTATAGGGTTTGGAAGTCCTCAGGATACCGGCATATTAAGGCTCCCAGGTTTTTAGACAATCTATAGAAGACAGCGCTAAGGTATCACTTAACAGTAGAATTTTAACATTTTTTTATGAAAGTAAGTGGCTCATTTCGGCGTTAACTTCCTTCTATTTCGAAGGATATTACATTTGACGTTGATAAAGTTAACTCCCTTAGTTATATTTACACTCAAATATAACGGTGAGAAATATACAAAAAAATTACTTTAAAACATTATTTCTGCACGAAAGTATATTTTCGTTTCAGCGATGAAAGAAAAAACAGAATTAATTTACGGTATATCTTAAATCCAAGTTTTTATTCTTAGCGTCTTTCATGTAAGGGAACTTTTTTGCAAATTTTAAATAAAAAAATGCCATTTTCTAACAGGATTTCCAATTGCATTCCATAAAATAACGGCCTATTAAATGGCATATACTTTTCAGTCATTACTTCAATCGACTGTAAATATCTATAGGCTAACTTCTCAGCAGTAATACAGATAGAATAATCCAGGATTATTCAGGGCACGAAGTCCTCCGAAATGCGTTATAAACCATGGGTTCCTTGTAATATTTTATGGCATGTTAAAAGAACTCCAAGCCTAAATTAGAGCCACTGGGCCAAATTGTCCAATACCTTAATTTAGTAATTTAGTATTAATACTTTAGTTCCCTGTATCCTCTAATCTTATAGGAGAAATAAGAGTAGCTAAAGTAACTATGGTAATTAAACCTCTTCCAGGTGTCCCCTGTGCTCATTTCGAATGTAGAATGCCAAGTTAATGTACAGTGTAACGTTCCAACTGTATAATATGAGCTTATGAGCAATAGAAATTAGCAATAGAGCTGTAGTATTTGCTAATATATCTACTCTTGTTCCAAAATACCTAATTCCCTCTGGGTGACATTTCGTAATACTCTTTCAGAACAAACTTCGAATATCTGTGTTAAAGTAGCAGCTGTGCGTGAACTTTTTAACTCTTTTTACGTGAAATGAATGCATTTGTATGCAGACATACTGCCAACTTCCATATGCAATGAAGTAATCCAGTTCATATTGAATGTATCGTCCTCTCCCGACACTTAAAATGCATCTCTATTCAATGAGTACCTGAATATTTAACCAGTTTGAAGACAACCTATCTCATTTGTAAGTGAACTAACATTGAGTTCAGTTGTAACTATATTAGAGAATTGTAGCAATTGTAGCAATGATCGTTTCTGTACCGACCAATATGCAATGAAAATAATAGATCGAGGAAGATCTCAGCGGAAAGGAGGGGGTTAAAAGAAAGAAGATTAAACAAGGGTTGACGATGTGATGCGATTTGCAAGTCTAGTTCCAGCAAGACTTTCAGTTTGTCTGATCTCTTTTCCTTAGAAAGCCAATTTCCTTCGGATACAATTCCTAGGGGTATCCAAAGTGCTCATGGGAGCTAGAGCACATGCATTTTTATTGAGAAATGTTTGAGGTCTAAAAATCGTTTACTGTAAAGAGGAAGACTTCTTCTTCACAAACCCAGAAGAGGAGATAGTATCTTTTGAAAAAAAGCATTCGTTTTCTATACACTCTTATCCGTTTCGCCATTACTTTAGCTCAACCTTACTTCTTTTCACCTTGAAACTTTTTTTTCTTTTCTCTTCCTTCTTCGCTAACGGTAGGTTACTCCTTATCTAGCCTCCTAAATCGGAAGTCAACCCCGAAACTTCTTTCCTATCTTGCTTGAGATAGCTTCTGTTTACACATTGCAGCAAGTAAAAGCAATTTCAATTAATCTAGAAAGTCTTCAAATTCGGAAATGTTACAATACTTCGAAAAGTCAAACATTTGCACTGATAAAAAGTAAAAAATCGCCATAGTTTTAAAAAATGCCTAAAAAATTTACTACAGCCAGAATGTGCTATAGGAAAAATATATTGAGTTATTCCTAAAATTATTAAGAGACCAGGGCTATCACCGGACGGCTGCGTCATCTCTACCATAGCCAGGTGACCGAATTGGGGGCATATTGTCAGCATGCCGACATCCAAGGCCGTTAATGTTGGTTTCCGTGACCGGAGCCCTTAATTCTTAATCAAGTAGTTCCTCAGTTTGAATAACGAGGCTGAGTGCACCCCAACCCAGATCTCCCTACCTGAGAAAATGCCGAGGAACTGGAAATCGAACCCGGGCTTGCGGATCCGTAGCGACGCCAATTACGAGATCACGCAAATGGTCGAGAATACTTCAACCTGAGAATTTTTCGTTGCGAAATAATTTCTTTTTACTCCCCGAAAATATTTTACTGTGTGCTTACATGTGGGGCATTTATATGAGTACTGTTCAGTACGTATGAAGTAGGCTATACCCTAATTTACTCTTTGACGTATCAGGTAATAATTTCGGTAATCACAAGACTTGTTAAGAAGAGATTGAAAAAGGAAAAATATAATGACAAATCACTAGAATGAAAGAAGAAACTCGCTTCTGCTGGACGCAATATAAGTAAGAGTAATGAGTTCATCACGCATGCAAACAGGTAACACAGCATGGTGCATGAATGCCTGGTTCACCATCTGTTGTAATTTGGGCGTTATTGTTCCGTTCAAAGCCCATCACTTTCGTTAGGATAAACAACATGATTAATTTCATTGCCACTGTGTTAGCTCCCATTGCCACTCCTAATGAATGCGGTAAAATACTTGCTGTATAGTGTAAAAATCACAACGGCATTCTTAGATCGCAATAGAAAGTTATTTCTTTCGCATTGCTAAGCATTTTATTCTTGCAACATACAAATAATTTTCAATAAGGTACAATAATAGGAAAATACGTTGATACGGTAAAAATATTTCTTGGCATAAAATTCTATGATGAAACGGAAACTGCCACACGACCACTAGTTCATCATCTCTTCCGACTTAAGGAAGCAATTCCGGGGTGCGCGGTCAAAGAGAGTTAAGTCCACCATCCTAAAAAATTGAGATATGTCCATAGAGTTATAGATAAGAATGTTTTCTACATTTGTGTTAGGCTAAGTCCAGTAAGTCGTAACAAAATTGTACGGTAGCTACGGATGTATGCCTCATGGGTTTATCCATCTCTAAAGCTATTTTGGGCTGATATAGTGTGTTAAGTCACTCTAATTCTCAGTAAGAAGAAAGTGGACTTAACACTCTTTGCCCGCGCACCCCGGAATTGTTCTGTAACTTAATGACAGTTTCCTCAGTTGGATCTGCTCCTGTCTATGTTATTAAAGTCTGCAAGGTTAGTGCATGGATCCCTAATTAAAAAAAAAAAATACTCATTGAATTAAATCAAGCAATTTCGTCAGTAAAATAATTAACCCACTATAGCCTACCCATTTAATTAAGTCCTTTTCACTGCTACGGATGTATAAATTCGTCACCACAAAGCTTGCGTAAAAGCAGAATTGTACGATTAATAGAGCAAAGAAATATGTTAAAATGTGAGAAAAGTTATTCAAGTGTTAAAATGGAAGCCAGATACTCCACTGAAATTTTTAATATCGATTAAAAACTTATAATTTACTGATGATTGTACTTGATTGCTTCTATTAATATTTAATTGTGTTCTGAAAGAGTTGATTACTGTTCTCCTAACGAAGTTCTACAATGAAGTACAACACCTAAATAAATACATAAATTTTTACAATTACAAATACAATTACAATTTATTGTTCCAAATTACACGAAAAATATATACAAAAGCTGATACACCACCCGAAGAAGCAGAGCTTGTGTTCGGGGGTGAATCAGATCAATATATTAGAAAAACTTATTGAAACATAAGTAGGCTTATCTGAAGTTTATGATCGAATCCGTATTTAAAAAAAAAAATGCTCATTTGCACATAAAATGCAATTAAACTAACAAGGGGATGGTACGAACCTTCATGTCGAAACCCACCTTCAAATTTTGTACACATGTAGGTCATCCTAAAATGGAATAGTATACAAAAAATTAGCTGCCAGTTCGAACTGCAAGTCTATGAAAATCACGTCACAATGTCGCGAAAAAAGCATTGTCAGAGCGCCTCATCCCGTCTAGTAGGGATGCGGTTTGTGGCTGAGGTACAAGGTCTTGAGCGAGGCATGCGGGCAGTCGGCTCAACACAACACTGTAGTCACAGTATACTGTGTATACAGTTGCATGATCACTTCCCTGTGCACGAACAGCTTGTTTTAAACTTTACTATTCAATAAATGTGAAACAGAAGTGCCTAGTGTCGATAGAATGGGAAAGTCACAAATTTGCTATGCACCATGCACATCGAAACAAGTGTTCTCATATCACATTCTGCTTCTTAACACTTGTGTTAGTTCGATAGTTTTATAGCAACTGAAAGCACATTAATAGGATTCAACACGTCTGTAGAGACACTCATGGTGACTTCCTTCTATTAACTGACAGATACACAGATCGCAATTCATCACTACGATCGCTGTTTATGCTGCTATGGCAAGAAGAAGGAAACCCGTGTTTGATAAGCTGGTGAATGAGTCACGTAAGTTGCTGTATGCGCTACAAAGATCCAGGAGCAACCAACTAGGTCGCTTCCAAATTTCAAGCTTCAATTTAATGGTCTCACAGTTCAAACTGGCAGCTAATTTTTTGTGTACTATTCCATTTTAGGATGACCTACATCTGTACAAAATTTTAGGGTGGGTTTCGACATGAAGGTTCGTACCATTCCCTTGTAAGACGTTTCATATAAAATATCCCCCAAAATTTTTGAAAAAAAGTACAAATAATTAGAAATCATTATTTCATTAGTAATAATTCCTTTCTATTCCGCGCACATATTTTATTACATTCTTACATATGAGCAGTGTAGAGTTGAGTAGGCCTACATGGGAATTTTCTGATGCCTCTGGTTTCTTCTAGTGTTTTATTCATTAAGTTGGCATTGAATCTCTGTATGATCTGTGTTCTACACTAGCCCAGAGTGAACCAATCTCCTTATTGATTTGAATTCAAGTCCGAACTCAAGCTTTAGATACGAACAAAGCTTAGGCCTGAGTGATAATTTCTAAAGTCAATCACTAACCAAATAGGCCATCTTCCTGTTTGTACAGAATTGTTTCTTTAGGTTGTGTGGTCATTCCTTACAGCAATAAGCTTCTTTTTTTTTAGTTAGAATGGTATTTCTGAATTATATAAAAAAAACTCTGCATTGAAAAAATCACAAATAAATAAGTTTGCAGAGAGGAGACCGAACGCCACCCCTATGCCACAGCGGTGAATTTCATTACTTTCCCAGCGGCTTCAAAGGAATAAACCATTAAGTCGGTGTTTCTTTATGTTAATTGACCTGACCAAGTCGGGCTTGGTTTCCGCTTTCCAAAACAAAAAGCAACGTTGCAATATTCTCTCACTGTTATCACTGACCTCAGATCTTCCCTCGCTTTAATAAATTCACACATGTTTTTGTTTAGGCTACTGCAACCCTCAACGCGGAGTAGACGAGCCGTCACAGGACACTATTATGTTTTGATTGAGTCAGGTAACTAGCTCATTGGTGCGGTAAAAATAAAGAGCATGGGTTGAACTGTTGGCAAACTTTCCCGCCAAACAAAAGGTAGCCACCTGGGTATACAAAGAATAACTGGACTATACATTAAAATATACAGTATATATATATATATACATACACACATACACACACACACACACATATTAACGTCCTAGTTTCAAAAAAGAGCCTCGTATGACCTTATTCGATCAATTTGTGCAACCGTAATACACTAAAAAGTAGATCGAAAGACTAAAATGCAGAGAAGACTTGACTCATTAGCCGAACTAGCCTATTTCAGGCCTGCATCTGATGTTACAAGAAAAAATAAGTGTGCTTCTTTCAAATTGAGAAACAGCTGGTATTCAATACACAGGAGAGACAAACTCGAACATCATTACCCAATGCATACGGAATCGAGGATAAGAATTCCGGTAGAGTACTAAACGAACTAGTTATGAAATATTCAAGTACTTCAAGCTGCATTAGTGGATTCGAGAGTTCCATTCCCCATCAAATAAATATCCTAACGAGTTCTGAGCTTTTAGAAATGCTAAATTACTTTCATACATCTACGATATACAAGTAAAACGGTAAATACGTAGACTGTAATATAATTTAATATCGCGTTGAAAGCTTCTAAGGTAAGTGTATGTATATATGTATGTATGTATGGAACCCTACGTAGGGAGGAGAGGCTGCTTGGGGACGACCCTAAGAAAGTAGGCCACATGTTCGGGCCCATTGTGCCAACCCCTGACAATGGGATGATTGGCATGCTCCAAGGCAAAGTGTAGTAGCTTATAGTAAAAGTTACAGAGGAAAATGCATATGTCCAATATGAATCAAGAATTATTGCAACACAGAGAATTTGCTTAAAGCTAACAGATTAGAATCCAAGCCTCAAAGTTCAATCAAGAGAAAACCGACAATCTCCTAAAGCTGGTAAAGAAAATTCTCTACCTGCCGTTCAATTTGTTTGAACCTTTCAGATCTGAATTTATATAAGAGGAATGAACTTATTTTATGTGTTAGTACCTATGATTATTCGGTTTTACTTACGATGAAATACTTCATTCAAATAGCATCACTAATTTTCCATGTCGGAGGGGTTACACCACTGTTGCGCTGTCCCTTTCAATTCCAATCCGGCGTTCGCGAGTGGGAAATAATCCACTTAAGAGTGGTCTGCCCCGTGACACGAACCGGCGACTTCCCGATTGTGAGTCCACTACGGTATCACCTCGACCAACTAAATCGGTCGTCATCTAAAAAGATACACAGAAGATCTCTTGATTATCTCACACTCTTTCACCGTTATTTATGGCCCAGAATCGTTAAGAAATCAAACGAGACGCCTTCAAAGCAGAACCAAACTGTGAAGTCGTGGATTATTATTTTAGATCAGACCACGATTCATAACTGAGATTATACGTCTGTATTAACATACTTACTTACTTACTCAATGGCAATAGACATCCCTCAGCAAGCTAAAGGAATATTATCTATTTTATGGAACCCGAAGGTTCATTGCCGCCCATACCTAAGCTCGCCATTCAACCCTAATCTGTGCTAACTCCTTCCAACCATCCCTCACAAATCGTACTTCTCTTAAATCTATCCTAATATTGCCCTTCCACCTACGTCTAGGTCTTCCAAGTGGTATTTTCCCTTCGGGTCTCCCATTTAATATTTTTGAGATATGTCTTTACTCCCTATGCGTGCAACATGTCCATCCATTTCATCCTCCGTGATTTAATTACCCTTACTATATCCGGTGAAGAGTACAGAATATGAAGCTCGTCGTTATGCAGTTTTCTCCAGTTCCCTTTTAGGCCCAAATATTTTCCTAAAGCACCCTGTTTTCGAACACTGTATTAACATAAACCAGTAAAACTTGAAGTATAAGTCCCATTCTGTAGTTTGCTTCAGGTAGGCTGTAGCCTACTTTTCTTTCGGCTTGTTAATCTGTCAGCAAATTTCTGAACAGTAAATACATTGCACACACTATGCCGTGACATAATGTCTTTATAAGAAAGAAATCTGATATCGGTTGTGTGTTCCTTCATGTTGCGGTAAAACTATCAACATAATTTGTATGTTTTAGTACTGTAATACATAGCTGTTAACGACAAGAAACTTTGGTCACGAACCTTTATCCACACTTATATTTAGAACTAGGTATCGCCTCAGTTTCACAAGAACAATAGTCTACTAAAGAGGTTATAGTGATGTTCGGTTTTTCATGAACTGATTGTTTTGGCATTGGTTATCTTAATAGTCTCTTAATATTATATAAGTCTTTAATAACATATTTTTACAAAAATACAACTATAAACGAACAAAAAATCATAATGTTGGACAACATATTTCTTTCCTGAAGGCAATTAAAAATAATCTGGTGTTGAATAGCTGAAAGGTGAACATCATTATGATGTTCCGTCGTAATCCAAAGTGTATCGTCGCGTTTAATTTTTTTTTCTCTATAGCCAATTAAGTTTAACGTACTGCAACAATAGTAACGTATGTATAAATCACTGCCCGAAGCGATTAGAATATAAAGTAAAAGTCTTATCATTTTGGAAGGATGTGATAAAGCAAATTCTATAAATATTAAGTTAATCAGAACTCAGAAGCGCAAAATACCTGAAGGGCCAAGGCCTACCACCCGACCGCTGCGGAATCTACCATAGGCAGATGGCAGGATTGGGGGCATGTGGTCAGCATAACGACACCCACGGCCGTTAATGGTGGTTTCCATGACCGGAGCCGCTACTTCTCTATCAAGTAGCTCCTCAATTTGAATCACGAGGCTGAGTGAACACCTTCCAGACCTCCATACCTCAGAAAAATCCGAGGAGGTACCGGGGATCGAACCCGGGCCGACGGATGTGTAGTAGTTAAACTTAATTACATTACTAAAACTGTCATCCCTCGTGGTATTGCTGTAGCGTGTAGACAGCCTTCAAGTATAGGAAGCCACAACATAATTTTTTTATCCTCTCCTACAATAATATTAACCAACGTTAAAAAATAAAAGGACTGTGTGTATGGAAGGACAACGATTAACGAGGCGCTAAAACTGTAGTTGCATTTCAACATGATTACGGATTAAACAAGTGTGTGTTATCAAGTTGTGAAAAATGGGTGGCAGTAATTCTCAGTGCATGTCAGCTTGAATTAACTGTGTTGTAACAATGCAGAGTGGACAACAAACTGATGATGTTTGTACAACATTTCTATCTCATGTCTCATCTCATTTTTTAAAACTCAAGGTGTACATGTCAAACCAATTTAATATAACTCTCACCAGTGGCGTACCAAGGGGGGTGCGAACGGGGCGGCCGCACCGGGCGCCGTAAAGAAGGGGACGCCAAAATTGAAAAAAGTATTTTTTTAGTTTAAGAAAAAATACTTTTTTCAGGCAAAATATAAGGTTTTATTGGTCAAATTTTCTTTATTACTTTACCTTACTATACTGCAGTAATATTATTTAGAAATGAAATAAACGTTTTGTTTTAAACTATTTATAGGTATTACGAAATAGGTCGTGGGCGTCGAGCACACAGGAAAAGTTTACGGTGTATTTTAGCAATTTTATCAATGAACGTGATGTGGCTGCTATTGTAAATTTCAACTCTATTATAAATAAGTTTGCATCCATCAAGGCTAGGAAAGCACATTTTAAAATGTTTGTTATGACTCTGAAACTTCTTTTCTCTTTATTTTTTTTTAAGCAAACTAACCTTATAATAGTTATAGTTTTATTTCATTCATATTTTTCTCTTTATAATGTATTAAAGTAACATACTTCTTATTAAAAATAAATAATTTTGAACATTAAACTGTGTTTAAATTAAACTAATTGAACCTTGAACCTTTTAGTGTTAGGGGGCGACTAATTAGCCCCAGGCGCCAAGTAGCCTTGATACGCCACTGACTCTCACAAAGGTGAGAATGATGTCCTGATTCACGCTGGTCGCAAAGTTTGTTATCAACATAGTGTCAAAAGATCGGCAAATATAGGGATTAAGGACGAAAAACGAAAAACGAAAAACGAAAAATTCAATACGAGAAGGATTAAGGATTTAGGAGCAAAGTTAATTTTCTTTGAACGTTCTATAATACACTTATTACGTGTAACATAACGATATCATAATTATATCAATTTCGAAACGGATTTTCATTATAACACAGGAGCGGTATTATCGAATACGGAACGATCTTGAAACCTTCAGAGCAACAAATCAAACTGCGTAATACACAACTTCTATTTAAAATAAAATAAATTCTGTTCGTGGTAATTTTAATATCTTACTAAATTGAGTTCATTTCGTCTTCTAAAATTTCCATTCGTTTTAAGAAAACGACCAAGAACAAGGTTCACTTTGACCGTACGCCATCATCTGCCATCTATCGCGGAAGACAACTACGAGAATTTGCCAACAGCTATATGCAGCAGTCAGATCACTTTTAATGCATTTAAAATATCTAACTTTTAATTATGGTCGAACAGAAACAGTTGCATGCAACTTACCCATAATGAGAATTAAGACACTCGTATGAAAATTACATGCTTATTGCATAATATACTACCATCGATCTGCTAATATATTCATGCATAGGCGTAACCAGGCCGACCATATGGGGGGGTTATAACATCCAGGGAGAGGGGGTTCCGGGGGTCCTCCCCCGGAAAATTTTTAAAATTAAGATGCAAAATAACGAGTTTTAAGCTTCCGGGGGTCCTCCCCCGGAAAATTATAACGAGTTTTAAGTTTCCGGGGGTCCTCCCCGGAAAATTTTAAAAATTAAGACGCAAAATAACAAGTTTTAAGCTTCCGGGGGTCTCCCCCGGAAAATTTTAAAAATTAAGACGCAAAATAACGAGTTTTAAGTTTCTGGGGGTCCTCCCCCGGAAAAACAAACCCCCAAACCCCCCCCCTCGGTATTATCGCCTCACTCATAACGTTGACGGGCGGCTCGCTTGTTCTCATATTACAATGCTTGTTGTTACTGTTTAAGGTTTTCTCAAAAGAAACCGCTGACTGAATCCGTATTGCCAATTCTCTCATTGCTCAATGTCATTGCCACGTAAGTGTTTTGCTGCATCTACATCTTCCCGCTCTGTTTACTAACACTGTGCAGTGTGGCAACTACTCCAAGCGGCGGCGACTTCTTTGATGTTAACTGTGAACGAATTGAGTGCGGCGATAATACGCCTATGTATTCATGTGTGTAGTTTTGGTTGTGTTTCTGACTACGGTTCCACAAAACCGCATCCGATCCCTGGGATATACTCAGATAATGCTGAGGTATGGAAGTCTGGAACGAGGTGCACTCAACCTTGCGAGAACTGAAGAGCTCTTAAGTTGTCCATGATACATGATACTTCTTTATGAAATAGCTCCTCCGTTATCCCCTCAAGGCTGAGTACACCTCGTTCCAGACCTCTCTCAGAAAAATCTGAGTAAGTTATGTGTTTGGACCACATGCCAATACTCTGCCATCTGCCGATGAAATTAAAGACTGGTATATTAATTCAAGTAAGTATATCTCCCTCTAGCACATTACTCCTATCAACTCCTACCTATGTAAGAGTGATATGTCTGAAACTTATTTACTTCAGGGCCAGTTCTACAGCGGATAAGATCTACCCATTCCATTGTCTCAAAAGACTGTGATCAAAGTTTATCTAAACTAGGTCATGGTTTATGTGCATCCATATTATTTTGTTGTGTCGCTGAGACTTTTTAATACCGTTAAAGATTGAGTATTTAGGACCAAATATATTGTAAAACTCTGAATACAAATGAAAATTTGTTTGAGCAACGCTTCGCATAAAAATTATAATCGTATTTGAATTTATATATCATGTGCCTAATTGGAATACTAAATTAATTAGTATCTTCCTACTGTTTGAAAATAGACTAGTGCAAAGGTCAGCTTTGTTTCAGTGCTCGTTACAGTGTTTGAATAAGAAATTGCTTCACTCTAATTACTAACAATTACTACTTAGTACAGGTTCAGTAGCTTTACAATACTATACTGTTCGTCTGAACAAAAGGCCAGGCTTATGAACCACAACTGTATCAGCTATTGTTTCTTTTCAACACAAGCACAATCTAGGGAAAAAAGCTTTCGACTGTTTAAAATACAGTATTACTCAGTTGTTGAGTCACAACTTTTCCAGGTTTTCACAATCAATGGTCTCTAATGAACGCAAAAACAAGGTTGAGAACAAGTGAATTCTTTCCATACAGAGAAATGCTAGAGTGAATATGTGATAATGACGCAAGAGCTTCAGAATATCTCTTAATGAGCCAACTAAAGGTAAAAACGAGCCGATTGTTCGCAGAACCAATATATACACACACACATCAAACCTATTTGAATGTAATTCTCTCACGGCACATCAAAAAATTTACCGGAATTGCTAGAGTCAGTTTAGCAGCGTGACGTAATCAGATTACTACCAATCGACCCCATCAGAGTACGTCCCAAAAGGGGGAGGCTGGACAGTAGACGCAATCAGTTTAAATAGCCGGAGCTCTACCCAAGCTAAACTAACTTTGACAGAGGCGACAAATAATTCAAATTGCCATCTAATTCGACGATCCAATTAAAAAGATTTGGAAAAAAAGGTAAAGTAAATGACAGAAGGGGTGGACCAGAAAACCGTCTGACAGAAGGGAGGGATGTTTCTGAATCGGTGATTGTGTGATTGATTGATAGGTTGATTGGTATACATAGATTTTCTGTAACATGCTGTAGGACACATTAATCTCTTCATCATATCGACACAAACACAAAGACATGCATTGATTGGGTGGATGTGAAGGGGTGAGTAGGAAAGAGCCTGCCATATTCAGATACTCTGTGTTGTGAAGTTGACATAGTCGAGACGACGTATTGTTATGTTACAGTGTGTTCAAAAATCCTTACTGGCTATAGATAGAGGTCTATTACAGGGTCAATATAGGATGGAAGTAATATAACTAGGGAGCGGATTTTTAGGTTTTTAAAAACACTGTTTGTCCACCGCTGTGGCTCAGGGGATGCGTTCAATCCTCTCACGCAGCGGGCCCGGGTTAGATTCCTGGTCGGGACAAGCTACCTAGGTGAGGTTTTTTCTGGGGTTTTTCCTCACCTTTGAGACAAATGTCGGGTAACTTTATGCCCTTGTGGTCCCCAGATATCATCTGGCCGTCATTATCATCTTCATCCCATCTTCGCCTTGTTTGGATTGAGTGTGTGTGTGAATGGTGTGTCTCGTCCTATGTGTTCGTGTTGTCTCGGAGGTGGCCCCGGCATTGGGCTGATCACTCATCCGGGGAGGCCCTCCATGTCCTTGTCTGGTCAAAAAAGTATGTATGTGATCCAAAGATAATCCCTCTCCCGATAGGTCGCGGCCCTGTAAGGCCCGGGCGGCTTGGGTCGCTTAAATCCTAAAAAAGGGGAGAGGTGAAACTACGGTAAAGAAAGAAAGAAAGAAAGAAAGACACTGTTTTAGGTTTTCCATCAGGTGAAATACTTTTTTTTTTAGGTTTTTTGTCCAAAATATCGTTTGCGGGTAGAATAATTGGTTTAATGAATTTGAATGTGCTACATAGGAATCAATACATAATTAACACGTCTTCTTAAAACACAGTGTGACCACTCAGTATGAATAACAAGACAGTACTAAATGCAAACAAACGCTTTAAAACACAGAAATCTATATCTTTGTTCATACACGGCAACAATGGTTGTTCGTAAGAATATTTTAAAAGGAATACGCCGGTACTCTACACTTCCTCTCTTGATACAGTCCATCCTAAACGACAATGGGTTGAACGAAACGCTGGTGGTATTAATTTCAACCCGACAAAATTTGTCTCTCCGCAAAATATCGATTCCTCAACTGACAAACAAAAAATACAAAAAAGTAGCCTAAATTAGATATTTTAGGTTTTATATCCCGTTTAGGTATGTTTAGGTTTTTATAACCCATTTAGGTATTTTTAGGTGCCAAAGAATTAATGTGGGTGAATCCTATGGACATGATTCGAAAAAGTGTATGAGCGCTTTTTGTTTTGGAAGCAAGGAAAAAAATAGGTAAAAACCTAAGAATCCGGTCCCTAAATATAACTGAAGGTATTTAGCTTTCATTGGATAGGGTTTAAACAAAGATTGAAGACCACTTTAGTCTGAAGTGAATATTCTCTTAGAAGATAAAATTCCACAGTTTTTCATATATAATAAATGAGTTGTTAAGTTGGCTACTACCCGAACGATTTCGCTTGATACGAAGGTTATCACAAGTCTAGATATTTTTCCTTGTTTCACCTCTCCCGCTGTAGGGACGTTTATGCGACCCAGGCCTTACAGGACCACGACCAGTTGGGAAAGGGATCACACACATACTTTTTTTGACAAGCCAAAGACTTCGAAGACCTGCCCGGATGGGTGATCAGCCCAATGTCGGGGCCACATCCGAGGCACAAGTACATAGGACCAAACACAGCAATCTCGTGCGTGTGCACAAGAACACAGACACACATTTATTCTAAATAAGACGCGGATGGGACGAAGATTATGCTGACGGCCAGATGATATCCGGCAATCTCAAGACCTACAGTGACCCTATATCCGTTTCAAAGATATAGAGAAACTCCGGTAACACCTTGCCTAGGTGGCCTGTCCCGACCAGGAATCGAACTCTGGCCCGCTGCATGAGGGGAGCAAACGTATTTCCTTCGCTACAGTGGAGGAAAAGTATCACAAAAGTATTTATAAAATAAATATTTTTCTCTCTGCGGTTCTTCACAAAAATTTTCGTGTACAAATAAACTAAAATTACTATCTTCGGTGAGGAATTTCATCCAATAATAAATTCCAAAACATCTTATTTATCTAAACGCTAAACTCCCTGACGCTACATCCCTTGAGGAACTTGGCCTACTATCCGACCGCTGAGTCATCTACCAGAGGCAGTAAGAAGTACCACTTGCTCAATCTATCTTAAAACATGAAGTAAATTATTGTAGTTCGTTTCGACTTAATCTCTGTTAGTAATACTGAATGGCTCCCACACATAAGCAATGCTCATTTCGGTGTTAAACTTAGGCCTACATTCTACATCTTATCCATATTACGTCATTTCATTTGAAGAAGTCTGCCATTTGAAAATTAACCGTACGTTTGACAAAGTTTAAAGTGGTAGGCCTTTTTATTATTAAACACTCTTACAATTCCAATTTTCTTGTAAACTACAAGATTCCACAAGCATTCAGAATATAAATAGGCTAATCATGTTACAATAACTTTCCAATAACAGTTTATTATTGTTTTGTATTGGTACACATATTTATAACGTTTTTACTGCTACTGATGTATAAATTCGTCGCATGAAAAACTGAATCAAAGCAGAAATGTAAGATATATACAGTAATGCTACAGCGCATGTAAAATATGAGGGTTTTACCCTTGTATTATGACTGTTACCCAGAGGAACCAGCTACTCTCTGAAATTTTCTCCATTTATTTCAATCTTAGATCCCACTGATGATTTTCCTTGGTTATTACTTCTAAACTCATCTTTGTAAAGATTAATGCTAAAAATAATGTAGGAATTAACTAAGAATACAAGAAACAAGTCAGTGGCATATGTCTCTACAGAAAGGTGACCATACAAAAATTAGCTTTATACTGTATATAGCCTAATTATGTAATATATGGTACGAAGACCTCATACGTCTACCGCTGTGGCGTAGGGGGCCCGGGTTCGTATCCTGGTTGGGACAAGTTACCTAGGTGGAGTTTTTTCCGGGGTTTCTCCTCACCCGTGAGACAAATGTCGGGTAACTCAAGGCCCCTGTCGTCACGGATATCATCTGGCTGTCATTATCATCTTCATATCATCCTCGCCTTGTTCAGAGTGAATGTGTGTGTGAGCGATGTGTCTCGTCCTGAGGGTTCGTGTTGTCGGCACTGGGCTGATCACTCGCCCGGGGAAGCCCTCCATGTCCTTGTATGTAAAAAAAGTATGTATGTGATCCATAGATAATCCCTCTCCGGATAGTTCGTGGTTCTGTAAGGCCCGGGCGGCGTGGGTCGTTTAAATGTCCCTACAAGGGAGAGATAAAACTAAGGAAAAAAGAAAGAAAAGACCTTATACCCGAGTTAGGAAGAAAATCCCTTATTCAGAAACTATTCCTTTCCATTAATTAATTACGAGCAATCTGACGGATCAAGTTTGTGAATTTCTGAAAATTAATAATGCACAGCAAACTCTCGGGTTTCTAGATTTCTCAGAGGTAGTCTAATTTCTGACATCCAAAGACCAACAGTAGCTTCGTCTTACAATTTATTACTCGTGAACTCTACTCCCTCTAAACTGTCAGTCTGAATAGTTTAATGATGATTTATTCACAAATCATGTTCTCAAGTAGGCCTATTCAGCTTGTTGGTTGTTTCAGTTCACGACAAAATAATCTGCTGGTGCACATCAAAGCTCGTCAACAGGCTTTCTGTCAATGAACATACGCCAAAGCAATAACTCCTACATGGTGCTTTATTTTTCTGACGAACAAGAGTTGACCCATCTTTTTTGCAGCTGACTGTACTTCATGTTATGATGATCTATTTTCCAAAACTTCTTCCTTGCACTATTTTACCCACTCCTCTTAAACCCGTCAGTCAGTGAACAGCAACTCAATTCGTTGTAAGCAGACAGATTCTAATTTCCACAGTTCCAGAAAACATTTGCCCTATTCGGCTACAGTACAAAGAAGGTGGTCGTCATGCGAAGCCGACACCAATGTAGAATGACTTCTAGCTGTGTAGTGATTAGTATTAGAAATAGCAAAGGAAATATATGGCCGCAGTATTAAGGAGACCGCAAAGAGGCTACTCTAACCTGTACATAATCAGTAGAAATTTCGGATTAGTGAACAAAGCCATTATATTCTTGTAGAAAAACGGTGGTATGGGAAAGATAGTCTTTCAACGTGAAATCCACTATGCTGTATGCTGTTTTGTGTTTCGTGTGCCTCTATATCATGGGTGCGCAACTGGTGCACATCGTGTCACTGTGCGGTAAGGGAATTTCTCCTACTACCGTCGCCCTTGACGTCAGCATAAAGCAGTTTCGACGTGACACTGAACATGAAGAACAGGTTTCTTACGTCACAGAATAGATGGGGGACTAAAACGTTTCCCCCCAGTTGCTCACCTATGCTCTATATGGACAATACTATGTTGGCAGGCGCCAGAAGCAACCACTTGCTTATCAACAGCATTGAAACTTAGCAAAGCGTTTTTTTTTCTCCTCGCCCACTGAAACCGATTATTCAGGCCATTTTACCATCAGCTAACCTACCTTTTAAGAGTTTGTTGGATAACAAATCGATTATTGGTTAAAATTATGTATTTTATCCTGTTACCTGGTTAACTAATATGCAGCTCTAACTTGCTTGATAGACACAAGCTAGGGTGACCCTTACTCCTTTTGAGAGATCTGCATTCGTTTAGC
Organism: Ectobius pallidus; assembly: GCA_964059195.1. NCBI lineage: Eukaryota > Metazoa > Arthropoda > Insecta > Blattodea > Ectobiidae > Ectobius > Ectobius pallidus. The sequence continues at coordinate 139,814,353 of CAXKWD010000007.1, forward strand.
GGTTCTGTCCATAAACCTCTCTCTCTCTTTCTTTCTTTCTTTCTTTCTTTCTTTCTTTCTTTCTCTCTCTCTCTGTTTGTAATTTTTTCTAACTGATTTTTAAAAAAACTCGAAATAGTGATGTAATACAAAATTCATACAACCCGACCTCTGTGAGTTTACGTTAGGTTTCAATTATTTTATACTATTATTTATTTTAACATATTTTACTATAGGTCGGTACGGTAATAACTATTTCACTTTACCCATACGCTATTAATCGAAGTTTAATGGTTCAAAATTTGGAGCCAAAGCCACTGCAAATAATCCATCATTTAATCAGAATCTTGCTGAGATATTAAAGCTAATCAAGTACTTCTAACCCTGAAAGTTCTCATCTCCTAAGTGTTGTAGCCAGATCGTTAAGTTCAGGGAAATAAACAAATTGATAGCAAGTTAGATTGGCTACCCAAATACACTCCCACTCCGAAAAATACTAGGGTTTTCTAGAAGTGATTACAAAATATCTCACAATTTATCCGTATAGGGTATCTGGGGCGCCTAATATCTTGTACTGAAGTCGAAATTAGTTTAAAGCTAAATATTCATAAACGAAATTTTCAGGAAAAATTAAAAGCTGTTTCCTGAGCAACGTCACGATTTTATAAAACCATAGAAACAATGTTGCAGTATTCCATTTCATTTCATGAATGTCAGTACCGAAACAGCGTCCCAGCCAAAGTCATGGGCCCCGAATATTTACGGAGAGGGCCCAGTGAAGGTAATGGGCCCTGAATATTTACGGAGATGGGCCCATGGCGGGAGAGTTAAAGCGACGCTGTAGTAGGGAAGCCAATATTAACATCATCACTGGTAAGCCGCATCGCTCTGGTCTTTATTTTCCTCTTTTATAATTGAATAGGCCTAGTTCAGTTGGTAGTTTCATTGCCCTATGCTGAAGAGTATTTTGTCGTGATCCTTTTTCCAGTGAACTGTGAAATAGTTTAAGTTTCAATTAGTTTCATTATATGTTGCAGTATTCCGCCGAAGACATATTATTCGTCAATGGCAGTACCGAAACAGCGTCCCGGCGAAAATCATGGGCCCTGAAGATTTACGAAGATGGGTCCAGCGAAGGTCATGGGCCCTGAAGATTTACGGAGATGGGGTCCATGGCGGGGAGTTAGAGACGCTGTAGTAGGGAAGCCAATATTAAAATCATCCTTGGTAAGCTGCATCGCTTTGTAGTCTTTATTTTCCTCTTTTATAACTGAATAGGCCTAGTTCAGATGGTAGTTTCATTGCCCTATGCTGAGGAAATTTTGTCGTGATCTTTTTTCCAGTGAACCGTGAACTAGTTGAAGTTTCAATTCATATCATTATATTATGTTGCAGTATTCCGCCGAGAACTTCGTCAATGGCAGTACAGAAACAGCGTCCCGGTGAAGGTCATGGGCCATGAAGTTTTCCGAAAGTGGGTCCATGGCGGATAAGTTAAAGCGATGCTGCAGTAGTGAAGCCCATATTAACATCATTAATAGTGAGTTGCATTGCTCGAATCTTTTACGTTCCTCTTTATAACTCAACAGTTCAGATAGAGGATTTGTGGCCTTATGCTGAAGATTATGGTGTAGATATTTCTCCACTGAACTAATCAATCTGTGAATTGATTCTAAATTAATTTGTTTTATTAGTGTTGCAGTTCTCCATCCAAGAGTAGCCTACATCATCGCCAGTACCGAAACAGCGTCCCGGCGAAGGTCATGGACCCTGAAGATTTACGGAGGTGGGTCCATGGCGAGAAAGTTCAAGCGACGCTGTAGTAGGGAAGCCCCTTATTACCATCATTACTGGTGAGTTGCACCCCTCTGTAATTTTTATGTGCTTCTTCTAACTCAATAGCTTGGATGACGGATTCATTGCCCTATGCTGAAGCGTTCTTTGTCGGGATCATTTTTCCAGTGAACTATTCAGGGTTTGAACGTGGTTTTAATTTCAATTGCAGGTTTCCTCCAAAGAAGTATAATCCATCAATGTCAGTACTGAAACAGCGTCCAGGCGAAGGTCATGGGCCCTGAAGGTTTACGGAGATGGGTCCATGGCGAGAAAGTTCAAGCGACGCTGTAGTAGGGAAGCACCATATTACCACCATTAATAGTGAGTTGCACTGCTCTGGAGATTTTACGTTCCTCTTTTATAACTGAATAGTTCACTTAGGAGATTCATGGCCTTATACTGAAGAGTATGTATCGTGGTCTTTGTACAGTGAACTATTCAGATTGTGAACTGGTTTTAAATTAATTTTTATTTATGTTTCAGTTCCTCGCCGAAACTATAGTAAACACCTTCCAGAATGCAAGGAAGCCCTGTACTGATCTTTTTGCTAGCTTGCTTCTAAAAATCCTACTGGTCTGGCAGAAGAACACAACACCATCTCAACTGAGTTCGACCTTCGAGGCCTATGTTGCAGTTAACCCCCGTCAATAAACAACCATAACCAACCAACTAGATCGTCTACTATCATGACTTACCATCAAGTCAAGACGGGCAATTTTATGTTTTAGAAATTCTCACTTAAATGCACGAGACTCAATTTCTTACACAATATACAAACATGCGCCAACACAATGATTCGCCCATAATTTTATTTGTTGTACCTTATTCTGCAATTTTATATAAACGTTAAATTTTTCTTCCTATTTCTTTTCCATATTACAAATTTAAGAAAAACTACTGTATCCCACAGGATAGACTACATTATGAAACAAATCAGACGACCTCTATATTCAAAAGAGTATAAATAAAGCTGAATTTTAAAAAAATAACTTACCTTAAATACATGTGTTCTTGTTTCTTCTAATTTAAGTTCAAGAGATCCAATTTGACAAGTGAAAGTTTATATATAATATATGGTTCGGATGATTATCACATGTCATATTTTTATCCTGACCGCCATTCTCGCCGCAAACACAAATTAAACATGAATTGCATATTTGTATCCTAATCAGAACTTTATTATTATGCATATAAAGTCATATTTTTGTCATTTTCATGATCTTGGTCATATTTCGGTCACATTTGTAATTTAACGTCATATTTCAGTTACATATGAGGTAAAAGAGCACAATTATGTAGTATGTGCACTAAATTGTTGACTTAAATTTTTCCGAAATTACGAATATTTTGGTTTTACTATATATTATTGCGAAGGGACAGTAATAAGTAATAGCACAATTACATCTTCCTCCTTGTTGTTAACTTCCAAAGACATGTTTTTAAAATATTTTCAGTTCACATTTGCAGTGGTATCTGGAAACATTAACAGATTAGAAGTTCTTTACAAGTACAACTATAAATCACGTGTAAAATTTTTAAAAAGTTACGATCTGATTGAATTAATGTGATGTAATAATTTAGTGTAATTAAATGTTTTAAATGGGAACATTTATTTTTAGAAAATACGTTCCTTTATGAGATCATATTTAGGATTTTGGATCATTTGCAGTTATATTTTCCCCTTTTTAGGTCATAAACATCCGAACCATATATGTATATATTTAATATATGAAAATAAGTATAAATAATATATAGTGAAAATAAAGAATAAGACCCAAAAAAAGAACTCTTGAAGATAACTTTAGTAGTCAAGTATGGGTAGGCCTACGTCTGCTGCTTGTATAATAAGAACCCTTATCAGTCTTTGAGATCCAGGGTCTGCAACGTTATTTGTACATAGGCCTATGAACGTTACACATGTGTTGTTATACCAACTAACGAAGCTCCTTAAACGAATAACTGAACTACGCGATTTCTATGTCTGTCCGTATATAGACGTTATTAGAGAAGACAAGTTACAAAATGCACGTTTATAAAATATTTATGAGAGTTCATCAGGTTTTTCTCAGGGAATAACAAGCAGCATAATATTATACCGGTACTTTGCTACATTGATTCGACTGCGAAAGCTCGTTTTATGCTTGCCAATAAATACATTCACACCAAACTAACTAGCAGCAAATTGAGCGTAAGTCCCAACCCGTGTCTGAGTTCAGGTTTATTACATGAAAACTAGACATGTAATTGGTCATTTTGTCGGAATATAATTGGAAACACGGCCAAGTTTCCTGCAGATAGTAAGGGAAAATCTAATATACCCAAACAATCTCTTCAATCCTGTAGAAATTGCATTTGGATGCTTATGAAAAGACTATTAACAGGAAAAGGGAAAACACATATTCATAGATGACGCTGATAAAATAAGCAACAGACTACACAACAAGCTAGCAAGAAAATAAACAACAATAGCCTAATTTGGAAATATGTATTCATGAACCACATGTTATTGTTTCTGTTGGACATTACATGGGAATATGGATAGGAGAAAAATTTCTCTGACACTGGGATTCAAATAAATGACCTTCGGATTTCCGTGCCGCTGCTCTACCAACTAAGCTAATCAGAGTTCGCTCTACAGCGCTATGAGTGATGGTTTATTTTATGTCAATCTTCAAGGGAGTCACATCTTAAAATAATATTTTGATAATAGGCTCGGTCATGGCTACTAACTTTATCATGACCGGTGTCAGGTCTAAAAAAATTACTGTTTTAGTACAGTACTTCTGGGTTTCTGCAGAATAAGTCTCCCGGATTTTAAGCAATCGGAAAAAGAGGGTGATAAGGTAGTCGGCCTTTCGCAGCGGCCTTTTTACTCTGAGGATTAGCCTACTCCTGGTATTGATTTCTGTTACCCTAGTGGATCGACCACTGGAAGGATTAAATACATTTTTAAAAATCACCAACTACCTCATTGACCTTCCTGTATGTAGCACAGTGCCTAGCCGAACTGCTTAAGCGGACACATCTAGCTCTCGTCAGTGGATAGCAAAATCTATTTTTTTTTTAAATATTTATAGAATAAACATTCCTATTTAATCCCGGGGAAAGTTATGGCTATTATCTTCAATATTATCTGAGTTGTAATGTAATTTAAATGGCTGGCCCTTTCATCTGTCATCCCTGCATGAACAAATTTTCGAATGTTATACAGTATTTGCTGCCATAACTTTATTGCTTCGTTTATAATATCTCGTAACAGGTAGTGCCATCTACTTCCTTTGATCTTGTTTTGCTAGGTATTTACATTTGACCACGGTCCTACAACTTTAAGTTCGTTGCTCATTTCCTGTAACTTACGTTTTCAAAAACAGTTTCCTTCCATCAGATTTTCTTTGTACGTTTATATTGTTGTGTTCGACAAATTGATTATAACGAGTTAGCCGTAGAAGTAGTAGAATAACTTCAAGAAATAATGATCTTATTAAAATTTATTTTAAAACATTATTAATCGGAAACATCAATGTAACTTATTTAATATTACAATCCATATTTTTAAAAGCCCTTGAGTCACAATGTCCCTTTATTATTTAGACACAAAATCAGTTATATACCATAATTTTGTGGAAGCTAGGGGAAACAGTGAACTTGTGCAGAATTTTTTACAGCATTTAGTAATATGCAAAATAAGCAAATCCTAATCAGGGAGCCATGATTATACAGCATGCAAAATTTTAATCTGATAGACACATTGGGAGCAAGGGGAAGAAATATTCAAATTTGCAAATATAACTGGACGTACCCCCTTAACGCGGCCTACACCCCGTAGTAGGCTATATTTGTGAATAGATCTCTTACAATATGATGGGAAATAGTTAGAAATCATGGCGCAGTGTTGCTATTTAAAGAAAGCGCTAATTTAGAATTTGTGTGGGCAGTTAATAATTATAATGTTTAACCGGCGAGTTCGTTCAGACAAAATTATGATTCAGGGGATGACCTCTATACGTGTTAATTGATGAAGCCAACAACAAGCAATTTACATGAATCCAAGCTAACAGCTAAATTATGGCAGGGATGGGGTAGAATAATAGACAGACAGTTCGTATTATAATTCATAAACGAGCATTAAGAGAATTCTCTAGAGACACAAGTTTATAGAAACGGCAGCCGTCAGTATGGGAGGCAGGCATACCACATATCTATATGCAAATTTCCCACCATGTGTTGGCGCACTACAATAGCGTTCAAAATTGGCCTCTTATGCGAGGGTGGAAATATCTCTCAGCCCTTTCAACGAGTTTAATTTGCCCTCCTTCTTCACCCTCAAGATGCTGAAAATAGATTTATACAAAGTAAAAATAAAGTGATTCATCTGAATTGGGAGTAATTTCGTAAACATGAACAAACCTCTCTGGCTGAATACAAGATAGGCAATTACGTCTTTTTTAGTTGATCGCCTATTTCATTTATGTATGCTTCAGAGGGTGACTATTAAGGGGTGAAGGAACATAACTACCCCGTCTGTGATGTAATAAGAAGAGAGGTGCACTCCACCGGAATCTAAACAAAGCTACAGCCCTCCTAAAATTGGGGGTTTGTTTTTCATAGCCTACCCCGCAGATGAGGGTTATTGAATAGAGGGCTTGTTTTTCTTCTTCAATACATCTCATCGTCGGACTTCAGCATTTCCTGACTAGATTTTGATATGAATATATTTAAGAACCTTATTGTCTCTTGCATACAGTATACAAGGGATATATCCTATCAACGGAATAACCTCCACTCAGCTTCTGTAACCTAAAGTACTATGTTATTAAACAATAATAATCATTTCTTCTATCTAGGCTTAGATATTTTATCACATGAAGGTTAAATAATTTATTTTCTTTTGTATGAAAGAAGTATGACAGATCAGATAAATGTATTTCATAAAGAACTTACCGGAAATTAATTCACGCTAAGTTTTAAAGTGAATTTTATCAATGAAACTGAAACGACCTACTAAGGCCCATGTTACACGGACCGAAAAAAACGCGGCCTAATGTCAGTGATCGAAAAGCGCATCCATTGGATCAGTGGCTAGATAATGTTATAAATTATACGGACCGAATGAACCGCGCCTTCAGACGCGTTTACACAAGCGTAGGCGGTTTATACGCCTAGCGACGCGCAAAATTGTAGAAAACGCGCGCAGTCAAAACGCCTGTGAAGTTATACGGGCAAAATGTCGACAGCATGCACGCACGCGGAGGAGCAGATCTATTTCTATCTCATCCATTTTGTAATGACTACTGCCCTCGAAAGAATTCCAGCTTGGGTTTTATTCACTCAACATTCTGCCCGTGTAACAGGCATCAAGCCTAGAGCTCCGCAAGAAAAGTTTGTCGACAGCTCAAATCATGCTCTTTATTTTTACCGCACCAATAAGCTAGTTTGTACTTGTATTTAATTGTGTATTAATGTTTTAATATAAATAACTGAACTGAATCCGAACTCGAACGCTTGCTCATTCGGGTAATCTTTTGATGTTCTAATAATTGATATTAATAATAAATGCTAATGAAAGTTACAAACAATAATGATAATGATGGTAATAATAATGATATATTATTAATGATAATGATAATAATAATAATAATAATAATAATAATAATAATAATAATAATAATAATAATAAGACAGTATATGCAACAATTCTGAATTCTGAAGAATTCTGTGCACAGCATTTTATCTACATAGCAAGCAGTACAATATTTATCAGTGACCACAATATGCAATATGGTGAGAGTAAATTCGCTCTTCTCGCAACTGGCAGCCAAATTCACGCAGTTCTTACTTTCATTTCAAAAGGGCATGACAAATAGCCCATACCACATCTATGCAGAGGAATTATACAGGAAAGGAACCACTAAAAGCAAGTAGGACTATTAAAACCCGTCGTGTTTGTTCATAACGAAATGTTTTGATTCCTGTTCATTGTGTGTTTCACAACGGCCTTTTGTTTCCATGTAAATAACAGCTGGAGAGTATCAAGGCTTGAATATTAGGGAAGGCCTGTGACAAGCGGACAACAAAATGGAGGTTTATGAGAATCGGGACTCTGTTTTGGGGGAGAACAAGCAGGCAACGACAATGTTCTTTTTGTACTCAAGCTAATCCTACCCGGAAAAAAAAATCCGCTGTGTTATAATATACGATATTATGACGAAATTAAAACAGGTAAAATAGAGCGGAATTCTTTAAATTTCAAGATCTTACTAAATCAAGTTCAAGTATTTTAAATTTCCCAATGAACAAGAAACAAAGAAATACTTCCCGAGTGTGGCGCAAAGACCATCCTCCTAGATTTATCCTACAGTCGGACTAACCACTATGCTCACCGGACAGGGACCAATAAAAGTACACTTCTACAGATTTAAAATATCACAAGACTCAACGGAGAAGAGACGAATGATCACCTTTTATTGGAATGGTCAAGGGACAACAGAGAAAGAGACCAACCAAAACCAAGCATAGTTCGAAATAGAGGACACTGGCCACCTAGATATTGTGATTTAAGTTAGTAATAAAATACCTTAAAAATTTCAATACCTTTATCAAAGCAATAGACATATAAATAAACAAATAGCTATATTACGTCTTGGCCAGGGAAAATAGGGAATAGAATAGTTTAAACAATAAACAACCTAGTAGAATATGTCTCCAATAACTCTCACTTTGTAAAATTACTGCACTTCTTTTAGACCAGTGTCCATTTAGCTGTTAAACACTACACTACACTTACTCAGTTGTAGTCAATTACTTACATGAACCCACGTGTATGTGGGTACAACAGTACAATGTAGGCTATTATATTTTGTGCTAAAGTGCTCTATTTGCCTTTTATTTAACTTTTCTTTCATAATACAGCACAATAAATTAATTCAGCACTGTATTATGCCATTGTTATTTTAAAAATTACATTTCTTTTTAGTGCCACCTTCGCTTTGTGCCACTAAATGTTAGAGAACGGATGATGGCACTATATCGAGAGTTGACTGTATGTGGTACTGTGGTATTGGAACTTCCGATCTGTGCGACTTTACGCTAACGTAATTGCTTACCTAATGGATTAACAGTGGATTCTAAGAACTGTGCAGGAAATGTAATCTCTATGAGCCGAGTTGCTTTGATAACAATGTGAGTCATGTGGTTCTGAAGAGCGGAGATAACATTGACTGATATCTGTAGCGAAATCCCATCCAAAGTACTTCAATTTGTATGGCATCAATTCATAGCATATACACAAGGAAAATGTTTGTTCAATTTCCGTTGAATATGATCAAACAATACTGTAGTCTATGTGTGTATTCTCATGTTCTGCTATCTCGCCTTGGGCCTAAAACCTTGTGTCAGCTCCAGATGTAATAGAGGTAATGTGTTCTACTGAATTTCCTAAGACAATTATCGTAATTTCTCCCGATGTTTTTAGGGGTAATTTTGGAAACTTACTAGGGTAGGGTTACGAACAGGAAACTTCCAGAAACAGGACAAGGTAACGCAGGAATTTTAGAAAGTCCCTTGACGATTTTCTTTGGTCATATTTACTTGTAGGCCAGTGTTTTGATTTAACCCAATAATTAATAACTTAATTAGAGATGCTTAGTTTTCGTGAATGACGGATTCACGAATTGCGGTTAAGTGATAAAGTTAAAATCTTTCGCCCAATATTTCTATTACGAAAAATTGTTTTACGCTTGCAAAAAAAAAAAAAAAAAAAAAAAAAAATAATAATAATAATAATAATAATAATAATAATAATAAAATAATAATAATAATAATAATAATAATAATAATAATAATAATAATAATAATAATAAATAAAATAATAATAAATAAAAAATTTAAAAAAAAAATCTTACCTTAGCGAAATTTTTATATTTAGTGTAAAATTTTCTTTTTATGAATGAAATTTTATTTAAATGGAAATCTCTAGTTAACTTATTGAAAGGCATGTTATTGTCACAGTTTGTACAATGTAAATGTAAAGAACAAACTACAATAAAATAAAACTCAATTAAAATTAAAATAATATTAAGTGGAGAAAATTTTCATTAGAATTATATTTTTTCTGTAGGTATAGCAGATTTGAAGTTAGGACTAAATCCCATTCCTCAATAAAGAGCTATGTTTTTGCTCAGTAGTTTATATAGTCAAAAGTAGCAAGGGGTGGTGTTACACCGGATTTTATTCACCGTAAAATAGGATTCCTATTAATTTATTTGAAATATGAAAATCATAGTGTCCTATTTTTGTAATTTTTGTCTCTGTTATATCATTGAGTACCGTATTTATCGCACCTGTCTTTTTATTAATCAGATGCATTATTTCCTATTCCAAGCTTATCAATCACTTTGCAGTAAATTATCTTGACACTTACAACATAGCGTCAAACGAAATCTACACACTTATGATTCCTCAACGAACACCTAAGTTCCGACCCGAATTAAGAAGTGTTCATGCTTGCGCATTCCAATGAAGTTAACTTAAAAGTTTGTTTTTACAATAATAAGTTCCTATAGACGTCATCTATGTACAAACTTTCTCTACATTCTATAGACTTCGCTACACACATTAACACACGTGCAATGTAAAAATGAAGCAACTGCCACAATCTCAATTCCGATGTTATCATAGGGATTTAGCTATCTCAGTACTCAGTACAGTTTTATCTCGTGTTAGTTTCATGATAAGACAATAATTTCGCTGTCGGCCTGATTTGGCAAAACATAGAACTTGGTTCAGTAACGTAATATAAAACCCAAAAACAGAGAAGAAGCATATTATCTACAAGGAGGCTTACATTGAATTGTCATGATTAGCTATAAAAAAAATGACAATTTCACCATTAGACTATTACTAAAATAGGATCTTTCATTTGTTAAGACAGGGTGGCCACTAAGTAATGCTGAAGAAATTCCCGGCTTATTCCCTGATTTTCATTGATCATTTCAGAAATTCCCGACCAAAATATGAAGCACTTTCTAATAACTGTGTAAGAAAAATTATAGGATTATACATACTTTAAATAAGAAAAAACGTTTAGTAACAAAAGTAATTGCAAACAATAATTACTTAGGAATATACAAAAGATAAAAAATAAATAAAAAAATACAATACACAAATACAAAATACAAAAATTAGGAACAATAAAATTAATTAAATATACTTTCATATAGGCCTATTATTGTTCTAGTAGTCTTTTTGATCACACTTTGCAATTTTTCGAATTTTCCCGGATATTTTAACAAATTCATTGGCTTTTCCCCGATTTTCCCGGCCATACGAAATTCCCGGCCTTTTCCCGGATTCCCCGATTTTCCCGACCAGTGGACACCCTGTAAGAATGTCCTATTTTTAATCGTTTCAATCAGCCTTTCAAAGATGAGCATGCAAGATTTTGATATCCCGTGATGTATGGTGGAGCCCCCCTCCCCTTCGTATTGAATATACCTTACAATGTCTCCAAATTTTGCATCTAAGCTGTTTCTTAGGCGACGTTTACAATTTGCTCTGCTTGCATAATATTATTTTATGGTTTCGAAAAATGGTATCTACTTTAATATTCAAAGTCTACATATTTTTAAAAATCCGGAAACGGTACTTATCTTTCAACATTCAAAACAAAAAAACTCAGATAAATTTTACTTAAACGTCCGTTAAGTACTACCCTTTCAAATATAAAATATAGCAAGAAATTTTTTATAAAAAACGACTAATTGTCAATATAATTGAAACAATATCTAGAGCGACTTGGACTCGCATTCGGGAGGTCCCAGGTTCAAATCCTCTGACCGGCCAATTTTACATGTTTTTTTTTTTTTTTTTTTTTTTTTTTCAAAGGCAAATGCCAAATGGGATATTTACATACAATAAATCATGCTCACCATTTCATCTTGTATCATATCCATTTAAATTAATATAAGTTGAAATTTACTCCATAAAGATAGGCTACTCCAATAACAGAAACAATTCAGAGTCAGTAGTTCCAAGGACTACCCTACTGTATAGAAATTCATCCCGAACTCTGATATGGCCTCGCAGCTAAAAGGAGCTGAATTAAAAAATAAGTAAATAAATAAATAAAATTTAAAAAAATACCTAGAGCGAATGTAAAATTTTGTGCAGTCATAAACTGGTAGTAAAAGAAACTTAAGTTCCTACCTTTAAAAATGTGGAATCTAGCATTTTCAAAATAGTGTGTCTATCTCTACTGTATCTGCCATGCTATTTTTCTCTTAAAACACGAAAGAGAGAGTTTTAGGAAATAATGGTAAAGGCAAAAACAACGTGTAACAATAAGAGCGGTTTTGGAATGGGGCTGTTGTGGTGTTGATAGAATTTCCTCTTTTTTTCCCCTAACCCAATAGCGGACAACAATTCGAGCGCTAACGCAGCAAATAGCATCCTGTGGTTACAGCGGCAAACGCGCGAGATTTGGGTGACAGAACTGTATGCTTCTCTTGTTTTGGATGGAAGGCTATTAATTTAGATGAGAACTCGGCAGAATGTTAGTTTTTTTACTCCCACTTCTACGTCCACTGTAGCTTTTGTAATTCCAGCACACTCATTGTCATCAATGTACACATATACAAAGAAGAGGTAAAGGCACAGTACAGTACGCTCACCTGATCGTATGTGACAACACAAAAAATAATTACAACCGTTCTCTCGACTGCACAGTACACAAAAAGTGTATCCCATCCCATACACTGTGGGAGCACAGCGACAATGAAAATGCGTAAAGGTGTCTTTTTTATGGTAGCAATGTTAAATCTAAGCTGTGATATCTCTCTATTCTGAAAGAGCATTACACCTATTTTCAGTTTTTTTTTTCACTTTGCAATACCCTCCTTTAACAAAAAAAAAAAAAAAAAAAAAAAAAAAAAAAAAAAGCACTGTCTCTACAACGATAATCCAGGTACTCTGATTCTACCATACATTACAGTACATTTGAACGTATCACACCATACGATAATACTAAACTCCGTGGCTCTATAGCCCTGAAGTGACTACAGTCTGATTTAAACAACCTGCGACTTGTGACAGGGTATGGATGGGTATGTTTCCATGGTTTTTCTGAAGATATGCGAGATGTTTGCAATTTGGAGTGCTGCTAAACAGCTTAATGAAGCTCTAGTACAAGTAATACTGCGTAATACAGGGCAGTTTTCCCACTTTTCCACTTCAAGTGTACTGTTACAAGTCGCAGGTTGTTTAAATCAGACTGTAGGCCTACAACCCGACCACTGCGTCATCTACCATAAGCAGATGGCAGGATTGGGGGCGGGCATGTGGTGAGCATGGCCGATAATGGTGGTTTCAATGACCGGAGCCGCTACTTTTCTAACAAGAAGCTCCTCAATTTGAATCATGGGGCTGAGTGCACCCCGTTCCAGACATCCCTACCTTCGAAAAATCCGAGGAGGTACCGGGGATCGAAACCGGGCTCTCGGATCTGTAGTCAGCGATGCTAACAGGGTGTCCACCAAGTAATGCTGAAGAAATTCCCGGCTTATTCCCTGATTTTCATTGATCATTTCAGAAATTCCCGACCAAAATATGAAGCACTTTCTAATAACTGTGTAAGAAAAATTATAGGATTATACATACTTTAAATAAGAAAAACTTTTAATAACAAAAGTAATTGCAAACAATAATTACTTAGGCTATAACAGATACAAAAATTAGGAGCAATAAAATAAATTAAATATAATTTCATATAGGCCTATTATTGTCTAAAAGTCTTTTTGATCACACTTTGCAATTTTTCGAATTTTCCCGGATATTTTAACAAATTCATTGACTTTTCCCGGATTTTCCCGACCATACGAAACTCCCGGCCTTTTCCCGGATTCCCGGATTTTCCCGACCAGTGGACACCCTGGCTAACCACAAGACCACGCCGGCGGTCACACCATACGACAACCCAATTACAAAAATTAAGGACTTTTAAATTATTATAAGTTATTAATGGTTAGCAGTCAGCAACCAGCATTTAGAATAGATAAGCAATGAAAAACGTTTCAAATTAAAATATATTGGTACAATCATTTATAATAATGACGATATTAATAACATATTTTATGACTACAAACTAGAATAAAAAATTGTTACAAATTTAAATTATGGCGTTATAATAAAAAGCTAAGCTTCTGCTCGGGGTGGTTTAGTACAATAAACTAGACAGGCTAAAAAAATAGAAGTTAATGATAGACCTATTTACAATTTTTTTTTTATTTCTCCAGACTCTCTTCCAACGGAGGTATCCCCTATGGACTCAGTATAGACTATACACAATGAATGTTAGTACACATTGAAATGTTGTAATGACTAAAATATCACCATTAAAACAAGAAGTACCAAAAACTTGTTAATTAATCCATAGATTAGTACTGTATTTGGCAGAATATTGTTATCACTAAAATTATTTAAAAAAAATATGATTTAATAATATTTACATTGGTACAGAGTAAGTTAAGGAAATAATTATGAGAGGCAGCTGAAAGAAATTAAGTTAATATCATTTAATAGAGGATATGCTATCATGATAATCACGAAATTAAGACATTGAGAGAAGAATCTGAAGTAACTCAATTACATAAATTTTAAAGTTTTAGACCAACTGTTTATCAAGTACCAGTATGGTACTTTATGAGATTATGTGGGTCGGGAAAACGTCTGTCCGTGTGTTTATACGCGCGATAACTCAAATACGTTATTTATAACATCCATATCAAAAAGCCTATTTATTCCGGACCAAATCAGTTGACCGGTACCGGACTAATGATTAATTAAATGACATGCTTTTTAAATAGGAAATCATGTCTAAACTACAAAGCCGCTTCGCTAATCATTGAGGGCCTTGACTCCAATGCAGTCAGATGTTTATTTCGTTCTTCAAATTGAAACAAGTAGGCCTACTACATGAATCCTGTTATACACAGAAGGTATATTAGGCCTACTGTAAAATAATTAGTTTAAATATTTTTTTTGCTATGATGAATATTATATTCCATTTCTGGCCCCTGTTTTAACTGATCTCACAAGTCCCCCCTTATCAGGGAAAAAGAGCTTAGTACGAATTGAAATTCTAAATTACACAGAAAATTCTTTATATAAAATTAACGTCATCATGAACTATTATTTTATTTGAACGCATACAATAAGCGAATGAAATACGTTTCATAAACGAAAGCATAAGAAATACTTATTTTCTGCACTTTACATCTCAAGTATTAAGGGAAACTTCATTACCAGGGAAAACGCGATGCAGATGATGGCTGCAATGTTTATCTACTCCTCCTCAGTTACAGTGCAAATATTGGAAGAGGTAAAACCTCCGAAGAGCTTGAAATAAGATTCACGTGTTAGTGCTTAGAAGAGCGAAGACTGTGAATAATGCATAATCATGCTTGTTTGTACCTTGTATCGTACGAGTATGAAATAATACGACAGTATAGGTAGGAGATAATGAAGGATACTCTTAATGGATTCTGTATTGTCTAAAAAAAGTTAGCATTCTAATAATAGCCTATATTCATTGCTACGGTTCGGATGTTTATGACATGTCATATTCTTATCCTGACCTCCATTCTCGCCGCAAATAGAAATTAAACACGAATTGCATGCTTGTTATCCTAATCGGACAGTTTTTATTTTGCATATAAAGTCATATTTTGGTCATTTTTGTGGTATTGGTCATATTTTGGCCATATTTGTACACGTGCGAAAGCCGATGTACTACGATTCAATAATCCAAGTTTTCACACACCATCCAACTGGATCGTGTGACATACCAGTAAGCGACTGCCGTTTTCATATATATATAGTTCAGTAGCAATAATTTAGCATCCACTCCGGTTTTTTTAAAATTTGAGGGTTGGTTCATATATATATATATATATATATATATATATATATATATATATATATATATATATATATATATATATATATATATATATATATATATATATATATATATGTTGTACAAAACCCTCCTCTTCCATCTGTATGCCGTTTATGGATCAAACAAAAACACACTAAAAAGATCCAGGTGGCTTTTTGTTTAACTTTAAATGTTTTTTTCCGAGTTTAAAAATCATGTGGATTAGTTCCTTTCTGCAGAATGTGGTCCAATTACCATTCTGAAACATTACTAATTTTCTTGCAAAATATATTTAATCAATTAACAAAGACAGTTAGCTCTTCATGTGCCCGCAAGATGCAGAAACCCGGCAGCTGAATACCTATTCTCTGCGCTATGACAAAGTTGTGACAATGCAAACATATTCGAAGATGAAATGAAAAAAAAATCTAAGAAAAGAGGACTAAGAGACGTTGAACTTACCAACTGTATAATTTTAAGAATACGAGCAAATATTAGGCCTGAATTATAACCGTCATAAACGGAGAGACGCTCTGGAAAATATTTTTAAAAATGTGTATGGGCCTATAGCGATTCATAGGAAAAATAATCCTACGCATCCTGTACTCGTGCAGGTGAGCATAGTTACCAACATGCATGTAGAGCATGAGTTGGCAAGTCTGGTATAAAACATGGCTGCATAATACTGTACTTGTAATTATTACTTGACTGTATGTGTTAGAGAACTTCTAACAGGGGTGAAGAGGGAACTGTATGCGATACTAGTTCGAGTACCGACCAAACACCAATTACGCAGGCATGTTACATACGTTTTCGCGAGTGCTACAAACTCAGACACCATATAACTCATCCTCATAAAACTTTTTTTGCGTTCGGGACACTAAAGCTGAGCAAACAACTCGAAAGTTAAGTGGAAATAAAGTCAAATTCAGTCATTAACAGGGCTCGGATTTTGATGACATATCTTTTAACCCTGCTGTTCTGTTCGGGTCTATATGACCCGAAATGGATATACATTTTGTTTTTAATTTTTTAAATACCAATATATGTTTATGAAACTTGGTGACTTTGTCTGAAAATTCAAGAGTAGCATGTGTTTAAAAAAGTTTTAAAATATTTTAAGTCGTTTGGTCATTAAATGCAATTGTTACTCGTGTAATGTTCGGGTCATTATGACCCAGCTCAAGTTTGATTACTGTAATGTCGGATTTTTTTTACCTTTCATGGAAATATTTAACTTTTTTATATTTTATACGAGTAGTTAAGTTTATCATTCCAATTTACAACAATCAAATAAGCCAATGGGTGTTTACAACAATGGAATATTTTCTAGCTTTTTCCACGAAACTGTAATTAGCAGTTCTTAGCTATTTGAATGCTTTACCGTTTCTGCTCAGTTGGAATTGTGACAGCATGGCGTTTAGACCATTGACTTATGCTGAATTGGATGAATTGGTAAATGCCTCAACAGATGAATCACTTTCTGACAGTGAGTTCGAGGACCATGTCAGTATTGCATCTGAAAGTGAGTGTTCTGATGACAGTAACAGCAATCTACAGCCTGCACAAAATAATGTGCAGAGTGTTCATTCTAAAAATGGGAAAATAGAATGGCAGTTACATCCACCAACACAACATGGCCGCCTATCAGCTTCGAATGTCATCAAGAATACCCCAGGAGTTACCAGGTATGCAATCATCAGAATAACGGATGTAAAAACTTCATTTGAAGCAATATTTTTTACAGCACTTCAAAATGAAATAATAGAGATGACAAAAATTGAGGGGCAGAGAGTTTATGGCCAAGAATGGACAAATATTGGTGAACCTGTTTTTCACGCATACTTAGGACTCTTATTCCTTGCTGGTGTATATCGTTCTCACGGGGAGTCTACAAAAAGTTTATGGGATAAGGATACTGGGCGAAACATGTTTTCGAGCAACCATGTCCCTTGAAACATTCTCTAAGATTTCACGTGTCTTGAGATTTGACAGGAAATCTACAAGAGAGGAAAGACGACGTACTGATAAACTTGCCGCAATTCGTAATATCTGGGAGAAGTGGGTAGAAGTCCTTCCTAAACTATATAATCCAGGACAAAATGTGACTGTCGACGAGCAGTTAGTAGCATTTAGAGGCCGCTGTCCATTCAAGCAGTATATCCAAAGTAAACCAGCAAAATACGGGATCAAAATATGGACCCTGTGTGACAACAAAACTTCATAATGTATTGAAAGCCCAAATTTATACAGGAAAGGAGAGCGGAGCAGCACCGGAGAAAAATCAGGGAATGAGAGTAGTAGCTGATCTCACTTATGAGTTACGAGGTCAGAATGTTACATGCGATAATTTTTTTACATCTTAAAATTTGGGACAGCTGCTTCTGAAAAGGAAATTGACAATGTTGGGAACTATTCGGAAGAATAAGCCGGAGCTTCCACAAAATATGGGAAATAAGGAGATACACAGTTCTACATTTTTCTTCACAAATGACACTACTGTAGTCAATTATATTCCTAAGAGAAATAAAAATGTTGTCCTTATGAGCACTCTATATCATGACGAGGAAATCAGTGACAGGGTTGATAAGAAGCCAAAAGTGATTCTGGACTATAATTCAACTAAAGGGGCTGTAGACACGCTTGATCAGCTAACAGGTACATATACAAGCAAACGAAAAACCAATAGGTGGCCAGTGATAGTTTTCTGCAATATTCTTGATGTTTCTGATTATAATACATATGTCTTGTGGACTTCGATTGATCCCAACTGGAATGGAAACAAATTGACAAGAAGAAGAATATTCTTGGAGGAACTTGGAAAGTCACTTGTAAGAGAACACATTGCATCAAGAAAGTATTTCCCAAGAACAGAGGATTCTGTGAGAATGGTCAGGAGCATCCAAACCCCTAAAGATGTGGCTAGCGTGTCAGAATCACCAACAGCAAGAGAACCTTTGAAACGTGCGCGCTGTAAGTTCTGCCCATCAATCAATGACAACAAAAGAGCATGTCGTGTGTAAAATGTAATAAACATATCTGCAAAACACATGCCACCTATTTGTGTCCAAACTGCAACCAATAAGAAGAACAGAAAAAATTACTATAAGGCTTTCAAAAATAAATGCCTGCTTAATTATTTTTTTTTAATTTGAAATTCATGTGAATACTTTATGTCAAACCATTCATTATTTATAAAAAAAGTAAGACAAGAACCGTAGTGCTTTCTAAGACTATATCTGTATGAAAAATTATTTGTTGTTTCTAATTTATGTGAATTTAAGTAAGATATGTCATTTAATAAATTTTTTTATTATTATTATGATTATTATTACTATTATCATCATTATTCTTACCTACAAAGTACTGGAATGAAACAATGATGTCAATAGCTAACAACTGTACAAAAGTTCATGTGCGTAGAAGTTTTCTACAGCATTTTCGTATGTCGGGTCATATTGACCCGAACAGTACATTCGTAAAGTGCAAGTGAACAGAGCAGCAGGGTTAACTGGTACATCATGGACGTTGCCTACTAGTGCAGATATTCTGATCATGACTTCTAGATTATAAAAGTGGTTATTTTGGTGGTGATTTTTTTAGTTTTCGGGTTTTTTTATTTTTGTAGTCATTTTACAGCTCATTTTTTAAATTTTTTAAGCCAAAAAATCCGGTTCCTGGTCATTACTTAATGTCAAAGGAATGTTATTCCACCTCCTTTCAGAATAATAAAATTAGCCATTGTTACGAGACATGAAATGGTTTAATAAAAGTTTCATGGAAATAACAATTAACTAACTATAGGATTTATTACTCGTTAGCTAGTTGCTATCATGGTGGAAAGTCGAACTTCTTACCCGCGTCTTTTGCCTTCTTTGGAGCACATGTGTGTATAATTATATCAAAACCTCTTACTTTTGATATATTTGTTATTGTAGAAATTGACTATAGCCTACTCCAGTCATATTTTCTAGTTGAATTTTGCTATTTCAGTCTTACCTTTGCCTTTATTCCCATGTAATTTCTTAATATTCACTTACGATTTAATTAATAGCAGTTAGGTAGGAAGCGGCTGGTGCATGTTAGTACAGTAATCGTCGAATCTATCACCATCAACATTAAAATAATCGTTATCTTTTTAAGGTTGAGGCTACTCTTGGAACTTGACCATCTCGAACAGATTTTGTATTTAATTTTTTCATGAAGTATTCTCAAGTACAGCATGCCCATTGCATCGATGGCTCTCAAGGAGGAAACTAAGATATTAGACCTACGTGGTACAGGTATTGATACAGTGTGAATGCCGGAAAATTTTGTCCAGAAGCTCTAGTTCCGGCTTGGAGTTTTTTTTTTGGGGGGGGGACACAATTTCCTATTTGTTAACATCATAAGAACAACACTATCAACAATCAGTGATTTAACATTAGTATTTTATATAAAAATATGTTCAATGTAAAAGAAAATGTAATTTTTAAAGTTTTTTTCTTTCTTTTTTTATTCTGCTTCTGTAGGCCTAGATATTCCAAAGACTGTACAAGATGGTTTTCATATGATTTTACAAATAGACATAAGAAAGAATCACTCAGAAATATTGACATTTGAGGAAATTATCACGGAAACGGCAAATTCAACTGTTTCTCAGTACGTACCCAAACTAGTACGTCCTTTCATCGCTTATGTAAGCTGTATATATGTTCTTATCATACTATGGGCACAGTAATAAAAACTGTGGAGGCTATAGTGTACCGCTCGTGAAGCAGGCTAAATTAGAATGGCTTCTGGTAGGATGTGACCCACAATTCTGAAGTACTGTAATGGGTTTGTCATCTTAAAGAGGATTTGTGGTTCTAAGAAGCTGGAGACAAGCCCAGGTGATGAAGAAATACGAAACCGCTTGTGAATCCGATCCGGATGCAATTGTACGCACCGGAAACCTCATCCCTGTTTTAATTAAGCAAGGAACGTGTTGTCGCTTCTGAATTAACGTCTTATTTTTTAATCAACAGCACAAGTGAGGAAATTCACGCACAACAGAAATCTGGATAAAAAGAATATTAGAAACGTGATAGCGTGTTTGGAGGCCACTGGGGCTATTCAGGAGTTGATTAGTATTGTTAGAAGTGTCAGGAAAATGTACTGGACAGAGGTTCATAAACTGTGGAATGTGAACCCAATGGAGCTCGTAGGAAGTATGCAGATAGAATTACTAATAACGCCTATTAATTATTTATTATCTAATATGTAATGAAGTAGGCTATTAGCCTGAAGACTTTTCTGAAGATACAGAAAACTTGTGTCCAAGTCATATCACATACAAAAGTCACATTAACTCGGCTAACTAGAATGATCTACGCACAAATAAGTCATTCAAAAGCCTGCAATGGACAGTGGACAGGCCACAATAATATGAAGAGTGACTTTCCAAACGGTGCTAAGTCAAAAAGCTACTTTTGCAGGGAAAATGATTGTTTCTAAATGTAAAATATTGAAGGTACTGAAGAAAGATTTTGGCAGTAAAAACAAAATAATTTAATTTTTGGAAATTTACGTTGTGCTCGGAAAAATACTGTTCCTGTTTCCCCTGCTTACATAACATTACACCGTTTCACCATTCGTCATATACTTCGACCACTCGGTTGCAACAAAGGAATTATTATATTTCCCTCTCAGTGAAGGTGTGGAGATTAGAGTCTGGTGTGAAATACATCCTGAATTAAGATATTATTTCACAAAGTAAATTAAGGACTAGCAGAAAACTACGACTTTTCCTGCAACATTTTTCATACAAGTTCATTCACCTATAAACGCAAGCCAAATCTTGATGTTCTTTTGATTAGGCCTACATAAACAGCCTTCAAGCAAAGCCTGAATGACAGCTCTCACACAGAGCACGTGGAAGCTGAAAGATTTTCACCTAGCAGGAAATGAGCTCAATAGGACTATACCTGTTCATTAGGCGCAAGGGTAAGCTTTATACTGTGGAAGGAGGGTATTATTGTGGGCTATTTGATGTTGATGGGTGCATGGCGTGCGTCCTTTCTGTCATATAGGCTTTGTCCAGGGCGCAAGCTGCCTAATGAAAGGGCACCAGCAAGGAACAAGTATGTATTAAAAGCTTCTATGTGTACGTGTGTGTGGAACTTTGTTTTCAAAAATAGAAAATTAGCTTCCTCTTTTTAGAGTTTGTTTGAAATAGGAGTAGTGTTCTTTCAGAAGGGCATCATTGGATGAATGCTGCTGATTATATGTAGAAGACTAACAACGAGATTACTACGTCGTTGGGCAAACCTAACAGGTTTATTAACAAGTAACTAAGGGAGTAAAGAATCCATGTGTAACATTTATACCAGGTATGTACAGACGGCTCAAAAAGAATTGGCCGACTCCTGTTAATTAGAAAATTAAAGTTCTATGCAGCGGTTCACAGATGTAAATGAACTTCCAATCGTTGATAATGTTTATTCATTGCTAGAACGTCTCCGCCTTGAAATATTTAACTAGTACTTGGTCACAATATACATTAATAAGTGTAGGCCTACGTTTCCTGAAACTCAAAACAGCTTTGAATATGCATCACTATAATAACTACCTGAAAGGATTATACAGTTAAATTCTGTTTTATTTAAAAAGCAAATTGAATCTATTTTGTTGGCAAATCCTCTTTATAGTGTACAGGAATTTTATGACTTGCATTTTTATTGTGTGTTTGATTTGTGACATTGCTATACATTTATGGTAAATGTCCTAGCAATAAAGTATATTCTATTCTATTCTATTTCTATGAGTTCGCTTCCCGTGAATTCGTTTAAAACAATGTTATGCCAGTTTTAACTTCCTGAAAAAATATCATAAGCAACACCGAAAAAATTGTCTGTTGTTGGGATTAATACCTTGTTCTTTGCTAGACGTATGACCAGAAACTTGTAATTAAAATAATTAAGGATAGTTTGAGATTCGAAGTAGAGTCAGTATTGCTCAGTGCTCACTCAGCTATTTAATGACTGTAGCCACTTCGCTTGGTAATAAATTAAGTTAATAACCATAATGGAATGCTAAAGAATATGAAGAGCTAAGAATATTATTGAGGGAAACACGGTAAATCTAGATAAATTCATGAGAATATTAGCCTATAGGAGAAAAATTTCTCTGACACTGGGATTTGAATCCAGGACCATTGGCCATCGTACCACTGCTCTACCAACTGAGCTAAGCCGGAGTTCGCTTGACAGCGCCAGATGGAACCTCTTTTCTATGACTGATTGTCCTTAATGGTCTACCTCACTGACAGAGAAGTATGTCATATTCAGTAATGTGAGGCACACTAATTAGTGGTTTTTGTAACCAGGCTTCCACTGTTATTGTAGGCCTACAGTTAATATTCAAGATCGATATATTTTCATACATGAACCACAGATTATTCTCTCTGTTGAACATTACATTTTTCTCCTACAATATTCTCATGTAATGTCCAACAGACAATCTGTGGTTCATGGATGAATATATACCGATAGATAAATTCAATCTGAATTCGTAAGACTTGGGACCAACGTCTTAAAAATCGGGTGTGAAAGATTTCCCCTCTGCTCGGAATGGTCCCAATGCCGAAGGACAAGAAGCAGTCAGTTGATTGTGAGGCCACCAGAGCAGATTCGATACTCGTGTTGTAAATTCTGCCACAAACGGGAATCGAACTTTTTGTAAATACTTTCCCAGTCTCAAACAGTCTATGTAGGGTAATACCTTGGTCATTCTGTACTTTGATAATAGACGTCTATTCAAGTAGTCCAGCAGTCCAGCTGCAAGCATGTGTGATTGCTTGTACATTGATATTAAATTGGATTAAAGCGGCGCTGGCTAACAGGTTTAAAGTAGCAACTACTATTTTAATATTGTATTCTCTTGTCGCTGGGTTTCTAAAGGGGCATCAGATTACTTCCTCTTCCCTCTAACTCTCCCATCACGTGAATTAATTCACACACTGCTCTCCTTTCAGAAATGCTCTGTCTTTTGTAGCAATTTATCCCCTCTATTAGATTTTACGTTGAATCAACCTACACTGGTACATGCCAAACCGATTCGTCTATACAAATCCCAGTACAGAGTTTGAAAGGAAGTGAAAGCCAGCTATAGAATACAGGTTCCAATATAGCACCGAAATTAAAGATGACGTGTATACGAGATTAGATGTTATGAATTACAGCTTTAGCAGTTCATTTACTTATTTCATTGTTTACTTGTGGGTGAGTCGGTAGCGCGCCTGCCTTCTACTCCGGCGGCCCGGGTTCGATTCCCGGCCGGGTCGGGGATTTTTCAGTAGTGAAAAATCCCTTTCCCGGGTTCAGGACTGGGTGTGTGTGTGTCTTTAGGTTTAAGTAGGTAGGGGACTGGCGCACCCCGGTAACAAATACGCTGAGAATATCCCCTTACGGGATCACCAGGGGTCGCTCGCGAACCTGAGGAATAACTTTACTTGTAATCAGATTATTCATATGATGCTAAAGTAAATACGACTTAGTAACATTAAAGGTCCAATGTAACACATTTCAATTTAGCCTAGACTGGTATCCATAGGAATATCTTAGCAATTGATAAGCATCATCCACAATTAGTGAGATGTGAAAGACTAGATTTACGATAGCCACAAACATATATTTGGTCGAGAAACAAGACATTGTACTTGTAACTAATAATATTACGGCAAAGCTTGAACCTTTCCTCAACAACTCCGGATTTTACATAAAAAGTAGGCCTATTGTGCATGACAATATTATGTGGGCTCCTTTGAACACAAAATGTGAAAACAATCGGATATAAATATAACTAATTAGTCATAAGTTATTGGAACATGCCAGAGGAAAAAAATTTGAACAATGATTTATCGGATGAGAAAGAACAAAAAGGGGTTAGAATATATATGTGGGGTCGAACACTAGGTCAACCTCAGTTCTTACCTTGCACACAAGAAACATCTTGTTAAGATTGAGGAAATTGTCAGAAACGTACCTGCAAAAGAAAAGAAAACACTAGATGAGAAAAGATCAAAAGTTACAATATATTAGAAGAAACAGTTCGAAAATCATTGCATTTTTTTAATAATTTAGGGCTACTGGTAAAGAAATAGCAACATCTTATCAAAGACTAACACCGAACGGGAAAAAAAGAGAATGAGCGAATGAATGAAGGAATTAAAGTCAGTAGAATTGTTTCAATTAGTAGAGAATTCAATAAGAAAATTAAACATCATTAACTGAAGGAATGAAATAAAGGATAAATATAAATAGTCATCAAACAAGATAAGAAAAGTAAAAAAGTAAACAATCAATGAATGAAAGACATATCCAAAGAGCACAATAGTAAAAGCAAATGCATGCATGAAAATTAGAGATAAATTCATCTCTTTCAAGGTTCTTACTAGTAATTCGATTACAGTAAGGCCCCGGTTATCCGAGCCCCGACTAACAGAGTTCCGGTTTAACCGAGGCGCAAAAAAAAAAAATTAAAAAAAAATATATTTAGTACAGTACCGTAGCGAGCGAGCGGTGGAGTGGGGTGACCGCTGCTACTGTGCCAAGGTACAAAACTGTTTTTAATACTGTACTGTTATTAAGTGTGTTATTCTTAAGTGTATATTTTCATATTTACCATTGACCTTGTTTTATATTTATAGGCTGGATTTTATTAACTAAAACTGTATTTTTAGTGGGTTTCATAATAAAGTGAACTTAATATGTTAATTCAATTTTACGTCTTTATTTATTACTGTATCAACCCCAAAATGTCTTTGTAACGCCCGTAACACAGACCAGCGGCCCAAAACGCACACGCTATCATTGATTTCAATGGCGGCACGGGACGCTCTCGTTCCCCGCTCTGTCTGCCCGTGTTATCCGAGTTTCTGGTTATCCGAGGGTCCTCTGGTCCACATTAGCTCGGATAATCGGGGCTCTACTGTACTTCCATTGTTCCGACTGAGCTGATTAGTAATATTTATCAAGAATTTGTCGTTAGCTCGATTACTTTTCAATTATATTTTTTAAAGATTAATAATTATTTATCTCTACTTAAGTTAAACGTTACTTATGTTACAAAATAATCATGCAAGATCCAAGAAGATAAGTGCTGAAGTATGGCATCCTTCATGTCAAGGATAAAAATATTATCACCCATTTTTTTTCCCGAAAAAAAATGCCACGATATGCAAGTTCGCCAATTTAACATCCTACATAAGCGCAGAGTTAACAGATTCGCAATTGAAAGAATGATTGTAATTATACAATATTTTCAAACAGATTTGATTTTCTGTATAAATTCCATTAAACAGGAAAAAAAGAGAGAGAAAACTCAAGATTAATTAATGTTTATTCTGAATGTGGAAAAGCAGTGCTTTAACCCATTACATGTAACACATCAGTAAGTACTTGCTGTTTTAAAACCACTCCTTGGAATGTTTGGCATTTCCACTAGTTGGTGAAATATTTCAAATGTTTTCCGTGCAGTTTCAGGGTCATTAGCTTATGCCGGAAACTGGAAGTAAATTCCAACCTTACCGTAAAAGAAAAACACCTTACACCTTGAATGGTGGGTTGTGACAGACGGAAAAGTTCATAAGCTGCAAGTATGGAACTATACAAAGTATTACGAAGTCGTAACAGGATAACTTGTCATCATTAGCGCAAAAGGATATGAGCTGAACTTTCCAAATATTCAGGATTTGTTACCATAGGTGTATTACCAATGAATTCCATGTGGTAATTTTTTGTACAAGCACGTTCAAGAATTAAATGAAGTAGTAATGTATAAAAATGGCTAAACTTGGTTGGATATTAATAGGGATGGGTCGATACCAGATTTTCTCGATACTCGATACTCGATACCGATACATGATTTTTTCCTCAATACTCGATACTTCGAAACTCGATACCTTCAACATTACCACTATCAATAAATAGGTACATTAAAAATTAAAATTAGAGAGAACTGTGTAATACCAACTAAATTAATTAAGTCTGCATATTTAATGAGACAAAATTTAATATCATCAGTAGCCTATAATTATTTTTAAACTCTACATTAAAACTAAAATTAGTTTTTTAAACAGTCCACTTACAAGCATTCTCACTTAATTGCAGAATTACAGAGTTACAAAAGTATCGAAAAAGTATCGAGAGAGTTTTCTGAAGTATCGTTCGATGCCGATACCATGCAAGTATCGAGAGTATCGAAAGTATCGAGGACCCATCCCTAGTTATTAATTATTATTATTGTTATTATTATTCAGTAATTGTGGACCAAACATCATTCGGTTGATCATCGGGGGGGGGGGGTGTCTCCACCACGTCCTTGTCAGGTCAAGAGTATGTATGCGATCCAAAGGTAATCCCTCGCACGACAAAAAAGTCGCGGTCCTGTAAGGCCCGGTCGGCGTCCACCGCATAAACGTCCATACAACGGGAGAGGTTCAACTAAGAGAAAGGTAAATAGATTATGAAGTAATAACAATAACAAGAATAACTATAATTATCTATATTTTGGGAATTACATTTTTTTAAACAGTTCAAAACATAGTAATATCATAAAGCAATTTTGTTTCACTTAATATTTGGTTAACAGTAATAGAAATATTTTTCACCAAGCCTCTGATAAAGGATTTAATTCCAATGTGAAACCCTCAAAATTTAAAGTGAAATACAACAAAATAAGTCAGTTTTATGCCCAAGTTCAATACTTCCATTGACCACAAAATGTTTACTCATCACGGCTTGTAACTTAATTTCAGAATAAGATCATACGATTTCTAGTAACTTATATCAACTCTCATATAAATAACGTTTAATGTCAACTTTGAAAACTTGATTGATTTCGATTATGCTCTCAGTAAAATGATGGATTTATAGCTTCGTCACTTCTTTAACGATCAGCGTTTAACTGTAGGGCCTATAACATATTTAGAAGAGTCCTTTCAGCTGTTCTACATACACAACAGAGTCAGCTGTTTGGAAATGAATCATAATACATAAATAGCCTCTCAATTTCTATCTGACACATGAATCAGAAATCTGTTTTGCATGTCTGCCATTGTACAAGAACATTTACTACAATTTCATCTGGCCTTCACGTCATTTTGATTAGCAACCCCCGGGTTTTGAACAGGATGCCAACTGACACATATGCCAGCACAACTGTCTATATAAAACCCAATCTGAACTGACGAAAATGCTGGATAATAGATTCGTTCGAGTCCCGGACGAAAGCAACCCGAACCCCCTATTTTTGGAGGGTGCTTATGAAGTAAGCTTATTGTTGGTGGGTGTAAGATCAGCCCTGTAATCTGTCGGTACAATGCTCCCGTTACAAATTGCCCAGAACAGACAGAAGGGAACGTATGTGGCAAAAGAGAACACTGAAAGGTTTTATGCAAGAAGGGGATAATTAACCCTAGGACCCCGGAAGTGGTAGGGGATTTTTATGCCTTAAAATCTTTGTATCAAATTGTTTTTGCAGAACCATATCTTTTTGAGTCACTGTCTTTTCAATATTGTATAAAAACAGTGTCATAATTTTTAAATATTTTGTAATTTATTGTAGTAGAAAATATTACAGTGCGTTTCACCTAAGAGTTGGCCAATCATGCGGGTTTCTTCGTCGCGGCGGTGACAGTTGTAACTCCCGAGCGATCGGGTGAAATATCTACGCAAAGTATTATAAAGTAATACATTGTTGAGTTCATGGTATTAAGTCTATTTTATTTTATTGATCGAGCTTAAAGGTATATAACATGTATTTTAATAACTTGGAAGGTTTAATATTAATCACTAGACTTCGGACTTTTAGGTCGCTAAAAATGCTGTTTTAGGTACCTAAAATAGGTTCTAAAAATTGGAAAATAGGTTCTAAAAATCGTAAAATAGTCTCTTATAAAATTGTTAAGCTGCCAGTTTTCTGAAATATCTCAATTGCAATGCAGAATATTATATTTATTGAAGTCACCATTAATCAATAATCATGATAAAACACAGATATAGGCCTATTACTAGGGCCTGTACTTCTACCATAACAGTGTAAACCTAATCCCTGCGCCCAGAAGCTAAGCATATCATACTAGCATATTCAACCCCTTATATCCCTCAATGATTCAGAGAACTACGTTTTTGTTTTTTTAAACTGGATGTGGGAGTCGGGAGAAAAACACTACATTTTCTTGGGAATTCCAAAGAATTTTTCTACTGAAAACGAAACATTCCGAGCTAAAAATTTGGTATGAACTGAAAATAAATGCTACAATTTATAACAACAACAAAAAAAGACTTATTTTGAACTTTAGAGGAAAAACAAGCAAAAAGGCAATATTAGGCTCCAACGTAAAAATAGGCTGTTTTAGGTCCTATAAAAGTATCAGTTTTAGGCATAGTCACTTATGAAACATGCATATATAACTTACAAGTTTTCGTCCATACATCATTTAAGGATTAAAATAGGTTTTTACCTAAAATCCGAAGTCTATTAATCACATTCCTAAGACTGATACTGTAGGGCAGCGTTTCTCAACCTATGGTCCGCGAAGATGGTGCCGATGGTCCGCAGACATAATTAAAAAATATAAAGCAAGTGGAAAGTAAAGTAGTAAAACTTTATCACATATTTCGTGATAATGACCTATAATTAATACCCCAAATATTAATAATATAGGCCTTCTCTTAAAAATGGGATGTAAAATTAGGGCTCCGTAAATTTTTTTTTGGCATTTTAGAGGTCCTCAGGTTCATAAAGGTTGAGAAACGCTGCTGTAGGGTATCACCACATTTTACTAGCTACAAGTAGGCCTACATGTAGATGGTTAGGAAATACGTTATTTTATGTTTTTCAAGTAATATGATATTCCGCACAGTGAAGTTATCCCTCTCTTGCACCAAACCCATAAATTTCTATTGAAGTCTACATACGAGTACACATGGTTTACCCACGTTTTGTTGAAAAGGATGCATGCTAGGGATGGGAGACTGAAAGGCAAACCGGCAACCTCTGCCACCCTTTTCTTCCTTTACTAGCTCCTCTTCAATTTCATAAATGATTCCTCTCCCTTCACATCACATGAATGAATTTACAACAGAATTACACTTATCCTTGCTTAGAAGGGCTCTTCAAAAAAACCAGAGTTTCTACGTACAGAGTCATAATGCCACTTAAATCAATTGTATGAATACTGATTTTATAGTCACTCTGCATAGCTATATAACTTACTGTGTAATTTTCCAAGTGGGGATTTCGTTATAATAGTGAATACAATGTAAAATGTGGACATTTAATCCCCTTCAGGCAATATAAGTTATCAGGGATTTTCATTAATAATGTATCAAGCCAAAATGTTAAAACTGCGTTATTAATTACTACTAATAGATAACTTCACGAATAAATCCTAGATCTAGCAGTGCGTTAGAAAAGTTTAATTGCAAACCTAAGTGTTAATTCTTACAATTGACTTATCGGTAATAGCTAATGTTTACTTTCTTCAGTTGCAGACACAGCAAATACAGCATATTCATTAGTTCAGGCAGAGAAACTGTGATAACATTTGCCTTCAAAGTTTGTTAAAAAATTTTCCTTAAAGCTGACGATGTGGAATCATGCTCTGAAGTTACAATAGGCCTATTCAGTAAGTGAATAACATCGAAGCTCAAGCTGATGATAATGATGATAATAATTGTAATAATAATGTAACTGTCGATAGAAATTATATTTATCAGCGCTTTGCTTGT
The DNA here is from genome assembly GCA_964059195.1 of Ectobius pallidus. Lineage (NCBI taxonomy): Eukaryota > Metazoa > Arthropoda > Insecta > Blattodea > Ectobiidae > Ectobius > Ectobius pallidus. The sequence goes on from CAXKWD010000007.1 coordinate 139,844,851, forward strand.
CCTATATCTCACCCCACAGAATTTGCAATATGCCTATCTTCAGCACAGCCAATGTGCAAGGAAACACAATTTGAGGACACAGACTACTTAAGCTACATAAGCTACTTTAATTAAAATTTCAATATTCTGTATTCTAGTTCGGTACTGCAGTGTCATTTTAGTGGCGGATTTCCATCAATTTCAGATCACAAAATTACAATCATATAACTTAACTTAGGAATAAAATATTTTCACTATAAAACCTTTTCCTACAAGAATACGTCACACAGCAAGAAACTGTTGCTGGATTATTATATATATATAAGTTATATATATCGACACAGAATTTTCTTAGTTGTTGAACCCATTTCCGTGGCCTAATAACTCGGAAATTGAACAGGGGAGTGGACATGCCTTAAATCAAGTTTGCAAGAGTTCAGATTTGTTATAGGATGTAGGACGTAAAAACGTTTATGGGACCTGAAGACATGGCATAAAGATGCAATTAGGATGACTTCTTCCTCGTGTTATGCTGTAAAATGGATGTGCCAAAATAAATCAAAGTAATATAGTTTTTATGCTATTAACGAATATAGATAAATATTTGCTATTATTATTATTATTGTTATTTATTATTATTACCAACTCCAACCGGAATACCAGCTAGCAAGCCTATTATCATCGTCATTCAATAAATACATAAAGAATACCCCCTTATCAATTCTCTTTTATTTCAGAGGGCCACTTGTAAACATATGTTAATCGCACTCACAATATAAACTTTATACATTAATAAACAAACAACCGAACCCCCAAAAATTATAAAACCAACCAAATATGCTACATCTTTAATTTTTAAAATTTATTTTGTACTTTGTTTAGCTATTATTTTATTTATTTAGTTATTAATTCATGAGTCTCCAGAAAAAAATTCCAGTACTTTAACAAGGGAAGAGACAATAATGGAGTCTAATTGCCGATAGAATTAATAAACTTCAATGTAACCGAAGAGGGTGAGTTTATTCGAATAGATGATTTTCTTCTTACACCCTCAAATATTAACAATGACAACACACTATAGTGTATAAATGAACAAACAGTATAGTAAGAACTATAATAATGTATAAAACGCTCCAAATAATAGGTTTGGAAGGCCTATTATTGTAGTTTTTTACTACTTGACAATAAAGGCCTGCAAAATAATTTATATCAATTTATTCTTCTTTGTACATACTGATTTTAATTGTATGAACATATTCAGTGGCCCAAATGAACCACACAATTTCTCTCTCTCTATATATAGGCCTAATATTTTAATATTACTTTATGTAAAAAAGTTATCACAATAAATTAGGTTCGCTCCTAAAGTGCTTCAGTGTGTTGTCATTGTTAATATTAGACAGTCTAATGAGAAAAAACATCTATTCGAATATCGATAGAACCTCCGGCTATCAAATGAAATCAATCAAAAGCTACTTAAGTTGATTGAGAATATCGCTATGAGTGGTATAATATTGGTTACTTCTTCTCCACATAGGTCGTTTGTTACACTACATGCTAACCAAACTGACGGCGACGCATTAAATGTCATTGTCCACCCCTTCCCCACAGCAAAGAACGCCAATCAAATGCTCATTACGAAAGCAGCCTGAACTGGGGTCGAAGCTAGGTTAACCCAAAAAAGGACCACGAAAACCGCCAACCATTCACTAACCCTTACATTCGGAACGATATCCTTGTCGTTGGTTTGTCCCCATTAATAAATTATGTCGTAAAACAGAAATGATAAAGCTTGCTGTCACTAAAATGTCCCAGCTCTCTGAATAGAAAGGTCAGCAAAGCAGGGAGAAATTGCTGAAAAATTATGTTGCAATCTGCTTAAATAGTCACATTTATTAAGTTTGTTCATTTATATACAATAATACTGTATTTAAATTTTTGGCACAATGAATGTTATTTTATGGCTTTCTCTCGACTATTTCATTTACCTTAAATACTGTGAAACTTGTATATTTCGAATGTTTTTATTTATTATTTTCTTTGTCAACTTGATTTATGTAAATGACTCATAAATGTTATATGCTTTTGAAGCGGATTCTGTTTAATTCGATTAAAATGCACTATTTGGAATCTGATACTTGAAAAAAGGAAACTTCTGAAAGTGGAAAAGTCGTCAAAATAAATCTCCAATGAAGACTGACAATATCGGAATCTTCTGGCGAGAAGTAGGATCAGTATTGCAATTATTACAATTCTTTACAAAAACTCTAAATAGCCCTAAGGTACTTGACTCTAATGTCTTGATCTGATGTAGGGCCATCTGTATGAACTGCCGTTTTTTTTGGGGGGGGGGCTGTCTTGGGTCTAACAGCGATCAATATGGTAAGTTATATAATATTAAGAATATCAACCGACCACAGTTCTATATCGACACATTTGTTATAATTATCAAGTTTTATCATTTTCATATGATTTCACTTGAATTTATTTTCTATTAATTATTATTAATCGTGACTGTTTTATTCTGTAAGGATTTGGTGGGAAAGCCTATGTTGTGTCCAGAAGGCAACTTGAAATCATTCTAGCAGCACGATTATTATGTTATTATTTGCCCTAAATTAATAATTATATGAAAATTGTAACATTGCGATTTGCTGAATTTGCATGGGAGTTTAGGGATAAACAATAATCTAAACTGAAGAAATTTGCAGAGCTCCATATCATAAAGCATGTTTTTTTACATGCATTGTATATTATTTTTAATTTTAATGCATTCGTTTTTATATCTGTTGGATATTATTTTAATACGATCGTATTCGTATTTCCGTGCTTATCTATTTCCTTAAATATTTTAACTTACTTAAGTTATTAAGTACTTAAGTGAAGGAATATGAGAAAATAAAATAATGTATTATTAAGAGTAAGCCTATAGATTATGACATTGCGGAAAACCAAAGAGTTTAAGAAACAAAAATAAAATTTGTTGAAATTTTGTTGCCGTATACGCTACAGGCAGAAGGAAGTAGTAACTAAAGGAAGTCACGAAACTAAACCTATTTGATTTTATATTTTGTATGCATGTATTTGCTTTACTTTTTAAACAGGTAGACTTACTTAATTGTGAGATTATTCGCTAAATAGTCACAATAAAATTTATTTATTGTTGAGAGACTAATACTTAATATTAGGCCTACTAGAAGTCTAGTCCGGTGTCTACTGGTTTTATCAATGAAATGATGACCTCTTCTTGCATTGGTTATGACAAAAAGTCAAACTATTTTTGAATACTGATGTGCCATTGACATCAGAATAATAGAGAGCCCACCCACAGTGGTAAAACAGCAGTTTACTTCGAATTTTTGGAAATCCGAGTTCTTTAAGGTTAGAGTTATAGAAAGTTTTACTATACCACTGACACAGCTCCCTCTCATTAGCGGCAATAATCACTGTTGTTAAAGTCAATGAAGATGTAACGGGTGTCGCTGCCCATGCCGGCGATATAAATCATGATGTCCATCATTACCTTAAACTGCCGGCGTAATGCACCATTTATCAAGATAAATATCATACAAGGTACCTTATATGGGACATTAATTGACAGGTCTGGTCTTGAAATACTTGATGGCTTTTAAAAAAGGAAGGCTTCCATTTACACCGTCACTAAACATTCACACCCTCCGACAAACCCCCTTTCAGTCATACATTTTTTATTCCTCCATTCTAACTACATAATGAACTTAATTCTGATTCTAAAAGCTGTTGGGACGTAGCAAATGAAATCAGAGCTTCCGCCGTACCCGGGACTATTGTTGTGGGGATAAGGGGCCCCCGATGCGGGCTTCCCCCACCCCCCGGATGTAAAGTTGCCAGCCACTCACCACCAACATCAAACAACACAGCTGCACCCTCAACCCCCAAACCCACATAAAATTCGATACATGGCCATGATTGTTAAAAAGGAGTTGAAAATCCTATTCGAAGCCTCTCTTATCTTGTTAAGGAAGAAGATGGTGGGGCGTAGTGGAAACTGTAGAACTAAGCCTCTTTTATTGGCAAAATCTATCAAAAGATGCTGGTGCAAAAAATATTAAGGCTCCCTCTTATTTATCTTGATCCTAGGTAATCCAATTGTGAAAAGAAAGTTCCATAAAATGTACCACAAGCTCGCACAAAGGAAGGATGGGAGACGTCTCCTTATTAGAGAGGATATGTCTTCATTGTGTTCTGTACATTTTGCGGTCAAATAAGCATACCACAAAGACAGTAATTCTAAACCCCCACTTTATATATATATTTCGGAGGCTGGGAGCTTCTTTGTAGATTTAATCCTCTGTGGTTGAACGCAACAGCCACCACTCCCTTGCCCTCTATTCCACCATCGGGCGGCTTGCAAAGTTCCAAAACAACGACACGAGGGTGGCAGGGTGGTAAGATGTGTTGTGGAAGGGAGGTTAAAGCTGTTTCCCTTGAACGCAATCACGACGCTTGTACTGGTTTCCAAGAATTCTGTTCCGCGATGAACTCGATTTTTTTTATGGGAGTTAGGATATTGAAGCTTACAAAACTAGAAAGGCATGTACTGTTATGATATTAAGGGATTAGCGAAGTATCGAGAGTGATTTTCTGAAATATTTGTCCCTGAAATTTTATGTTTGATATCTGATATTCTATTCTTCAAGAGGTTAAAGCTGCGGCTCTTCAAAAATAAGGCAGAACATGAGAAAGATTTTCAGAAATTCTCCCCATGAGAGTGATAAAGTTTGTCAGGCCTAAGTGAGAATTTCACCTTAATCTCTCTAGATACTTTTTTTCTGCAAGAGAATAAATCGAACCAACGTCGGCTGGTTGGTTGATTGGTTTTTTGGTTAGTTTGTCTTACGACTATTTAACGACGGGTGTGTACTGCTACATGGGCCTGTGACCGTCTAACGGCTTGGATCGCAGAGCTTCAACAATCAAACGAAAAAAACTGTAGGATTAATATAAGCTAACATAAATTAGCATAAATTAAATAAAGGTGAGACTTATTAAAAATTGCATTTACTATTTCGTGGCTGTAACTTCTATGGTTTTCACTGTGCCTGTTAAGGCGAAATATTTTACAAAAGATCAAATTGAAGGCGCTTTATTTAGGGCCAACTTTTATATTTCAACTCAACAACTTTATCTTAACTCTCACGATCATTTATTACCTTCTGTGTCGTCATAGGATATAGACCTAAGGCTAAATAGCACAGGTTAAGGCTAAGAGTTTATGTTAAATACAAACGGGCATAGAGATAAGCTGAGACTAATAAAATACTTTCCATCCTCCAAGATCATAAGGAACCTAATTATAGGCCTACATAAAGCGTTTCCAGCGAATTTTAATAACATTTAATAAAAAAGAAAAATATATATGTTCCGTGGCTTATCTTCATAAAAAATTTTACTAACTAAAAAGGTTTTCAGGATGATTGAGAAATTACGAAATCTTTCCCAGCATGCAAATTGTGCCGGTTGGATATAAATAAAGCAACCAAAACAATAGCCGTGAGAATTTAACGTAACACAGTGGCACTATAAAAAAATAACAGTACCAAACTCATTTATACGGTGTAAATCGTGACTTCCGAGGTAAAAAGAACTTTAACCTTCGTTCCTGCTTCAGCATTTTCGGAGGATGAAAATGCAGTAACAAGATGGGAAAACACAAACTTACTCTATCCGCTTGCCGTTATTCAGACTCCTTTTTTGCATAAAACAGACGTGCGCAATTACTGTATGCGCAAATCTTCATCTATTAGAAGAAAGGTCATGGCGGTTTGATGATCTACAAATTTTACAGAGTCAAAGGTCATGTGAGACAGAGTACAGTGAGGAAATAATTTATGTATACCTTGAGGGAGACAACCGGTAAATAACTGAATTAAGATACGAGGGATGGAGCATAAGTCATGGAAATTAATATTTTTTTCCTCAAAGCAAGGTGATGTACCATGAGAAGCTATAATGTCACGAGAGAGTGAAGCTTCTGTAGTAGCTATATGGACACATCATTTGGTAGCATTGTGATCGAACAGAGGCGATGGTAATTTAATTGCGAGTCAGCCTCCGTGCAGATTGGATATGACAAGATGTGAACGGCATTCTTACGTCAAAATATTAACTAACTATCAAAGGGAGAAATTCCCGAGAATATCACAAGGAGCTGATAAAAGCTTTGGGGGAATAATGTCCATCCGTGCTTCCAACTACCGCAATTCATTAGAGAGACACGATGCAGTCGCGTATGGATGTTTATGTGTGCATGTTTCCTTCATTATCTTACTTCTAGTACCTACAATCTGCAAAGGCCACTTTCCATACCCTGCCCTTTCACTTCTATATTTGAAAGTTTTAAAATGGTCCCGCATTTTCAAAATAAAAGATAGTTGTCATGACTTATGCCCCATCTTTCGTATTTGCTTTGCTAAGTTTTATAGTCCAAAACATATATTATAGCTTCAAACAATTTTATAAAAGAAGTTTTGAAAATATAACGTAGATTTCGTAATGTAAGCGGGGTAAAATCAAGTTAAGGTGGTATGTGGCGTATAATTGACAGTTTTAGAGCAGTAGTTCTCAATTTATTTTATCATACCCTCTATTTATGGCTTGATTTTTATAGGGCACTACATTGATACCCCAATGACCAAGGAAAACTTAGTAAATTGCTAGATATAGGCCTAGACCAATTATATGTAAGAATTCATTCAACATCAATCAATCACAGTCCTACTTCACTAAACCAATAGGCCTATGGAATTCCGTTTAATTTCGTATAAACATGGTAAAGAATGCCTTCAATAGCATGAATGAAACATTTTTATCCGTACCCGCAATAATATTTTTCAGAAAAAAAATTACCAACATGCATCATTGAAACCTATAACAATAATATAATTTGTTTTTATGATTTTGTAAATAAGGTGAATTACAATACGTTATGCACTGCTGGAAGTTGGGTCTGGTATGATTTATTCTGTAAATTATGTGAATTTCTCTTATATCTGTTCATAAATCAGCATTAAAATATTACATTTTACAGCAAATGTCTTTCACTTAGAGACATAAGTTATATATATAAACTTACATATATATATACTTACATATGAGCCCCTTAAAGCCCAAGTGGTGTAACTCCATTTTTTTATTTTTTTAGTTATAATCAGGATACTGTTCAGAAAGTGTTCTTCTATTAATAGCGCAAATGGTGTAAGTCATAACTTGCATAGCAACCCTGTAGGCAGGAGCACAATTTTATGCTGTCCATAAGGCCATGTACTTGATGACAGTTAAAACCTTGAATATCTCAGAACAGCAGTAATGTGAGTTACACCACTAGGGCTTTAAGGGGCTCATATACATACCGGTATACAAATTACAGAAATTTAGATGTAATATGAGATCACTGAGAGCTTGCAGGATGTCCATTTTGTGGTTAATAGTTCGGACATATCAGAATGGAAAGGGCCGGGAGGCGGGCTAAGTGATTGGACAACATTGACGAATCAAGCGGTATGCAGCAGCATCTGGAGCGTAACGGATCATAAGCGAGCACCTAATGAACCGCGCCTACCTGCATTTCCGCCTAATAACAACGGCAATAATAATAATTAATCAATTCGCAGATGTACGTACACGAGATAATGTACTCGTGTAATACATGGACAACTTGCTTACGAGCTATGAATCAAAGCGAGGATGAGCATATGTACCACGAAAACACAAACGATTAGATTTAGGCTGTGTATTGCACTAATGTTTGTGGTAAACGTTTTTATTAACTGGAAAAGGGGTACCAAAATGTTCAGGTCTTTATATATTAAATATATATTAATACTATGTAGCCTATTTATGATTTGTAGACCTGTAGATGGTGAATTAACGCCGAAACGCGTCGTTTAAAAAGAAGAAAAAAGATGACTACAGTTACAATTTTAACTTAGAATAGGCATGAGAATATTATAGGAGAAAAATTCCTCCATTAAGGGCAATCAGTCATAGGAAAAAGGTTCCATCTGGCGCTGGAAATTGAACTCTAGCTTAGCTCAGTTGGTAGAGCATTGACGCGATTAGCCAAAGGTCCTGGGTTCAAGTCCCAGTGTCGGAGGAATTTTTCCCCTATAATATACTCATGTAACAGAGACAATAATCTGTGGTTCGTGAATACTTATATATCCATTTAGAATAGGCAATTTTATGGTAATTAAATCACGGAGGATGAAACGGGCTGGACATGTTGCGCGCATGGGGAGGTCTGTATATTTTAAATATATATTACTGCTAATGAATTATTGCCGAAACGCGTCGCACAAAAAGAAAAGAAAAAGATGACTGCAGTTACAATTTTAACTTAGAATAGGCAATTTTAAGGTAATTAAATCACGGAGGATGAAATGGGCTGGACATGTTGCGCGCATGGGGAGGTCTATATATTTTAAATATATATTACTGCTATATATTTATGATTTGTAGACCTGAAGATGGTGAATTAACACCGAAACGCGTCGAATAAAAAGAAGAAAAAAGATGACTGCAGTTGCAATTTTAACTTAGAACAGCAATTTTATAGTAATTAAATCACGGATAATGAAATGGGATGACTGAAGTTAGCACAGAACAGGGTTGAATGGCGGGCTCAGGTAAGCGAGGCAAAGAACCTTCGCGTTCCATAAAATAGATAATATTCCAATTTGCTGAGAATTGTCTATTGTCATTGCGTAAATCAGTATGGAAGTTAATATCAAGTTTTAATATTTTAAAAGTAAATTTAATTGTTGTTTTAAGATTACTTATTGTTAATATATTAAGTTAATATTTTGGAATTTTAGACTAACAGCATGTACCTCCATAACGATTTGATAACAAGACATTTTTAATTAGATTGTATATTAATGATGATGACTGTGTACTGCTGGAAGTATTGACATTATCACAGACACATAATAGCTCAATTTAAAAAATGGAAACAACTGAAAATGTAGTGTAAAGAGTGACTACAATGTTCAGAAATAACGTTATTAAAACGTGCTAAAATAATGCAAGTAGAGCGACGGAAAGGCGGTAGAGTAAGTTAATAACTGGGTCCTTTGTTATCTTGTGGCGGAGATATCCCTTTTCTTTGCGGCCGCTTTGTCTATTGTTAAGTAAAAACAAGAGTAGTGACCAGCAAACCGCTCATTAAAACAGTATTTGCAAGCACGTTATCTCAGCCTCCGTCACAACTTGTTATATCGAAGTAATTCCACTCTATTCATCTTTAAAAGCAGATAAAACTCTTGCAAGTTTCAAACTCTGAATGAGGTAGCTCATATTACACTTCATTATGCAGGTACATTAAATTGCTAACCCTTTATGTAAGAGTGCAGAGATCACACAGTTTCACAGAATTTAAAACAGAAAACAGCAAAAGCGCCATCTTCACATGAAAATGGTGAAAAGTGAGAACAAGAGAAAATTTCCGACATTTTACTTTTACATTGCAGTGCTTATCATATATTAATACATAGACCAATGTATATTAATACAGTATGTCATTGTAAGCAACATAGGCAATTTTCCCCCGACCATATTTTATTTAATTTACTGCATCAATGCAAGTTTGCTATAATAATAATAGCAATAATAATAATAATAATAATAATAATAATAATAATAGCAATAACAATAGTAATAATACTATAAATAACTGCAATAATAACAATGATGATAATAATAATAACAAACGTAATAGTAATAATAACGATAATAAAAAATAATAACAATAATAATAGCAATAACATTAACAATAACAATGATGATAATGTTTGTAATTATAACAATGTTAATAACAATTACAATAATAATATTACTCCTAATAATTATAATAATAATGACAATGAAATAATAATAATGATAATAATAATTATGAAAATAATAAAAATAGAAATAATAATAATAATAATAAATTTTATAACTTTTGTATTTGTATTTTTATATAAAATGTAAAATGTGTTTGTATCTATCCTACAAACAATAATTACTGTGTACTATTATTCCTATTATTATTATTATTATTTAATAGGTCATATTACCAGCATATTACACGTTTATAAATTACAGTAGCCTAATGTTAATTTTTTAAAAATAAAGAAATTCAAAACTTTTACGGTCATGAGCCATCTGCATTAAACGTAGCCTTCTCTTATTGCAGTTCAGATACTTCGGTAAAAAGAAATAAACAAGATAACCAAATTAAGTATAATAAATGACAGATTAATTGCCCAAATTTATTCAAACTAAAATCATAAAATCTCATAGCCCGTGTTTGGTCTTAAAATGACCGTGAAAAGACGGAACATTCATTATAAATATTATTAACTAGAAAGAAGGCAAAGGTAAAAAGTTTAACAACATCATTTTAAATAACTATTAAAATGAGATTGCAGTGGATAGACAGAGATAGCTGGGAATTTCCCTAGCAGACCTAGCGGGTGCGAGATAATGCAATGCAGTACTCAGGTACAATGTATCGGGAATCTCCCAAGATATAATCAAAGGGTACTGATCCACTTAAGTAATTCTAAGAAGTCGGCTATTGAGTTCAAGCCTTGCTTCTGATGTTGCTACTGATACAACACGCTGTCCGAACCTTCTTAGAAATCCGAGACGCTAAGTTGTGGGTTTTGAGAATAAGGGAAAATCCAATTGATTTCCGTGGGAAACTAACATATTATTATTGGTCGGGAGATTTGCCAATAAGAACTGGTCTATAGTACCACGTGCCGGGATTCACGAATAATAATTAAGAAGAGTAGGGATAAATGTTTGTCCAAGAAAGTTTTCTTTAGGCCTAACGTGGCACTGTAAAATCACTCTACTTCAAGGCCCCGCGCCTATAACAGTCATATTCAACTCTACTTCAAGGCCCCGTGCCTAGAGCAGTCAACAGGACTCTACTTCAAGGCCCCGTGCCTAGAACAGTCAAAATCACTCTACGTCGAGGCCGCGTGCCTACATCAATCACTCTACTTATCTTTGAGGCCGCGTGCCCACAGAATTAATTGGACTTATAAAATTTTAGCTGTGGAATTAATCGACTTAGAAGGATTCTTACTTTCAATCGCGATTAGTCAAAATCATATACGGCAGCAATTGTATCACTAGTAACGATCTACCGAGAACTTGTAACAATATTAATTATTCACAAACAAATTTTGTAATTATTGTCAATGACTGGACTTGTATTTCCAACGTTTTGAATAAACAGAATATTCCTTCAGTGTTCAAAGAAACTGCATTATTATTCAAGCAATAATATTAAGGTGTTCTTCGCTTCCTACCCTGAAGCTAGAGGGAAGTGCTCAACGATCGACTGGCAGACCGGAGGCGGGTTCAACAAATCAGAAATATTCAGTATATGCATTATACTGTGGCGCCCAGGCAACCATCCTTCCACCGAACCGGTGTACATGGCTATTTCCCAACGTGAGGCACGAGTGAAGCTGGACATCAAGGATCACCAACTTCAAAAATCATCCCAAAACGGAAGGAAGACACCGCAGAATTTCTAGAACGTCACCCGTAAAGGCACCGCTGGAATTCAAGATCGTGGTACATCAGTTCCGGAGACCGTCGCAGAAAACATCAAAAATCACCAACAGATAAGAACTTAAATATACATAGAGTTTCAGTAAAGTAAACAATTTTATTATCAATAATTTATGAAACAGTAAATATTAATTAAATAAATTAGTAAGCCTGACATCAAATAATATTTTTTTAAAAAGTTTGCAATTTAAGATCAAAGTAAAATTAAACTGAAACTCACTAAGTAAATTAAAGAATAAATTCAAGTAAAATAAAATCTTTTTCAAATTAAAAGAACTCAGGCATATCGAATATTTATTGTGCAAGGGTATAATTATACATGTTATGCATTATATGTTGAACTTCTTAACCAAAGGTAAGGTAGATCGTAAGAGTGTATCAGTACCCTTATAATTTATGTATGTGGCTTAGAAACGGAAAAAAAATTACTAGGAATAAAATTAATATGGAAGGTGGAGAGGGGCACGACTTGCTTAATGGTGAGGAAATAAATAATTGTAGAATGGAGATTAACAATGAGAACAGTGTCGCGACAGGTGACGGAGTGTTGGAGCAGGGAGTTGATAATAGGCCTAGGGAAATGAATCAAACCATAGACCCGAATTCTATTGCATATTTGATAGCTATGATGAGGGAATCTAAGGAAAGTATGAGGGAATCTAATGAAGCTATGATGAAGGGACTAGAAAAGTCAAGTAGTGAAACTAGGGAAAGTATCAAGGAACTAGAGAAAAATACCGGGGAAAAGATAGAGAAACTGGGAGATAGGATAGACCAATCGGACCAAGAACATAGGCTGAATGTAGATAGGCTTGAGAGGGAGCTTAATAATATAAAAGAGGTCCAATCTAACTTATGCAACGAAATCAGGGGAGAATTCTGTAGGGAACTTAAAGAAAGTGAAAAAGCAATGAGGCAAGAAATTAGTGAAAGTCAAGGGGAAATTAGGTCTGAATTAGAGAATAATATGGCATCGGTAGATAGGAAAATAGAAATTCAGGGCAAGAAATATGAAGAAAAATTATCAAATGAAAGGAAAATTTTGGAGAAAGAAATACAGAAATCGGAGTCTAGCTTGAAAAAGAATATGGAGACTCAGGTGGGAAAAGTAAAAGTAGGGTTAGGAGATAAAATCTCAGAAGTAAATGACAAGGTAGTGCATTTAGAAAATATATTAGCTGAGAAAATAGGGGAAATCTCTAAAGAAGTAAGCACGGTAGCTAAAGAGGTCGAAAATCGTAGGCCTGTAGCTAATAACTATGCTGTAAATTGTAGTGAGAGTATATGCAATGGAATAGGAAATACATATAGGCCTCCTAGTGTTGCAAATGAGTCCTGTAATACAGTACACGAGACGGTAGCCACCAGCATGCCGGTAGTTAGCGATAATAGGATTAATATATGTAATTTAATAGGAAATGAGGTATCACTTCCCAGCTTCAATGAGAGCAACACGAGCCCTCAGAGTTTCTTGAAATCTGTTGAAGAGTATTTTACTTTGCGGTCTATTCCATCTCAGTACAAAATGTTGATCCTCGGTAGAGCCTTAAAAGGAAAAACAAAAGAGTGGTTTGAACTTACAGTACACCCGGAGTGCAACTATGAGGATTTTAAGCAGTTATTCTTAGCAAGATATTGGGGTGAGGCGAAGAGAGCTTTAGCTAGAAATGAGGTCTATAATGGGAGATATTCACCTAGGGGCAACGTCTCTCTATCGGACCATTTCCTAAAAGTTATAGGCCTAATCAAGTTACTAGACCCCGGAATGCCAGAACGCGAGGCCATTCAGCTTGTGACGAGACATTTTCAGCCGGAAATATGTAACCTGCTTATAGTATCATGTCCCCAAACTTATAGCAAGGCTTTGGAGTTATTATCTAGTTTCGAAGTAGGAACTAACAGAGAAGAGCGTAGCGATAATAGGAGACAAAATGGACCGGATAATATGCAAATGAATCAAGATACGAGAGGAGGTCCAAATAATGACAGAGGTAGATGGAACCAAGGACATGCCAACAGAAATGCGGAATCGAACAGAGGACCCCCTAATAATAACTCATATAGAAATAATGGGAACCAAAACTGGAGGGGAAATAATCAAGAGAATAGGCCTCAAGACAGACAAGTAAATAATGTTCGATTTCATGGCAGGATGCAGAACGAAGTAGGAGAACGAATTCCAGAAAACCAGGGGGACATTAACATAGAAGGTGAAAGGAATCAGGCGCATAGCACGGGAAACCACAATGGTATTCAGGGAGACATTCGTCACAGAAATGACGAAAGGCATGTAGCGCAAGACAGGCCTTTAAACTACTAGGAGACGCATTTGGAGGTCGAAATGACGTCACACAGACCGAGGGATTAAAAGGATTAAAAAGACCTGATAATGAAAATAAAACACGAGAGAAGGGGTGCGTAGTAGGATGTGCAAATAGAGAGGGTATAACACCCACATATCCGCCATTAATAAGGGTAAAAATAGACCAATTTGAAGTCGATATGTTGGTGGACACTGGCTGTACTTTTTCTCTAATAAACGAAAAATTCTATGAAACGCTGAAAGCAGCAAGAGTGCGCGTTCAGGAATTGAAAGTACATGGCCTATACGCACAAACTGCAATTGGTGCCAAATCCCATAAAATTGAGCATCAGTGTATGTTGCCGTTGGAAATTGAGGGAAAGAAGTTAGAAGTCTACTTTTTGACAATAAAACATTTAGCACATAAATTAATTCTGGGTTGTGATTCTATGACAGATCAACTAATGAGAATAAATTTTGAAGAAAATTGGGTAGAAGTGGAATTAGATGAGAAAGAAAAGTTACGTGTACCGTTTTTATCTAATGAGAATATAATTACTAAGGAGTTGGAGTGCCAAAATGAAGATGTATTATTACGCGAGCCTTTCGTGGTGGAATCAGTTGTAGTACAAGAGGGAAATAGTATCGACGAATATAGGCCTATGGGAATTAAACCGGCCGTATTTATATATGAAGGTGATAATGAGGCTGATTGTGACGAAAGTGTCGCAGAGTTACAGGGAATGGAATCTGATATTGTTTGGGAGGACGAAGAATATGATCATTTGTGCATTAAGGGTTCTAATAATTATGTAGATGAAAATGAATGTGAAACGGTACACGCGAATTTTACTAACATTAGTCAGAATGGAGGAAATGAAGAGGAAAATGTTGATATCGAATTAATTCTCAGAGAGAAAGTAGAAGAAATTGATGTGCTATCAGATGGTCAAAAGTCGACTTTATATAACATGCTATATAAGAACAAATCAGTGTTCAGTTCAACTCCAGGCCTATTTCGGGGTTACCAACACAAATTTAAATTAAAACAAGAAATTCCTGAGCGTCGCTATAAGAGTAGGCCTGTACCAATTTCAATGATGGAAGAAGCCTGTAAGCAAATAAATCCGATTTGTGGTGTAGTGAAAGCACATGGAAAACTACGCTTAACCTTTGACTCTAGTTATCTTAAATTATTCATAGAAGCAGAAAATTTTTGGGCAGAACCAATAAAGGATATAAATCCGTAAAATGTATTCAGATGATCAGTGATTTTTGTGTGACGTCATTTATCGACAATGTATTGTAAATATGAACAAATTAGAGGAAAGGGCAGAATAACCGAAAGGCATTGTACTGAGTTGGAATAATGTAGGCCTATAACCTGCAATGTATATTTTACGCGGTAAAATAGCTACTGGCATGATAGGTTATCAGTTCCACATAGGTTTAGGATTAGAGGAATGTGTATAAATGAGAGTAAAATATACGTGTGTGTATTGCATTCTTTATAATATAGTGCAAGTGTAATGAGAACTGCTTGATCGACCTTGTCAAAGTCTCATGGTAAAAGAGTGTTTCTTTGCATTCTTTATAATATAGTGCAAGTGTAGTGAGAACTGCTTGATCGACCTTGTCAAAGTCTCAATATAAAAAAAAAAGTGTTTTTGTTTTTCTTTATGCATTCAATATATTTTATAAAATTTCAGTGAGAACTGCTTGAGCTTAATTTTCATGGTCTCACGAGGGTATATCGGTAAATTTATGGTGTTTACGTAAAATTTTGTTGTAATGTCTTGGTCGTGCAATAAACCAAGTAATACGTACAAACAACGTAACACTACAGAAAACCGCAAGATGTATGAAGGCATGAATGTGATAGGTTCAGAAAACTTGTACATGTGGGACAGGATTTAAGGTGAAGTCTCGTGTCAGGATAGGAATTAAATTACTTATGTATTTGTGTAAGATAGTTGCAACACTGGAGGAAAATAAGGTATAATATTTTGTGGAGAGATGCAGTATATTCAGCCAGTAAGTCAATCATAGGCTATGATGATTCCTGTCTTAATAGACTGGGGCATATATTGCAGTTCAGATACTTCGGTAAAAAGAAATAAACAAGATAACCAAATTAAGTATAATAAATGACAGATTAATTGCCCAAATTTATTCAAACTAAAATCATAAAATCTCATAGCCCGTGTTTGGTCTTAAAATGACCGTGAAAAGACGGAACATTCATTATAAATATTATTAACTAGAAAGAAGGCAAAGGTAAAAAGTTTAACAACATCATTTTAAATAACTATTAAAATGAGATTGCAGTGGATAGACAGAGATAGCTGGGAATTTCCCTAGCAGACCTAGCGGGTGCGAGATAATGCAATGCAGTACTCAGGTACAATGTATCGGGAATCTCCCAAGATATAATCAAAGGGTACTGATCCACTTAAGTAATTCTAAGAAGTCGGCTATTGAGTTCAAGCCTTGCTTCTGATGTTGCTACTGATACAACACGCTGTCCGAACCTTCTTAGAAATCCGAGACGCTAAGTTGTGGGTTTTGAGAATAAGGGAAAATCCAATTGATTTCCGTGGGAAACTAACATATTATTATTGGTCGGGAGATTTGCCAATAAGAACTGGTCTATAGTACCACGTGCCGGGATTCACGAATAATAATTAAGAAGAGTAGGGATAAATGTTTGTCCAAGAAAGTTTTCTTTAGGCCTAACGTGGCACTGTAAAATCACTCTACTTCAAGGCCCCGCGCCTATAACAGTCATATTCAACTCTACTTCAAGGCCCCGTGCCTAGAGCAGTCAACAGGACTCTACTTCAAGGCCCCGTGCCTAGAACAGTCAAAATCACTCTACGTCGAGGCCGCGTGCCTACATCAATCACTCTACTTATCTTTGAGGCCGCGTGCCCACAGAATTAATTGGACTTATAAAATTTTAGCTGTGGAATTAATCGACTTAGAAGGATTCTTACTTTCAATCGCGATTAGTCAAAATCATATACGGCAGCAATTGTATCACTAGTAACGATCTACCGAGAACTTGTAACAATATTAATTATTCACAAACAAATTTTGTAATTATTGTCAATGACTGGACTTGTATTTCCAACGTTTTGAATAAACAGAATATTCCTTCAGTGTTCAAAGAAACTGCATTATTATTCAAGCAATAATATTAAGGTGTTCTTCGCTTCCTACCCTGAAGCTAGAGGGAAGTGCTCAACGATCGACTGGCAGACCGGAGGCGGGTTCAACAAATCAGAAATATTCAGTATATGCATTATACTGTGGCGCCCAGGCAACCATCCTTCCACCGAACCGCTGTACTCTATACATAATGAGTTAATGACCGGGGGAAGGAATAGGAGGGATGGAGAGAAATATCTGATACAAGATGCACTCATGAGGCACTGGGAACAAATATAGATTTACACATTAACTACGTATTAATAAACCGATTGTAAACAAAGTTTCACACATAAGAAGCCTGACTTTTTAATTAAATAAAATGACCGATTTCGATGTTGAATTCCTTTTATTTCGCAAAATAAGTTGTTTTATACTACATTTGAGACTGATAATTTTACTCCATTATTTACAATAATACCCAAATATAACTATAAGAAATACAACAAAAATCATTTCAAAACTTTTTTATCAACGAAAATACATTTTGTCCACCGCTGTGGCGTCGGGGATGCGTTCGATCCTCTCAAGCAGCGGGCCCGAGTTCGAATCCTGGTCGGGACAATTTACCTAGGTGGGGTTTTTCCTCACCTGTGAGACAAATGTCGGATAACTAGGCCCTTGTGGTCCCGGATATCATATGGCCGTCATTATCACCTTCATCCCATCCTCGCCTTGTTTGGAGTGACTGTGTGTGTGAATAGTGTGTCTCGTCCTATGTGTTCGTGTTGTCTCGGAGGTGGCCCCGGCATTGGGCTGATCACCCATCCGGGGAGGCCTTCCATGTCCTTGTGTGGTCAAAAGTATGTATTTGATCCATAGATAATTCCTCTTTCTGTAAGGCCCGGGCGGCTTGGGTCGCATATATGTCCCGAAAAGGGAGTGGTAAAACTAAGGTAAAGGAAAAAAAATAATTTTAAACTGTCAGCATTGAAAGATAAAACACAATTAATTATTGTATGTTTAACCGCTATAGAGAGTTTTTTAAAAAATAATTATATTATTTATTTCAGTTTATTTATTAACATAATACGTACTGTTTGTATTATTTTGTCCATGTTGTACTCGTCTAATGAAGTTATGAATATAAAAAACAGCCATTTGAAAACAAATGTACCAACGACAAACTAGAAAATACAAATTCTGTTGAATAGCATGCATTCTTCAATCATTGCTTTTTCGATCTATAATTTCCCAGCAATTAAGAGAGACAGCGCAAACAAAAAGCAAGCTACTAATGGGAAACTGAGTTCAAACAATATACCTTGAAACATTCATGCACTTTTTTAATATCCATCCCGGAGAGCGCTATTTCGCGCTTATTTAAATATTTCGTACAATACATCATAATTCGCCACATTTCGTGGATATAGTTTGCTTAATAGTTCATTTTAAGCAAATATAAAGCTAAATGCAGTTGATGAAGGCTGTTTTGTAAAAATTTGCCCTCATGGCTGTTACAAAAGTACGGTTCCTAGTCATAAGCATAGGCGTGCCGAGGGGGGGGGGTTTGGGGGTTTGAAACCCCCCCCCCCATTGATTAAAAAAAGGAAAATTGTATAATTTTTTTAAGTCAGCCCATAAATTACTTAATACAAGTATAAAGCGTGGGAAGCTTAAAACTCGTTATTTTGCGTCTTCATTTTTAAAATTTTCCGGGGGGGGGGGGGGGAATCCCCGGAAGCTTAAAAATCGTTATTATGCGTCTTCATTTTTAAAATTTACCGGGGGAGGACCCCCGGAAGCTTAAAACTCGTTATTTTGCATCTTAATTTTTAAAATTTTCCGGACCCCCCTCTCCCTGGGGAGTATTCCATACCCCCCAGACCCCGCGGATGTTATAACCCCCCCATATGGTCGGCCTGGTTACGCCTATGGTCATAAGTCATATTTTTCGTTGAATGTTGCTCTTTAAACTTGTATTGACTTGAATACTTTTAATATATCATTTGACGACAATTTCATTTTTAAACCATGATATCAGTGTTTAAATAATACCGGAGGATTTGCATATTACTATCTATTAGCACTGTGTAAATACAGTATAAAGGTATACAGTATAACGAAATACACCTACTGGATCTCACTTTTAGTACAATATCTTGCCTTTAAGCTCATACTCATTGTGAACTATATTAACATTTGCTTTTCAGCAAGATGGTTAGATGTGACAGAGTAGATAGCAAACCTTGGGGAGAAGCGAAGTTGGCCCGGAGTTTGATGCTGCTGGAGATAATGGAGTGGAGTGGTAAAAGGATAAGTAATGCTAAGACGGTTTACATTCAAGATGTTTCAAATTAGGATTGAATTACAGGCTGAGAGGAGGCTTTTATGCGGACAGTTTTAATTAGGTATAGAGTGCATGCAATATAATTGCCACTAGGAAAAGAGATGACGTAATACTCAGGCACTGATTAATGTAACCTAAAGGCGATTAAAAAATTTAATTTCTAAGTTACTACTACTAAAAATTGGCTTTATTAATTACACTTCAAATACATTAGAGAATAAATTGTTGCAACCGGCATAACTATGGCTTTTATTAAGGAGCTCTATATAGGAACGTCGTACAGACCTAAGGAACGATGCCTAGGTTCGATTCCTGGCGGCTTTTCATATTGAGATGATTATGGAGTTACCGTATATAATTCTTCCACATCTTCCAGGTGTTTAAAATAGAAGTGAGGAACGTCGATGCAGGTATTTGATATGTAAAATATAAACGAAATAATTAAGAATTTTGATTAAATTTTTTTCATGCAAACAGAAAAAGGCTGTTGTAATTTCTGCTTAATTAACCACTAACAACAGTTAAGAGTGCATGATTATCCAAAAAAATTACGACAGATTCCTTGTATTACAATGGCTTTATGTATAAACAAGTAACGGAAAGTAATGAAAGATAAACTAAATATTATACAAAAGTAGAGAAAGATGTAAAACTTATGACTTATTTCTAGTTGACCAATAACCGCTAACGGATGAGGGAGAACATATAGGCCTATAATATTATCAGGAAGAACATAGCCTGAGAGTGTTTGAAAACAGGGTGCTTAGAAAAATATTTGGGCCCAAAAGGGATGAAAATGGGGACTGGAGAAAATTGATTAACGACGAGCTTCGGGACCTGTACGCTAGTAAGGGTAATTAAATCGCGAAGGATGAAATGGGCTGGACATGTTGCACGCATGGGGGAGGAAAGACATATCTCAAAAGTATTGACTGGGAGACCCGAAGGGAAAAGACCACGTGGAAGACCTAGACGTAGGTGGGAGGACAATCTTAGAACGGATTTAAGGGAAGTAGGATTTGTGAGGGATGACTGGATGGAGTTAGCACAGAATAGGGTTGAATGGCGGACTCAGGTAAGCGCGGCAATGAACCTTCGGGTTCCATAAAATAGATAATATTTCTTTAGCTTGCTTAGGAATTGTCTATTGCCATTGAGTAAGTAAGTAAGTAAGTATTCTGTTAAGTAGGCAACATAGTCTTAGGTTATGCGTAACCCCATCCCCCCCCCAAAAAAATGGCTACGGCCCTGGTCTAGGATGCTGGAATTTCCAGAAGTTGTTAGATATTAAATAACGAACACAATATGTGTTTTCTTCACAACCGTACGACACTAAATTTAATACTCTTGACGTCAGGAGCGAAGATGCTATAAATTATTGTTTTGCAGTTGTCTTGTTGAATTAGAAGGATGAACGAATTTCAAGTGAAGATACTGCCGTTATTTTTATATATTTTACACCAGATCTTCACTTACGGCTTTCCGAAAAAGACTTAAACCAACGCCCTTGTTGATAAACGTAATCGAACAAGATACCCAGGCATACTACAACAGGTGGACACAGTTACGCCCTTTGTGTTGTCTGTCAAATGGACTCTGAGGCTGTAATCGTAAAATTTCCACTCAAATTACTGAAGGGTGTATCTTTGCCAAAAGGAGGTCGCTCTTTCAAGACTGCAAGAATACATTTGCAAGATGAAACTAACCAATTGCCTAATTAAATAGTACATATGCTTATTTTTTGGACAGCTATTCCATTCATACGGCGCGTGTTTCATAATGACCAAAATCGTTTAGCAGTTCCTCGGATCTAGACCATTCACGATCGTTTATTTTATAACATGCTTCCTCGGATCGCAAGGATGCAATTTTATCTAATGAAACGTCAGCTCGTTACTGGGCACGTAAGGCATCAATGTGAGGTGACTAATACTCCGCATGTTGCCAGTGAACAGAATGGAAACACATTATTTTATAAAACCTAACTTGTTTGGAAATTGAAACAATATAAATGTCCATTGATTAAAAACACAATTTCGATTCGGTGCAAGCCAGTTCGTGTGCTTTTATAGCGTTTTATGTAAGGATGACGACACTCTCCATGTTGTAATACTCACTATTGGTAGCATTGCGAACTCGGATCGATTCATCGAATCGATTCATGGACTGTTCATTCATTTAGTATGACGTGATCTTACGGCTGACAGAATATTGTCAACAAAGTAAGAAAATAATTATTTACAAAATCCGTTACATTTATTCATGGAATAGTCTTAATAAATCCTACCCGAGACTATGAGTTTCATCAGATAAATTTGCTCGAACTTCGTTATCGCAAATATATAGTGATAAAAACGTAGTCTCTCGTGTTATTGTCTATGACAGTCTGTGCCGAAGAATGTCAGGCAGCAGGTCACCTAATCATTAGAGCTGACCACATGGTTTAATAACAGTAACAGTGCAGAGAGTAAATGCCTTCATGCGTTCGTTGGTTAACTGTTATTTGAGCATAATATAGTTAATTTGATATTATAGAGTAGTTATCTGGATATTTATAGAGAGTTTTAAGTTTTTTGTGATTCGAATATTTAATTGTGTCATTCGTGACTTGTTTAAACATAAAACCTTTGGATACAAGTAATCTGTCGTTGGTTTTTGGAAAATTGTGTTGATAGTGGTTAATAAGGCGAAAATTACTACATCCGTTTTCTATTTAAATGAAAAACTTTGTTTTAACAAAACGCTTTATTATTTTCTTTATACTTTACATAACAAATGCTTGCATCGACGTTCCTGGCTTCTATTTTAAACGCCTATGCTTTTTACTGTGCTCTAGCAAAAATAGCACGATTCGTGTTTAGGGAAAAGGAAGTAAAATAACCAGACAGATTTTGAGAGTGCATAGGAACATAAAAAATTATGTCACATTAGTGACAAGTTTGCAGTTAGCATTGTGCTTCAACCTTCAACTAAACAGAATAAGAAAACCAACAAAAAAAATTCTTATAACTTTTCAGGTCTACTGCCTATTTAATTTCATCACCAATTGAATTTTAAAGACTATCAGGGAAATTATATTAATTTTTAAAAATTTAATCCGTAACACGACATTTTATTAAAGTTTTATTACAGCTAAGTATTACGCTGAGTAGGACACGTATAAAATTGAAATTCCTTCACTGTTCTAGAATACCTTAATAGAGGCTAATAGTATTCCAGTCCACATCAGATGAGACTTAATACTCTTTTCCCCCTCTTCTATATGGTAGACTATATCATGTGACCCATCAAAAGGAATTTGTCACATACACGATTCTTTTGTTTTTCCGGTCACTGAACACACGAGAGGTGATGCATGGTTGGAATCACTTTGAAGCATCATGCAAATAGGTTCAGGTGCAGTCTCGGTTTTATTACTGACTAATTTGTCGCTGTATTAATTTCAGAGAGGGTTCCAGCCTTTGTGAAGGAAAGCTGACAATAGGGACCTAACTCAGGTAATGGGAAGTGGCACATGAATATTAAAACATCCCTTTTTCCAAAATTAATTACGGATATTTAGATAAAATGGGGGTATATTTTCCTGGATGTTTCTCCTATTACTCACTACAGACCTAGAGCCTGTTCGCTTCACATTTTCGTTTAGCTCTGTAATGAACAGGCTTTAAAACTTAGTGCCCGATCGAATATGTTAACAGCAACCGTACCGTACAGACTTTGCTCGGCGTATGCCCTAGCTACCATATGCTAGTTCACGTGATAGTGAACAAACCGAAATACAGATATAGGAAGACCACAAAATAACTTCTCATTATCTAAACTCACATTACAAGCTTGCAAAACGATACTTTCTCCTGTTTGTGTATAATAGTCCCTCCCAAATGTTTCAATATATGTTTGCGTTTTAGAACACTTTACTTTCGGCATGCCGAACACGTATAAACACGCACAATGACAAGGTACACTGTTGACCAATTTGAGAGGCACCGTACCACAAGCGCATTCACTTCTCAGTACTGCTATCAGCTACTGTCTTATCAGCCTACGCAAACAACCCCCACCCCCTATACTCAGGTTGTTGGTAACCGGAATCAACTCCCTCTGTGTGTTCGGGCACTAAGTTTTAAAGCCTGGTAATGAATACCCTTAAGGATAGTGGCTAGCCGATCACCTAAATAAGAGGGAAAACAGCTCAAATGAAGAATAATATCGTATATTAACTACTGTCAACATCGTAAACATCAACAGCAGCAGTTTAATACATAAAACTGATGTGTCAGGGTGTCCACAGAAATTTCAAAATAGATTTCCCTGACTTTCCATGAACAAAAACTCACATTTTAAGTACCACTAATTAGTTAAGTCGTGCAAAAAGATTTTTAACTTACATGTTTGTGAATGGTCTTTAACAATAGGTCAATTCATGTAATTTATAAAGTAGGCCTAGAACCTATTTGTATTTTTGAACTTTCATTACTGTTACTAAAGCATGCTGAATGTGTGAATAAATATTTTTATTTATAATGTAATGAATGTTGATGCCTTTAATTGCATACGAATACGAACAAGTATATTTATCACTTATCAGAAATATCATTAAATATTATTTGATTCCTCTATTACTATTTGAAAAAATTCAAGAAAAACTGAATTTCGTTCTAAAGGGCTACACTTTTAATGCTCTTTTTAATCGTGTAAACGAATACTTCCACATTTAACAGATTGGGGCTATTAATAATTAATCTTCAGTCAAGTTGGTTGGAAAGGGGATCTAACCCGAGATTCTAGAATCCAGGCCGTTCGCATAGACATTTACTTAAAAGTTGTTCGATATTGCTTCACCTTTAATAGATCTATTAGTTAATATTAAAAACGTTCACTCAAGTTGGTTGGAAAAGAGATTGAACCCTGGTCTTTAGGATGGTGGCGTTCACGTTGGTGCTAGCTATAAATTGTTTAAATTATCATTATTATAGTGAGTTCTGAATAATTACAACTACATACGAGAATAAATGTACCGTCCTGCGATACTATCAGCATGAACGTTGATAAAATCGGATGAATGTAAATCGGCTGAAGGCGTCAGGAGTGAAACGTGACGTGTATTGATTTTTTAAGCCTGAAATGTAACCTCTGGCCGAGCCTAAGGGGTTCGATATCCCTCGATTAATTAAAGTCGATCCAGGTCGGTGTAGCCAGGTATCCGGACTGATAGCCTTTGTGGGAACAATAAATCGCGAATCACAAGATAAAGTGAAAATGACGTACACCACACGGGCGGCCATATAAATTACAATCATCCCGACCCAAAACTTGATTTTATGGGTTTTAATTTAGATTGGAAATTCCAAACATGTACCGTAATAAATACGTATATAGTAATGAAGTTGGATATACATGCGGAGTGGATAGAAGTTATTTTTAACAGATGTGATAATATCAGAAATGAGATAAACATCGACATCATACTGACATGCAATTTAAATTACTGCAATGTACGCTATTTTATATTCTATCCCGGTGATATAATAATAATAAATTCATAACCGAGCAAACCGCATTACATTATTACATACATTGTCGGTATATTTGGACTTGTATTCTAACGCAGCCAATTTCCTACGCTATAAAGTTAATCCTAAATGTTAAAAACATTTTCATGTATAGGTTTATGCGTAAAAAGCAAATTTATAAAATTAACAGGCCTATTATTTTATGATATTGCTCTAAAACATGATGGAAGTGATGATTCGTACGTTTAGGTGATGAACATAGAAATGCGTTGACATTTTGGTTTAATTATTTCCATTTTTCGCAATAGTTTTACTTTTCCGTAGTAATTTCCCCTTTGACCGTAATCCCGTATTAATGAATGGAAAACTGTAATAATTAAAGAAAATCCGTAATAGTTGGCACCTCTGTTTGTATAATATTGTGCATTATGATCCTATACTGTGGGTCTTAGCTACTACAATAACACCAACAAATGTGAGTGATTTCTATAATCTTATAAAAAAATCCAGTTGATGCTCTGATGTGTTGTAAGGGGAAAAAAACAAGTGAAATTTTCTCTATAAGGACCTTAAGGTATTGGGGTTGATAAAGATCATCAAGGATGTTAGGATATTTGGCACACGAAAATGGTAAGGGACCGACGCATCGACGTCTTAATCTCCAGAATTGTAGGACCACGTAGGCTAAACGGATTATTGTTTGAGGATGATTTGGCACGATTCGGGTGACCAAAATTTGATACATAAATAGCAGGGCCCAATCGGTAAAGCGGTTGTGACATTATACCACTAACATAGGCTAATAGGCCATAAAGCAATCATCTTAGTGCTAATATACCGGTATTCTGTTTGCTGAATGCAACCAACATATAAAATAATACGCTATTAATTAAAAAGACGTTGCATATAAAATTATTTTACTATTAACTCTTAATAGTTAATTTATACCTAGCATTAATGACAGTAGTATTAATGATATGGCTTGTTATGTTAAGGGATTGAAACACAGTGTGATATGATTGCTGATCTCTTAAGGAGATAAAATACCTCTATAGGAATGGTAAAATAGGACGAGATTTCACATTTATTTTATATCCCAGGTCATATTTAGAAAGCGGGGTACTGGTGAGAATTCCAAGCATATTTGCACGGCCACAGGATAAGATATTAAAAAACGAATACTCCGCGAAAAGCTGGGCATCTGGTCACTCTACCGGAAAGCTGTAGTACCACCAAGTGATAACTGGAAAAATCCTCTCTAACACCAACACTGTGTCCCAGAAACAATCGGATGTTGTACCAAAGGAAGGGAGAGAAATGAAAATAAATATGAAAAAGAAAGAAAAGTAACTCCTAATAAAAACAAGCCAGAAAATTATAAAAGATAGACACGTGTTCAATCTAAAAAGAGTCAAGCTATTTGGGACCGGAAGTACGAAAGAGATCTTCAACCCAATCTTCATTTCCAGAAAACGTACCGTCTTGACATATCCTAACCTAATTAATTTCAATCAACAAACTTTTAGGAAACGATTCTCTCTCCCCTACCTTTCAATTTGTCCCCAAGGGCTTGGCCCTTTGTAAGGGAGTTCTCCCCTAGTAAAGGAAATACTTAACTCACCTAAACGATCTTAATGCAATTATGTCAGTTAAACTAAAACAGAAAAAGCTACTCAGAAATTCTAATTAAATTTCTTCAATTTCTCAGTGTCAAGAGCCCATGCAAATTAACAGCATTCTGAATTTCAAATTGCTTTCCTTAACAAGCTTCGATTTTCTAGGACTCTGCGTAACCTATCCTGCTTGTGAAAGGCAGTCACGACAGTAAATTTTCAATTCATTCCCAAAGATTTAATTTTTTCTGTATAAGTTATGTAACTAATTTAAGACATTATATCTATTATTAGAAACTTAATGAGGATCAACGTTTGGCGAGAAGAGCTTATGAATAGTTAATTTTACCGTGAAATGTTAATCCTTTGATAGACTATATTGTGTTACATTAAATTTTCCTTAGTAAGTGTATAAAACTACACCTACTTAGAAAGAAATAGATACTTTTACCGCTGAGTAAAATTATCACACGGAAGTGGTAATTATTTACGGTGAAGAGAGAGAGAGCGAGAGAGAGAGAGAGAGAGAGAGAGAGAGAGAGAATTGGATTTATTTTATTTTAAGGATTGTAAGCATAGAACTAAAGAGTTCCTTACCGCTCACCTATAGACAGAAAGTTACAAATAATATTACAGTAGTTTCAAAATAATGTTATTAGTACAAATATTGGAACTAAAATATAAACCTTAACTCAATGTCATGAAGTAGTAGAGATATAGCCTACATGAAAAGGGTAGACTAGAATTTGGGGACTAGAGGGAGAGAAAGATACAGATTGAATGAAGCGATAACATTTAGTTCTTCTCTCGTTCCTTATTCTAGAATTTTACACGAAATTTAATTTTTTTCTTTCTATTTCATTTCAATATTTTATTAGAAATTATGACAAACCACTGTATTCCAAATGATGCAAGGTGAATTTAGAGTTAAACCGTTTACAACCCGTTCGAAGATATTTTAAAAACAGTTTGCAAACAGTTTGGAAACCGTTTATAACCCGTTCGAAGACCTTTTAAAAACAGTTTGCAAACAGTTTGGAAATCGTTTGCAAATCGTTAGAAATTTCTACATGATAGACATGTTGTTCAATAGACCGTGTTTTGATAAGACTGTCAAAATAAATTCTTATGACATTTTGCTAAATATTGTTCCCATATATTCGGAACATGACCACTGAGTTAGGACGATTTCACAATTCTGCAAACCTTCGTTTGTCTGCAAGACACTTTTGTGTGTGTTTTTGATGTGGGTATTTAACGACGGTTGAGAACTTGTATTTAGGCCTGTAACCATCGCTGGTGAGCAGGAATTTTTCCCGCGGAGTTTTGAAATGTAGAAATGGTACTGTTATAGTTACGTGTACGTAAATGTGATTGACTAGGTCATGATCCGATTACTGATATTGGGAATAGATAGTCAGTGTCAACTAAACACTGCTCCATAACATGAAAGCCTCAGTTCTTGAAGCTACGCAGATCAAACTTCCTCCCTATTACTTAACTAAAGTTGAGATTACTGAACAATAGGCGGCCCTTATCAAAGGTCTAGAAACAACACCGTCAGGTTATAAAAGAGACTTAATGAAAAGATTTTTAAAAGACTTCTGTAAATTTGTGAATATGATTGACTTTACTACTAATACAGTTGTTTAAATTAGAACACAACTAGAGACGAACCAAGCACATATATGTAAATAGTGTAAATACTTTAAACACCGATGTAAACCAGAACATGTAGTGTTACACATTTGTAACGGAGCATGTTGTTAAATAAAGTCTTAAAAAAAAAAAACCCCGTCAGGTTTCTCTCTATTCTGGAGATTCTTCAGTCCGTGATGTATTGAATAGTTGTACCCGCGGTGTTAGTGTATAATAATATTTATATTTTCGACTCATGTGTAAAAATGGTCATCTGTGACAGATCAGAAGAATGGGTACTCTCTAAATACACTAAATCTGGTATTAACGTACAATAAGTGACCCTTATTACTCATTAGGAAGGGACTCATTGTGGAACGATTCCGTGAAGTCAGCCTGATCTTCGGGCGGTGGAGTGAGACGAGGTTTTCATGTTATGGAACAGTCTTTAGCTGTTCCAAACAGGTCCACTACAAGCATAATGAAGATGACATGACTACTCGCCTGTTCTGCTAAAAGGGAAATAATATTAATTCAACGTTCAAAAATACATTAGAAAGAACGACATAGAAATGAAAATTACAGATATGGTATAACTGTACAACAGCTGACATGTAATAATAATTAGAGAGTCATCATCGGGTAATTGCAGGAATTAACATGCCCCGGGCGTACATAGTACGAAGCCACTCCAACATTTGTCCGATCGTGTTGGAGCAAGAATTATTACAATTAGCCCACAGCTATGTTACAATGTCCTCTTTGCCCCGCCAAACAGCGATCCCAAACAGGTCAGTTTTGCTCTGCTTGCAACATTCACACTTGATGCCATCTTTATGTTGACAGCAGAGGCTGTTTTAATTCTTCTTATGTAAGTTATTCGACTAGGGCTCTTTCATTGTTCATTGTGCATTCCGCTTTATTGCAACCGATTTAACGGTATTCACAATTTAAGTTGTGACTAGATCTGGGATTTTAAGGCAAGTGCCTATTTATTTATTATTTAGAGTTCCGGTAGTCGGCTACAGAATGTAAGTAAATTCACTCTATATAATGCAAGAAACAACACAAAGGTCCGCCGTCGTGGTCTTGTGGTTAGCGTTGCTGACTACAGATCCGTCGGCCCGGGTTCGATTCCAGGTACCTCCTCGGATTTTTCTGAGGTTGGGAGGTCTGGTAGGGGTGCACTCAGCCTCGTGATTCCAAACTGAGGAGCTACTTGATAGAGAAGTAGCGGCTCCGGTCCAGAAAACCACCATTAACGGCCGTGGGTGTCGGCATGCTGACCACATGCCCCCCAATCCTGCCATCTGCCTACGGGAGATGATGCAGCGGTCGGGTGGTAGGCCAAGTCCTTCCGGGGATGTAGCGCCACGGAGTTTAGTTTTTTAACAACACAAAATGAGAATATAATAACTTTGATTTAAAAATTACCTAAAATATGTAATGGAGGGGGAAAAAGGCCGTAAAATGGCCAAAAAATGACTCTAGATGATATATTTAAAAAAAACTAAAAACAAAGCATTGGGAAAAACACCAAAAATGGATAAAAATAACCATTCTTAAAATCTAGGAGTAATGATAGTGGGCAACGTCCATAATGTACCAGTTAAAAGATGACATGCCATCAAAATCCGGGCCCTATCCATATTATTAGCAAGCTATATTCTTTTACTGAAATTTTAGTAATCTAGAGAACTATTTTAACGCATATACAAATTAGCAAGCTAGCATGCAAATTCCTATGAAAACAACATTTCGTACCTCTCTCATGAGAAGTGGCATTTCACACCAAAACATTCGCTATGTAATTCCGATTGTTACATTCAATTTAACCCGGAATGACGCTGTAACGTCACTGTGGGACTTTTGGCTTTTTTTATATTTCGAGTTCCACAATGTTAATCAGTATATGCCCTTGTGATTAATTCAGGTCACACCAGCCGGGAAACATTTTCAGAACAGTTTCCATAGCTACAAAACAAATCATGTCATGTAAACAGTTCGATTATATGGCTTTTATGCTGCGCTTTAGAATCACTAATTTCCATCATTGGTGATTTAAAAATGGAGATTAGAGGTAAACATTCCTGCAATAGAAATAGCCCACCAACTCAATTCTTGAACGATTTCAAAGAAGATACCCTCTAAACGTCATTACTAGGGCCCGGATTTATATAACCTAGAATACCAAAAAATACAAAAAATGACCCAAAACTTAAAAAAAAAAAAAAAATTATGAAAGTAAAGTTTATTCATCAGATTTGTGTGTATTCTAGACTTATGTTGTTGGCTCAATTATATGCTTGTAATTAGTTAATTGTACATGTAGTTAAATGCAAACAGCAAACACCGTCTTTCTATATTCAGATTAAAATTATAAGAAGGTTTATTTTTTTTATGTTTATTTAGAATTCCGATAATATTCGATGCAAGTAAATGCACAAAAACTCTATATAATGCGAGAAAAAACACAAAATGAGGAAATCATGACATTATGTTTTTAAAAAATGGGCCAAAATAAGAAATGTGGGAAAAAAAAAGACCGTAAAATGGCCAAAATATAATTTAAATTTAAAAATAGACCTGAAAATAAAAAATGGGGGAAATGACCAAAAATGAGCCTAAAAATGACCCTTAAATTACCATTTTTATAGTCTGGGAGTCATGATCAGAATATCTGCACTAGTGGGCAATGTCTAGTTGATGACATGTGATCAAAATCTGGGCCCTGTTGATGACCTATAAATTACCCCCCAAAAATGCTCTATAAACAAAGCATTTGTTATCTAAAACTCTCTATTAGGCCTATATGCGACTTAAGATATGTCTAGCGCTAGCCTATACTCGCTTACTCATCCGAGACCCTTTGACCTAGAAGTCTGAAATTTTCATTTTATGTTCCCAATGACCTGGGTAGTATGTAAAATATAATTTTTAGCTTTGGTTAAGGTTTTATTATGTTGTGCTTTATGCAGTCCTGTACAGTTATGGTATGGTTTGCATACAGCGTACCCTACTCTTGCGGTGATTGTATAGATTCCATACAATGTAGGCTACTCTAGCGGCGGTGATATTATGTTGTAGAGTTGTGAGCGCATCGATCATTCCTGTTTGAGAATCTCTGTGTTGTTATTTATAGTGAGTTTACTTACAAGCAGAGCTCTATGTTATGTCATTTTCACGTAATAGTAGAAGTATTATGTTCCCAGTCCGCATAATTATATAAGTTAGTCGCGTAAAAAATACCCAGAAATTACAAAATAATTAAAAATTACGTAACAACAAATGTTATATTCTAATTTTACTTGGAAGAGTGAAATGGTGTGGAATTTATGTTATTTTATAGAGTGCTATTTTAATGAATAATTGCATCACTGAATTAAATACCATTCAAGTAGGCCTATCGACATTGAAGACTGTACACTACAGTATTCGTTATCTAATTTTGTATAATATACGTTGTAACTTGTAAGTTACCCTACATTACTTATGGGTGGAAATTGAAATGAAGTATAAAAAACTATTAATATGTGTACAAAATTTATTTCAATTAAAAAAATAAATGCAGAGAAAATTTAAGGAAACTTAAAAACACACAAAATTATATTATTATTGGGGGTTTCTGCACAAAATTGGACTAAAATGAAATAAACGTGACAAATTTAGGTCCGAAGAACCAAAAGAACAATTTTCGGAAGAAGGTGTGTGTGTGTGTCTGTGAACAGTAACTTATAGCTTTAAAAAAAATAATAAAAAAAATAAAAATAAAATAAAAAAATATTACTTTATGGAAATAAATTATAGTAGCCCATAAAGTATTAAAAAGAAATCTTAATAAAAACTTAGGGGAAGAAATTTCAAATAAATTACCCTACTGCTAATGTTATTAGGACTATAGTCCAATTAGGATTTACCAGTTACCAATTAGGATTTCTTTCTCTGTCTACATTAGAGGTACTATAGTCTATAAGTAGAGGGATCATTGTTCAACCCTGAAAAAAATGGATTAAAACTGAGGAAATACGTAAGTTATCGAGAACGGCTAAAAAAAAAAAAAGTCACAGCAGCCCTAATATACGGGTTATATTGTATATTATAGGCTTTATGGCATCCGTATAGAGATTTTACTCCACCAAAAGAATCTTGACTTCATACATCAAACACAAGGCTACACATAAAAAGCAAAGGATCTATCTGCAGGAATCCGATGCCTGATATGTATATAAAAAGAACTCCAACAGAGGAACCATCAATAGCTTGCATGATACATCCATCCCAGGTAACAACATAGGGCAAGGTGGATCCTTTACATTCATATGCCAGTCGCCAACAGTAACTTGATCTCCCTTTCTACTTTTTTACAATGTCCATAAATCCAATTTTATGAAACTCCCAACTAAACCAGTTTTACAGCTACGATAAAAATGAAGGCAAGTTGGAAATATTTTGCAGTGTCCCAACATGAATATTTACGCTACCTTTACTGGTTAAGTTTTTCTTGTTATTAAAACGGGGGAAAGTTTGCTTATATGTTGAATATGAAACTTCATCTGATATTGGTTCGCTTTTTTTTTCTGTGATGATAGCTGTAATTTTCAGATCAGGGAACAAAATATCCTCAGTTTTACTAAATTTGTCTTATTCGTGGAATTTTAAATTGTAGGCCTACGTTTCATTTACAATATTTTTTTTATGAAACATTTCGTTGAATTTTTCTACGCATGCAAATACTTTACCACTGAAGCAAAAGGCTAAACTTTTGAAAAATATTCGATAAGCAATTATGAATATTACGAACAGGAAAAATCAGAAACACGGAAGGCTGCTTAAAACGTTAACTTACTTTATTTGCAATTAACACACTACTTATCAATTTTAATAAAACCAATACCTGTTTTGTTTAATTTAACTTCTGACCTTGGTAATCTAAACGTCAACACTCAGGAAACTTATGCATGAAGTTAAAAATAAAAAATAAAAGCCTAGGGAGAAAGGAAAGTTAAGCAGAACAGGTGCAGGTAGGGAAAAAAAAAAGCGAACCGACTAAAATATCTAAATTGCCGATGAGCCACTGCGCATGCCTAGCGGCATTCACAAGACAGCAGCGAATGTATTGAAATTTGTTCTACAGTCGATAAATTGCTTGAATTGAGAAATAATTTAACGTAATTTGCATTGCTTATGAAAACAAACGTTTCCGTTACTTCTCTTACATTTGTTTACGTATCACAAGGCTCAGAAATCAGCCACTAGAGTCGGCCCGCTTCCCCCCCTTTCCTGCACATCAACACTGGTACAGATTTTAATGGTATCTTAACACACGTAATTTAAGCTATTTCTAATAATTAACTCTCAAATAGGAAATAATTTATCTTTTAAGTTTAGTTGAACCTGAAATCTGAAAACAAACTGCACATGGCACGTCAATCTCAGAAAGGCAGGATTCCAGGGAATAAAATAGCATACATACGTTAACAAAATAGTAGACAATTTAATGTTATCTGAACAGGCAAAAGATAAATCTCTTCCTACGCTCGGAAGAAAACATCATGCAAGATAGTATAGTATATTAAAGTTAAGTTAGCTAATAATTTGTTCAATGCGTTCGTTTCCTACATTGCCGGATTTATAGAATAATGTCGCATAAGAATCCATTGTTTTACTTCTTTCAATGAAATTATTTTCAATGAGCAACGAAATACCTTTTTATGTATTACTATAGTATGATAGTCTTATTTCGCTCTTATAATATTAAAGAAAGTTTGTACATTTCCAGTTTTAGTGGTTATAAATTTTCTTAACTTATATACCTACTTATATACTTATATGTATAAATTCTGCTTACAGTATCATAACTAAATTAATAGTTGGACAGGATATCCTGTCATACTTCTGGGGTGAATAAAATAGAAACTAGAAGACGCTATGAATGAAATAAAAGCAAGTACTCTTAAATACAGAACTATGTCTAGGTGACTTTTTATAAATAAAGAACGGAATCTGGATACTTTTCTCTAATCTGTTTTGAATTCAAATTTGTTCGAGGAAACGTACTAATTCACACTTCGGCCTAATGTTTTCTTTGGCTTTATTTGTGTTTACTACTATGATGGAGGCATTCTTGAAGCATTTGTATCTCGATAACTAATTAACGGGGGAAGGGGAAAATTCCCTGGATCGTCAAATAGTTTCCCCCTCTTCCTCTGTAAATCATATTTATATCAGCTATTGCTAGGATCTGTAAGTCACATAATTGTAACCACTGGTAAACATACAACTACAGATGATTGCTATTGGATCTTATATAGCATGGGTTGTAAATATGTAACTAGGATATGTTATTTACTTCTGAATTTTCAGTGCCCGAAGAAGAACGCGAGCTAAACGTTTCCTCCCTCTCACAAAGAAGCCTGATTTGCACCCTGTCGATAACTGTTGAAATTGTAAAAAAAATATTTAAAAAAAATAATAACAATAATAATAATAGTAATAATAATAATAATAATAATAGCAATGATAAAACATATTAGGCCTACTTATATTTAAATATGCAATTAAATTGTCTATACCAACTTTTAGCATACCTTCTACAACAGACGAGATAGATTTTAAAAAATGCAAAATGAATACCAGCAATTTAATAGAAAAGTGAATATAGAAGTTACATTACTCCTAATGAAAGATTTTGAAATTTCAATAAAAAAATTAGTCATTTTAAAAATAAAAAATGATTTTAAATTTTTCATTAAATGAACCCTTCATATTTTAGTAACAGAAATTTAGGACAGGCACGAAGACCTACACATTTAAACAATGCTCATAAACCAAAACCTAAATTTAAAATTGAATTCAACGCACTTTTTACCCACAATAGGCCTGCATAGACGGATCGTTAGACGAGATATGTCCTTTCGAAAACACGTGAAAGAAACATGTTTTCACTGTGTTCTTTTGACTTTGTTCATGATTAACATACTTTCTATGTGTAAGTGAGAGAGAAAGACGAAGATTAAAAATTATATTGAATTCTGAAGAGTACACACTTACTAAATCTGAAGTACGTCTACTGAAGTATGCGGAACTAAGCAAGCAGGCATGTCTTACCTGGAAACAAAAGAAAGTACATTTCAAACACTGGCTCAATATAGCACTGTATTTTTTTTACAAACAGATATTAGGTTCTTCAACCTGTGGAATCGACCTTGAATGTTCAGCACTTGAAGGATGGCCCCTAACCTCTGAGGTACCAAACAAAAGCTTTAAACAGAGAAAGAATGAAATAAAACAACTCACTTGTGGAGAGAAAGAGTCAATAACCTCGATAACTCATGACGACAAAACTTATTGTGAGCAGTAAAACACCTATAAAATAATTTTTTTAAGGATAAGATATCTTACTTAAAGATTCTCCATCATCCGTATCATCACTAAAAGTGCATGACTGATGAGCATAATATTATCTTTAAGTTGACAGTAAAGTCATAAAAAAATGACTGGGTAATTACATACTACATAAAGGTGATGCTACATTGCTAGTGATAATCAGCATTAACATTTTACAGATGAAGAGCATGGTAGTATATTTAACGATACGCTCCTTGGAATTTTAATACAATATTCATTTCACTTCAGAAATGAAGTTCAATAACTTCTACAAGATTTACGATAGGTGTTCTGGGAAAAGAACGCGCAGATTTTTATTTAAATATTTTATAGCAGTTTATGAAAAGCTACTGAGCGTAATTTACTAACACTTCTGGCACTGATGAATTTAACAATTCTGAAAGGGGTTAGCCCTACTAGAGTTCCCCCACCGAATGTTCTCAACGCCAAAGGTATATTAGAAAGGAATGTTCTAAGAGACAGAGCATGAGTTGATGTAGTACCATATTATCAATAGAATATATAATTGAAACCAGAACTCAAATAAGCACATTCTAAAAAAAATAGGCTTATAAGTCTATAAAAATAAAAAACCACAGTACTCAATACATTTATCTTTCTTTCCATGTGCAGTACTTTACTTGCCTTTTTTGTGAAAAAGTGAATCCCCCAAACTTTCCTATATTTTGTTATACCTTTTGTTATACCTTTGTCTCGTGTGTTTACCCTTTTAATGCCACACGGCCATTCTAATGCTCCTCCCCCCCCCCCCGCCAGCGTAAAATGGCATTGGTAATTTTAATGGCCACAAAAATCAGAGTCCAATATTTTTGTATTCGAAAGTCAGATTGATATTTAAAAATACTCTTGTAATTTTTTATATTTCTTCTTTCCACGTCTAGTAGAATAAAGTTTCTGCGATAAATAACTTTGTTTTTTATTCTAAATTACTGTTTGCATGGTAAAATGAAACAAAGCCACTTCCACAGGGAAATATACCGGTATTTATAACTATAATATTGAGTACACTTATTCCAACTTTATGAATGACAGTAAAAATTAATTACGAAAAAATAGTTCAAAATTGATTTTGTAGTTAAAAAAAATTCTGCCAGCTTTCCCCCATAAAAGATTAGACAACAAATATATTTAAATTCAACTAGTAATGAGTATGATTTTAAAATATTATGTCTCTTGTATTCTAGAAGAGCACACCTATGAAAACTCACAGAGTGAATCTCACGTCTGCAGGTTAGCAAGTTCTTAATATCGAATAGCCGGAAGATGTATTTTCTTATGGAATAGTAACAGATGATGACTAGTGGAAATTTCTCTTTGTCTTGCACCTCTGTAGGCACTAACACAAGTGCACTTTACATAACAGTGTTCACCATCATCTGGCTCACTAGTAATTATGCACTTTTGATCCTATAGGCAGCTGTTTGAAAAGAGAATGTAGTCCTACTAGGAAACCAACCCAGGTCCTCATGTAGTAATTGCCTAGGAATTCCTCGATGCCATTCATCGTAGAGAATTTTATGTAAGAGTGAAAAGGAAAAGATTCCGATAAATATACTTAGGTTTAAGCTAGTAAGAAAGGAGAAAAAAGAATACCTCTGGGATGAATGTGAAGGGCACACGTAACAGATATGTCAAGCTACTTGTATGACAGTAGGATGTCGGTCCTGGGGTGCTCATGCATATTCTAGAAGCGCCCCAGTTATGAAAATCCAGGATGAAGTATGAACCTGAGGTCTTCAGGTTACAGGTCACGGCGCACATAGCATTGTCTTCGTGATGGGAATACCTAAATACTGTACAATGTGCTCCTTATTGCTTCTGCAACTCTTTTGCACAAATTGCGCTTTCGTTTTTTATATAACTGAAACTTTTCTGTAGTCTATTATGTGTTTTCTGAACAGCGGTCGTACTGGTAAGCGGTACAGGAATATTATCAGAGGGGGAGAACAGTTTTTTTATATAGCGAGGTATTCAGCGGAAGAACAACGTAGTCTAATAATAGATTTTTCCTATAGCATAAAATTAACTTAAATTTTAATTCCCTTCAAAACAATAGTAGTGCAATAATATCTTCCTAAGCGGGAACGCCATTGGGTAATTTTTTTATGTTATGCAACCATGTAAGATTCCGAAAAGGTATAGTCTAGTCTAGTTCAGAGTTTCAACCTTTTTGAACCCCAGGACCTCTAAAATGTCTAAAAAATTTTACGGACCCCTAATTTTACATCCCATTTTTTGCAGAAGGCCTATATTCTTAATATTTGGAGTATTACTTATAGGTAGGGGCCGTATTTTTTGGTAACAACGATAAGCGCGAAAATTTATAAAACAACCTCCCTTAGCTATATTTAGCTTCTATATGCTTAAAATACCAATATGAACCAAATTGAATCCACGAAATATCGCGAAATTTACTCGATTCCGCGAAATGTGTCTATAAGCGCGAAATATGCCCCTTCTGTCCTTAAAGTGATAAATGAGCATGAAAATGTGCCTTAAAATCACAATATTGTGTTTTGGTGTACTGTATTTTTTATTTCTTAGCAGCATGCTTTTTTTCTGCTGTTTCTGTGGCTGTCGAAGATTTACCGATATATCGATATTTGTGATCGATTACAAAGATTGCAGAATTTACGCCAAGATTGTCTGTGACCTAGTTTGTACTGTTGAGTGCACTCCTTTCCTGCTATGTCTTTGCCGAGTTAGCGATGCCTATGATCGATTACAGCAGAAGAGTGTAGAATGTTTGTTACTTGTATTCAACAGATTTCGCCTTTTATCCACAGTAGTATGGTTGGCACTTCTGTTTGCAAATGGCTATCTGATGGTGTTTAGTAGAAATTACGATAATATTTCTCGTCATTATATTTTAATATTAACTATAAACATGCCTAAATCGAAAGTTTCTTCAGTTCATTCAAGGGTAGACGAATATGGAAATGGGGGGGGGGGTGTTAGTTCATGTAAATAAAGAACCAAAGGGTATCATTGCGCATTCTTCCCAATGTAGTACAAGTAATTTATTTCACGAAATACCCACCGAAATAGAAGGAAGTTAACACCGAAATCAGCCATTTTATTTCACCAATAAATCAGGGCCCTACTTATAGGTCATTATAACGAAATATGTAAAAACATTACTTCTTTACTTTCCACTTGCTTTATGATATTTTTTTAATTGTTTGCGGAGAAACGCTGGTCTAGTTAATCATTGCATGGCCAAGCGGCTTCCTTTTATTAGGAGGAAAAGTTTGCCAACAGCTCAATCCATGTTCTGTATTTTTAACGCACCAATCAGCTAGTTACCCCAGCCAATCAAAATCTAAGTATGTCCTGATACGTTGTGACAGTTCGCGTGGAGTGAAACGCGAGGTTGCAAGATCAAGTTACAGTAAACAATAACACGTGTGAATTGTTTAAAGCTAGGGAAGAACTAAGGTCAGTGATAACTATAAAATATAGCAATTTTTATTTTTATTTTTTTTTAAAGCGGAAACCAAGATCGATATTTAGTCAGATCAATTAACATAAGGATACACCTCTGAAGCCGCCTGGCCATGAATAACTGGACTATACGTGATTTGAATCCGTTCCTCCAGATCTATAAGTTAGCAGCACTAACCACTGGCTGGACCGAAACAATCCATTTCTTGAGCAGTTTTATTAGATAAAGTTAAGAATTTTAATATCAGCAGGTGGATTTTTTTTTCTGATAATAAGAAAACCCATCAGTACCATCATTGGTTTCTTAAAAACATAATGGATAAAATTCGGTTAAGAACTTCGAACCTAAACACTCAGTCGTATGACAGAAAAGAAATCCGCTTATGAGAAAGTCATCTTCTTTCACATCTGGCGTGGTTTTATCGCTGTATCATCGACAACTTTTATAAACTGTTCTCTGTCTCTGGAGAAGTTTGCCGGAATTATTCCGCTTGAATCCAGTTTCAATCACAATGCAAGTGGACGACAAGAGTACGTCAGAATGGAAAAGAAATAAGCCGCCATCTCTATTCAAGTTTCCTTCCCGTTCTATCTTGAGTAAGAAGAAAAAATAATAAAAAAAAATCAATAAGTGGTCGACGATTCCACAATGGCACTATTACCATAATACCAATGTCTTTTCTCGTTACTGAGGCGAGGATGGGATCATTTCTATCAAATAGTAAAGGATTCTCACAAATATAACCAGACAAAGAACACGATAAAAGCTGCCAAGACTTACATCGTAAAACTGTATTCGGGGTGAAAAAAGAAACTTGGAAAGTGTTTAAAAGTCATAATGTCCATT
Source organism: Ectobius pallidus (assembly GCA_964059195.1). Lineage (NCBI taxonomy): Eukaryota > Metazoa > Arthropoda > Insecta > Blattodea > Ectobiidae > Ectobius > Ectobius pallidus. The sequence continues at coordinate 139,884,707 of CAXKWD010000007.1, forward strand.
CATAGAAACTATCGCAATGCTAGATAATGTTGAAGATAAACCTGCCTTAATTCGCTGTAGTTACTGGAATCTTAGTACGGTAAGAGTTTCTTCTGAGAATAATAATATAAAAGGATTACGTGATCTTTAAATGGAAGTTTGATTGTATAAATAACCCAAGCCATCATTCCAAATGCTCTTAAGGAATTAAACATTAAAATAAAATTAATAAAATCTTCCAGTTATCCCGAAGGGAAGTGGAGCAAAGCAAGTCAAAGTGTCTGCTTGGACACAGTAGGACAACTTTCGCCTCTCATCCCTTTCATCTGAATAAGTGATATAACTGGGCCGCCAAGACAAGAAGCTTGGATTGAAGATGCGTGGTAGCAGTATAAGCTTGTGGAGTGGCTTTAAAGCGATCTTCTCGCGCAGTGTCATGTCTCACTGCTCAGTTGTAAATATCCTTTCTTTCTTGATTCGAGGCATCGAACCTTAGACCCACAAGAGGGAGGGGTGGAAAGATATGTCTCTTCTGGAATCCATGAAAATGTGGACGGCATATGAGGGACCGAAATGCTGACTAGGACGTAATAATTACTGGGCAAAAATTCAATTTTGCTTAGTTCACATAAAGCTAAGGTGAGAGCATTAGATTTCATGTTGGGTTTAATTAGTTGAGCTACCAAGCACATCATTTGGTTTTTAATCTATGTACCTTCATGCAATTGAAATATTAGCCTACTTAAAAACAAATTGATACAATATATAAATCTATACATACATAACAACACATCTTGACTCATTCATCATCACCGACCTGAAACCGCTTAGGTAACGGAATTTAGTCAGTATAATTTCTTAATGTTAAGACTCACTAAGAGGGAAGGGATTTATCAAAATTCGTAATATGTTGAAAGTTTATATAGCTTTATTTTTTGTTTATTTTTTATTATTTATTTTATTTATTTTTATTTATTTATTTTATTTTTTATTTAGTTCTTTAGCGTAGCATAATTTTATGGTTCTATTAAGGTAAAACTAGGAGGGTGAAAAAGGGTAAGCTAATAAAAGTTTGTACCGGATTTTCTTCAAACTTAGACAAATACTCTACAACACAAATGAAACACGTGCCGATATATCCCAAAATTCAACCCCTGCATTGTTTACAAACGCACAGACCCATAAGGGAATTCGAGGTGTATATGGAGAATTTTTTTCTCAGTCACTGTTTATTCCAATGTTTCTTAGCAGAGACTGTCTTGTTAGTAACATAATATGTATAAAAAAGACAAAACAATTAAAATAAGATTTTCAGCAATAATATCTGAAAATGAGGTATGTGTGGGTTAGCACCACCTGCCCTTCAATTCCAAAATCCACGCGAGCAAACTGCAATCAAGTCCTGAGTAAATAGTAGGTGTAATTGAACTTACAATATAACTTTTTTAAAAAGCCTACCTAAAACTTCGCATTTTTAACACTTCTCATATCATTTCCACCTTTGCCTAGGCATTGTCTATAGCAGTGATTCCCAAAGTGGGGTCCGTGATATCTTTCAGGGGGTACGCAGGCGGTTTAAGAAGAAATAGGATATCCCGTAATTTTCTCAAATTACATATCTTCTAAAGCAGCTTCACTATTCACATTAAGGAGTAAACTCTGTTTGTTACCATTGATATTGTTATTTAGTCTATTGAATTTAATACATTTGAATCAAAGTATTTATTTAGTTTTTTTTTCAAAACCCAGAGGGGGTCCGCGAAATTTTAATTTCTTTCAAGCGGTCCGCGGACTGAAAATTTTGGGAACCACTGGTCTACAGCATCTGAAATTACGTCATTGCCGCAAACAATGGCACTGAATGAAGAATACATATATACATGTCTTTATTTTTGCCTTTCTGATAAAATGTGTTAATTCGGGACCCTAGTTTTGTATGTAGGCCTCTGGTGCAAAAACTTGCCGCCAAATGTCAGAGAACGAACAGAAATCCAGGACATCATGCAAGGGTATTTTTGTAATTGCTATCATGTCTAGGAAGGTACGCCGTGGCGTACTGGTTGAGACACTACGCTACAAACCGGAAGGTCGCGGGTTCGATTTCCGATGAGGTTGATGGGATATTTCCATTGACTTAATCCTTCTGGTGGCACTATGGCCCTGGGGTCGACTCAGCCTCTAACAGAAATTAGTACCAGGAATATTCCTGGGGGTAAAAAGCGGCCGATGCGTATGGCTGGCCTTAGACCATCTTCCTGTGCCAATGAATCAATCTGGAAGTCTGAACCTCCCGGAAAACCATACTAGTCTCCATGGCCCATAGAGGGATCACTTTACTTTTTACCTTTATCATGTCTAGCTATGTAAGCGTAAGGGCGTCTTCATACAAATAAATATAAAAGGCAAAGTCAAACATGAGACGGGAGAGAGGAAGTGGAGTTTCCTCCTGAAGGAACGTGTTGTGGAAGTCCAGAGAGCGTTTCCTCCTCCCTCACTCTCCCACGGGCTGTAATAAAAATCGACGGCAGCCAATTTCCGGCACTTGTAAGGCCTTCAAACTGCCATAAATACCAAGCCTCCCCAACTATAATGGGAAAAAGTTACTGTAAACTTGCTAGTGCTTCTTCCTGTGTAATGCATATTCTTATGGGGCTGCATATTTTAATTACCTTCCTGTTGAAGTTACACAAAGTCCAACAAACAAACACACTGTAACGTGAATGAAATGACGCGACCAAAGAGTAGAGACAACCCTAAGCGCGACAATCTTATACTAGGATTTTAAGTACCGTGAGCTTACTATTTGCACATGATGGAATTTAACAAAAATATAACACAAACATAAAAAATTCTTAATAAACCAAAACTATATAAAAACGTCATATCATTCTAAAGGACATTAATATGAAAGTAAAATTTAAAAATTGTACGATCATTTGTAAATCACTGTTATTAATATGGTTTAAATATTTCTGTATTCATAACTGATTACTAGGGCAAGGCATTTGATGATTTTGCATCTTTTTTATATGAAAGTTAAAAGATAGCTCCAATGTATATAAATGTATATCATTGAATTATTAATTAAATAAGGGCAATTTGTTTTTGCATTATTTTGCTTTATTTTGCATATTTCGTCATTTTTCAAGAGATAGGTCACTTTTTGGCAATTTTTAAGTCATTTTCGGCATTTTAGGTCTTTTCAGCATTTTATGTCATTTTTGGCATTTTAGGTCATTTTCGGCATTTTAGCAATAAACATTTTTTCTTTCTTTTTAAATGGCACATATTTGCTAGGGGCAATTTGATGGGCATACCAGTTCAGAAAGAATTTATTTTTCGCTAAGGGTGTCCAAGTACTGTAGTATAAATTTACTGATTTCTTTAGTAACAAAATAACTGTGTTTTATATTGTAAATTCATATAGGCTATAAAACATCGTCATAAACTGTATTTAGCAATTCATTACTTAAGAAAAACCTAATTATAAGTAATAATGGTAAATTTATTGGTCATTATTTTAAGATTTTGGGTCATTTTTTAGGTCATAAGTGCATTTTTTATTTTGCATTTTTTCACTATTTTATGGTCATTAAATGCCTTGCCCTACTGATTACTTTATGTATATGTACAGTCGCGATTAGACTCTCACGAGTCAAAGCGACTAAAAATAAATCATATTTTACATATATATTTCATAGCCCAACATTTTCCTTCCTGCATATAATTATTTACAGCAGTGTTAAATTATTTTTAAAAAACGCATACAATATTATTTTTCCTTTCCCATCTTTGAGGCCAGCCAATAGGATCACAATGAAAATATAAAAACTGCAAAAAAACGCACAGTAGGCCTATCACTAACAAAAGTTTTGCAAGAGCGAGAACTGATCTCTGGACTAACATGCACATTGTGCGATTTTCTCCCTAATAATAATGAATACATAAAAACATCTCCCTTTCTATCGGTATTCTTATTGCTTTTGAGTTGAATTGGAAGTACGCCATTCCTCTATAGGCCAATTAAGGGTTCAAAAATATCTAGGCATGCTTCTTAACAATTCAAATAACAGAAGTCATCGTTGTAAGTGGAAATGCAAATTAGATGACTAATTCATTGAACATTACCGTTAAAAATATTACAGTAGACTTTGCATAAACAAATCTAGGATCTAGGATCTACTCATCCTGAAAAGGAATCAAAAATAAAAATTACTACACATACTGTTGGTGCCATTTTAAAAAGACCTCGTCCCAAACCATCGTCTATCTACAAAAGAATATACAGTAATAGCATTGTTCCGTAATCCGGAAATCTGCACCGACGCTTCACCGACAAAGAACAGGTGCTCTTGCAGTCGCGTGGATTTCCCCAGTGTTGCCGCTGTCATTCACCACTTCTCAAGTGAAGTAAACGTGCTGTAGTACGTATTTGGCAACACTGTACTGGACTGCAGACAAGTGTGAATACGCCTAATTACCTTCCTATTCACTGACTGACAGGTCGAATAGGATTAAACAGGTAGAGGCAGTTCTTGGGGAAAAAAATTCTTTAAGAAGTGGTACCCACAATACGTCGTTTCTAATGACTTCAAAGAACAGTCATACCAAATTGGAAGAAAATCGAACAAAGCGTTTGGTCATGACGAGGTAACGAACAAATGTTCAAATCAACTAATGAAATGCTGGTAACATTAGAGGTACGGTACGTCAAAAATGTACTGGAATAAACTTGTAGAAAATTTTATACTCGATAGTGGAAAGAACTCTTCAGATTTTTACAGCATGAAACGTTTGGTAGAATAGTTGAAAGAATGTAAACATTCAACGGAACCCATAAAAGACCTCTATCTTGAAACGGGACCAATAAATAAAAATCCTTACATCCTTAAATCCTTAATAAGTTCAAGGAACATTCATGCCGAATTGGAAGAAATTCGAACAACACGTTTGGTCATAACACCGTAACACACAAATTTACAGGACAAAGAGACGATGTTAAATGAATTCCAATTTCAAAATGAAATTCAGACCTGAAACCCACATGCAGTATATTTTGCAAATTATATTATACCTTCAAACATGCAGCAAAACAAGTTGTAAAAGACACCATAATAAATCACATTTCAATTCTTCGCTTAGTAGAGCATAATTACGTAATTACCAGCTTATTAAATAGATAAAATTTCAATTACCTCATGATCCAATATAACGAGTCACAGTAAAACCAAACACTGGGGCAAATGAGGATTATGCAATTAGTTAGCGAGAGTAATTAATTCGATTAATCAAAGAGAGTAGATTTATACAAACCTCTAAAATACTCGACAAATATTCCCAATATTACAATTTGCTGCCGGTTGTGTTTATGGATGTGAGACATGGCCGCTTACTGGTTGGGAAGAACATAATCTCAGGGTGCTTAGGAAAATATTTGAGCCTAAGAGAGATGAAAATGGGAACTGAGAAACTACATAAAAACGAGCTTCATAACCAGTTCTCGTCACCGGATATAGTAAGGGTGATTAAATCACCGATTAAATGGGCTGGACATGTTGCGCGCATGGGGGAGGAAAGACATATCTCAAAAGTATTGACTGGGAGACCGGAAGGCCTAGACGTAGGACAATATTAGGATAGATTTAAGGGAAGTAGGATTTGCAAGGGATGATTGGAGTTAGCACAAAATAGGGTTGAATGGCGGGCTCAGGTAAGCACGACAATGAACCTCCGAGTTCCCTAAAGTAGATAATAATCCTTTAGTGCCATTGAGTAAGTAAGTGTGTAAGTATGTTTTACATGCAGCAAGAATAAGTATACAAATAAGAAAAGTATAAGTTAATTAAATGTTTATGCAATAAATATAAAATTTTAAATACAGGCCTAGACAAAACTGGAGACTTAGACTCGCATTCGAGAGGTCCCAGATTCAAATCCAGTGGCAGGCAAATTTGAAATGGTCAATGGTTATTTCATGGTCTCCCCACTCCTAAGGGCAAATGCCGAATTGGATATTTAGGTACCATGAGTCATCTTCACCATTTCATCCTGTATCAAATTCATTTAAATTGATATCAGTTGAATTTCACTCTACAATACAGTAACAATAAAAGTAATTGACAATCAATAGTTCCATATCCTACCCTACTATATAGACACAGATCCCGAACGTATGATGTGGCCTCGTAGCTAAAAGCTAAATACAGCTGAAATAAAAAAAAAATTGCAATTACCGTGAGAAATTCCACATTTAGAAGGGTTAATGAATTTTTTAAATTTTAATTTCCATCAAAAATTATTAAATAAATAATATTAAATAAATTATTTAAAAATCATACGCAAATATCTTTTATAAAACATACTTGAAAGCAGTTTTCTCGTAACTTTTATTTATTTATTTGTTATAAATGTTCCTATTAAAGTAAATTATACATTGTTTGGTGTCATTTTTCTTGTAATTATGTGTAGAATTGATATATAACTAACATTTTAAGATAAAATGACATATTAAAAAAATCTAAGATTGATTGATTGAAGTAGACTAGGTGACTCATGGGGAGGAAATTACGGTTGGTCCTAATTCCCTCTGCTTGTAAATGTGAGGGTGCTAGCGGGTGAAGGAACCTACCTGGCCTCAACCGCCTTCCCTGGTTGCTAAGGGTATAACTTTTTCGACCTGAAGCAATCAAAGATGGTATGCTTGGAAAGTTGGTAGTTGTATACCACTGACAATATTCTCCTCTTAATGAGTATAATCTTCCGTTAAAAGTGCTTCATTTACCTTCGATTGCATAAAAATATTCATAACAGAGCTAGATCTACCTAGAGTGTAGATTCTGACAAATTCATTTTATAATAATACGACAATGCTCTAGATTTTTGGGTCAAGTCACAAAAACAGTTCACTTTTAGGGTAATATAACTCAAATAATCACTGACAGTGAAAGAACTTCCTTCAAGAAACAGTGGAGTGTTCCAGACAAAGAGGTAACAGGAGACAATGTTTACCTCGAGCAAAGAGTAAAGGGAAAAGAGAAGTAAACTGAGATGCTTAGAGCGACAAAATTAACGCGAAACGAACAGCTTGGAGGAAAAAAGAACTACGGTACATCCTCAACGCTCTTGTCTATGTGATGTAGTGATACATAGGGGGCAAGCACGCAAAACAATCTGATAAAGGAAACGACCAGCAGGTTTCTTAAGATATACGACTGTGAGAGTCATTGCGAAATGTATTATTCAAACTGTAAATGGTACCTTACATTGCACATTTATCGGCGGGCTCTGCTCGTTATGAATGAATTATTAGCTAGCGAATCTGTTTTTCGGTAGGGAGGGGGGGCCCTTTCAAAACGTTCTATCCCGGATCGCAGAAATCGATAGTCTACCAAATATAGCAGTAAACACAAGCAAAAAAATACATAAGAACAATACGACCCATATGTCATCATCAGGTGGACTTTTATGCACGTTTGCATGCTATTTCCAACTTTCCAAGTCCATTATTTATATCGCCTTTATGCTTTTCCTGACAGTGAATCATCCAGAAGTGTTATTTCCTGTCTCCATTTCTTCGTGTTTCTTTTTTCTACTCTTATAAAATTCCTAGAATTAGAACTTTTGTCCTATTCTAATATTCTTTCTTTCTTTCTTTCTTTACCGTAGTTTTCACCTTCCCTTGTAAGGATATTTAACCTACCCATGCCACCCGGGCCTTACAGGGCCGCGACCTGTCGGGAGAGGGATTATCTATGGATCACATACATACTTTTCTTTACCAAACACGAACACGTAGGACGAGACACACCATTCACACACACACACACACACACTCACACACTCACTCCGAACGACGCGAGGATGGGATGAAGATGATAATGGCGGTCAGATGATATCTAGGACCACAAGTTATCCGACATTTGTCTCACAGGTGAGGATAAACCCCGGAATAAACCCCACCTAGGTAACTTGTCCCGACCAGGATTCGAACCCGGGCCCGCTGCGTGAGAGGAATGAACGCATCCCTTACGTCACAGCGGTGGACATTCTAAAATTCTTAGGGCCGATTTCACCAGTCACAACGTAAAGCGTCTTTAGCTAATGGTGGTTTAGTTTAAAGAGAGAAATTAAAGCCAGTTTAATTTGCATGCATTTCACCATTGTAATCTGGCTTTAGTTTAAAGCCATTTAGCTAAGTCTCCTTTAAGATTCCACGGCCTTCTGGTTTCATGGTAATACAAGATGCCATGATATTGTATAGCAACTGTCATCATTTGCCACATACAGGTTCGCCACATTACCTATTCTAATTGAAGTCATTTATTATAATAATTTAGGTGAAATAATATATATATGTCTTTAGAATTACTAAATTCAGCGTGTTTTATAACTCATGTGATTGAAAACTGATTTAACGATGTGAAAATAAATGAAATTACTGGAGGTTGTGATATGGAATATTGGCGACACTGACCGAAGTTCGTTCTTGTGTTGTTTGCTCTCAGCTGACAATATACAAATAAGTAATTTGCAAAATGGAGGCAAAGAAAAGAGCCAGGAGCACGAATTTCTCAGAGACGGAAAAACATTTATTGCTAGAGATTATTTCAAGGTATGTTACAATTGTGGAAAACAAGCAAACAGATGGGAAGTCCGTCGAAGAAAAGAAAAATGGATGGAAAAAAATTGAAGAAGAATTTAATGCATCCAACCTTGTGGCTAGGCCATGGACAATATTGAAGACCAAATGGGAAAATATGAAGACAGATACCAGAAAATATTATGCAGTTTCAAAAATGGAAGGACTGAAAACAGGAGGAGGCCCATACAAGAAACCACCAGAGAACAAACTCCTGGAAAAGGTAAAACTTTTAATAGGGGCTACACTGGATGGGTTGCCTTCCCCATATGATTGTGATGCTGATTACACTTCACTGGTTCCAGCAGTGGAGAATTTTTCTTCTCTAGCATCAAGTAGTTCTGTTGAGGGGCAATCACCTGAGGAGCCATCAGCTATTGCTGCATCTAGTAACATGGGCCAGGACTTTGATACTATTTTCAATAGTGGAATTGAAAGTGTTGATGTGGAACTGCCGGTAACAGTGGAAGTGGGACTACCGGTACTGGTAACTGCGAAGTCAAGGGAACAGAATTGGACGCAGTGGACTCCAGCAAAGCTCCGTATGCCTCTGTCGGAGCCCCTGAGACTTCCTGAAGAACCCGCCTGCAACATAACCTCTGTGTCGCAGGCAGTAATTAATGCATGTTCTAACGGCACTCCTACACCTTGTAGTAACAGAATGAGCAGAAGACGACCACATTTGCAGAGACGAGAGGAACCAAACAGGCTTATGGCAGCCAGGCTGGAATTAATTGAACTGACAAAGAAACATGCCATTGAAGAAGCGGCCATGCGAGACTCGTTATACAGAGAACAAATGAAACAGGAGAGAATTAAAACTCGATTACTCTTACTTCAGTTGAAGAAAGCGAAGAAAGACTGTTAATTCCATTCATGTAAAGGGTTTTGTTTTTAACATTGTGGAAAATTAAAATTTAATAAGCTTTCTCTACCGCTTTCTATTATAATTAAAACCTGTGTACTTCTGTGCAATTGTGTGGGCCTAACTGTTCTGGTTATGTTCAGAGAAAATTAATGTATTGCATACATTGTAAAAGAAAATTAACATTTATTTAGTTTTTTATTATGTAATTTATTACGTAATTTGCTAATGTCACGTCACTTCCCCATAAGGTCCCTGTATTACTGGGAAGTATATATATATACAATATATACAATATAAGGATGTATACCAACTTACTGTTGGCTCTAAAAAGAGCCTTTTTAGGATGATCTAGCCAACTAGAAATGAAGAAATGCAAAGAAATAATGTTCAGGTTGAAAGAATAGAAATTAAAGCAGTAGTGTTCTAAAGTAATTGACAAATTCAAGTTTGGCAGGAATGATTGCTCTCTGTTGATCACGTTCTCCATCTTCATTTTCCATTTCACCATTTCTGAGTAGATCACCCCATGGTACAGGAAGTTCTAAATTTGGGTCATCGGGGGGCATATTCTCACCAGCTCGGCGTAGTATGTTATGTAGTACGGCTGTGGCTACAATAATAGCCATCACTTTGTCTACTCTCATTCTCATGCCTAGAGCTAGTACAGGAAATCGCCTCTTCCAAACACCAAATAGTCGCTCTACGACATTTCTTGAACGAATTTTTGATTCATTAAAGAGCTGTTCCTCTTCATGAACTGGATTTAATAATGGTGCCATGAGATAGGGCCGATTATCATAGCCACCATCCACCAGTAAAACGGCATCACCATACCTCCCTTGCTCAAACAATGCTCGTTGGTAACTGGCATTGAATATTGTCAAGTCATGTGCACTTCCAGGCCATCTTGCCACAAGATCGGTGAACTCTAAATTTGAGTTGCAGATAGCTTGGCAGTTCATAGAAAAGTATCCTTTCCTACATCTGTAAATTTCTGCCAGTTCCCCACCTGGTGATGATATTTTGACATGGGTACAGTCCATAGCGCCAACTGCTCGAGGAAAACGAGCAATACGGTAGAAGCCTAGCTGTGCAGCTTTTATATCTTCTGCTGTAGTAGGAAATTTAATATGCATGGGGCGAAGCCGAGCAATAGCAGCACTGACTCTATGAACAATTCGATGTGCAGTTGCTACACTACATCCACTAAAATCACCAGCTGCCAAAAGTGTACTGCCAGTAGCATAATACCGAAGAGTACAAAGCAGCTGATTAATAGGAGAGACAGCTGCATTTCTGAAACAAATGATTTCTGTTACCATTCATAGTTACATGGATAACATAACCTCTACTATCAAGCCACTTTGTTTGACTGGCTAGGCCTATAGCCTACTTTATAGATTATGAAGAAAATTTATTAGGTATAGGCCTAATATATAATAATGTATACTAGACATGCAAATATTGTGGAATTTTCTAACATCACAATGCAAAGCAAAACTTACTTGTCTGATGGAAATTCCAATTCTTCTTCAATGTTTTCCAAAACATTCATTGTTGATGCTTTGCTGAGTCGAAATCTCATTTCAAAATCTGTATCATCCATTAAATTGAAGAAATCAGGCCTTTCAGCAAGTTTTCGTGGACGTCTTGGAATTAAATCATCTTCAAAAACCATGTTCAACATTCTCTGTGCCATTGTGATTTCACACTAAAGCACCTTTAAGAAATTAAATGGTCAATATTTGACCACTTAACTTAAAGACAGCATAAAGAGAGATTAAGGAGCAAATAGGGATGGTGAAATGCAAGCATTCTTTAAGTTCCATTTAACACAACTTTAGTGTCTCATTTAAGTTAAATGTGCCTGGTGAAATTGGCCCTAAGGGCTGTTAGAAATAAGTTTACTCAATCTGCAGATATCATGAGTCATAATTGTCATAGCCAGTAAACCGTTCAGCAGCCCTATTCTGTAACTTTTCGTTTTGCCAGCCGCTCGACTCGAGATGTTACCGATCGGGATCTCCCCATTCCGAGTCGATCGAAATGTTGGCTTGTTTGCTATTCTGTAACACCAATCGAGATCATCCACTCGTTTTGCGTATCTCAAAACGAAATCCCGAAGGTAGCCGAGGCATTAGTGACGTACAGGCGACGTTACCCAATGAGAGACAAGGGTTCTAAGTGACGTCATCTCAACTGTGAAGATTTTTCGTCTGAAACAGCAATCCCGCCATAATGAAAATGGTTTAACTAACCCTAAAATTCATGAGACTTGATAATATCTCACACAATTTATAAAATAAAGTCGTACTAAAAGAACTTAATATGAATAGGCCGCTTATTTTTTGACGGGCCTTACAAATAAGGTAAACCTACGTACTGGTGGTTTTAACATTTTGCAATGCACAGCTAGACGACATTCTATTCAATGGATCTCAATTCTAATGTTAGGAATGTGGTGAGCTTACTTGGTGGTTGCACTTCAAAGAAAGGCTAGAGGGGCACGGTCAATCATCCTTCATAGACCGTTATGTTCCATTCTTCCAAATTGTGTTTCACATTTACGCTTTGCAGAGGCAGTGAGGCATTTGTAGTCTTCAGAAGCTGTACAATTCCGTGTAATATTGTCACTAATTCAATTTTTATCGAGTATGTGCAAATTTGATAATGGATGAACAGTGAAAGTGTAGTTCTGTAATTATTCTGTGAAAGCATTAAAATAGTGATGTGTGTTATTTCAAGCGATTCGTCTCCACAAGAGAGAATCCAGTTATCAGTGGTTTGTAGTCTTCAATATACACTTCTCATTGCCAGGTAATTACGCATGCATTTTCCTAATTAATTTTGCACAAGCTGACTACATAGTACACTGTATTATGTCTAATTAAAAGCATTTACTAAATGACTCTTATTGGGTAATATTTGCTAAAGTAGTCTTTTATCGTACTACGTGTGTTCTATTTGTTACAGTATTTTTATAGTTATGCATTTAATTTAACAAAAACAGTGATTACAGAAATTATTAAAAATATTATATATGTTTTCTTTGAGATTAGTCTAGTTTTTAAACGTATATTACTGCTAGTATAAATATGACACGCCATAAACAATTGAAATGGTTATTGAACCTTCATATGAAATGTTCGGGCATCCTTGGTCTATATTAATTTTTTCTTTATTTCGGAGTTTAGTTGACATAGGTTAAGTACATGTACAGTACATTTTAGCAATGAATGCAATATCATCTGCTGTTTGTTTTATTCGTAGTCTGTTTTCTGTACTTAATGTTCATAATTATGGCAAGAACATATTAAGTTATACTGGTAGTGAATTAGGGTTGACGGTGTTATTAACGAATAAATTATCTTACAGTTAAAGAAAATTAGTAGGCTACATACATTTATACTTCATCTAATATTTCTGGGTATGATTTGTAAAATCGTTCTCTGCTAAAGAAGACAAACATAACCCTACATTTTCACATATATTATTTTAATATGTTTTCATTATTTTATTAAGTTTTAAATATTTTAATTAGTTATGCTTATGGATTAATGATACTAATGTAATAAAACAACGACATAAACTACTTTCTTTCGTTATGTATTTGACTTCGAAATCCCCAACCGAATGCGAGAGACCTCTCGGCAAGGATTCCGATCAGCCGCCATTACTATCGGGACGATTCCGACCGCTCGGAATCGGAATGGAGTTACAGAATACCAAAACATTGAAAAATCGGTTTCTTTGCAGATTCCGATTCCGATTCCGAAATCGAGAAGTTACAGAATAGGGCTGCAGGTTTGAGAAGGCAACAAATTGGAGAGCGGGTAGGGAGGGTGAGGAATAGATTTAGTTTGATTGTGTTATTTTGTATTTTATATTATTTGTTCTATTTCTTTTCGTTGTGTTTTGCGTAAGCATGTACGGTCCATGCTGACTCATGCGATTGTTTGCATTAGAATTTGTAAAAGGCTAATTACTGTAATAAACACTTACACATATAATTTTATAAATCATGAATATAAGAAGTACATTACGTAATCTGGCATTTTATTAAGGATGAATGGTAAGTTACGAAACCACTGTTTCTTCAATAGTTACATTTTATACCATATTAGCGACTAAGTGTCCGAGGTGGTAACGTCGGTCACAAACATTCGCGATTTCGCAGATTCAAACTGCAAGTGTAGCTAATCTGAACGTGGGGAATGTCGAAGTTTATCTCCACTTGCAGAGACGATCGCTGAACTAGTATTCAGCTTATTTAACACACTTCCGGTACCCCGAATGTTGTCTATACTTGGTCTGCGCACATATACGTTATAAGTCGTGGATAGCCTAAGTCCCTCATGTCTGGCTAAATATATCCTAGTTTGACATCTTCCCAATGGGAAATGGCTTATAACCAGGGCCCGGATTTTGATGACATGGCATCGTTTAACTCGTACATCATGGACGTTGTCCACTAATGCAGATATTCTGATTATTACTCCTAGTTTATAAAAATAGTGACTTTTAGGGTCATTTTTTGTCATTTTCCTCAACTTTTTATTTCTAAGTAATTCTTCTAATTCAATGTCATTATTTGCAATTTTTTGGCCACTTTATGGTCTTCTTCCCCCATTTCATATTCTGGGTAAATTTTGTTTAAACTTAAATAAATTATTTTCTCATTTTGTGTTGTTTCTCGCATTATAGGTCTATAGAATTTTTGTGCATTTATTCACATTGGAACTCTAAATAAGCCTGAATGAATAAATCTTGTTATAACTTTTATTTGTAAACAGAAAGGCGTTATTTGCTGTTTGCATTTAACCGTATGTCCATAATTGAGTCAGCAACAGAAATGTAGAATAGACACTAATCTGATCAATAAACTAGTATTTTCGTACAGATTTTTGAGCAATTTTTCTTAGTTTCCAGGCAATTTTTTTTGTTTTAGTAGTAATTCTATAGCTCATATTTTAAGTATTTTTAGGTCATCAAAATCCAGGCCCTGCTTATAAAGAGACGGTTAATGAGAGCTGAATGCACATAGGACTACAATATTCTGAAAATATTTTTTTCCAGAAGGCTTTAATTACTATTGGGTAAAATAGTCTTTGTTTTTAATGTGTACCCAGTTCTACCCCTAATACTTTAGCCTGCATGATAATGTTGAAACCTAGAATATCTGCCCCAGAAGGAGTATCATATAAGCGGCAATAAATTATTTTGTCTTACCAATATAATACTGTATGCGTCTTCTAAAGCAGTAGCACATGTGTGCTTTTACCTCAGTTTCGTCTCAACCATAACGGTTTAAAAAGCTTAGATAACCCCATTAATGAAGGTTATCGAAGAGCCTAATTAGTTTCTTCCAGGCGTTTCTGTCATCTTTACTATCACTTCCCCGATCTTAAATTTTAACCATATCTCCACATGGAAAATTTATGAGAAGGATATGTTGCAGAGTTTTTAGTATGGTGGGAGGGTGAGGGAGTCGGTCTAAAGCAATAATCTTCCGACCAAAACAAGTAGTTTATTTTTTCTAGTAAGGATTTTATATACTTAGATCTAACTAACATTCGTAACGATAGTAATCAGAAAGTAACTTTGCACGCTACGGAACAGTTCTATCAATAAGAGTAGTAATAATAATAATAATAATAATAATAATAATAATAATAATAATAATAATAATAATAATAATAAATAAATAATAATAATAATAAACAAGATTTTAAGTATAATACACTTAACTGTTGTGGTAATAATTGTTTCTAGAAGGTACTAATATCACAGTGTTAATTCCTTTATGATATGGGAAATCGTAAGAACTCAGCCTCATTCTTTATGGATGGATTTTGGTACCTATTTCATAACATTTATACACAGGGTGTTTCAAAAATACTTTTACAAATTTCGGGCATGGGTTCCTTGCAGTATCTGTTGCAATAAACATTTCCATGATATTGTGTTTTGTTTCTGTATACAGCCCCAGAGAAACTTACTTTATGGATGAGCCTCGTACAGTACTTATGGAACAGGTAGAAAAAGTAATAAAATAAAATGTCATATAAAAATGTCTTGCTTAAATTTATAACAGCTGCGCAAAGATATACGAAAGCTAAATGAAAACTTATGGCGATGGTTTGCATAAACTTTGTCCTTATATGATATTACAAGCAGAAAACTAGTTAAGATTCCAGGCATTCAGTTAAACCCATTTCCAACCACTCTAATTAAAAGTCACTCCATTCTTTTATTTTATCCTGGAATTTACCTACAAACAACTGTTATTAGCTAAAACGACCGTACCTCTCTGAAAACTTCCTGAAGAGTCACTAGCATCAAACCAATTTCCTAATTAGAGATAAAAGCACATAAAGAATTAGAGTTTGTGCAATTTTCTTTTATTTGTCCAGCTACCACCACGCACGAGTCTTTCTGGCAATATTTCATCCGACCGCAACTGCTCCACATTCGCTAATCGCCAACACTGCTGTCTGCTGCAGTTTGCCATCATTAGCACAATTGCTTCCTATCTCAGACACACATAGCCTACACACACAGTAGGCTATTCTACATTCAAGCGGAACAATGATATCATCACACTCATATAAGCAAAGCTCTTTTAGGATATGTTTTTCTTTAAATATGTACCTTTATTCAACAAGTTTTGTCTGAACAAGGATAAATATTGCGGACAAACGTAATAAAATTTTCTCCTAAATTTGACTTTGGTGTTTTAGGAGGGTTGAATATTACTGTAAGGTTGGTATTGTAAATCGTAATGACAGGCTTAATGATGACATCAGCAATAGTAATTAGCCTATGTATTATTATTAATAATGATTATAATAAAAATAACAACAGATAACATAACTATTCTGCAAAAAGTCTTTATTAACCCGGGATCGAATCTCAGTGGCCCTATGTGGAATTTGTGGTGGAAAAAATGTTGTCAAGGCAGGTTTTCTCGGAGTGCTCCTATTTTTCCTGCCATAAATCACTCTACCGTTGCTCCATTCATCAAAATATGACCATTTGGTTGCAATAAAAAATTGTTATTAAGGTCTTGATTGAAATTAATCTAACTTCTTTTCCACTTTAAGCTTCTTCTAGTGGGATTTATACGCGCGGAAAACCATGGATCTAGCAGGATAACTCGGGTCGCCGTGACTTGAGATCGGCACGAAGCGGGATCTTCTCCAAATATATTACAAGCAATGATGCCAACAGGCAGAGAATGCCATAGTAAAGAAAAATCAATCCGACATTCACCTTTGCCAATTCGAAAATTGAATACATCCACGTAAAAGAGAAATTGTGTTTCCATTCAAAACAGAATAACAGATGCTCAATCTGTCAATTCTTCCTTATAAAAAGTTAACTTATATTTGTATAACAACATGGAACATGCTGTAATTAAAAATGTTTAAAATACGCGAGCAGACTAGTAGGCGAGAAATGGGTTTTAGCAACTTTAGGTTGAAATTAATTGCAATTAGGATGTTTAGGACGTTGGGGGTTAGTCTCAAAAGAAACTTCTCGTTTACGTTTCAGGTTATATTTTATTGAACAGAGTGTCAGATCCAGGCGTCCTCTTATCTTGTGTACTCTGCATCAAAGGAAAGTATTGACTTATCATAAATAAAGCTTCTTATCGCCTAGATAAGATAAAACTTCCCCGTGTGGTCGACAAGAAACAATTTCCTGAATCCTGGTACCTTATTATACAGTAAAAAGTGTGTTGAAATTTAAGAGTTAAATTTCATACCAAAGAGGAGAAACTGTTATGAGAAACTTGGTTTAAGATTTTCCAGATAATTTTATGATAGAACAGCTGAAAACGATACAATCCATTGAATAGTTATTTATGATGGATGTATGTGAAATCTTGGTCTTTTTTATCCGGGTGTGAATCTTTTGAAACGAAGTATTGCCATTTTTATCCACCCATTTCCAGTCAGTGTTGGAACCAAAGTTATTTTTTTGGACACTTTACTTCGTTTTATTCAGAGGGTATAAGAAATACGGAATGTTGGAATAAGTGCCAAAGCTAAAATTAGATTATATTATGACGTTAATCCTATCAGAGCTGAATTTATGTTGGTTGATATATGGTTATTTAACGACGGGGATGTACTGCAACTTAGGGCTGTGACCATCGCCGTTGTCCCGAAATTTTATCCTGCAGGAGTTCTTTTACATGCCAGTAAATCTAACGACATGGGACTGTCACATTTATGCACACCTGGGCCGGGATCGAACCCGCAACCTTGGGCTCAGTAAGCCAGTAATCATCAAATGATATCAAAATTTCATCAAGTCTGAAGTCGACTGGGAAAATTTCGATCGAACAGCTGGTTTCTATAAATTACAAAAGTAACACGTAGATAAAAATTCTCACTATATGTATAAAGCAACACAATTAGTGTTATATGTCTGTTTTATAGTTTTTTGAGGTGAAGAATTTATAAAACAGTCAAAAGATTAATAAACTACTCCAATAAGAAATGGTAACTTTAATTTATGAAGGAATTCTTTAATAATAATAATAATAATAATAATAATAATAATAATAATAATAATAGTAATAATAATAATAAAGTAATAATATTCTTTACAATTCCGATTTCAATACACCTATATAAAACACACACAGACACAGTGTACTTAAAAAAAGATCAGATACAACAATGAGAGAAAATACATACAAAATCAATGTTATTAATGAAGCTATTACTAAAGTACAATTAGGTCGACAATTTATTAAACGTGCAAATAAATTAGATAAAAAGATAGCCTAACAAATTTAGATCATAGGAACAGAATACTAAATCTAATGATACATAACTATTAACAATGGTGAATTTAAAATTAATATACTTAAACCATGGCAGTTACTAATCTTAGCCTATTAATAATTAAGTTATGAGTTACTAATTCTAAAAATTTCCTTAATTCTGATTTATTTTCTAGATCTGGATTTTGTGAGTGAGAGTTTTCATATGTACTTCTTGCCATAATCGGAACTATGTTTCATTGCAGCAGTCGCTCAAGATTTTGATTATGTAAAATGGAAGACAATAGACGTATTCCCTCCAGTATTACGATTATGCCAGTAATAAGGAAATTCTTTAGCGGAAGTAGCCTATAATCTATTTATTTTTCAACAAGTTTTCTTAAAAGTGTAAACGTCAATCTTCACATAACTGCAGTCTCTCCAACTGTTTTCCATTCAGATGAATGTGGTATATCGCACTCATCGCAAGAAGACAGCCGGTTGTTTTAGCTTGTGACCAGGGTTCGGTGCTTAACGAATGGCTGCCTGACCTCTGTAGACCTGCATCAGTCAGCAAGTGAACCCCCATCAACCTCCTCACACCCTAACTCAGAGCGTCATCCTGTCAGCACGGGCTGATGTGCCCCAGACCTCGCGTGAGGATCAAGTTTCACCCCCCCCCCCCCATCCTGGTGATTGGCGACCAGAAGATGAGGGTGTGAGGTTACTTTCGAGATCCTTCTTACCACGTGACACATTTCAAACCCCTCCTATGGCTTCTTTTTGTTCAGATCCCTTCTACCAATTTATTACTTTCTTTTCTATGTCTTTTCTTGCATTGGTTGAATACAAACTATGTACTAATATAAACTTTAAGTGTTTGCTAATTCAAACAACCGTAATGGACTGAACACTTCTTCGATTTTTATGGAAGATTTTATAAGACTGCTCTTTTTAAGTACTCACTGAATATGTAACTAGAAACGGTTTCCACACAATGGGGATGTGAAATATTATGTGCTGTGTCGAAAAAAATTTACTTTAAAAAAATATTCTACCAAAAAAAAAAAAGGAAGAAATCTTCCTTTTTCAAAAGACTGTAACTTAACAATTTTGACCCTTGCTCCGTTACGTTATTTTTTTTAATAGCATTTAAATTTGTTACATAAAACAAAGTTATGATCATACCGAGATTCGGAAGATCGCAGGTTCAAATCTTCTTTTCGTCCCATTCTAGTGTGGGTATGTTCGGGATTGGTGAGGGTCGGTTTGGATTCTTTTTTCGATTTACTCTGAATAGTACTATCCGTTCTATGGTTTGTGCTATTATTTTAAGGGCCCTGCATGGGGAGTCCCTCCATATTTCGTCTCTCCTATAGGCACTGGAGTGTTCGAAGCAAAGGTAGAGCCGGTGACGATATTAAAAAAAAATCATGTTCCTTGCAAATACATTACCATGTCTGATCAGTTCTGAATTTCTCAGAATACTCTACGGCTCTGATACGTACAATAATTAAAAATTATGAGGTCTAAGACCTATTCAGTTTTCCACAATAATTGCTAATTGAACACTCGACTGGGTAAGTATAAGCTGCACATGAGCAAAAGGAGATAGGATATGAAAATATGTATACCGGTAATTATTATTTGTGCGGTGAAGCATTTTCAATCTCGTATAATAATAAATACTAATGACGCCATATTATTTTAGCAATGAGATTTTCTAGGAAATAATACAGCTGATGATGAAAGGTCACATGAAGCGCGACGATCGATATATTATACAAACGGTATATATTACAATACATCGATTGTTTTGTCATAGGCTATTTCACTTACAATGGCAAAAACAGCGTAGATTTATTTTTTCTTGGCTTTATATTATCCATTACATTATTTATATTCTGAGAGTATTCGCTAAAGTGTCACAATACCGGTAAATATAATAAAAATCGATAAATTCCGGATCTATCATGGTACTATAGGCCTACTATCTATGATAATAGTACAGTAGGTAAATTATTGGCATAATATATTTTTATGAAATATGTCACTAAGTAAGTAATTTGTCAGGATTAAGAACAAAGAAATATTTCTTTTAAAAGAACGTCATGTGAACCATTCGTGGTTCTAATCACTTTATGTAATGCATAACGAAATCAGTTTGGATAATACGAGTAAAACATATCTGAACTTCCAAAATCTGATGCATCCACTCTTTCCGTTTAATATCACTCCGTGAATCTCCCCCTCTTTTCACTTCCAATTTCTACACCCGTCACTTCCTCTCTACCCCATCCTAACCACTTATTAGCTTCTACAGTGGCAAATTGACAAGCCCAGAAATCAATAATCAATCTCTTTAGTTGTCCCTGTCAGAGATATGCAAATGAGGATTCCTTTTCCTTAAACATAAATAAGAAAAATCCTCTTTCGATATTACAAAGAGCTCCGGCGATATAAGCGTAGGGTATGCACTACGAGGAGGGTACAATTCGATTTCAATACATCTCAAAGTTTTTCCTTTTTAATTTGACTGATGTGAAAGATATCAAAGATGGCGGAAAATTCACACAATGAATATGAAGGCTCTTCAATGCCAAGGACTTTAAACTCCAGCGGCGAGTTATGATGCAGTAGCATAGCAAACATGCCTAATTTCGCAGTATCTTTTTATTTTATTTAATGCAAAATTGGGAAGGGTAACTTTAATTGAAATATTTAATGTTATTGATCAGAGAGGGCAGCTTCTCTCTATCATATACAATTTTTACCCTTTTTTTTTCCAATACTGTTTCCGATTTCGCAATAAATAAAATATTGCGAAATTAGGCATTTTTACCGATAACAACATTTGACCCAAATATGTTTATGAAACGAGCGTGACAATTTTCTTGATTTTCATACGTGCTTCTTAATTATTTCAGGCAAGTTCCATACAACTGTTTTTGATCGGTCATTATTAAATGTGTATGTTTTGAATTTTTAGGATACCTTGTAATTGATAAAAACAAACGACACTCTCATCTCGTTGATTATTCAGCTGTTAATTGTTCTCGTCTTTTGCTATAGATGGCAGGCGATAAAGGCAGGCAGGGAGCAGGGTTTCGCTTGGACAACTTGATCTCAAAATAACGCACATTAAAGCTCACGAAAATAACTCATAAGCAAATTTTATTCAGACGAACTGTAAACAAAAATTGACCTCGAGGCTTCTATGCACGAATAATTTTGGATCTGTACTGAAAATATCTGTAATATTAACGTAATACAGAGGCTAATGTGATCGAAGAGTTAAGCGTCTGAGATCTTAAATAGTGAGAAACTGCAAATTTAATTTATAACCTAAATTCTGGTTCTCTTGTAAATTACAATTGAGAAAGGGCTTCAGATCAGACTTTAGAGGATACAGAAGAGGACACAAGAGTAAAGACGGAGACGATAGAGGACCGCGGACAGGAGAATAAATGGTGTAAATGGAGTTTTTACATCTCGATTAATGCTCTTAAATGCATTTTCATTAAACCGAATTTATAGCAGAAAAACTGCGTTTTAGTATCAAAGTGCCGGTTTTCAGAACAATTTTTTGGAAAGGATTTTGATAAAATGTTGGACAGTCATGTTTAAAGCCTTACAAGATTTGTGCAAGATATTTTCAGTTGTTTATTTCAAGTAATTTTTGTTACGCAACGGGTAGGCCTAAAGGCTTTTGTTGTTTATTAGAAAATGGGAATACGAGAACATAGAAAAGATTGGACTTCAACGTTTCATTCTGATATAAATACGAGTAATATTCAGATTATGTAGAACTCTATGAATTGTGATTGACATGGTTTTCCGTGAAATGGCATAAAATATTTAACTTAAAAATTATCTAACATAAATTAGCTAGAAATACAAAAATGTAACAACAGCAATAACAATAATATTAATATAAAATAATAATAATAATAACCAACGCAGTTATAACGGTTCGATTCCCACAGGTTTCACACGAGCGTTTATTTATTTACTTTTAATTGGTTAAGCCCTACATACTGCTGAATATTTCAGTCATCCACGAAGAGCAGGGATATTAAAAACAGGAAAGGTCATGCGGATTAAAAATATGAGCTCCATAAAAACACAAAATTAAATTTCCCTAGCCATGGGACCCAGCATGTTTAAAGATTTTAAATCCCCTGGAGAAGTTGTTAAAACCTCCCACTACACCCACAAGAAACTAGTACTAGCCTAGGCTCAAGAAGAAAAGCTGGACATACATGATAAAACCGAGAGTAGCACCAGAATTTGCATTTTAATGTATTCGTAAAAGTTTTACTGGACATGTTTTCGTAGTTTTAGAAACAAGAGAGAATTCACAGTCGTGCATTTATCAAAAGCAGAGGACTGGGGTTAGCTAAACAATGAAGAGATAACTCTCGTATATATAGTAAGTTGAATCCACGAGCTGGCTTCTTTTGTTATTTCTTGCATATTAAACCCTTTCTGTTTGTGTTGTAATATATACCATGATCCAAAAATATTTTCTAATGGTGTATTTGAACCGTATTCAGCGACCATTTCGAGTTCACAAAAATGAAGAGATGTTCATTGTACGTTGTGAATTCTTATGCCTGTCTGTTATTCAGACCCGATTCTCCATTACTACTAGCATTTTATGAGAAAAACGAACATTACATCTATAGAGGAAGTATTTGTCTGCCTCATTGTGCGCGATGCTAGCAAAATCTACTGCATGCAGAGATCTGACATTTTGTACACAGAAGGACTGAAGGGTGACCCAATGCACCTCGAAGTCGGATTTTAATTTTCGGTTTCGTTTGCGAATTATTAGTGAAAAACTAGCAGAAAACATTTTTGTTTTGTTTTTTCCGATATTGAAGCATCAGCATGGAAAATAACGCACGGAATTGATAATTTTTATTTTATGTGCCCGCTTTGATGGATTCATTTCTTTATAATGTTACAGGACGCAGATATATAATTTCTTACATAGGTGGACGGAAGAGGGATTATGAATAAAATAATTTGGACGGAACTCACTAAGCAGGGATTTTTTTTAGGCCAGTGAACTCGAATCTGAGGTCATTTTCCCAGGCGGCGCTTTCTAATCGTGGAATGCACTCCAAAGTCGGATTTTTAGCTACAAGTTATAATTATAAGTAATACTAATAGTTTCGTTTATGAATGAATCGCGCGTTTTTAATTATTTTGCTCTTAATTTTTATTGTTTGAATTAATTATCTCAGGCGAAGCTGCGGGCACCTGCTAGTAGAATATAAGAGGGACGGAGCATAAGTCATGACAACTATTTTTCTCAAAGTAGGGCATATTTTTCTCAAAGTAGAGCCATGGTGCCATGAGGTATAGTAAGCCTATATCACGGGAGAGTGTGGCATCTCTAGTAGGCCTAGTACACATAATTTCGTTGCATTGTGATTTACGGTTATACGGATGGAGGCGATAATAGCTTAGTTGTGAGTTTTCGCCGTGCAGAATAGATATTACAAGATGTGAACAGCATTCTTACGTCAAAATATTTACTATCCGAGGGAGAAATGCCAGAGAATACCACAAGGAGCTGATGGAAGCTTTTGAGAATGCCCATCCGTACCGATCTAAAGGGATCATGGAGTGGGTATATGTGCCTTCATGGTTCCATCTACCTCAATGCAGTATGGATGTGTATTTCATTCACGTTCCTATATCTAGTAACCATACCGCACATCCCTCCCTTTTAGCATGCGTTGATGTGTCCCAACTATACAATTTATTCGCAGAGTACTTTTTCCAGCCTTAGCATTGCGTCTTCCAGCCCACATGACGCCTGCAACTTACGACTAGAAAACCCGCATAGCATATTTGAAAGGGTAAAGCAATGTGAAATGAATGGCATGGAGAATCGAGAACGCCTGCAACTTACGACTAGAAAACCCGCATAGCATATTTGTAACGGCAGAGCAATAGGTGGAATCATGCATGGGATGGGGAATCGAAAACGCCAGCAACTTAGCCCAACTGACTTAAAATCGGGCTGAATTTCTAGGATCAAATCCACAGTCGAATGACAATGATTTTTCTCGATCTTCAATTGATTTTTTTTGCTAGTAATCTGGCTAATAAATGAAAATGTATTTCTATCAAGTACATGTATTATGTGTAATTATATCCATAATCTCTATCTATAGAGATTTGTCAGAGAAAGATGGAAAGAAAACTGTTGGGAATAAATCTAAGGGACAGGATAAGAAATGAGGAGTTAAGAAAAAGAAGTGAACTGGAAAACGCAGCGATTGTTGTAAGAAAAACCAAATGGAATTGGGGAGGTCACGTCATCAGAATGAATCAAGAAAGATGGGCGTATGCAACAACTGTTTGGGACCAGAGGAAGGGTAAAAGAAGCAGAGGCAGACCTCGACGCAGATGGGTGGACGAATTCAGGGAGGAGTTAGGAATGAGATGGACAAGACAGGCCAAAGAAAGAGTGTACTGGAAACAAGTGATAAAACATTTAAATCATTAGGAAAACAGTGATCTAGGAAAGGAAGAAGAGTTCAGGGAGGAGGCAGAAACGAGATGTTCAGGATAGGTCACAGAAAAAGTGAACTGAAAACAAATGATAGAGCATTTAATTCATTAGGAAAACAGTGTCCTAGGAAAGTGTTGTTAATATATAGGTCTTAACCCACCAGGAGGCAAAACCCCAACTCTCCAAGGAAATAGCTCACCTAGGGAGAGTAAAACAGAGCCAGCCCTACCATGGTAGGAGGCCCTTGCTCTATAAGGGATTGTGACGGGCTTATTTATTAATTTTATTTATTATTATATCCATAATCTACATGAACGGTCTAGAATATCGGGAATATCCTGCTTTTAGAACCTGAGCCCTTAATTCATGTAATGTGAACATAATGCGCCATACAAATGTGACAATTAGGGTGGAGACACCTTATTATACATCATGTGCAATCCATGGAATGAGATGAGGATTGAGTGGACGCTATGTCCCCAGCCTGTCTTGCAAGAGAAATGAGTGGGTGAGGGATTTATGCTAGCCATCAATCCACGTGTGCTAACGCATCCCTTTGATCTCCAGAGACATTGGAGGTTCCCAGGCCACCTAAATCTAACTGCTGACGAAGGGCTTCTCGTGTAATTTTAGTTTGCGCAACGCACAAAATGTCAATAGATGGAATTTGCGAATACAGTTGAACTCCTATTATCCGATCGCCAAATATCGGTATAGCCAATTATCCGGACCGATTTTAAAAAAAAAAGTATAAAGTTACTATTGGATATGTTTCATAAATATATTGTTTGGGAGTACAGTAATATACGTGCATTCGTAATATTTCATGGTAAGCCTACTTATATGTATGCATGCAATTAAAAATGTTGTTTGTGCTTAGATATTTATGGCTTTTGTGTTCAAATTAAATCATTTTGCGTTTATATATTTGTTCCTTTAATACAGTAGTCTTCAACCTGAGGCCAGAGGCTTAAAAGCGTTCTTAGTAGACTTAGTAAACTAACAATATTATCACTAAAGCATTTTCATTATTTTCATTTGAACTAAAATAATACAAAAATATATTAATAGCGGTATATTACTAACTAAACATTGCCATAAAAATACAGATGACTAACTCACCTACAAAATGAAAAAATTGAAAATTTAATCATAGGCGATAAAAAAAGACATGAAAGCAGGAAAATTAAAGGTTAAAAAAAAACTTTATTTTGGAAAATGTGGAAAAAATGCGTTTTAATGACTCTTAAAAACCACATAGGCCTATATCTAATACATTAAGCGTTTCTGACTACTCAGAAAAAAATATTAATTTTCATCCATGTAGATACTTGTTATTCGAGGTAAGCGAAAACTAAATAACTAAGCACTGAATTTGGCGAGTGGGAAAAATCCCGGAAAGTCCTAACCCAGATTAGTCGACCAAGAGTTTTTGAGCCACCCCACTCCCTAATGTGAGACTCGACAATATCTCCTGTAACATCATATGCAGAAAAGAGAATGAAAACTAATAAGACAAAGTTTTAAACCCGAATAATGAGTAGAAAGCAACACAGTAGAGTCCCGCTAATCTGGACTAAGATGGGACCGCACTCTTTCCGGATCAACAAAAGTCCGGATAAAACGAAATTTGCCATACAGTGCATATTTTGTAATGTGAAAAGAGTTTAAGATGGGTAAAAGTATAAAAACTATTTTTTTTCATACATAAAACTATTCCTAAAAACTTAATTTTTGTTTTAATATTACTGTATACAAGACCTGAGTTTTTACCCGACGACTGATGTAGGATTAACAAAACAAAACTTCTTTCTGATTGAAATTCAAAATTCATTCCTAGTTCGTATGTCCCGATTAACCGAATGTCCGACTGAGCGGGGTCCGGAAAGCAGGACTATGTTGTAATTTAAAACGCCTAATACGAAAATTATCTTAAGATGGGATTTGTGCTTATTACCCGACTAAATTTAGAGCATTATTCCATCAACATTTAGATTTAATGGGAAGAAGAGATTTGGGCTGGGATGTAGAAGAGCAAAAGGAATAAGAAATAGAAAGTAAAAGGATGAGGAGGAGACGCTGAAGTGTGCGTGACCATCAATAAATTATCTTCAGGCCACTAGTGTCAGAGTTTGCCTCATACAAACACGTTTGTACTGCAGAAAGAGGGCGTGGTTTCTACAGAAAATGTACGTCACAGCTGTGTTAAGTCAAATTATCTTCCACTTCCTTCCTGTATTAAAGTCTTAAAATACTTATCGCGATCTTTGAATTAAGTTTTTAAAAATCCCTTTTCTTAATTTCAGCAGGGTTATTAATTTTCGTTGCGTGGTTGGTACCGCTTCATCACCGATAATTAGGCGTGAAACCGCAATTGCAGTAATACTACCATCAACAATTACTTCCACATTGCGAAATTTTTTCAAACTGTGTGAAAAATTGAATGGAGCAGAAGAGTAAAGAATTTTCCATGTACGACTTCTTTTTTCTATAACTGCCGCTTACCTACTCCTTTTAGACATGCCATTCAGTTGAAATAACGTCTTCAGTTCCAGGAGAAATTTGCTCTTTTCTAGCTACAGTATAAAGAAGATGGTCGTCGTGTGGATCTGACACCAGTACAGAATAACTTCCAACTGTCTAGTAATTAGTACTGCCCACAGTAAATAGTTCAATTCAGAATATAATATATAGCCGCACTATTAGAAGACCAAAAACTGTATATTAATCGTTAAAGATTTTCGGATTAAGAATCGAAAACGATGGTATGGGAAAAAAAAGTCGTCTTCTCGTGAAATCCACTATCCTTAGGCATTCGTATCGTGAGAGACTTCCTTAGGCATTCGTACATTGAACAACATAATCGAAATTTGAATGTAGATCGAGGCCTGCTGTTGGTAGAGCACTTATAAGAAAAAATATCGATTAGCTTATCTGTTAGTTTATATTGCTAAGGAAGAACTCTGTTTCAAAATTTCCTTAGAACACAATTCGTTATAAAATTTCAATTGTGAATGCAAAAAGTAAAAATATGTACTTTTGTACTTTAATTTTGAAATTTGTAAATGTGTTTTGTTTATTTGTGTATTTTTGTATTTGTAAAAATAAAAAATTAATAAAAAATAAAAATAAATAAATGTGTTTTTATACGCAGATTGGAAATAACATACCTGTGCACATTTTAACGGCCTCTTCCTCTTGTAGAAACAAAATATAGTACCGGTATGCAAATGCCATGTTCGTACCAAGTTAGTTATTTTCTCGGAAAAAAGAAACTTTAACAAAACTTTAACTATGCTTTACTTTATAAATATTCCCAAACCGTTAATGTTCTAATTCTTTCACATCAGCAGATTTTCACTAGTGAAAAATTGGAAAGCTTTTAGTAGTAGACCTATATTGTGCCACTCGAAAATAAAATTTATGTTTGAATTTCGATAGAGCATGTTTATGTTGTTTTTTCCCTTCATTGTGCATAGTTGGTCATTTGAAAGTGCATGAATGCAAGCCTAATTTAAGAATTGATAGTGCATTGAAATCACTACTTTAGCCCTGTCCCAGTCCTTTATGCAATATGGCATTCTCGCCTGGGGAGGATTAGCGAAAACTACTCTTGAACCACTTTGCCTTTTAACAAAAAATAATAAAAATCTTTAGTTTTAAATTTATCACTGGACAAGCAAACTTAGATTTACCTTTGGTAATCCGGATTACCAAAGGTAAATCTAAGGGGATTACCTAACCTAAACTTTTGTTAAAGCATTCAAGAATGGACACTCAAACATACAATAAAAATCTGTCTAAGAAAACACATTGATTACCCAACTAGTCTAATATTTTCGGAATTTAATGTTTTTAAGTTTGACCAACTCTACAAATTTTCTTTATTAAAATATTTTCACAAACATCGTGCAAAATACACATCCGGTGATCATGCATACAGCACTAGAAGAAATAATAATCTACTTCTATCAGAACCCAAATGTCTCACATCAGCAGGATTAAACCATAGCATTAATTTTGGTCCCCGCTTCTATAACTCTATGATCAGTAGATACCCCGATCTCGCAGTTTACCCCAATTTTAAATTTAATAAGTATGTAAAACATTTTTGTAATTTTATTAGCTTTAAGTAATTTATTTTTACTATTATTTATTGTATGTATTTGTGTTTAATATTTTTTGTCTCCTTTTTATAAATTTGTCTTTTCTTTTTCTAGCTCTGTTTAACATTTTTCACCTTTTTTTTATAAGTGTGTCATTCTTTCTCACTTTGTTTTTTGTTTCTCCTCTTTCTCCACTCTGATGTTCTGAAACTACACCCGAGCACGAGCAGTTTGCTCATTCGGGTGTATTTCTAAATAAATATATGGTTCTTTTCTTTCTTTTTCTTTTCTTAAAAAGTATTGTAGGCCTACTTTAATTTTGAAATTTGTAAATGTTCTTTGTTTATTTGTGCATTTTTGTATTTGTATTTGTATTTGATTTGATTAACAATAGGCAGAATAAAACTCACCTATATAGGCTACTGTAGTTACATTACTTCCATCTTGTCTAAATCCGACCATGCTGATCATAAGTTGATGCAACTCTGATGGTA
This sequence comes from Ectobius pallidus, assembly GCA_964059195.1. Classification (NCBI taxonomy): domain Eukaryota; kingdom Metazoa; phylum Arthropoda; class Insecta; order Blattodea; family Ectobiidae; genus Ectobius; species Ectobius pallidus. The sequence goes on from CAXKWD010000007.1 coordinate 139,914,100, forward strand.
GGCCTAAGTGTTTTAGTGACAATTTATCAAGATACTATCGTGGACTGGGGTTTTTCTCGTCATTTCATGAGAATAACGGGAGATGCTTACAACTATGAAGTCAGGGAATGCATTTTGACGCTGATGGTGAAGAAGGGCGCATGTTGTGAGTGTGAGGTTGTTTTGAGTGAAGGGTTGTTGTGACAGTAGCCAGGTCATCAATATTAATACGTGCTAACGCTCCACCGAGTCGAGCAAACCTAATGCCACGTAACGATACGGGCTATTGGGAAGGTCCCACGGCCCCACCGAGACCACAGGGCAAATGCAATAACAAGCCCTGTGGTCACCCGCTGAGTTACAACGTGCAGAGAGAATTTCATTCAGCTCTTTAGGTTTTATTTTGATTCCTGTGATTCAATGGTCTGTTTTAGTTGCTCTCTTCTTCGGTTCGTAAAAAAACCTAAAATACCACACCGCTTGCTTCTCCAGCACCAAAATAGATCACTGCAACTTACGAATAGTAAGTTACTATCAAAATTGAAAAAAGAATGCAAAGAGATACCGCAAACTGAAGGATAAGCTTACCAATTTTTCACAATAAATAGCCTAAATATAAGAGAAAGAGGGAAGAGCAAAGGAAGATTTGGAACACATCGAGAGCTATAGAGTAATTCGCTTCTTGGCTTCATCTCTTTCTTTAAACTGGGAAAGGAAACAATCCTATTTTGTTTCTCTCTATTCTTTCTTTCTTTCTTTCTTTAAGAAACAAAAAGGTTTTTATATTATTATTACTAATATTGACTTGTTTATTATAGTACTATATTATGTGTCATGATTTATATTACGTGTTATGCCTTATGACCAGGACCCGGATTTTGATGACATGTCATCTTTTAACTGGTAAATGGACTTTGCCCACTACTGGAGATATTCTGATCATGACTCCTGGATTATAAAAATTTTAATTTTTTAGGGTAATTTTTCCTTACTCTTTTAAGGTTATTTTTAGAATTAAATGTCATTATTTTCTCATTTTACGGTCTTTTTCCCATAAATTTCGTATTTTTATGTAATTTTTAAAATATTTTTATTGTTTTCTTATTTTCTGTTGTTTCTCGTATTGTGTAAAGTTTTCGTGCATTTACTTACCCTGAACATTAGCAGAACTCTAAATAAGAATAAATAAATTAGCCTTGCTACAATTTTAATTTGTATGTAGAAGAAAGACGGCGTTTGCTGTTTCTATTTAACCAAATGTAATTAACTATCTATTTAACCAAATGTAATTAACTAATTACAAGCCTATAATTGGGTCAACAACATAAATCTTATGAACAAACTAGTCTTGTCATAAGCTTATAAATGTTTCACATGTGTCATCTAAATTTCGATTTTTCGTCACAAACACGATATTTTGTTTTTACTTCGTATATGCGAGAAAGTGTGTGTTATTGCATTAATTTGCTTTTTACAAAATCAAATGCAAACGGGTCCACAAGGACCAAACATGCTGATTCAAAACACAACAAGAAGATTTAGAACACATAATCAAATAAATACAAAATAACAACAAACAAACTAAGTTATTCCTCACCCTCCACACCCGCTCCCAAATGTACAGTTTTCTCAAACCTGAGCTGTCTCGCCCTCATTAAAAACTTCCCAATGCTTTCCTCAACATTTGTGTCTGCCAGTAACTCCAAACATATTCGCTGCTCCCTATAAGATATTGGCATATATTTTTCCCTCCAATTTTCCAAACCTTCACAATTCGCCAAAATATGAAACCATGCATCTTCCCCCTTACACATGGGACAAATTCTCATTCCGTTTTCATCTGTAAAGTAAAAAGGAAGACGCAGGTTAGTCTATTAGTCTAAGTAAATTAACATAATCCCAAGCGACAAAAGAACAATCGATTTAAATATTGTGTACAATCCAGGCATAGAACCTGTAAAATTGGCTCCGTGTGTCAAACTTCTAATTAAAACGTTTGGTGCAAAATGAATACTACAGTGGTTCAGTTGATATATCTGGTTGGCGGGGAAAATCGGGAGATGAAAAATACACCTATCAAAATGTCAGCTTTTATAGTAGAGAATAATATGAATGTGTGGCTTCTAACTGTTTCTACTGCCTCTGTAATTTGGTGTGCGGTTATATTTTGTTGTTTCTCATTCTATAGCCTATGTCAAATTCACACTCGCTCAATCCCAATCGGACAGAAAATGAGGTAGGACCCCCCCCCCCCAAACAGGAATTACAAGAACAAAAAAGAGTTTGTGGGCAGAAAGCTGTATGAGGCGAATGTGTTGTTCCATTTATTGAAATGCGTCAATTGACAACGATTGTTACAAGTTCCCAAATGAAAACTTCAAACATACTCTCTCTCCCCACTGGATATTGGTAACAGTTGATCATATAATTCTGCCCATCTGTTGTTTTCACTCTGTTTGCTGTTTACTTATCTAAGCTGATAAAATATGGATAAGCCTATCTAATCAGTGATCACATAATTATTTTCAGTGGAAATACTCCGACGTTACAATAAATGAGAATATGAAAGCTTACTATTTTGTAAGTTGCTATTTTTATTTCTCTATCTGTACCATACACCTGTCTTGACATTACCATGGTCGTGGAGTAGGTCGTACTTGTATACACATTTGGTTTCATTTGCATGAAAACTGTCAAGTTAATAATAAAATCACGGAGGAAGAATTTACTACGTATTATTTCCACTGCTGACGTGGGGAAAAAACAGTACTGATAATAGCCTACTTATCGAATAAAGCAGAGTTAAAACTTGGTGACATTTTTCTGACAAGTACTCAGTTGGGAAAAATATGGCATTTCTGTGTGTGTGTGTGTGTGTGTGTGTGCATATATATACATACACACACAAGCGGAGAGAATGAGAGGAAGAACTAGTTTTCTGAATCAGAATATTTTCCTTCCTATTTTAAATTTAATGTATACCGTACATTTATACATCTCCCTCCGATTATTGCTGTGGATGGGTGTTAGAATAGTTTATACAGTATTTTCGTTTGGTGTATTAAGGCCTATATCCATTTCTAGAATACCTCCGACCACGGGCATGTCCTCATTCTGATGGTGTTGTGATAAAAAAAATATAATAAAGTGTAAATTCTTACTGAATAAAACTTAAAACCTTACAAAAATTGTAATGGAATTTTGGAATAATTTCCTTTCAAAATATTAATACTGAAAAATCAATTCTTAAATACGATACAGGGTATCGTAGAAACCCAACAAACAAAATATATATCTAAAGGACAGAACAACATATCTTAAGCCGTTAATGTTCACGATACACGCAAAAACACCTCTTTATGCCTTCGGGCAACAGCATTAACAATAAGGTACATACACTCTGAAAAGGCCTATGTTAAGTTTGTGATTTTCATATTTTAGATGACAACACTGCACTGAATTTTAATCGACTTTGCCTCGCTTTATTGGCATGTGACGGCGAAAAGTGATTTGTTTGCACATAGCTCTAAAGGGGGAGAAGACTATTCAGTTAATTGGATGGAGTTTATGCCACCCTGGAAAACAATGTCACTGGTAACGAGACGTCATGTTGTTTACGTCTAATGGGGAGGTCGCTGTAATAAATGGGTTTCTTCTCGAAGAGCAAACGGTCAGGCCCATTAGAATTGCGTATTCTCGAATTGATGTCTTCACACTTCATATACTTAACAACTTTGTTAATTTTCTTTATGAAAATAATTTTAATAATATAATTTTAAAGTACAGATAACTGGCAAGGCATTTGATGATTTTTCACCTTTTATATGGAAGTTAAAAGACAGCTCGAATATATCGTGAAATAATTGATTAAATAAGGGCAATTTGTTTTTGCATTCTTTTTGCTTTATTTCGAATTTTTCGTCATTTACAAGAGAAAGGTCATTTTTTGGCAATTTTTAGGTCATTTTCTGCATTTTAGGTAATTTTTGGAATATTTAGGTCATGTTTCAGTGGGGGTGGAGAGGAGTTTTTCCATGTACAAATTGTTACTTTCAGACAACAGACAATCGTCTTTATTTGAAAATCTCCACCATGTGTTCATAGTTAATTTCGGGCGGCCCGGGTTCGATTCCCGGCCGGGTCGGGGATTTTTCGGTAGTGAAAAATGTCTTTCCCGGGTTCAGGACTGGGTGTGTGTGTGTGTCCTTAGGTTTAAGTAGGTAGGGGACTGGCGCACCCCGGTAACAAATCCGCTGTGAATATCCCCTTACGGGATCACCAGGGGTCGCTCGCGAACCTGAGGAATAACTTCTTTTTTTATTGTAAACACCATAGCAGTTTGTCTTACAGCAATAAAGAATTGTTTTTTCTTTCTTTTTAAATGACACATATTAATTTGATATGGGCAATTTGATGGGCATGCCAGTTCAGAAAGATTTTTTTCCTCGCTAAGGGTGTCCATGTAGTATAGATTTACTTACTTCTTTAGTAATAAAATAAGTGTGGTTTATAATGTAAATTCATATATAACGCACTGTCATCCGTTAAATTGCTCTTAGCAATTCATTACTTAAAAAATACTAAATATAAGTAATAATGGAAAATTTATTGGTATTTTTTTAAATTGTGTCATTTTTTCACTATTTTAGGTCATAAATGCATTTTTTATTTTGCATTTTTTCACCATTTTATGGTCAATAAATGCCTTGCCCTACTGATAACATTCGCTGATTTGAATCAGATTTTATGAGACATTATAGAGAATTATAAAACAGAATCTGTGAAAATGAAGAACGTTAAATTATACAGTAATTTGCTCTATCAGCGCCTGCTAGCTGCAATCTTAATAATAAGTTGGCAGTAAAATCTTCGCCAAGTGACATTAAAGATGCTGAGAGGAATTTACGTGGGCATTCTATTACGATAAAATATATGGTTATGTTCAATAGTTAGGTTCAATATTTTATTACTAGAAATTAATTCTCTCAGAAATTAAGATTCTAATGGTGTGCTCTCGGGGCTACCATACACCGCAAGAAGCTCTGTGGAACCTAATTGAGTTAATTATCAATTTCCGATGAATGAGATATATCTACGTTTCCATGAAAAGTTATCAAGTTTTCGATCTGCAGTAATTTTAGTTTATTATTATTAGCTGGCTCAATCGGTTGTCTGCCTGTCTCTAAAACAGACTCGCAGGTTCAACCGAACCAACCACATACCGGTATATCTAGTATTGTCAAATATATAAATAAATAACATTAAAAATTATATATATATATATATATGTGTGTGTGTGTGTGTGTGGTGTTGACTAATAATTAGTAGGCTCTGTTATACCAACATAGGCTTCAAAAATTATCAATCCAATCCACCCACATAATATAGATTTGGAATTAATATTTTACAATTTAATTCTATTGCAAGACAATTCTTAAAACTTGTCCAAAATGGTAAATCATAGGAATCTCTGTGTAAATAAACAATAACTATAGTAACAAATGTACAATTGACTTTGTCAACCAACATAGCCTATTTTCAAAGTTTTATCTTGTTTCATTTCTATTTTTGCTTTTATTATGTTTACTTTTCTTTTATCTTTTCGTCCTTAATTTTCTTCTCAATTTCTCTCTTATTCTGATAACTTCTCACTTTTAGATAGCTTTTCATTTACCGGTACATATTTCTTAACTGTGTTACTGTAACTATATAAATATTATGTATTGTTAGCATAGTCATAAACAATGTAATGGGATATGTACTCGTTAATTCTTGATTAAATAAATAAATAAAATGATGGATTGAATGAGTTGACATACTATCATAGACAGCGCTCAGTGGTTTAGAAGAATCTTGTTTTTAATAGTGCAACTATAATATCCTAATATTAAAACCGTTAGCAAGACATGGAATAAATAAAAATAAAAAATTACATATAATTTATATTTTATTTTGCATATTGTTGCAAAATATGTCAATTTTATGATAATGCACAGCATTTGTTCAACATTAAAATAGTTGTTCATACGGTACCAATTTGTTTCTTTTGACGCCACATTTACGAGAGATTTTAAATATTATACATATATCTGTTAATTCAAATTTTAGAGCATATTTAGCTATGCAAATGTTTTCAGAGGTGACCGTACAATAATTCATTGACATACTATTTATTAATGTTTCCAAATCTTACTGTATAATATTAAATTATGAAATGACACTGATGACAATATTGTAAAAAGTCACTGTTGATTTTTATTTTGAAGTATGGAATGTTAATTAAATGGAATGAAATGAAACCCGTATTTTAAATTAACACTATTCCTATTGCCTGTTGCTGAATAAGCAAACAGAAAAAGTTTCACCTCCGATACAATCTACGGATTGCATTAATGTAACCTGTCACTTTTCTTTAATTAGTTACATTTTCTTAATTAATTTACTAGACCTACTAAAATGCATTGTGATCTGCTACATACATATTTCTTCTTTGGTATGTAAGAAATAGTTCTTAATTAATTTACTAGATCTACTAAAATGCCCTGTGATCTGCTATATACACTTTTCTTTTTCTTTTAGGTATGATATGTAAGAATTAGTTTTAAATTTACTAAAATTTGTTGCAAAGAAATGATTTTTGAAAGATTTCAATATAATTTATAATGCACAGTAAAGAAATAAAATTATTTTGAACAATATGATGGTTATTTGAAAGGGTCCAATTGATGATTTAAGAATTATATTGTGGTTTCAGTTATACCGCACGATGAGCTCAAGGAATTTGGCTATTTGTGATGGAAATAAAGCTGAAAGCTGCAATTGTAAGAACAAAATAAAACCCTCGTATCATAACTTCGTAGAACTGCCGTTCAATCTCATTGTTGTATACTTTAATGTTATTTATTTAGGCTCCCGCTCTTTTTAACAAACGACCTAACCATTAACTGGTCACGTCTCCTGTATTAACATTAGGATGTTCTTCTACTTTATGTATGTAGGCCTATTCTTGCAATACTCTTGCAAATTAAGTTTTCTTTTTTTGTGTCCTTGGAACTTGCTCTTCTTTGAGTATAGGAGGACAAGTCCAAGCAAATATTTATTTATTTAATATATCACACATAATATAGCCTACTATATAAATATAACTATAGGCCTATTTAAAATTCCTAAAAAATACAATCAAATAACAAACATACAAAGAAAATTATTAGAAAAAATTAGAAAAAAGTTAAATCAATATTTTAGTCAAAAAATAAGTAATGATATATGAATATTATATGAATACAAATAGGAAGAACTGGAGAATTGCATCAAACCAGTTGTAAAACTGATGACTACAGAGAGAGAGAGATGAATACAATGTACTGCTGCCAGGGACGGAATAAAATTCACCTAGGAATTAGAAACAAAATACTTCCTTTAATTTAATTGTAAAATAACATTTAAATTAATAATTCTGTAAATATTGTTTATGTAAACTTCAAATTTAATATTATTGTACCTTGTTAATAATTTGTATGAATATTTTGTTAACATGCACTCACTATAATTTAATAGTTAAATTATTAAGTTTGTAAATATTGTTTCTGAAAACTTCAAATTTATGTAACATGTATCTTGCTAATTGTATGTAGTGAGAACTTAAAACATGTAATATTAGTTGTAATGGAACATGTTGTTAAAATAAAATAATAATAGTAAAAAATAAAAAATATTAAGTTTAAAGTATTTTACTTTTGCTATTTAATAAGCTAGCTAAGTCTGTATACAAAAAAGTACTTTCTTCATCCTAGAAAGGAACATAAGGAGAGTATCATGAATAAACTTACAGTATATCCAACCTCCACGTCAACAATCGTGAAAAATATTCACTCCTGCAGCAAGTACTTTAACATTTTTATCTCATAAACTCTCCACCAATATGAAGACAATAGGGATATTTGTCTGATATAAACTAATATATTATCACATCTGAGAGGCTATAACAAGGATTCGGGCGAAGGGAGTGGCCGCTTCGATTCTATTGTTGGAAACTCACCCCGAGGAAGTATTAACTGGTGTCTTGTCACGCTCGTTATGAACTGGAAATGGAACTTACCTGGAACAAAGAAACGCAAACATCAACACCTTCCCCATACTGATGCAAAAACTTGTTATTCGCCCAGCGGGCAGGATAACATGATCTCAATTTTTTATCGGTTGATTGCACAAAAGATATTGTCTACTTAGGCTATTCGTGCGCAAATTTGATAGATACACAAAATGCCCAAAAAGAAAAAAAAGTTTCAGAACTTGACTGTTAGATATAAAAGATCTTGGAACTTACCTATTGGAGGACAAGTCCGAGCAAATATTTATTTATTTATTATATCACACAATATAGCCTACTATACAAATATAACTATATTTAACAATTCTAAAAAATTACACATCATATAACAAACATACAAATAATATTAGAAAAAATACAATTTACATCAATATTTTAGTCAATAAAAAAATTATAAGTAAATGATATTAAATTTTATGTACAATTGTGACGACCGGATTATTTGATTATTATATTTTTCAAACTTCATTGTTATGCTACATCGTTTCTGGTTTAGTGCGCAATAATTTATCATGAAACCTGTAAATGAATGTCATGTCATGAAAGCCTATATTTAATTTGATTAGTAGTTTATAAATGTAGGCGTTACGGCGTTGGCATTAAAAGCATGTTGAAAAGATAATTTCTTCTAAATATAAGATACCTTACCGAATTTAATAAAATCAGGTAAACTGATGTAACAAAGTGCCAGTATGTTTTTGTTTAATCAGTTATGACTGCAATTATGATATGCAGAATATGTTTTTTTTTAAATTGATTTCCAAGTTAAGCTCCAGATTTATTCATTAAGCAGGGCTTACGGAAGAAGAAAGGTCTACCATCTCGGCCACCGGGGTCATTTTAACGGTCTAGTTGGATAAGCGCATGTAAATCGATATGTTTTTTGTCATAGCTACCTGTATCTTAATTTCCAAGGCCTTATAAGATCACAGTAAAACAATAGGCTATGTTGTCAAGATAACTGATTTTCATTTTTTTTATAAATTCTTTCGAATACGTATATTACCATAAAATAGGCACTAAATTGAGCATTACTCCGAAACAGGTCAACCGATTTTATCCATTATGAATAGACGTCTTCCCATGGACATTATAAATGTGTATACCAAGTTTCATAAAAATCCGGTAAAGCGTATTTGAGTTACCGCGTCTTTAAAATATACACTAAATTGGGTTTTACTCCGGTACCGGTCTACCGACTTAGTCCAATATCAGTAGACGTCTTTCCACGTACATTATAAATGGGTATACAAAATTTCAGGAAAATCCAATAAAGCGTATTTGAGTTATCGCGACTTCTAATATATATTAACATAAAAACACTAAATTGGGCATTATACCGGTACTGGCCAACCGATTTGGTCCAATATCAATAAACGTCTTCCCATGGACATTATAAATACGTATACGAAGTTTCATAAATATCCGATAAAGCGTATTTGAGTTATTGCGCCTTTAAAGTAGACACTAAATTGGGTTTTACTCCAGTACCGGTCAACAGATTAAGTTCAAATTCAATAGGGCACTTCTCATAAACGTCAAAAATGGGTATACCAAGTTTCATGGAAATCCGATACAGCGTATTTGAGTGATGGCGCCTTTCTATTTGAAAGGCGCCATAATCTATTAAAATAGGCACTAAATTGGGCATTACTCCGGTACCGGTGAACCGATTTGATTCAATATCAATAGGGTTGTTCCCATGCACATTATAAATGTGTTTTCCAAGTTTCATGAAAATCCGAAAAAGCGTATTTGAGTTATGGTGCGTACAGACACACGGACAGACGGACAGACAGACGGACAGACATTTTTTCGTCCACCACACAATCTCATAAAGTACCATACTGGCACTTAATAAATGAACATTTTTAACGGCCAAGATATTATATTCACCATCAATATCATTTATCCATGAGAGTAAAATGTGAACGCAGAACGACCAATTTCCTGACTTTAGTTTTAAGTCCTACCCGATAAAATTATACCATAATATTAAATTAAATTAAATAAAAAATTACACATCATATAACAAACATACAAATAATATGATTAGACAAAATACAAGTTAAATCAATATTTTAGTCAATCAAAAATGACAAGTAATGATATATGAGTTGGTCGTGAAACTCCGAAAGAGAGCAGGAGTTCGTGCTCGAGGACAGTTCCAGAGTTATATTTTATCTACTCTTATACAATTCAACGGCCCTAAATAGCGTGCTTGCTCGCTCGCCCGCTTCGTGAGACATCGGGTATACTCGGCGATGTTCGTCTCTCGCAGTCTAAACTTTCATGACGACTACAAAATTAGGAAGGAAAACCGTTTCTTTATTATATAAGGCCTAAGTGAAATGAACACAATGAACAAATATTCTAATTTTATTTTTACTTACAATTTTCATAGCTCTGAACCACAAACATTTTTAATAATCTACCAGTGTAATTTTCTATAAAATCCTGGAGTCAATGAATAATGGCGGGCGAAGCCGGGGGCAACAGCTGTAAAATATTGATGGTTTTATCTCTTGAAATATCGCTGGTAATAATAATCCAAACAAACCATTCCTTCCCTTGAAACATTATAATATAATTTCTGAAAATTACACTGAATTGATGAAATAAAATTCACATCATATTCATGTCAATACACAGCTGAGAAACAATACTTATTATGTGTTCACAGGTTCTTTGGAACTGCAAAATCGATTCTGATATAGTTTTCTCAGGGGGTGCTTTCATGTCGTGGAATGTATTCTAAAGCAGGAATTTTAGCTGTTTCATTAATTATTAATGGCTTAGTTTATGAATGATTCGCGTGCAAGTGTTAATAAATATAATGCTTTAATAATTATTATACTCTTAATTTTTTATTTTTAAAAGAATTATCGTGGCGAAGCCACGGGCACATCCTAGTGTTTTACAATATAACTGCTATGTCAACATGATCTTAAAGCTAAGAAGTAGACGAACTAAAACGATAAAAAAGTACGAGGGGAGAAAGGCAAAAGCTGAAAATAATGGCAGGACTCACGTGATAAAAATAATAAAATCTGGTAAACTGATGTAACAAAGTGCCAGAATGCTTTTGTTGAATCAATTATAGGCTAATTGCAATTAAGATATGCAGAAAAAAAAGTTATTTTTTTTAATCAGATTAAAATCGACCAGCGTCAGCAGAACTACAGATTTCTGATATCTTGACAATCGCGCACTCACATAAAAAAAATATATATATATAAAAAATCCATGTCAAATCGGCCGACTCAGCGGTTTGATCCAGGGACCTACAGAATACGAGTCCAAGACGTTACCATTCGGCCAGTTCAGACAATTTGACGGTCTGGTTTGATAAGCATAGGCTATGTAAAGGAATAGTGTTATTTGTCAAATCTAAATGTATTGCCACTTGAGATTCTTAAAATACGTCAACATTTCACAAAATTCAGTGGCAAATAACTCAGCTAATTATTTCACAGTAATGTACCTTCTGTACATAACAATATTCATGTAGTACTCAATTTCAACTATATCAACAAAGTAAACAAACATCTGACTGTATTGCAGACAAAGCCCTCAATGATAAAAATGCGGCATTGTAGTATAGACATGATTTTTTTAAAAATGTGACCTATAATTAGTTGCTACTCTGGTACCGGGGAACCGATTTGGTCCAAAATAAATAGGTTTCTTGCCATGGACGTTATAAATGCGTTTACCTAGTTTCATGAAAATCCGATAAAGCATATTTGAGTTATCGCGCCTTTTGTTATATAATAAAAAAAGACACTAAATTGGGCATTGTTCCGCCAACGGCCAACCGATTTAGTCCAATATCAACAGCCGTCTTCCCATGGATACAATAAATGCGTATACCAAGTTTCATGAAAATCCGATAAAGCGTATTTGAGTTATGGCGCCTTTAAAACGGACACTAAATTGGGTTTTACTCCGGTACCGGTCAACCGATTTGGTCTAATATCAACAGGGTTCTTCCCATGAACATTATAAACGCGTATACCAAGTTTCATTAAAATCCGATAAAGCGTATTTGAGTTACCCCGCGTACAGACACACGGACGGACGGACAGACATTTTTCCCGTCCCCCACACAATCCCATGAAGTACGACTCTGGCACTTAATAACTATTACTATGATATAAATTAAGCAAAAATAAATTATCATGATAGAAAAAAGACGGAGCAGAACAAACGGCTACAAAAACTAATTTAAAACAGGTAAAAAATGTAAAGTTTATATAAATACATAAACATGAGAAGTATTTACCTATATACGAAGTTTATAAGTACTCGTATGTCATAAGTTTTGTTGTTGTTGTTGTTGTTGTTGTTTCCTATACTTTCTAAATTGAGGAACGTCACTCCTGCAAACAAAGGCATTACTCCTGCAAACCAATTAATAACAGAAATAAAGCTTATTTTATGCACGTTATGTATAGTCTACTATTTCATATTCCAACTAAACTTATAGATTAATGCTTAGTATAAAATATTAGGATTTTTGTCCTTAGGTAAATATTGTCATTTGTGGAAACCACCTATTTTACTGAAATTTTCGTTATTGGTTTCAAGCGTAGTGCCCACTGACGATTTCACTTGATGCTTGCTTAAATTTCAGCCTTGTAGGCTATAAATCAAACAAATTGAAACTCGAAGGCATTATTAGGAGTGGTATTTAGACTAACTGAAGAATGTTAACTTTTGAAGTACGAAATGGTAATCCTAAAAACTATTATTAATTACTTACGCAAGTACCATTTATTATCGTCTGATCTTCTACCTTTACCTTAGTTTAACGTGGTTTAACCTCTCCCTTTTGGCGACATTTTAAGCGACCCACGCCTCCCCGGGCCGCGACCTGTAGGGAGAGGGATTATCTACGGATCACATACATACTTTTCTGACGAGAGGACATGGGGGGCCTCCCCGTATGAGTGATCAGCTCAATGCCGGGACCACCTCCGAGACAACACGAACACATGGGACGAGACATACCATTCATACACACACACACACACTCACTCCGAACAAGGCGAGGATGCAGGGTTGCCACACGTACGACTATTTCATAGATTTGTACGACGTGCGACGCAACCATGAGTCGTACGCCTATTTGTACGACTATTTTGAACACAGTGTTTTATATTTTTTTAATCAATCTACTGATGAATTTTAAATTTTCGTATGTATCCAGTTTTTTTGTTTTCTCTTGGTTTTTGTTGTAAGCATGTTGCTAAAATTAATATGATTGGAAATCATTAAAATAATTATAAAACTGTGGCAACGACTGTTATTTGATTTTATTGTATTTAATCAAATTTAGCACATAGGAAGATAATGAAACACGCCTAATCATTTACAAATAAGATGATTTATTAACAATTACATGACAAATGTAAAGTGCATAATATTGATTAGCCTATTTATTATTATTATTATTATTATTATTATTATTATTATTATTATTATTAACGCAATGCGTTCATTATACTGAAAAATCACAAAGTATACGACAGTTTTAACTAGTATACGACTATTTTCGGATATTGGTACGACTGTTCTACGTTTCTGATCTGGCAACCCTGCGAGGATGGGATAAAGATGATAATGACGGCCAGATGATATCCGGGGACCACAAGAGCCTAAAGTTACCCGACATTTGTCACACAGGTGAGGAAACCCCCGGAAAGAACCCACCTAGGTAGCTTGTCCCGACCAGGAATTGAACTTGGGCCTGCTGCGTGAGAGGAAAGATCGCATCCCCTACGCCACTCGTCTGATATTACTTACACAAATTTTTAATACTCAATTCTCATTGGTAAATTTTTCTTATAAATGACTGTATCAAAGGGCATCTTAATTATAAAACAGATTTGGTATAAAATACTAACAGTGAAAGTTTCTGGTGTTTTCAGGGGAGATGGTAGTTACCGCTAGCAAAATGATAGAAAACATAGCATATGCTCAAGAAGCCATAACTCAGGTGTTAACAGTCAGATTTAGTTGATTTTTGTTATGCTTTGCAAGTGCAGTCTGTACTTTAAAATAAGCAGAAAATGGTTGTTCTAGAACTCACTGTTTGGTAGGAAAGAATTTTTTAACACATAGGTGATAATTTTGTTTTACAGTTACTTCCCTTGACTTAGGTACGCTTTATTCAATTTCTGTAGCTTAGATTTTTGTGAAACTTGGGGAACTTACTAACAAAAGTTATTACTATTTACCCTAGCACAATCAGTCTAATATGTACATTATTACTGCATGAAAACTTCACGTCTAAAAACAAAAGAAGTTTTTTAAATAAAAATAGTTGAAAATTCTGTATAGTCAAGACTTTTCCCATAATTCTGCTAAGGGAGATTTGTCATCCATGTATAATGAATTCCTGAAAGTTTCATTATTCTAGCATGAATAGCTTTTCAGAAAATGGTACCTGAAGTACAAAAAATGTAGCGAAAAGAAAATGACGTGCCTTATGGTATTTTATCCATTTTAGAAAGCTCCAGGTCCCTCTGCTTGGCTTAATAATAACGCAACATATAAAACCTATATATCAAAATGTTCATAAAACTATGATCTATTACATGAGCCTAAGTAAAAAAAAATCGATTTTTTTGTCATTGGTAACTACCATCTCCCCTTAAAGCAGCAGCCTAGCAGAGAAGCATTTTGTATGCTCAAGTGTACACACCTCCAACAGCTGCTGATTACGCGACTACCATTAAATTGAGAAGCACTTTATGTTTGTATTAGTAGATAATTCTAGAAATTGACACATTCACACAATGCTGAATATTACAGCAGACTTTTTAGAATTAATTTCTAAGATTTGTCCCTTTTCTATTATACGTCTCAGGCTAGTTTGATCCTGTTCAAAACAAAGGGGAGAACTCACAGAGAGTTCGCGGAAAATTCGTATCACGTGACAAAACGTGAATGGTTAATGTCATTAGCATGCGCCTTTACCAGGGTGTGACTTGCTAACGGAGGAGTGTTCATAAGTTCATGCAACAATAACATCAACATTTACACGTGAAATAAACTCTCACTGGCATCGTCATCATTATAGTATATAAATTAGCAAACAAAACATAAAGGATTCATTGTTCAAGACAGATGGAAGTGAGTTGTACTGTGAATAAACAAACTACCATTATCACGGTGATGACATGCGTTCTCATGTGCGGAGCTGTACAACAGCTGTGACTTCCACAGCCACACCTCTTTGTTTTGAACAGGATCAAACTTGCGTGAGACATATTTTAAAAACCTTATTACCTTTTGAAAATAGCCTATATTGTTTTTGTTTTACCGCATTTAAAACGATTGAAGTGTGCCCCCATGTATTCAGTTAATAAGTCCAACACAAAATATACAATATATTCACCAGATTTACCAAAATAGATAAAAGATAGTAATGTACTAAACACAAAATGAAGTAAAGAAGTTAAGCGTCATGATCTGAGCCTCCAGTGAAAGGCAAAAAATAAAATATTTCGAGATTTCATTAGAAGAGTTTCACTAGGATGGCAAAAATTGAAAACAAGATATATATAATCCCGTATAACAATACAAACAAAAGAAACGCTTAACGTAAGCAGATTTACTGCCTATTACCGCACTCTTGTAGAAGGCATGCGGCAATTAGCAACTAAAGGGAAGAAAAAAATAAACCTCCGCTCGTTGTCTCTTTGTAAGGTCAATGACAGAAGACTGAAAAGTTAATAGAATACGATTAATGAAATAGTTTTAACAAAAAAAAAGTGTAATAGAAGAAAACAGTTTTGGTTAAGCAAATGATTGAGATGACAGCCAGAATTTAGGTTTAAATAATTTAAAACACTTTTACAATGTAAATGTAGAAGAATGTACAAAAACAATAGTTGAAAGCATTGTGTTATATGGCGCTCGGTTGTGGGAGATATTAAAGAGGAATGGAAATAAATTAAAAGCTCTGCAAATGGACTATTGGATAAGCTGCTTGTCTCTAAACTTCAGAAAATTAGAAACGAAACTATTCGAGAGCGGATGCAAGTGACAGCAGTAAATATAATTGACTCAACTGAAGGAAGACGTGTAAGTTGGTATGGTCACCTTAAGAATGACACCTGAGAGGTGGCCACCCCTATAATATAAAGCCACATGGCTGACTCACTCACTCACTCACTCACTCACTGACATTAAATGTTTGCCCACTTCCAGATGAGCTAGAAAAATTTGGTACACATATAGCTTTTAGGCTGTAAACCACAGGAAAATTCCAAAAAGATTTTTTTTTTAGATTTAGCCCTAAAAAACCCCCCAACTGTATTATCAAACAGTTTTCACGTAGGGCTCTAAAAGTTTAGAAATAATTATTTCCATAAACCTAACGGGGTGGTCGAGACGGTAACGTCTTGGACTCAGATTCATAGCATAATAATTAAATCCAATTAACATATTTTTGTCCAGAACTAGCAATATTTTCTTCTATCTGTTAAAGAAATTTCATAATTTATATTCTTTATTCGGGGGCAGACCCCCAACGAGCCAAGCGAGTTAAAACTATATGACTGGAAGCCTCTTCGGCGAAAGAACAGGGGAAGACCACGACCATTGTGGAATGATTGTATGAAACAGTCCACGGAAGACAGGCAAATGAGAGATGAGGACTGGAGTGATACAGGGTAAAAGAAGATGGAAACGTGGATGCCAGAGACTCCGTATGGTGTAGATAAACTCGCCAATTATTATTATTATTATTATTATTATTATTATTATTATTATCATTATTATTGCTACTACTACTACAACTACTTTTACTGAATTTTTTTTTACATATTTGAAAGAGATACATCCCACAAGAATTTACTTTCGTTTTCACGTCTTGTACAGATTATGGTATGTGGAAAATAAACAAGATAAACGGAGTAGAGACAGAAAAGGTTTACTGACGTAATAAAAAAGGTGCGGTTACTGGATACTCAAATACCAATCGTTTGCAAGAGGAGAACACTTGGCAGTGTCCGTGAAACAAAAATATAAATTTCCCGGAGTTCAATTTATGGTTTAAAAGCATTCTGCCGTGCTGAAGCCTTGTTTCTTGGAGGCATAGGCGTACCGAGGGGGGGGGGGTTTGGGGGTTTGAACCCCCCCCCCCCCCCATTGATTAAAAAAAGGAAAATTGTATAATTTTTTTAAGTCTGCCCATAAATTACTTAATGCAAGTATAAAGCGTGGGAAGCTTAAAACTCGTTATTTTGCGTCTTAATTTTTAAAATTTTCCGGGGGAAGACCCCCGGAAGTGAAAAACTCGTTATTTTGCATCTAGATTTTTAAAATTTTCCGGGGGAGGGCCCCCGGATCCCCCTCTCCCGGATGTTATAACCCCCCCCCCATATGGTCGGCCTGGTTACGCCTATGCTTGGAGGGTTTCATTTAAATACTCTTCCAAAGACATGTATGTCACTCCGTTATCCCCAACTTTCGATTACGCCAACTGATCAAAGCTACCATGTTATTATTTATGGGTAGATAGGCTTCCGACGAGTAACGGATTCACAGAAATGAGGCCACTGAATTAAAGTGAAAATATTTTGTTTCAAACACTTCAAGGACATGAAAATATTATCATATTATTATCGCCAAAAAATTTTGACATTTCTGTTTTTGTGAATATCTTTTTAGTAGGGCTGTACCGATCAATCGATTAATCGAGCCGATTAATCGATTAAACATTTAATCGTCGATCAATTACAATTTCCGATTAATCAGTTTTGTCGAATTCTGAAAAAAACGTTTATCGAGAAATGGGTCAAATGACCGAACTCCTTTCTCAGTGCCGAGTGAGAGAGTTTTTAGTGCTGCCGGTATTATTGTAAACAAGCTACGATCGTCTCTTGAACATTCAAATGTCAAAAACTCTTGTGTCTCAAGTCTTGGCTGAAAAAGTAACCGGAAATGTAAGTTTTGTATACTATATTTTATCACTAGTTAACTAATAATGGTATTCATTAATTCAAGATTTCTTCTGATTATGTGTAGTGTAGTAGTTATTAAACGTGTAAAACAATATTAAATTTACACTTTGGTGTCGCTTAAAATACCGACCTGTTTGTCGATTAATCAGTCGATTAATCGGTCGATTAATCGATTAAAGTCAAGCGTTAACTCGATTAGAAATTTTAATAGATTTTCAGCCCTACTTTTTAGTGCAAGACTTTTCTTTTTTGAACGAAATTTTATTTTTTGTGTTTCATGTAATAAATCTATGAACACATTAATAAAAATAAATATTCAATAAACCCCTCAAAACCGTAAAGAACTATAAAAAAAATACTTATATTTCAGATCAAAACTAAAACAATCTTATGAATGCAGATGTTCAACGGAAATGGACGGAAAACCTATCGTAATATTTATAAAATTATAAACGGTGATATGTAATTGTCAAATTGATTTTAGGATATATGAGGTTCACGCAAATCGAATATTTTATTAACACCCAACTGAACGAGATCAATTTCCATTATAATGGTATAATTTGGTTTCTTGCTTCTTGGACAATGTAAATTCAACACACATTTCACTTATTGTGTTATTGGTTTTCAGTTATTTAATTAAACGAGCAGATAGATGCATGTGGTATTTCCTTTGCTTTCTGAATTGAATTAAATTAAATTACATTGTCAGGTCATAGACATATTACAGCACACAATATGCCGGTATCCACCGCAACTCTCTATGAATCGTTGAATGAGCTTATTAAACATTCAAAATAAAAGGACAGAATGCCACAGTTAATACCACAAATGGATATTTGCAGAGTGCAGTATAGTTATGTACGCCTAGATCATTTATGGCGTTTTCTTATTTCATGTTTATACAGCTCACTTTAAACTGCTACTTATTGACGAAATTAAATGCTTTATCAGCTATATAACTCAATTTTGTATGTTAAATAGTTCACTTGCATTATTATTACGTATTATTATTATTATTATTATTCTCCGTTTCACCCAACTTAGGGTACGTTGAATCAATCACTTCTTAATGTTTTGTGTTTAAATTTTAGCACAGTATTGCTTCATTCTTTCTGAGCTTGCTTTTCTCTCGTCTTCACTGATCTGAATCATTCGTTTGGTTTTGATTTTGACTTGGAATCCTCTTTCTTGACTTTGTTTGTTTGTTTGTTGTTGTTGTTGTTGTTTTTTTTTTTTTTTTTTTTTTTTTGCAGTATTATCTATGAGCATTTGTTCTGTGATTTTGAGTTCTTTTAAGTCCTTCGTTTCCTTAAACCAATTTGGTTTGGTCTTTTTGTTGCTAAAATATTCAAAGATTTTTTTGGTCAGTCTATTTGCTACCATTCTGAGGAGTCCATAAAAATCAATTCTTCTTTTCCTCATTGAGTCCGAGAGTTTTTTAGTCTTTCGGTAGTGTGTTTCGTTTCTGATATAGATTAGTTTGTTGTAATGGAACTTAGGGCCTAGGATTTTCCTTAATATCTATCTTTCTTTGATCTCAAGTCTTTCAATTGGACCATGATTAGTGATGGACAGTGTTTCGGCTGCGTATTGGGCTTCTGGATTGATTACCGTGATATAGTGTCTTATTTTTGCATTCTATGAGAGGGACATTTTGTTATATGTGTTTTTGGTTATTATTATTATTATTATTATTATTATTATTTTAATTTCTGGAGAAGTTGTTGGGCTAGCAATAAGCCTATTGGTTAAGTAATTTCTGCATGTGAGAATATTCCAATTATAGAGTCAAATGAGAACCAACCTCATAGGTAGATGACAAAATAAAGCGATCATATAGGCCTAAGGATTAAATTTCAATCTCGAACTATATCAATTCGACAATTTGCATCTGGTAAATTTACTATTGCAAAAAATCAATTCCATCCCCTATAAATCTTGCTTACTTACAAACCAATAACATAACCTATCAGAGTATAATTTTTTTTTCTGAAACTTTGCTCTGTATACAAGAAAAACAATTGAATGTAATTTTCAGATCTCAAAAGATAATGAGATTATACCTAATTACGTTTCAAACCACAACCGATCCAACTATTATGAAAAGCTTAAAGCATCAGAAGATGGGAAACATAAAGTGTGTAACAAAATAATTGAATTGGTAAAAATAATGAGGTTTCGTTTAACATATAAAAGGAAAACATGTATCAAAGAAGGAAAAATTGAAAGAAAAGAAGGAAATAAGCAATAGTGTTGTATCTTTTCCGTCCATCCGTGCGGTGGTACAAAATATATTACACGCAAGAATGAGACTACTGCAAAAATTCAAGCATTCAGACAAAAAAGTAAAAGAAAATTAAACCCTATAATTTATTCACTTCGTGACAATGATTATAGACACAAACCACTACAAAGCGGGTCTGAATTCATTAAAAAACGATTATGGTTGTTCAATAACACCTTGGGCTACTTCACCTCCCTTTAACTCCTTTCTTATGTTTAGTCTTTCTAAAAACGAATACTTTGAATTCACGCAAGTTTGAAATCAATGGCATCCAAACAAAGAATATAACAATTACTGAAATATTTTACTGCGGTTATACAATCCCAATAGAGCCGAGTATCAGATCTGTACGATCATTTAAATCATATATGGGCAACGCCCGGCCCGCGGGCCGGATGTGGCCTGCCACGTCTTTTGATCCGGCCCGCGGAACACTTTAAAATCGCGCTCGAAAAAGTAAATATTTTCTGTTCTCGCCAACAAGATTGTGAGAGGGGGGGGAACAAAAGCCTGAACTACGAGGGTGTTCCTTCCGGTCAGCGCTAGAAAAATGTTGCAATAGGCCTAAATCAAAGTATCGAACCAGACTTAAAGATGAAAATTTTGAAAACACTGCGCTTGTTTATATTAGTGGGATTGAATATCTTGTTTCTCAAGTTCAAGCTCAAGCTTCTCATTAATTTCTGCTGATTGTAAGTAAATACCTAATCAGTTCGATATTGTTCTCATTCATGTAGCCTAACTTTATAATTATACTTTATAAATACAAAAAACCGTATCATGATTATTTTTTCACAACTACCTACTATCTACGGCCCGCGACTTCTTAAATATTATAAAGTTTAGCCCGCATCTTTCCTAAGGTTGCCCATACCTGATTTAAATCAATTTAGCAGGTATGGGGCATATATCACGGTAACTATTTTTTTCGTTTTGAAAATGTGGGATCTTTTAAAATTTTGAAATATACAAATGAAAGGGCAATGTATGTATAATGCGCATTATGGGTAGGCCTATAAGATATAGGACAGTGAAGGAAACAGACACCTATAAACACCCGCATATGACTGGATCGTGTCACTCTAATATATTGCGATAATCGGAAGCATGAAAGCGCATATACCCACTCCATGATCCTTAAAGTTCGGTACGGATGGGCATTATTCCCCAAAGCTTTCATCAGCTTCTTGTAGTAATATTTGGCATTTTTCCCTCGGATAATGACTATTTTGACGTAACAATGCTGTTCACATCTTGTCATATCCATTTATCATGGCTGCTGATTCACGACTAAATTACCATCGCCTCTATTCGTATAACTGTATATCACAATGCTGCCAAATGATGCATCCGTATACATCTCATAGTACCATCGCCTTACTTTGAGAAGAAAATAGTTCTCATGACTATTATATAATTACAGCTTTATTCCTCAAAATCATAATACTGAAATACATAGGCGTACCGAGGGGGGTCCCCCCCCCCCATTGATTAAAAAAAAGGAAAATTGTATAATTTTTTAAAGTCTGCCCATAAATTACTTAATACAAGTATAAAGCGTGGGAAGCTTAAAGCTCGTTATTTTGCATCTTAATTTTTAAAATTTTCCGGGGGAGGACCCCCGGACCCCCTTTCCCTGGGGGTATTCCAGACCCCGCGGATGTTATAACCCCCCCCCCCATATGGTCGGCCTGGTTACGCCTTTGCTGAAATAACTGCTGAAGTTACAAGTATCGAAGAAGAAATAAAAAATTAGCATTGTCTTTATGAATATTTTTGGCACTTATTCGGGAATAAAAGAAATGCAATACATAATATTATGGTTCATCTTCTTAAATTTGAACGTAGATCTGATGTTTATACCTACTTCATCTTTAGTGTACTTAGTGCATTTGAACCTGAATATTTATGTCGAGACTTAGAGAGATTAAAACCAGAGAAGTCATCTTTGAACAAACTAGAAGACATTGAAACACAGGTTATTTTTCAAAACTGAAAGAAGTAGACTACCTTGCTACTGCGATGCTTAGCAGAAAATCTGTGATAAGGCTGAATTCCTTAGACATGTTTAACTTACACAGTATACCGAGACCTGAAAAGATTAAAAACAGTAAAGATTAAGTCAGAAGGCGAGGTATTGTGCCTGTAGTTCCTACCGTTATTATTTTCATCATAGCATCAGTTTTCATTATAATACTGGAGTTTGGTCTCTTGCTTCGTGGACAATATAATTTTAATAAACTTTTCTCTTATTGTTTTCGGTTTTCAGACATTTAATTTAACGAATGCATTGATATTCTTGGCATTTCCCTCTCTTTCTGAATTAAATTAAATAACCCTGTCATGTCATATACATATCCCTGGACACTTACCGCAACGCTCTCTGAATTTTTGAATGACCTTATTAAACATCTCTATATATATAAAAGGCGTTGTCCTGACTGACTGAATGAATGACTGACTGATTGACTGAATGACAGGAATCAACGTACAGCCTAAACTATAACAGGTAGAGACTTGGAATTTTGACAGTACCTTCGTTTCATAATGTAGGTGCTCACTAAGAAAGGATTTTGAAAAATTCTGATTCTAAATGCCAAAAATTAAATGTTTTTTGAAAATACTTAATCCCTTTTTACATAGAATTATCAATTCCAAATCACAGAATATATTGTTGGCAAATGGTATCAGGTGGGCTTGGAAAAAACAAATGAAATGCACTTTTGACAAATAAGAGAAGTTATCAAAATAATTCATGCTATAAATAAATATTACAGAATGAAATCCACTAAAATAATGGAATCACATAACTTTCTCTACCCTGGACATAGAGAAAACAAAACGAGGTATGGTAATGTGTATATTATTATATTATATCGCAGGTTTTTGGAGAGAAAAGTATGAAAGTGATAATGCTTTCTGTTTAATTTCATCCCCAAAACGGCTTTATGGTAACATAAGAGTGGGAAATTTCCCGCCTCGATATTACAATTTTATGTTGCAGGAATTTCTGTTTCTTCTTATTTAAACCTCTACCAGGCTTGCTGTGCACTGTACAAGCGATGGGATGCAAAATTCTAGATCCTCTATGAGCCATAAAAAACGATATCAAGCGTTTTCTGAGGGAATAGTTTGTGTGTAATAAGTCGTTCTTCCTATTTCAAATTATAAATGCCTATATAAGGACCTAGAATTTAAAATTGAAAATCCTTCATAAGCTAATTTCCAATTACAAAATACAAAACCCGGGCGACGCCGGGTCTTTTAAGCTAGTCGAATATAAAAGGCTAGAGGTCACAGCTCGTGTCATAAATGGATATTTGCAGACAACAATATAGTTACCAATAGCTATTTTATTTATGGAGTTTTATTATAACGTGCTAAATAATAACTGGTGCTATATAACTTAAAAAAAGAGCTAGATATACAAGAACTCGAACTTTGAACTAATGTCACCCAAAGTCACTTGACCACGACTTTTTACCTTTCACTGTCTTCGTTCTTCAAGAATGAAATGCCTAGGTTCTAATAAAAAGAATGTTAAGTAAAATAGGTGTTGGAATTATTTAGTAACTAACTACAAATATCTACGCTTATACTGTATTTTAATTTTTTTAACGCGAAAAAACCTTGTTATAGTAGGCCTATATATTCTGTCACCGCAGACCAGGCGATTTTATCCTTTGGCCAGAAAGACGGTCAGTGCAAGTGAACATTTTTCTTCCACGAGTTCTGCAACAGTCATGGTTTATTTACGGTGTTATAATCCTTTCACAGCTGAAATTACGTACCCATATAACTTAAGGGGAGATGGTAGTTACCAATGTAAAAAAAATCTATTTTTTTTTTCTTTGGCTCATGTAATATAGCATAGTTTTCTGAACATTTTGATATGTAGGTCTTATACGTTGCGTTATTATTAAGCCAAGCAGAGCGACCTGGATGGATAAAATACCATAAGGTTAGAACATGCATGTAATTTTCTTTTCGTTCTCCTGCAAAATTACATTTTTTGTACTTCAGGTACCATTTTCTAAAAAACTATTCACGCTAAAATAATGAAACTTTCAGGAATTCATTATGGATGGATGACAAATCTCCCTTACCAGAATTTTGGGAAAAGTCTTGAATATACAGAATTTACAACTATTTTTATTTAAAAAAGGTCTTTTTTTGTAGTCGTGAAGTTTTCATGCAGTTCTCAGGCAGTAATATTGTATATATTAAGACTGATTGAGGTAGGGTAAATAGCAGTACCCATTGTTAGTAAGTTACCAAAGTTTCACAAAAATGTAAGCTACAGAAATGGAAAAAAGCATACCTATGTCAAGGGAAGAAACCGTAAAACTAAATTGTCACCTATGTGTTAAAAAAATTTTACCTACCAAACAGTGATATCTAGAACAACCATTCTCTGCTTATTTTAAAATACAGAGTGCACATGCAAAGCATAAAAAAAATCAACTAAATCTGACTGTTAACACCTGAGTTATAGCATCTTGAAAATACAGCATATTTTCTATAATTTTGCTAGCGGTAACTACCATCTCCCCTTAAGCAATTATCAAGTGAAACCATCACTCTGTCTTGTCTGTCTGTCTTTCTCGTAGTTTTACCTCTCCCTTTGAGGATTTAAGCGACCCAAGCCGCCCAGGCCTTACAGGGCCGCGACTTGTCGGGAGAGGGATTATCTTTGGATCACATACATACTTTTTTGACCAGACAAGGACATGGAGGGCCTCCCCGGATGAGTGATCAGCCCAATGCCGGGGCCACCTCCGAGACAACACGAACACATAGGACGATACACACCATTCACACACACACTCACTCAGAACAAGGCGAGGATGGGGATGAAGATGATAATGACGGTCAGATGATATCCGGGGACCACAAGGTCCTAAAGTTACCCGACATTTATCTCAAAGGTGAGGGAAAACCCCGGAAAAAATCTCACCTAGGTAACTTGTCCCGACCAGGAATCGAACCCGATTGAACGCATCCCCTGAGTCACAGCGGTGGACGTGAATCCATCACTCAATAAGAAAAATTAGAGTGGAATAGTTGCTTTCCAGAAATGACAACCATAACACAGAAATAAAAATCCTCACATTTTAAGATGAATGTTTATTGTGTTAGTTTAGGCCTAATAATGCTGCCTTTATACAATTTTTTGTGGTGACGAGTTCATACGTCAGTAACAGTGAAAAGGTTAATCGCTACCTGGTCTATGTCTATACAGTAGGCTATCTCACAGTCATTCGTGACGATTAGTAATCTTCGGAAATCCACTTTTATGCTATGTCCGTCTATTTCTAAACCAAAATATACAATGTTTAAGCTCAATTCAATTATAAAACTATTTGGGATATAACCACTGGGATTTTAAGATAAACGTTGTTACATTCTCACTAGCTATACATATTAACATTGCATTCCTAGAGATTATTTCAAGCTGGATAAATCCAGATGTTCAAGCGGGAATATCTGCCATCGGCTTGTAAATGTAAATTTATCGGTAAATATCCAAATTACAGCAGCAGCAACAACATCCTACATCACTGTTCAAAATGATAGCTACACCGCACTCCTATGTGTACGTGTGTGAAATCCATCGATTCATAATATATGATGGGAGCGCTTCCAAATGGTTGACAAGTACCGTATGATGCTATACCACTGTATAATGTATCGCTCCCACACCATTACGGCTCTCAATGCAAAGGGATGTTTTGCTTCCAACACAGAAGAAATGCATTGGTGCAATGAAGGAAAAGAGGAACTCTCGAATGTACCCACAAGAATACTCCCCCCCACCGCTTCTTCCTTCATTTGCAGAACTGAGTGCATTTTAACGGTAGAACCAAGATGAAATGGTAAGATAATATTGTTCTCTTGTCTTCACCGAAATTCATGAATCGATATGTTTTAAATAATAATTTTTTATAAACATGTGAGGGGCAGTTTGTGTTTTTGCGTTAACATCAAACATTAGCAATTATTAAAGATGGCAAATAAATATACACCGTGCCCATACAGTCCGGTAACAGTTTTCTTAATTATCAAAAACTAAACTAAACTCCGTGGCGCTACATCCCTGAAGACACTTGGCCTACCACCCGGTGCTTCATCTACCACAGGCAGATGGCAGGATTGGGAGGCATGTGGTCGGCATGCCGACACCCACGGCCGTTAATGGTGGTTTTCATGACCAGAGCCGCTATTTCTCTATCAAGTAGCTCCTCAATTTGAATCACGAGGCTGAGTGCACCCCTTCCAGACCTCCCTACCTCAGAAAAATTCGAGGAGGTACCAGGGATCGAACCCGGGCCGACGGATCTGTAGTCAGCGACGGCGGTCAACTACAAACGATAGGGCTTTCATATTTATGACATTTAAAGAGGAACTCAAATGATTTTGTTTTCAATGTTTGGATTTATAATGGCTCGGCATATATATAAACGGCAATCAAACTCTTGCCATACTCTTTGGAGCATATCCTGAGTTACAGTGGTGGCAACTTCAATCTACACTTCAGTTCTTCTAGATGTTGTAATAAAGGTGGTGTATCCCCATAGGGAAGAAGTCACCATGAAACCTACATAAATTTGATTTTGCTTAAAACCATATTTCAATTATAATTAAGGAATCGCGCACAATGTGCATTATCTTAACCTAAGATTTAACCTGCTGACAAACCCCCAGTCCTGAACCCGGGAAAGTAATTTTTCACTACTGAAAAATCCCCGACCCGGCCGGGAATCGAACCCGGGCTGCCGGAGTGGAAGGCAGGCGTGCTACCGACTCACCCACGGCAACCATATTTTGTTAATAGCATTGTGAACAGCCTTTTCAAAATATACCAACCTGCCAATAGTCTGTGTATGAGAACTGGTTTAGCCCGTGAAAATTATTCAATGCATGAGAATAGCGGGGACGGGACAAGTTCCTGGAAAAACGGAACATATTTCAGTCGGGGACGAGACGGGTTCCTTGATTAACGAAACATATTGCACCAGAGGATGAGAAGGATTGTTTATTTACAGAACGGGGACAAGATGCGCTTCGTCCCAATGTGAATAACCTAATTTCAATAAGATTCCATTGAAATTTTATGTGTTTGAAAACAAATGCATTATGGGAAAATACTAGGGCTGAAAATAGATTAAAATTTCTAATCGAGTTAACGCTTGACTTTAATTGAATAATCGACTGATTAATAGACAAACAGCTCGGTATTTTAAACGAAGCCAAAATGTACACTTAATATTATTTTGCACGTTTAATAACTACTACACTACAGATAATCAGAAGAAATCCTGAATTAATTAATACCATTATTAGTTAACTAGTGAAAAAAAAAATATACAAAACTTACATTTCCGGTTACTTTTTCAGTCAAGACTTGAGACACACGAGTTTGTTGACTAAACTACCCTTCAGGTTTCTGAATAACGGAAATTGTTTGGACACAGTAGGCTGAATGACACATGATGTGCCAAGGCCGGAGAAGCGAGAGAAAGGAGTTCGGTCATTTGACCCATTTCTCGAAAAACGTTTTTCAGAATTCGACTAAACCGATTAATCGGAAAATTAATCCTCGATTAAATGTTTAATCGAACCGATTAATATCGGCACGTCCCTAGAAAATACCAATATAATCTACTTCCGCAGGGTGAATACAAGGTCTAGGCCTTGTAACTGTCGGTTGTGCAAAGGTTAGAGAGTAGGCCTACGATATCTGAAATGCAAATGAGCAATTCCGTACTGTTAAAAGGGATGCCGCCGATGAGTTAGAGTATGTTTCATTAGTGACGTTTGGTTTGTTTGTGTGTAGTCTTCTGTTTTCAAATGAGGTTTAATGCAGCTACTGCAAACGCTAATGATGATGTATTGTATAAACCGTTGTTTGCATTTTGAATTTCTATACAATAGGGATTTTTCACTTCTTTGAAATCTTTTAACTACCTTTAGGCTACCCATAAATGAGACACTGAAAGAAAATTGGTTTAGCGTATGGGTTGTGAGTTAAAACTTACATGGCAAAGTGATCCCTATACAGGCCTTGGAGGCCCAGAGGGTTCCAGGAGTTTGAGGCTCCCAGATTTTGGACATTCAGCACGTGAAGATGGTAAGGTTGTCAGCCTTACGCACCGGCCGCCTTTACCGCTCAGGATTTCTGTTAGAGGCTGAGTCGACACCAGGGCCATAGTGCCACCAGAAGGATTAGGCCAATTGAAAAACTTCAACGACCTTCCGGTTTGTAGCGCAGCGAAAATTTAAATAGTACACTTGCGAAATTTTAGCATGTTTGAAAGTACGGTACTGATAGTTCTGATCCCATAAGAAAGTTCCTATGAAAATATGGATTAAATCAACTTGTTGCATACCGATTAGCCAGCAACGGAAAAAAAATACGAGTGAAAAATTGACCCTTTCACAACTAAATTTGTATGCATATATAAGCAATCACCAAGTGAAACCATCAGTAGGCTCTAAGTATGAAATGAATAAGAAAAAAATCAGTGGAACAGCTGTTTCCATTTATGATAATCGTAACACGTGAATAAAAATCCTCATTTTATAGTATTCTAGTTTTCTTCGTTCTAACTCGGCACGTCAAACGTCGGCATTTCCTTTTGCGGTCTGCGGGATTATATTATTGTTTATTGAGGGTAAGTTTACACTCTCAAGTCCAAGCGGACGGCAGACTCTTCGGCTATCTGGAAGCTACGAATGGGGAGGATTCACCGGGAGGTGGTAAAGAAGGCACCAAGTATATGAAATAATAGAATTCTTCGCATGAACAAGGGTCTTCGCGCCCAAACGAACCCCAGTCGGCTACAAAGCGAGCGGAACGCTTTTAAGTCGGACCACTTCCCTCATCTGGAAAAGATTATTAGGGTCTACCCACCCCTAAACGCTTTTAAGTCGGACCACTTCCCTCATCTGGAAAAGATTATTAGGGTCTACCCACCCCTAAACAAAGGCGGTGGTCCCTGCCACCAGGTCAGGCCTTGTTGCAATGTCACTTGTGTTGTTTCTCCAGATTTGTGGAAATCAGCTGCAAGGTTTTTAAACTGTGGCAACAATGCGCATCTTATGCTTAGGCACGCGCAACATTTCCCTTCCTTCCATTTCGGCTTTTCAACCCCAAGATGTTTATGGAGGTGTTTATGGAGGGTTTGGTCAGGGTTGGGGTTGAGATACTAAATTAGAGGGTTGCCGCCTGAGGATCCTTTAAAAGCGGTGACTATACAATAGCATGAGAGTTAAGTGCTTTCCTCAGCTGTTGATCTAAAATCAGGATGAATTTCTTATAAGCACATTAGAACCGGATCCCTAGCATCTAATGCTAAGAAAACCTGA
Source organism: Ectobius pallidus (assembly GCA_964059195.1). NCBI lineage: Eukaryota > Metazoa > Arthropoda > Insecta > Blattodea > Ectobiidae > Ectobius > Ectobius pallidus. The sequence continues at coordinate 139,943,822 of CAXKWD010000007.1, forward strand.
AACAACCCGAGATCAAACCCAGAATCTCAGAACGAAGTATGCAAACGTCGCCAGGACAGAGGCGGTCAACATGTTTTGATTCAATTAAAGTAAAAGAAATGAACACCTGAGTGGCTTACATCCTTCGGTATGAGAAATGGCTTTGAAAACGTTCCGACAGTGCATTACACTTTGCTATTATTTATACATTCATGACATTAAATTCACTCTAGTCTTTATTTGCTATTTATCATTTGTTTACCTAGTTCTCTATTCCCCTTATACATATTCATTGGTTACATACCATCTACTGGAGAGAGTCGAAAATTTATCCGCGAGGTAAATATTTCGTGAGAACTTTCAGGAATGAAGAGAAGAGTTATTATATAGTTTTTAAATTGACGCTTGAATTTTTAATGAAAATTCTGTTATGAATTTGTAAAACTTCACTAGCAAAAAATCCAATCGTAATGTTATGGCATTATAGGCTATATTATAAAGTATGATGAAAACCCTCAAGCCTTTCTGTATGGTATTCATGAAAGCAATTTCGCGTTGCTCCAACTAGGGCAATAGCCTATTTAACTATCGTAAACTCCAAAATTCTCATTTTTATTGGTATTACAACATTGTTGCTCTACGGTGAAAAATATTAAAACAGCTGCTTTCGAATTTTTAAAATTAGCAATAGTAATTAGGAATGCACTAATTTTGAGAAACGTTCATAATCTTGTTTTTGTTTTAGCGTGCATGTGTATGTGAACAACAGGCATATTTCTGGCAAGTGTGTATCAAGAAGACTTTTCTGGATTAAAAGGTGCTGCAAAAATGCAACTAGTGGAATACTTATATGACAATAAACTAAACCGAAAGAGTCACGCTCATAAACAGGGTTAGGATTTTTAGGTACGCACCTTTTTTCGTGAGCAAAATTAGATCTGCTGTGAATGGAACTTCAGTGTGAAACGTTCATTCTAGTTCAGAATGGAGGCAATTTTCTAGAACCTTTTCCCCCTTTTAGGGGTGTTGTCCCTTTTCTTTCCACCATGCCCATAATCACCTTTTCCTCACTTCTTTAATTTTCCTGCAGCTTTTTAATAATATTTTACAGTAAAGCGCATTATATTGTTTACAGTCTATGACTTTTGAGTTCCATTCTTTTCTTATTTTATAATTAATCTTGGTTTCGTTCTAATATCTAAGACCTTAATCAATTTACAATTAACGTTTCATTAGCTTGCATTGAACGTGGGAATAGTGAATCTGTCATTCAGCAAACGCGGGACTGAATTCACAGCCTGCAATAATAAAAACAATGATAAAATATTCCACTATTTTTTATTTCACTGGAAATAGTAGCTTGATGCTCGTCAATATTTAGTAGCAGGTTTATGTCCCCTATTTTGCCTTATTTTTGGCACCTTTTCTCTTCCTTTTTCCATGTGGAAATTACACCTAAAAATCCTAACACTGCTCATAAGTTATCTGGCATGTATTATAAAATTTGATAGAACAAACGGAGTAATAATTTCAATTCAATTATTTATAACTTCAACAACAACATGCTATGTTATTTTCAAACTGTGTTGTTGCCAAGGAAAGATGGGCACTGGCAAGGGATTACGTACATTCTAAATATTAGAAGAATGCATTTTTAATGGTTATAGAATATAGTTAAATATTTAAACAAGAATATTGGTAGAGTTTCTATGTGAATACTTAGAATTACAGTGGTTGTAAGAAAATTCTGTTAAGTGTTACTGATAATCGACACAAACCACTACAACTTCCTCATGTAAAACTTTGTAAAAACCAATGAGAAGAACGTACGAACGAATGAAAAAATAAAAGGTTTCTAAAAAAGTCTGAATTCCTGAAGAATGAAGTAGTAAAATATAAGAAGTCCATGAAAGAATTAAGTTCCTATACAAGCCTCCAGCTATCCTGCCTTCATGTACCTTTAAGGTACTGGGAAATTGAGGCTCCCAGATTTTAGACGATAGGCTCATGAAGGTCATCAGCCTTAGGCACCGACTGCCTTTACTCTTAAGACTTAAGAGGTTGAGTGAACCCTAAGTTCATACAGCTGCCAGAAGGATTAAGCAAAATGAAAAATCTCAACGACCTCATCGGGGATTGAACACGGAGATCCGGTTTATAGCCTTATGATGACTCAACCTACTGCACTATAGTCAATAATATACCCTCATTATAGTTTTGTAGTAAATATAACAAAAAAGCCCTTTTGCGTTTCTCTGCATTGGAATAATATAAACCTTTTGATGCGTTGAAATATATGGAAACCGAATAATAGAATTCCAACAAAGGTATCGATCACTCTAACGCTTAATGGCAATTTCTTTAGACGGATTTTTCTTTGTTCAGCCTAAATTTAGTTTCCTTGTAACAATTTCAAGAACACTCTTGGAAAAATGAAGATCTAATAACACAGATGTGTGACACATATCCGACATACTATTTTTATTCCCATGGCACTTTCTCAGTTTTGAAAAGATATTGCATTCAACTCAATGTGTCAGCAGAAAAGTATGTTTCGTCTGCCTTCATATAATATCGCTATCTTAGGGAGAAAAATAGAAACATAAAAAAGAAAAGGACGGTAAATTTAAAATACAATCCACTATCTTTTCTCTGTTTGCAAAGAACGAGCTCAAGCAACATGGAACGCTTCGGAAACATTCATGGCAGCTCGGTTGGATTCAATTCTGGAGACAATGAAAAGCCTGAGTCCGACTGCTATAGCATTGGTTTGGGAGGATGGGGATTCAAAGACGGAGATAAATAAGAAGAGAAAAGAAGGATGAGAAGTTGGGAGGGCTGGGAAGCAGATAATACAAGAGGAGAAAAAAGAAAAATTGAGATTGAATGAGAAAACCCATGACAGATAAGAAAAAGGTTAAGACTGAATAAAACGAAGAAAGACGGGTACAAAGTGCGAAAAGAGTGAGGGGAAACTTATTTGAGGGGAGCAGGGGCATTTTCACCCCCTATTTGGACTTCAATTCAGGGCAAACTATACAGTAGAAGCCACTTTGACTTCACTGTCGCCGTGACATTGTTTTCTGAAGTCCATGCCATCCCCCTCAACCCTTTTATTCATTCTTTCTCTTTTTTGCAAAACTATGCACCCATGATTTTCCTTCCTTTCATCAAGTTGACGCCTGTGGAAAAAAGACGAGTCGCACTTCCCACAAACACTTCTGTCGACGGAATTTACCATACAGCCAATTTCTACGGAGACTTCTAACAAGAATCTCAAATTACATTTAACAGCTACGTCTCTAGAATCAGACCTGTGTCTGACACTAATGAAGCTCGGATTTTTATATAGTTATCGAATCAAAGGAATGAGTTTTTAAGTCCTACTGTGAAGAGAGGAATAAACAAGGGGTTCTGTTACGAACCAATTAACCTGGTTTCTTTCTCTTTCCTTTATAGTCTATTCTAAGGGGTCCACAATTTAATCGAATGAAAGAAATGACCTATTATTAATTTACTATCATTATTATTATCATCACTATCATAATAATAATAATTATTATTATTAATAATAAATATTATTAAAATGAACACACTTTCTGATATGCAGGTGTTAATTTTTTTCATTCCCTCTGTAAATATAAAACAAGAATATGTATTAAATAGGCTATAGGCTTACTCAGAATTAGATTAAATGCGTTCTATTATTATGTAGCTCCATAACCTGTACTCTTTACAGAATATACTCGTATTAAGGGTAATTAAATCACGCAGGATGAAATGGGCTGGGCATTTTGCGCCCATGGGGAAGGAAATACATAGGCCTATCTCAAAAATATTTACTGGGAGACCCGAAGGGAAAAGACCACTTGAAGGCCTAGATGTAGGTGGGAGGATAATAGGCTATTAGAATAAATTTAAAGGAAGTAGGATTTGCGAGGATGGAGTTAGCAAAGAATAGGGTTGAATTGTGGGCGCAAATAAGCGCCTCCGGGTTCCATAAAATAGACAGCCTAATATTCCTTTAGCTTGCTTAAGAATTTTCTATTGCCATTGAGTGAGTAAGTATTGGTATGTAGCAAGAATAACCACTTTATAGTCTTAAATATTTTAACTATTCAGTTCAGTAATATATTACTCCTTAAGTCCATTTAGAATGTATTCTGGACATAATTGTGAAAATCGATTGAAATTTCTGAATTTTCTTTTAAAATACAGGCGGATTCATTATTATACAGCCTAAATAACATTTTAATTAGGCAAATCAATTAATTTAGAAGTGGTGATTATGGTAATTTAACGATAGTTGCCTGCAATTACTTAGACCTGTAATTGCTGTTGGTCAGCCGGAAATTCGTCCAGCAAGAGTTCTTTGACGTGCCTGTAAATCTACAAGACATGAGACTAATAAGATTACGCGCAAATAAATGCTATTTATCTGTAGCGGTACTGAACTTGAAAAGTTGGAGAACATTAAGCCCATGCCTTACTGTTCTAAAATGTTAGAAATGCAGTACTAAGAATAGCCTATATCATGATTTTATTTTGTTACCTGTAAACGCATTTAAAATCGGTCTAAAACAGCAAGTAACAGAAACGTTATATTGGTCTCCGCGTTCGACACGTAAGGTCAGAAACTAGAGCAGCTAGAATGAGGGATGCAAAATTATCGCCCACCTCCTTTGACCACTGTGGAACGTGTCTGTCTCCATAGGGAGGGAGGACGATATATTAATCTGCATGCACAAAAAGTACCCTGTGGCTGCGTCCCCGATACAGCCAACCCTACTTTTATTTTAAAAACAATGCAACGACATCCTTGATGTTAGAATTTTAAAACCATATATTCACACTTTTAGAAGTTTTGGTTGCAAAGTTTTAACAGTTTGGATTATGACAATACGAATTATTAATAAATTACTCTAACATTACTATTCTTGTTATTGTAACTTACCATTTAAAAACAAATTTAAATCCTTTATTTTTATATATAAATTTTGTATAACACAAGATTACCCGAATTAGCAAGTGCTCATGTTCCGGTACAGTTCAGTTATTTACATGACAGAATTAGTACACTATTAAATACACAATTAATTACAAATACCTACATAAAAGAAAATATAACACTAATTTGAAATCAATAACTAGAAAAAAAGAAAGAAAAGGAAAAAAAAAGTGGGAAGAACAAAATTGAAATCCTGAGTAATAACTTAAACTAATAAAATGGTCCACTAATTACAGAGTGAAGTAAATTTTTAACTAGGAAATAAGATTTTTGATACACTTATCGAATTATTTCTGTTCATATTTACTAATTCTGGATGTGACGTAATTATGGAGTTATAGAGTCTTCGATCATAATAATCGCTATGTTTAGAGCCAGAAAAGGTGAAATATTTTGGTTCTATTAAAGGAAACATTTTATTTCTTCTAGTATTGTAGTTATGAGGATCAGATACATGTACGCGTACGTTGCGGTATTTGTGAAAGTATTTTAAAAGTATGAGCTTATAAATTTGTTCTACAGTCATAACATTAAATTCAGGAAATAACAGTTCTGTTGGATATTCTATAGGCTTTTAAGCAAATTTTCATTATTCCTTTCTGTATTAGATCCAAAGGAGTCAATATAGAAGTGCCACTTCCTCCACAGCCAATGATACCGTATTGGATGACAGATTGTATTAGAGCTAAGTAGATTATCCGTAAGATTTCAGTGGGTAAATATTGTTTTCGACAAAAGACAACATCCAGAGACAATAAGAGTTACTTCAATAGATTCTTTGCTCGTATATGGTTAATATGAACATCTTAGAAAGAAGTAGTAAAATTTTTTTTGGTACTTATTAAGTACCAAAGTACAGTACCAATGAAATTGTGATTTTTAACTTTTTTACCGTTTTTATAAGTACCGTTTATGAAATAAGTAGATATAAATTCGAATAGTTAACATGATAGTTCATTAAATAGAATATGATGCAAACTTGCACAGATAGAATGCATATTTACAATGATACATGTGCAGATCTTGTAGGACTTAAGAGCTCGCTTGATAAACTGAATATAATGCAGCTGGAAAACACGATGTCCTCTAAATACTTATGTATGACGCATGTCGTAGCCCTGGGGAACAATAAATGGCTTTAATGAGTCTTTGGCATGACCATTACCTTACTCAACTGGTTTGGTATGGCCTATCGCCAGCTAATGAAAGTGTCATTAACACAAAGAACGAGCAAAGCCCTCTGGGAATTTAAAAAAACAGTAACCTTCGATACGCATCACAAACTATGATCGGTAAAATTGTATAATACAGGGTGGCGCAGGGAAACGGGAAATTTTGAAAGTTATGTTATCAACACTGTAGTGCCGGCAGGTTTCCGGAACCGATGCGTAATCGTTGTAAACGAGTTGCCATTTAGTAATCATGCAGCTTTATAATTGTAAATAATGACAGTTCAATATAATACGATTAAGAAGGCGACATTCCATGGCCTGCGAGCTCATCAGAGCTTAGTGTTTGTGACTTCTTCCTGTGGGGAGATATCAAAAGTAGTGTACCATTCACGTCCTGGAACTATCCACGAACTGAAACAGAACATTGAAGACTTATTCACTGCCATTCCCAGAGACATGCTAGCTAGAGTGAGCATTCGAGAGTTTCCATAACAGGTTATTACAATGTGAACTTCCTAAATGGAGCACTTCTTTCCGATGTCACCTTTAAGAAGTAAAGTGACAATATGTGACAGTTTGTAATAAAAACATAAATGGCATAGCCTACTGTAAACAAGTGCTTTCGTCGATAGAAATAATTTTGCCTGTGTGTATTTGTGCAAATTACGTTACTTCATAATTTCCCGTTTCCCTGCGCCACCCTGTATATTTATTTAATGATACAGGTGGTAAAAGAAATAATGTTTATTTTGCGAGTAAGTATGTTTGCAAAACGAGCCCGTAAGGGCGAGTGTAGCAATCCAATAAGGAAAAAATCATTTGTCATTTGTATCATATACTTTCTTAGACAGCCGTTCATATATTTTGTAAAATAATAGATTGATAATAAATATTATATTTGAATTATGTTCCGGCTAGCCACATTGGATCCTACAGCAGATCTGCCATCGACTGCCGCATATATATCTATACTGTTAAGGCAAAAGAGTACAAGTAAAAAATTGTGAAAATGAGATAGGCCTAAGTAAATTACACTGTGTAAAAAAAAGTCTCTTTTGGAAAAATATTTGTTTTACTTATACTCTTTTGCCTTAACAGTCCATAAGAAGACTGTCAAGGCAAAAGAGTATGTCAATTTTTTTTTAAAATGAGAAGTGTAAATAAATGTCTCTCCTGAAAAATAATATGTTTTGATTTATACTCGTTTGCCTTAACAGTCTACATCGGCTATACAAATATTCTTAACTAATATAGTGTTTTTCATTTATCACATACTTGTTGGTAACAATGGAGTTGCATATAGTATATTGCGATACAAGTGCCGTAAGCGGTGCATACGGATCGAAGAAAGAGTTTTTTCAATTTCCGAGATCCGTTATGCGCTTACGGCACGAGTATTGCATGCTATTTTTTGCACGATGATTATTTATATCAATTTATTTATATTAATTGAGATATTAGCTGAAAATATTATGTTTATACACTATTGAAGATGGATGTTATATTTCACAAAGTGATTCGCATATGTTGGTTGTTATGGGGACCAAATATTTGTCCTGTTAAAGTCGCCACAAACTGGGGGGCCTTGGTTCCGGTCTTCCATAAAGGCTTGTATTATGATGGTTTTACGTACGGCACTTGTGCTTTTTGTAATTTTTACCGCACGGAGATTTATTTTGTTTTCATAGCAAACAGATTGGGTGCGGGAACGTCAAGTTACGATCCACGGCAACAATATTCGTAAGTACCACTAATTAGTTACGTCGTGCAAAAAAGATTTTATAGCTGTATTGCTGTTAGTGCAACTTTTATTTCGTGTGTCTCTATGTTATAATTTTCACTTTTAATTCAAACTGTCTAAAAAAATAAGTGAAACGATATGCCAACAAGATCTAACATTTAACGCTTAAGCGGAAACCATACGAGAACAGCCTTAAGAATAAATCGTGCCTTTATCTGTTGTTGAAGTAATAAAAGCAATACACTACCTCAAATACCTTAAATTTAAAAAGCGGCCATAGTTTTAAAGCTACAAGAATATAAATTTTATGTGAAACAGTCGGATGATATTCTCTACTCTATCCATGGAACCTAAAATTGTATAATTTCTTATTCTGACAGTAAGTGGCCGCAATGCAGGAGTGGGCATTCAGCTGTCTCAACCTAACACAAGGATTTGTTGATAGCAAGACAGAATTACATGGCTCAATTTTTTTATTTGAGCGGTAAAATTTTATTTCGTTCAAATTTTTAAGCCTAGCGATCCTATTCGTGCTCTGGAATATCGCTATTTTTCATAATGACGAAATACCTTATATCTAGACTATGGTTCCTTTCTTCCACGCAAAGAGCAAGCACTGCCAATAAATTTCTCTTTTGGAGCAGTCAACGTGTTCTTTCTTCCCGGGTAGTGTTCCTGTCGTAGGATGTGTAAAACGAGTTGATATATGTCGTAGATTTATAGCAGGTTATCCACGTTCTTTTGTGGCTTTAAGGTGGAAATCAGATATGAAATATATTTTAAAGCTCTTGATAAAAAAAAGAGGTGATGACAGAAAAGCTGAAGTTATTATTAAGTCTGTAAGAGGTAGGCTATGTTTTGTTTATGTAACACTGTAGCATGAAATGTTTGTGGCGTTTCACATTCCATACTGATGCCTTTCCCATTATCTAGGATTTACAGTTTGCATACGATATCCATGAATGTAATTCAAAGAAACAGCGTATGTGATCGCTTTGAAATGGGGTAGTAACAATGTTTGAAGTAATTGATGTAACTAACACGTCTCAGTTTAAGGGATTCTCAAAACTCTACTTTGGTTCATGCGAAAACATGTTTATCAATTCCGTAATAATTTAAATATCTTAGTTCTACAGCTTACTATATTTGCTGGCTGAATGAGGAAAAATACATATTTTTTAGTTAGCGAGATTATGATATACAAATAGAATTAGAGTAAATTAACGCCGTGGTGCTACATTCCTCCTGGACCGGTCGACCGTCTAACCTCTGCGTCATCTACCATAGGAAGATAGCAAGACTGGATGCATGCGGTGAGCATACCGACTCCTATGGCTACTATTGGTGAAGTTCCTTTAGGTGGTGTCATGAAGCTGAAAACCCACCATTCCAGACTTCCCTATCTAAGTAAAATCCGAAGTACCGAGGAACGAACCCAGACCTGCGGACGCGAAGTCAGGAACGGTAACCACCATGCAAGCGGTCAAGATAAATAAATCGAATACGCTATTCAATCGCACCCATTACAATGATCTCAAAATTATGACCTAAACATATTAATTAATTAAAGTAAATCCACTAATTATCACAGGCCTATAACATATTCTAACTTTGGTTTAACCAGTTTTGTTCTAATAAGATATAATCGTTTTATATTTCAACGTGTATTCATAACCTGTATTCTTCACCGAATATAATAAGGGTAATTCACGGAGGATGAAATGGGCTGGGCATAATCCGCGCATGGGGTAGGAAAGATATCTAAAAAATACTGACTGGGAGACCCAAAGGGAAGATACCACATGGAAGACCTAGACGTACGTGGAAGGACAATATCAGAATAGATTTGAAGGAAGTAGGATTTGCGATGGATGGTTGGAGTTAGCACAGAATAGGGTTGAATGGCGGGCTCAGGTAAGCTTGCTTAGGAATTGTCTACTGCCATTGAGCAAGTAGTAAGTACAGTGTGTTTGCCTTGTTATACATAACTTACATTAAGTTTCACGTTAGCGTCTTGCGTTTTTGTTTGAGTTTACGTGTTTGATTGTAAACATGTTACAAAGTTTCACGTTCACATTGCGTTTGACTTTACTTTTAATTTTGAATGGGACACGAAGTTAAATACAGTATATATTTTTAAAACACACCACAGAGAAGCTGCTGTTTTCTTATACGTACACTGTTGTCTTTAGTTGCCATAGTAACTGATGTACAGCATTAAGCGTTATTTTGCATGTATACGGTTTTCGGTCCGCTGAACATTTCTAATTGAACGGGGTGGCCAGGAAGGAAGTTCAATGCCGAGGGAGTCCTTGGACGACAACGAGAAAACAAGCTCCCAATGCAGCCAGCAGTAACACAAGAGGAAAGCAACTTTTAATAGAGTTTGCAGAAAACAAAAGTGACTTGAAGAAGGAAACCAGGATGGAATAACTCCGTACAAACAACTTGCATAAATCGAGTTAACACTTCCTTCTATAACAACACATAGCTCTTCTTCTTCTTCCTTTCTTTATATTCCAGAGTTACGTGATGGAAAGAATAAGCAAGATTTACTTTCAACTTTGCCACATGCGCGAACTATGAATGCTACGATTACTTTTGCAATGTTTTGGAGAGACGGGGAAAGGAAATCAGAAAGAGGTCACGTTTTATGGTAATTCCGAGTTATTCATCTTTCAAACACGTCGGGAAGGAAATTAAAGCGAATCGTTTCTTCATTGTTCCAAATCATAGCTTTCCTGAAGTATTAACAGCTACAGCATTCTATAGCTCCTATGAAATTTTCAATATACAAGTTTAAGCTGCGATTACGAAAGGGGTCCCTAACAATCAGGCTTTAACTAAAGCAATTCTATCTCTCTTTCTCATTTTAACCTCTCCGGTTGTAGGGACGTTTATGCGGTCCACGCCGCCTTGGCATTAAAGGACCGCGACAAATGAAGTAATTATACATTAAAAATAAATAAAGTTTGAAGTTTCGTACTCACATTATGCACAGAAACTAACTTTACACGGATTGGTTAACACTGAATAAAATTAAATAAAATGTTATCCTGCGTGAATTATTTACAGACTATCCAGTTAAGAAGCAATATGAATGTTCTTACGAACACCGCTGTTTTTAGTACTCTTATGGGTCATTCACATACAAAATTAACCATAAATTTAAGAACATAAAACTTAACGCAAACTTTAGCAAGGCATTGCGCATTCACATCGAAAACTTAAACGTTGGTAACAACCAATTACAAATGAGAACGTGTGAACAGCTGACAAAATGGCTGCCAGAGACGGAACAGAAGTAGCTTTTATGTCTATTAAACACGTGTATAGATATTGGAATCTACAAAATGTATGTAGGCGTACACATAGATTACAGGCCTATATTATGAACACAAAATGGAAGTATACACGGGCTATATTTACTACTGTAATTAAATTTCTTAAGAAATGAATATTCATATATTTTATTTCAAAACATCTTTTTATAATGGGTTACTTTTCATTTTATCATACAGGCAGGGATATAGCCTTACGAATGTTTCACCCATAGACATTAGACGCCATATATCAACTACTTCTACTTCCTTCTCCTGCCTTCTAAATTATCAAACGAACACAGAGTTCTGATTGGTTGTTTCGTTACGTTTCGCATAAACTTAACGTAAATGCTGGAGTTTGCAAGGTTCTAAGCTAATGCTTAATTTCACGTTATGTTTCAAGTTTACGTGATGCACTGTGAATAGCCCCATTGAAAAACAAGTTTACGTATACGGTTCATTGTGAATGGCCCGTTACTGCTTTACGTTCCTTGTGCTTTTAGAAAACTTCTTAAATCCTATTATTTTTAAGGAATTTATATTGTGCAACGAGCTTCTAATGGAATTCATTAAGATACCAGGATATTTATGAAATGAGCGAAGCTAGTAAAATCTGTCCAGTAAACTTGATTACCGAAAATTAAAGGTAAGGAATATTTTACACAACTATGTAGGCCTATTATTACTCAAGACATAACTTAGAAGTTATTATAGTCCCATACAGTCATCACTTATCAGTATGCTATTATATTGCATATTACTATTACATAGGTGTACGTATATGTCGGAATATGTAACAAAAAAACAAAGAAATGGAGAATTTATTATATACTTATAATAATTTTAATAATAAATTAAAGCTGTATATGAAAATAGAAACCCGGGAAGTGATACGATATTATGGTATTGATGCACACATTCCTAGAAAGAAAGCATTCAGATTGAATTTGGTTCAGATTTTTGAATTCGCACTACAAGGAAACCACATCTGCAGAATTGTGATGGATTGCTTCCAGGAGTCATTTTGGCAGTGTCATGGGCTGTTTTATCAGATATCTTCCGAGAAGAGCAAAGATGAATAGCTCTGCGTGAGTGGAAATATTGAAATAAAAAGTACAAGAACATTTCAACGGAATCTGTGTCTGTGCTTTTTCGCACGAAGTTTCGTTGCCTCAGTTATTTCGCGGTGTTGATACTGCCAAAGAAGCGAACTGAATTTATTATTATCTTGCGTGAGAAGAGATAGGGGCAAAAAAAAGAAAGCGTGTGAATAAAATGAAAATAAAAAGCAGTGTCAAAAGAATGCTTATGTTTCGTGGATGTAATATATGGAATGTGGAAAGATACATACCCTATTTCAAATGAAGTGTAGGCTATAACATGTATACCACTTAACTTCAAGGGGACTGTTGATGAATGCAAAGCATGAAAAATTCACTGTTGTGGGAAGAAATTTCCCTTTCGTACATACCATATAAACCCTATCTTTGCAAATTGGTGTTGTCATTAGTGACGCTTGGCGCTTGGTTTACAACTTGGTCATGACTAAGGTGCTTTGCAGATGACAAGTCCTATGTCCTTCAACTGCATAGATACGCGGTCCAATCAGAGACGGCGAGACGGAGGGAAGACTCTCACTGCTAGCGGCAGTCTTTTAGGACCGTACACGTGATTGGCGGTGAAGGAAAAGACTTCTCATTTGAAAAGTACTATTTATTTGGCTTTTCATTAGCCAATAAATATACTGTAACTGATATTACGATTAAAGGGAATTGGGTAAACTGTTGAACTCGCGTGGAGATCCATGCCGATCCTATTATTAAAAACACAATGTTCCCAACATATGAATGGCAATTAGCACCGAAGAGTTAAATAATTTGAGGATAGAATGGCATGAAATAAAAGGAATTTAAAGATCTCGGCTCTTATCGGAAGGTCAGAGAAAAAATGAACTGAAAATGTTGTTAAATTAAATAGGTTATATGAAATATCTCATACAGTGGCTACTCTAGAAAAAAGAGATGAATTCTAAATAATTAATGACTATAGAGTGGAAATATTACGATGAAGGGGGGGGGGGGAGTACTTGAAGTTAATCTTTCAAAGCATTGGTAAAACTTAGAGAATACAATGCACCCGCAAAAGAAGATAAATTGGAAAATGAACTGCAATGAGTTAAATGAGGTATAACTTGGTAAAAGTTAGGGAATGCAATGCACCCAGAACAGACATTGGGAAATTAACTGCAGTGAGATGAATTATATTTCTCACATTTAAGGCTCTCTCAGTTGTATTTATTCTGGTACTGAATATATAAAATTGTATTCCCGGTCAATATGTAAGTTTATATTTATTTTAAAAGAGTTAATTCCTGTTTTATTTTATAATCTAGTCCAGTGTTTGAATCCCCAAACCTCGAATCCAGGAGCAGACACCGCTTCGATCGACTTCGTAATATAATTAATTTAGGTTTACAGAAATATGAAAACAAGAAAAGTTATTCACCAGATAACAACTTTAAGATTAACTTGAATTCTATAAACCAACCCACAACTATCAATAAGGTATCAATGATTTTATACCGGAAAAATACTTGGTCAAGAAAATTAAAAAGTGCTTCTTAACACAAGACATGAGGTTTTTGAGGATTGGTAACCCATCCTATCTTTTCTGCCCCTTGCACGTTTCGAAAGTGGTGGCCGAACATGTTAACGGTTTGGTACTTTACTTACACGTTCTGGATGTAGTAAATTGGTACACCAACATACCTGAAAAGATAAAATAAAAATATATTAAGAACGAATTAAAAATATTACAGTTTTTGAAAAATATTTAATGAAAAAAAAATGAACAGCAAGAGAAAACAAAGTTACATTAAACAGTGCATAGTAGAAAACTGAGCACTATGAAAATTGTCTCTCTCTCTCTGTGTTCAGCAATGAAAATGAGATTAAACGAAAAACGTACAAATTAATCCTTTGACTTACAGCAATACTAACCACCTTTAAAATTAGAGAACTATTAAGGGGGCACTGCACTGAAAATGAGCACATTTTTAAAGGTAGAAACTTCAAATTCTGGCGACACGTTTCCTTTCGTATAGGCATTCTGAGTACATGTCCAAACCATTTAATAATAATAATCTATCTATAGTGCATACTATTCTAAATAAGTACTGATTGTGAGATGTGTGTATGCTGGCTTACTTCTCCAAGACCCTTTGACCTATAGGTCTGAAATTTGCACCATACGTTCCCCGTGACTTGGGGAGTGTTTATTTCAAAGTTCATCCTGATAGCACAGTCGGTTTGGTCAAAATTTAATTTTTAATTTTGAATAAGTTTATTCGTAGTGCAATTATGTTTTCTGTCATTATAGTTAGTAGTAAAGCATTACAATTATCATGCGTTACAAAATCATAAGCAAAGCTTCAGTTACCATTAAATAAGAGAGAAACATGAAAATTTACAAATATACACCTCAACTGATGCCCGGTTTCTATCAACTCGTGAAATACCTACGGGTAAATTATCCAATGGACAGAATTTACACAATGTAGCCTTTCAGTTTATTAGTAATCTCATTCCACCAAGAAGAGCGACTGAGTTTTTTGCCATTCTGGGGAGTATTTTAACACAATTATCTCATAAATCATTGGCCTAAACACAAAGCGCAAAATAGGTTTTCTTAAAAGTTGTTTTAATGTTTTCTACTGCATCTTTTAATCTGCACTGTTATTCCATTTTCAGCCCACATAACAATACTAACGATTAGGGCAAACGGCGATATTCTGAAGTTTCACCTGCCATTAAAAAAAGTTACCGTATAATGAAAACGACAAATTGCATTCCTTGTTTTGTAATAATTAAACTAGGTTCGCATTGAAATGCAATACTGATATTAATCATGTTCAGCAAGCCATTCGTTTAATCGGTGCTGTTTAATAACAATTATACTATTTGATGTCGAGATTGAATAAACCATTACAATGTAATACTGGTTTTATACAGGTTTGCAATAGGCCTACTCCATTCCAATTACTATTTAAATCAGATGATAATAAAAGGTAAACAATGCTCTGGATTATGTTTTACATTGTGTGATATAACGGACATTATAGCAACACTACGGTTCTACGTGTTTATTTGAATTGTGTAAGCTAAACGCATGAGTTTATTTCCGCATTGGAAGCATATAAAAATACAGGGCTAATGAGTGTTTGAGCAGAGCATGAACCAAACCAAAGATGTTGATGTAGAGAAAAAATCTCACTACAAGCTGAGCAAGAGATATACGAAAGATAAGAATGGAATATCGAATTGGGAAGTGAGTGGTTTGTTTTTCGATGGTAGGGGAGTTATTTCAGAATTCATTCCTAAAGTTTTTTTTTTTTTAATTGTATTAATTGTTCTGTTTTATAGTCGGTGAGATTAAATGTGGTAGAGATTCTTGGGCAATTATACACCATCGTCTGTATACTACATCACAGTATCAATAAAGATTCCAAAAGGATTGCTCCTAGTCACCAGTCATCATACGAATCACATTTTCTAGGTAACTACTGATCTTTTCCCGTTGTGATAGGTTGTAGCTTCATGGTAATCCTTGACTAAGGACACTTATCCTCCGGTTATCCTCTCAAGATAAACATGCTGCTTGATCCAAAGACATGTACAGGGGAAGCATCTACCATGATTTCCGAGGACAGGTTTCTCCTTTTCATTCTGACATATGTAAGTTAAATGGTAGCATTGCAAGAGTGCGCATTAAATTGCCCGACACACTAAAAATAAAGTTAGAAGCCTAGATTATAAATTATCCTTCAAACAATATAGGCTAATGTATAATAAAAAAAGAGCACAATGGTTAACGTACAAAATTTGAACAAGATCGGTTCAACCTTTTCGAGCAAATCGCGTAGAACGAAATGTTCATGAGAGGGGTAGTAAGAGGAATGTTGTCCCATAAGTTTATATATATATATATATATATATATATATATATATATATATATATGCCTATAAATATATAGATGCAAGACTTAGTACCTAAACACAAATAAATATTGTCATCGTCCTAAGTCAAGATGGAGTACGTCGTGTCGCAGGTGGTTCAGGCACAGGGCTGCAAGTCGGAAGGTTCGGGGTTTGATACTCGATGAGGTCAATATGATTTTTCCATTGGCTTAATCCTTCTGGTGGCATTATGGCCCTGAGGTCGACTCAGCCTCTAACAGAAATGGGTACCAGGAGCAAACCTCGAGAGGTACAGATGCCCGGTGTGTAAGGCTGGAAGCCTTCACGTTCAGAAAGTTTCAAAATCTGGTAACCTCAACCTCCTGGAACCCTAAGGTCCTCCGTAGACTGTGTAGGGACCACTTTACTTTTACTTAGGTCGAGAATGAACTAAAGGCTAGAAGAAACCTGGTATGTTTCGTATCATAGCACCGACTGGTGCCTAATGAAAAAATTTCGTTTTTATTCCGCCTTCTTTCAACGAAAATGTTAATTTTGGACTAAGTGATCTTCGTAACGTCTATTAATGTTGCAAACCCGGACAGTGAATTTCAAGTTAAACACAATACCCTTCCTCAAATTAAGTACCTATGGTACGGGTACAGAATATAGTATCAACGCATTTTTTCCTGGAACCTTCATTTCAAAACAACTGGTACAAAACTGGAAAAGATATTTCGGATGCTCCTATTACAAATCGATCCGCTTAAGTTAATTGTAGATAAATACCTTGATTGGGGAAAACGTTGGATAATTAAATATTTTATTTCTAATTGCCAATTATTTCCAGTAGGGTCTACTTGGAGTTTTATTTCGTTTTTTTCCTAATTCATTACAGGTGGACTGACAAAAGAATTAGCGATTTAACGTGAACGTTACCTTAATAGTCCCCTCCCTTAGGTAGGTACGCAGCCTAGTATCATTCTCAAGAACTCTCTTTATCTCTACTCATTGCCTGCTTACTCACTCACTCTCTCACTCACTCTCTCACTCCCTTTCCGGAATTAACGCTTCTGCTATTTTCTCCTTAAATATCTAGGCTTGCGTCCTTCGATTCCGCACAAGTTTAAATATTTAAACGACAGCTCTCTTGTCTTAGTGAAGCTTTTAACGCTCGTCTTCTCTCCCATTCTAACTTCCCCCCCCCCCTTCCCAAAACGTTTCTTCTCTTCACTTCAGTCTAGTGTTTTACAGGCCTATCCTTTCAAGGTAAGACATTTTTAATTGCAAGTGGAACCTATATCAAATAGACACTTGTGTAGAGCGACTGCATTTACATTAGACTGGAATGTGGATTCAGCGCGTATTTCACGCTCAAGTTGTTTAGATATATTAAAGAGTGTGCTTCAGGCGTCAGTTTATTTTACCTTAAAATGTAACAGCAGGCATAGAAAAAACCCAAACAAAACTATGCGGGAGGGCAAGAAAGTTAAACATGCTATTTTTCTACAGTTTTTGTCTTCTCTGCATTTCACGATTGACTTTTAGTTTAAACGAATTAATACATGCAGTCTATTACATGGGGGGGGATTACGAAAATTTTACTAAATCGAAATGTAATTATCATTTAGTATTCTTAAATAAAAGGTTTCTCTCTCTCTCTCTCTCTCTCTCTCTCTCTCTCTCTCTCTCTCTCTCTCTCTCTCTCTCTCTCTCTCTCTCTCTCTCTATCACCTTCATGACATTTTATAATCCTTTTTTTTTCGAAATGTAAAATAAAGTAAAAAGTGTGGTACCGGTATGGGCTATGTTTAAAAATAGCTGTTTGGTTTGTAACTGAAAAAAAGGCGTTTAAATGAAACTTAAAGGCTCTCAAAGAAAATCGGGGGATTTTCCCAAGACCCCTCGATGGGCCCCTCCCGAACAACACCACAATTCTGGCTAGGCTACGTCTTGGTCAGGTGGAAGCCCCTTTCGAATATAAATGACAGCAACGACACTTCAAGACCGCAGCCACAGACGTCATGCAAAGGCACGGCCAAATAGAATAAATAGATCAGAATATAACTGATTTTTGGCGAATCAATATTATGATGAAATATAGGGGAAAATTGAGAATAAATATATATTAATATATATATATATATATATATATATATATATATATATATATATATATATATATATATCGGTCTATACACACACACACACACACAACAGAGCTTGCAGCCTTCCTCGGGGGAACTCTCATTTACTGAGGAAGGCTGTACATGACAACAGACGAAATTTAGGCTCTGAAAAATAAATTGATCTTTCTTATAGGCCTTAGCTACCCCATGAAAACTTTATTTATTACAGTGTTTGTAATATTATTTATTTTATTATGTATAACTTGGCGAAAGCGACTGACATTCTTCCCCTGTTTAATGCCGAAGGACCTACAAGCCAATGTCAGTTTGGAAACAGAAATTTATTATAATTTAATAACTTACAGTAACAATACAATTTAGACTCTTCAAAAGATAATTATATTTAAACTAACGTGTATCTAAACTAAGAAGTATTATTAATAAGTTATTTTACGTTCATGAAAAATTATCTCTATCTACGGGAGCATTTCAATATAGCCTACAGTAAAATAATGAATGTTAGAATGAAATGAAATAAATACTGCACATGATATGAATTCCCTTGTATAACAAGACATGAAGATCTTATGACAGCTTAAAGGATGTAGCTCAGACTTTAACCTCAACTTGGAATGATATCACAATTTTATCACTGAAGTATGAATCACTTCTTGACAGCAGCCTTCCTTGCCTTTGTGAGAGAAGATACGATAATAATTCTTTCTGAGATGCGGGTTGCATGTTGGCAGGCGGAGCAAGCGGGAAATATTTTTATCATCATTCTAGCCCTATGAAAAAAAGTTACTCAGAAACTACAGAACATCTCGAATTTTTTAATCATTAAGTGATTGCAAATTGTGCTATACCCATATTTTATGAAATCACTCTGCGACCAGAAATTAGTTTTGTAGTTTTTGTAAAAAAAAAATATATATGTATACAAAAATACACAAATAAAATCTAAGAGTTTCTTACACATACTGGTTTTTGTTTACTTCAGGTTTCCTTCTTAGCTCGTCTTGGGTATAGATTTCACATGCAATAGGTTACGTGTGGTTTTGACATCAAATCATAAAAATAACATCTCCAAATATACACAAATATAGATATTTATTTTTGCTTAAAAGTACATAGGCCTATATTAACATTTTTAAATGTTTTTTATTAAAATTGTTTCAAGTTAAAACTAAAAAAAAAAATGCTTCAATTCACTGTGCAGTGAAAAAAAAGAGATAAATTTCAAATATTCGAACTGGTTTTCCTACACACATATTCCCTATGCACCCTATTCTCTCTTTTTCTCTTCATTTTTTCTCTAATGGAAATGTAAATATCTCATTTCACAGGGTATTCCCGCGAGCGGTTCTAACTCCTATGGGGATGACGCTAACGTTCCGACATTCTTCCTCCTCGCACAGGTGGAACCCCATTCTTTCCCTATGTAAAGATAGGCTATGGGTTATACGATCGAACCAAGTTACTCTGGGGGTTCAAGGCATATGAGATAGAGATATGTAAATTGCTTTTTTTCACATAAATGATTTCTGATATTACTAATAAAGCCGGAAGGTAATGTAATTCGTATGAAATTATTAATTAGACAAGGAATATTGAAAATGGAGTCCCTTATTAAAGTGATAGAAACAACTGTAGGGTCTCTGGAAAATTATTCGAAGTTAGTTTTCGATATCCCTCGGTTCCTTAATGTAGTTTCTTCCACATTGAGTATAATAGTATAAAGGAGAGAGAAATGAAATATCATACGCCGAATTTTCAAGGTTGATAAATGAATAAACAAATATTACAAAATAAGATGTTATATGATCCTAAATGATTCTTTAGACAAGAAGTCTAAAGGACCACTACAATACTTTCACTATAATGGTTTTTTTAGAAACCTTTAGAACTAGTAGTTACTACCTTCTTTAAATTCATTCTTACTTTTCCAACAATTATTCCGTGTTATTGGGAGGGATATATATATATATATATATATATATATATTTCACACACATGTACAGATAAATTTGGACATGAATTAAGTCATTAACTCATTACACAAAGGGTATGTAAGAAAAGATTAAAACATTAATTCTTATTAATAAACTTCACAGAACTGTTTATGGAACACGATATGCCACGACGAAATGCCCCTCCAAAGGCTAACAAGTACAATACAGTAGGCCTACGGGTACTAAAAATTTAATATGTTCTAAGAATGAATGGTACATTACTTGACGTTCCTTCAAAAATTCAATGTCAGTGTTAATACATTAGTAAGATTTCTGTGCCCAAGGTTGCGGGTTCGAACCCGGCCCAGGTCGATGGCATTTATGTGTGCATAAATGTGACAGGCCCATGTCAGTAGATTTAATGGCATGTAAAAAAACTGCGGGACAAAATTTCGGCACACCGGTGACGGTCACAGGCCTAAGTAGTAGTACATCCCCGTCACTAAATATCCATATACAGTACCAACATTAGTAAGAATAATAATTAAGAATTTTATTCGCAACATTTTTTTATATTTCGTTCTTAGTAAAGTATCATAATCTGAAAATCATTAAAATCAAGCAAGTTCAGCTTTACAATGCTGAATTTATACAATAATATAAGCAATCTTCAAAGAAAATCATCAGTGGAAACTAAGTTTGAAATCAATGGAGAGAATTGCAGTAGAATATCTAGTTTCTATGGATTACAATCGTAACACAAGGATAAAATTTCTCACAATTTTGTACATAGCTGTTCTCTATAAACATTATAGCTCTGCTTTTATACAGTTTTTGAAGTAACGAATTTATACGTCAGTAGCAGTGGAAAGGTTAAGTGCTGCCAGTCCTGCTGCAGTGACATAATATAGTGAAATTAATAATAATAGTATAAATAATAATAATAATAATAATAATAATAATTATAACAACAAAAACAAACCGATAGACCCGTGCGAAAATAACGCGTATTCAATCTTTCCTTCCCCCATCCAAAAATGATTTTTATTAGTCTTTTGTTGGCTTGTTGAAATTAAATACTCAACTGTACACACAACATAGCAAACAGAGTTTATTAACATGAATGTATTTACAATACCTCTTTGTATACAATATTTGATGTGAGAATGCGTTTATTTTGAATTTTTTTGTTTCTCATTTGTGGCTGAGTTTGTGCAAACGAAGAGTAGCTAGTATGCTTTATTAGAAAACTGTAAAATACTCTACCTACTGGTATCTTATTCATTGCTGTATGCTTTGCATTAGTTGAGAAAGAAAAGGATGCTGATAAAATAAATTATATACTTACTTGCTTATTCAATCCAAAAGACAATTTCTAAGCAAGTTCTAAGGTGAAACAATTAAGACACTTACATTAAGCTAAGGGAATATTATCTATTTTATGGAGCCCGGAGGTTCATTGCCGCGCTTACATGAGCCCGCCTTTCAGTCCTATTCTGTGCCAACTCCAACCATCCCACCGCAAATCCTACTTCCCTTAAATCCATCATAATATTGTCCTACGTCTAGGTCTTCCAAGTGATCTTTTTCCTTCGGGTCTCCAAGCCAATATTGTTTAGTATGCCTTTCCTCCCCCGGCGCAACATGCCACCTATTTCATCCTCCGCGATTTAAATAGCCTACCCTTATTATATTCGGTAAAGCGTACAGGTTATAAATTTAGTTAGTTTCTCCAGTCCCCGTTTTCATCTCTTTTTGGCCCGAATATTTTCCTAAGCATCCTGTTTTCAAATACGCAAAGGTTTTGTTCTTCCCGAAGAGTAAGGGACAATGTCTCACATCCATATAGGCCTAATACAATCGGCAGGATAATTGTCTTACAAATCTTTATTTTTACATTTCTGGACAGAAGACGAGAAGATAAAGTTTCTGAATTGCATAAAAAAACAAGCATTTCCTGATTTTAGTCGACAATTATTATTCAGTTCTACCTTCTGAAATTATACATGTAAGAAATTTTTTAAACAAATAATCTGTTTGGCGTAAACTGAATACGCTGTCAGAAGTCTGTAAAAAAAAAGAAAATCCTATCCACTAATACCTTTTATTGCTGTACGCCAGGTATGGGCAACCTTTGGAAAGATGCGGGCTAAACTTTACGATATTTATGAAGTTGCGGGCCGTAGTTGTGAAAAAATAATCATGATACGGTTTTTTATATTTATAAAGTATAATGGTACAGTTATATGAATGAGAACAATTTACTTACAATCAGCAGAAATAAATGAGAAGCTTGAACTTGAGAAACAAGATATTCAATCCCACTAATACATAAGCGCAGAGTGCTTTCCAAATTTTCATATGTAAGTCTGGTTTGGTACTTTGATTTAGGCCTATTGCATCATTTTTCTAGCGCTGACCGGAAGGAACACCCTCGTAGTTCAGGCTTTTGTTTCCCCCTTTCTCACTCTCTTGTTGGTGAGAACCGAAAATATTTACTTTTTCGAGCGTGATTTTAAAATGTTCCGCGGGCCGGATCAAAAGTCGGGGCTTGCCCATATATGCTGTACGCTTTCAACTAGTTGAGGAAAAAGGAAGTTGACAACAGAATGATTATTTACCATGAAGGAGTGCCAATGCCTTAACAACTTACGGAATGAATAAAATGAAATAAAGACAAAACTGTTAAAATAAAAACATAAGTGCTCATAAATGCTTTAGAAAACTCATTAATAATAATAATAATAATAATAATAATAATAATAATAATAATAATAATAATAATAATAATAATAATAACAATAATAATAGCACTTCTTTTGGAAATAGTATTGTCTATATTATGAATGAAATCTTTTAGAGTTAAAGGTTCAATGATATTAAGGTCATAAGCCTACCATAAAATTACAACTATTATAGCATTGTGGTTAACTTTGTGGTACACTGAATAGGTTTTTATGTTACCTTTTTATTGGCGTCAAACAATATCCCTTTGTCTCCTTGCAGCTTACCTTGTGAAGGTTGTGCTTTTGTACCTTACTGTACGTACAGCCTTATTTCCATATCCCAGACAACAACAAAGTCCTTGTGGCATAAGAACTCAAGATTACAAGCACAGAGACTGAGCTCAAGCAATATGACTCAAGTCGAGCCTGGGGCTATGCTATAGAAAATGCAATTCTAGATACAAGAAAGGAAGCTAAAAAAAAAAAAAAAAAAAAAAAAGAACAAACAAGATAAATTTATTACGATTCCGATGTTTCAAGTCAAACATGATTTCGCAGCATCCCTCGCTTATGTGGATAGGCTATGCATGTATGTAGGACACCAATCGAAATCCACTACGGTCAGATATGTTGTTCGGTTTTGTTTTCACTTCTCTGACTTCAACATAGTTATTTTCTAGTAGTGGTAGTACTGCTGTGAATAGAGTTACCATCCAAAAAATATAGAAAGCAGAACAAAGCATTTGAAGAAACCGGACTTTGAGGGGAAACGGAATTGATTTTTGGATGAAAATTGCGATTTTCCTTTTATAGTTACCGGTACTTTATTCTCTGGACTTTTCTCTTTTAAATGATGTATCATACACAATTGTACTTTAATTCTATCCATGCAATTTTATTTCTGAGAAGATTCAGAGTTCGGAGCATGGATGTTTTAACTTTTCAGCTCGTTATCAGTAAGTTTACTATTTATATATAAAATGTACCTTTTCTTACCTTCTTCTTAACCTACAAACTTGAAATTTGTAGATTTGTTTATTTATATGACTTACACACACTTAAAATAAATTGAATCGGTTAAACTATGTATTATTTCCAGATCATGTAGTACTTAAAAATGTTGATAAAAATATGTGAAGAAAACAAAATTCGGCAAACAAGTACATTTATGAAAAGTCCTTTTTTTCAATACACACATAGGGTATCTAGAAACCGTAAATAGGTCAAGTGCCTAGCTTTAGTAGTTTTGAGAAAAGGTACATTGTATTTACCACTGTAAAGATAGGCTATTCCGTTTCCTCTTACGGGAAAATGTCAAAATAACACTTGAAATGATATAACTTTATCTACAAAATTACTGGAGAGGCAGGTGAACCTTCATACTACAACATAAGTTGCACTAAGCGACCGCATTTGCATGGGAGCACATTCATTTGTCTTGCCTGATTCAGAGGCATACTAATCATAGGGGAAGAATTTAAAAAAATGTTTGTCGATGACATGGGCAGCTTATAAGTTTCTAACTAACATTTTGAGAATTTATTCGAAGAAGAAATCAAACAAAGGTTGTTGTTTCTAATAAATTCAGTTTGTATTAAAAAATTTAAAAAAAAACCTTATTTTCGGGGAATTCGCGGGAAATTATATTCTCTTCTTGTAAAGTAGTAGCAAAAGTAAGAGAAAGTTGTCACCATGTTTCGTGTCACATCCCCAGGGATACTTAATCCAAATATAAAATTTCGTTTATATACAATTTTCCATTTTCGAGGAATGTTGTTCACAGAAACACATGAGCACACGCATATTTCTTAGGAAAAAGCGCTTTTGGATTCAGGGAACATAGAAAAGAGTAAAGTCTTTGGAGAAATGAAAGAAGAAATCTCTTCCTCTTCCTCTCCCTCTCTTATTTATTTATTTATTTATTTCTCTTCATCTTTTCAGCCATTTCATAAAATATGGGAATATTTCCCTCAAAGAGATGTTATAAAACTAGTGTAATTGGGAAGTCAAAAGTTTAAAACCTAGAGTTCACTGAATATTCAGGAATTATGTTTATTTGAAGTTGTTTCATGTGTGAAATTTGTTGATTACTTATTTATTGCGTTGTAGTTATTTTTTTTACATTAATTGCATGATTTTAACACTCATTAAAACTACGTAGTCAAAAGTAATCAGCTATGTCCTGTTTGATTTGAGAAAATATACATCTTAAGGTATCAATTGGTATAAGTTATATAAGATTAACTTTAAAAACTATGTGTGGCTACTATGTAAAGTAGCAAAAAGTGACTTTTTGTCCCACCCGTAATGGTGATAGTTTTGTTAAATATTGTTGTAAGAGTTAAATAAAAGTTCTGAAATCTTGAAACAGTTTATGATTTTTATTTAATCTTTCATAGGTCTACCTTCAATAATAGTAACATTAAGACTCTTAACAGAACAGCAAATGAAGTTTATAATTTTTATTTAATCTCTCATACCTTAATTAATAGTAACATTAAGACTCTAACATTTATAGCAGAACAGCAAATGAACTTCTGTGTTGCATCATTAACAGCATTGTCCAAATTGTGTCCCACCCGTAATAGATTTTAAATATTTTAAATAATACTTTCCATGTAGTATGAAGGAGAAGGCATAGTAGATTTTACAGACTGTGCAGAAACATTTTTAATTCATTATTTATGACATGCAATGAACAAAAGTAGTTGTAATATGCTAGAACGTCCCACCCCTAATTATGAAATGGCTCTTTTGTTCTTTCTTTCCATTCATTCCCATACGTAAGTATATGTAACATTCGACATCGAATTTAAGAATCAAACACAATTCTTCCTATTCGTACAGTATCCAACAGTATTAGGCCTAATTTTTCCCCCGTGCAACATGTACTAAAGATCCAGGAGGTGTATTGTGGATATTATTCTAATTACTAGGTAGGGGTCTAGATAAATATTTGGAATGGGTTCGGATACATTCTATGGGAGCACAGTACTCTCGGCGTCTGAGTACCAAGCTGAAAACCCGAGCTCGATTCCCTTCCGGGACAAATTTTGCCTAATACGTATTATATCTTCATTGAGATAATACTGAAAAACCTGTGACTGATTTCTTACGAGGTTGGTGATGGTGACAATGTTGACTTTGTTTCAGCACTTGATATACAGTGTGTCCCACGCAAGAGTTGGCCAGTGACGCGGCTTCCTGCGGCGCGGCGGGCACAGCTCCAACTCCCGAGCGATCGGGTGAAATATCTACGCTAATAATGCCGCGATGAGTTTAACGATTCAGGTTCTCACATTTACAGTTAAAATTACAATGAAAATAAACACATACCTCATCACAAGAGATGTTGGAAATGTTCTCCTCTTGTATTTTAGGAAATTTTTAGGAAATTTTCTTTCACGCGCATAAGTTCATCTTCCGAGATAAAGTTAATTTCTCTTGTGATATTGTCTTTAAGTTCTTCTAATGTATGGGAAATTGACCTATACACTTTATTTTTCAAGTTTCCCCATAAATAATATTCACATACTGTTAGAAGAACTTAAAGACAATATCACCTCGGCCTATCACAAGAGAAATGAACTCTGTCTCGGAAGCTGAACTTATCCGCGTGAAAGAAAATTTGCTAAAAAGGTGCCAGTATTGTGTGGATGCAAAAGGAGAACATTTCCAACATCTCTTGTGATGAGGTACATGGTTATTTTCATTGTAGTTTTAACTAAAAATGTGAGAATCTGAATCGTTTCACCCATCGCGGCATTATTAGCGTAGATATGTCACCCGATCGCTCGGGAGTTGGAGCTGTGCCCGCCGCGCCGCACGAACCCGCGTCATTGGCCAACTCTTGCGTGGGACACACTGTAGAAGAATAATTTTTAAAACCGCTGCGCTGGTCGATCACTTACTATAAGAATTTATCGTTATTTAACCGCGACAAGAACGGAAGAATCATGTTTACATTATCCATTCCGTAACACTGTGAAATGAAAGCGGTCTAAGTAGTGAAATGCTGAGGAAAATCGAAACCTATCGAAACCTA
Source organism: Ectobius pallidus (assembly GCA_964059195.1). NCBI lineage: Eukaryota > Metazoa > Arthropoda > Insecta > Blattodea > Ectobiidae > Ectobius > Ectobius pallidus. The sequence goes on from CAXKWD010000007.1 coordinate 139,970,852, forward strand.
TTGAAACTCATACGGTCACACGGACAAAACCTGTCAATACTTCTCATGAGAATGGTACACATATTTTATTAGGATGTTTTTGTAGTAAACATGTTTCCACAACGTTACCAACCCAGTATAGGATACATTACGTGTTAATGTCAAAAATATATGTCGAGTATTTGTATTTACAGAGATAATACTCAAACAGTCGATGTATTAAAGAACAAAGAATTATTTCCTCTATAACACAGACAGTAAGCAGTAACAAACACAGACATAATTTGTAATTTCGGAAAAAAATATAGCCTACAGCCTTGCTTTAAATATTTTAAAAATGTTAATTTCGGTAACTGCATAGAAATAACTGCAGAAGTAGCAAAAATAATGATGATGATGATGAGCCCGAAGGCAGGTCTAGACCCGGGACGAAGCCATGGGATGATGACCACGACTCAATAATAATAATAATAATAATAATAATAATAATAATAATAATAATAATAATATGATAATGTTATTTTGTAATCTCAACTTCGAGCTATACAACAGATCTTTCTTTAGGCCTATATTAAGTTCTTCCAAGGCGTTGATCAGCGGTTCTAGGGTTCCTGTAGTCGAAAATAACTTTTGAGACAATTTCACACTAGCGATTTTAACTTACCCTATTATAATATAAATCAACTGCTATGGATGTCTCTATCCTGACCATATGCCCCCAATCTTGCCATCTGCCCGTGGTAGATGACGAAGAATCAGATAATATGCAGTGCAGTATAGGCCTACCACAATAGATGTAGCGTCATGGATATATTATTATTATTATTATTATAAATATTACTACTGTCGATACCGTACATTCTTAATAGTAGCCGTTGACTACAAAATATTTTAAGAATACTGGCCACACATAGAAAAGACACATATCTTCGTTGAAAGATTACGGGCCCAACCAGTTTATCCACCCACCAGGTTTTAAAAAATACACAAATAGTGTACACACATATAGGCTTATACAATATATATATAAACAAACATGCTTTGCTTAGAATGAAGTAGGCTTACTTGTTATTTGAACTATACTTGATGAAATAATTATCTCGTATTTGTAATGTACATGCGGGATTGTGTTGGCCTACTGTAGAGATTATCGAGGCGGGCATGTTAGACCACGGAAATAGCATGTGAGAACGAGGGTAATGTTTTGGTTTGATTTTAATTTTTAAACAAGGGTTACACCGCAGTATTCCGTGTTTGAAAATATCGTGTATCCAGTCACGGAATACATTCAGTAAGATAAGAGAGTTGAAAGCTTAAAAAATTGGTTAGTGTGACATACACAAAATACTTATTTTATTTTAATTCCCTCCAAAATGAAACTGACCTGCAAATACCCAAACACGATAAACCTACTACATAACACTGGATTAATTTTTCATACAAATAGTCAAAGAGTTACAGTTTAATGATAATTATTGAATTATTATTTATTCACTTGATTTTCTTTAATTTCTGAAGAAACGCGCATTTTACAAGGACACGTTATAGGCACGATAAATATGTCATCGATTTCGTGCTTCAGGGTAGAATACACTGCAATATAATGTAGATGAAGGGATAGGACAATAACAAATTATGTCAACTCCAAACAAAAAACCAACAAACAAACAAACAAAAAACGAACAAACAAACAAACAAACATCACGAATGTAAAACTGAATTCAACCTATTTCATTTGACTGGGTTTTATTACATATGATAATCAGGCTTTAAAACTTAGTGCCCGATCGAATATGTTAACAGCAACCATACCGTACAGACTTTGCTCGGCGTATGCCCTAGCTACCATATGCTAGTTCACGTGATAGTAAACAAACCGCAATACAGATATAGGAAGACCACAAAATAACTTCTCATTATCTAAACTCACATTACAAGCATGCAAAACTATACTTTCTCCTGTTTGTGTATAATAGACCCTCCCAAATGTTTCAATATATGTTTGCGTTTTAGAACACTTTACTTTCGGCATGCCGAACACGTATTATAAATTTAAACACGCACAATGACAAGGTACACTGTTGACCAATTTGAGAGGCACCGTGCTACGAGTGCATTCACTTCTCGGTACTACTATCAATGACTGTCTTATCAGCCTACGCAATCACCCTCCACCCCCTATACTCTGGTTGTTGGTAACTGGAATCAACTCCCTCTGTGGGTTCGGGCACTAAGTTTTAAAGCCTGATGATAATTAAGACGTTATGTTAAGCAATCAAAGATTACTGTTGATATTTTATGGTCCATGGACTTTGGAGCAAGAGGCACTGTAGGCTATACCGTTCAGTTGCCGCCATACTTAAGAACCTGAGTCAGGACTTATCCTTAAATCAAATCAAATAGCACCAAATAGCACTGCCGACTCAGCGGGCATATTGCACCACCATGTACGTAAAAATATGTTGTAACTATAGTTTAAATGTTTTGTTCAAACTACTTGTTTGTAATTGTTTAACTGTTCCCATAATATTTATCTTCATATGAACCATTGTCAGGAATGGTTGATTGGTGTGCTGTGTTTATGCCACTTGCTTAAAGTAAGAAGCTCAATTTATACAATAAAATCTTTATATATGGGAACAATGCTTGTTTCTTAGTTGTCAGTTGAATACAATATCTACAAAGAATTCATTTTGAGGTGTCTTAGTTTTTCTTACGTAGGGTATATTTTACTATCAGCACCATCTGTTGCGTTAAAAAACTCGACTGCCATTTACCGAGTTTCATCTTCAAAATTGATACATTATATAGTTGACTTTGTATGGGTTTAATTTACAATCGGAGGTTTAAAGAAAAAACTATGTATCTTTTTCGGGTAAAATTATAAAAATCGTGGACCATTAATGAAGTGCACAGACCTATGGAATATCGCAAAGTTTGAAGTTATCACCTATTAAAGAAAACATTTTTATGTAACCACGAAAAACCTCGTCATATAGCCTACATTTAAAATAAAAGTTGAAATACTTTGAGCATATGGAATAGAGATTGCGTGAAAATATACCTCGGGTTTATAATAAATTTCCATATATTTAAATTCCAGAGAATATGCCGAAAAACAATACGGGATATTCATATGCAAGCTTTATAACGAAAATAGATAAAAACAAAAAATACGTTTAGTTGGAATTGCTCTACAGTATAGATGCAAGGTAAACGCAGCCACAAACTTCCGTCCACTGGGAATACAGGCCATATACGCACAGCTCTGCGGCTTTATTTGGAAAACTAATAGTGATTGATGTTTTGAATATGCACAGCTTTCATTACGGCCAGCTCACTGGGGGGCAATTACGTTTTTATCCCATAGGGCTAAAAAAATGCTGGAACAGATCATGCAGGTATAACAGTAACTCTGAATAGCCTAAGCATAGTTTGTGACTTAACACTCAAATTACACATGGAAGAATAATATGCAGTTGGTGCCATTTTAAGAAGGCCTCGTCCCAAACCATAGTCTAGCTACAAAAGAATATAATAGCATTGTTCCCTAATCCGAAAATCTGCACCGACTTCGACACCGACAAAGAACAGGTGCTCTGGTAGTCGCGTGGATTTCCGCAGTATTGCCGCTGTCATTCACGACTTCTTAAGTAAAGTAAGTGCTGTGGTACGTATTTGGCAACATTGTACTGGACTAGACAAGAGTGAATGCGCCTAATTACCTTTCTATTTCCTGTTTGACAGATCGAAGAGGATTAGGGTGGCGGTAGACACGAGAAGTTCTTGGAAAAAGAGTCTTTAAAAAGTAGCCCCCACTAGCCACTCTACAGAATGTTTCAAGTTATGACAACCTTTTTTCCGAGAACTGCTGCTTACATTTTTTTTAACCACTCCTCTTAGACTGTCAATGAGTCAACAGCAATTCAGATACTGGAGTTGTAAGCAATTCTAACTAAGTTAGAATCTGTCTGCTTACGCCTAACAACTTCCTCAGTTCCAAGAAACATTTGCCTCATTCTAACTACAGTACAAAAAGGCTGTCGAGGTGTAGACTTGCAGTATGACTTCTAGCTGTGTAGTGATTTGTATTGTCCACAGTAAATGCTTCAATTCAGAAATCGCAAAGATAATAAGTAGTCGCATTATTAGGAGACCGCAGAGAGGCTACCTCAAACCTGTACATAATCAGTATAGAATTGGGATTAAGGAACAACGCTATTACATCCGTTTGTAGAAAAATTATTGTATGTTAAGAAGTTGTCTTAATGTGGAATCCACTATATGTTCAACTATCTGCTGTATAGGTAGAGGAACTTATATCAGAGTGAATCAACTACAAATCTCACTATAGGTAGAGGAAATATTGTTTTCGACCCCCAAATTCGAAGTTGAGTTTTTGACATAAATACACGTTTTGAGGTCTCCTGGATAAAAAAATACTATTTTCAGAAACATGTCTATGTGTGTGTGTGTGTGTGTGTGTGTGTGAACAGCCTAGCTCCAGAACGGAAAATCGTACGAAAACAACATTTTGTATTTGGATTAGGCACCTTCTGATGATGTGACACGAAGTTTGGCGATTGCTTTCTATTATTTTTTTTAAGGGAACGTCACATGAAGAAAATCTGGTTTCTCGCAATTTTCTCCAAAACGGCTCTAACGACTTTGTTTAAAGTTTGTGCATGGGTGCTTATACTAAGAACAAAACTTTAATTGAAACTTTTTTTTTCCCGAAAAATTCTCTGAAGGATAGATATAAGCTATCCACGGTTTATAGAAACTCAGTCTTGCCTGGAGTAGAATAAAGCTTTGCGATCACGTTGAATCAACTGAATATGTGCTCTTTGCAATATAGCCCCTTATTCTATATCAGAATGTGACTGAAGTAATAAAGTTGTATTGGTCTGCTTAGAGTAAAGAAGGTTACATGAGTGTATTAACCAGATTTTATTTGGGTTATGTATCCTTAATGGATGCGATACAACGTGGTAACGACATTCTTTTCCTTTTTACAACAAATTTACACGAAGAGAATGGAATACATAATGTATTACACTAAGAGAAAACTTTTTGTTTGGACAGGGGAAGTTATGTTTCACATATTTTAGAATTTCAGTCATAACTTTCCTAAGGAATGAACTTTCGGGAATTATTACCTCTTTCATCCTCAAACTGAAGTGAGGAACGCTGTGAACAATAAGCAAATAAATAAGTTATTTTCACTTGTTACTTTAAATTAAATACTGTATTTAGCACTTACGCACAAGCTTACAAAAAATTAAAGTTGGTGGTAAATCCATTGACTGCCCAGCCTTCAACAGTACTTTCATCACGTTCAACGGCTGCAGTCTAATTGAACGACAATTAAAATGGGATTCTACTTCAATTAAAGCGTTTAAAGTCGCAACTTTAGTGCTGTAATAAATTCTAAGTTAAGCAAAAAATATAGTTATCCGCTGTAAAATTAATAGCAGAGAGACTGAGAAGTTCTATTCCCTCATTTACTGCCCTACTTCTGTTCGAAACATGTCTAGCATACCTGCTAATAATAATAATAATGTATGTAAACTCGCCTATAACAAGAAGTTCTGGCATAAAACATTTGCTTGCGGTTTAAAACAGGGAAGAGTATAAGTTAGCATGCATGAAACCTAATTATTTAGCAACTTTGATTTCTCTATGGAGTACTACGGAAGACTGAAAACTTAAGTTATAGCTACCAACCTCCACAAAATTAGCTAGCCAAGCAGAAATTTTTACTTGTCGTCCTCAATCTTTGCAATTTTACGATCCAATTCAATGCATGGATATTTAAAAATTATCAAGCCTATATTTTACTTGAGAGAGTGTATGAAACTCACCGCTAATCATGTTTTCAAATTGTATGTATTTATTTTACCTCAGGAATAGAAAATAAAAGCTTGTGGTAAATATAATTATATCTCTAATAGGCCTAAACGGAAGCTATACCCTATAAATACAACTGTTTTATAGTAGGCCTATAAAGGGAAAATTACTGTTTTCTTTAAGTTTAGTATGAATTCCCTCATTATGATAGGATGATTGGGGTTTGGTGTGCTATTAATGCAAGACGAACAATTGGCCTATTTTTTACGAGACGACAGTAGATTCAGAGATATACCAAGATATTTTAAAACCGTTCTTCTATCAGTTGATTCAGCGGAAGCCTCCCTTTTTAAAATCTCGGAAGTGTTTGCAGACAGAGTGATCAGGGCTGGTCTCTTTCCACCTCGCTTCCCAGTGTGTGATTTTTGCTTGTGGGGTAACCTGGAACATAAGATTTATCGAAAAAATCCTCACACATTGCAGGAACTAAAATAAAACATTACGAATGAAATTAAAAACATTACAGTGGAAGAACTCGCTCGCGACAGCCAGAATGTGGTTTCCAGATACAATGTCTGTATAACCCAATAAGGACGACACTTTCAACATACGTTGAAGATTAGATCTAATGACTTTTATACAGTTAAATCAGAAAAGCCGTGCGCGATTCGAGTGCGGCTCATGCGGACTTGGTAGCGGAGGGTGGAAACACCACTCGCGAGGATGGAACTTCTAATGAGGCCCTGTATGTTATACAATAAACATAAGAACCGTTTATACTAACTTCTTCAAAAGAGTTTTAGTAACCAGAAATATAAAAAGAAATTAGGTGAACTGTATATTAACACAGAATGTCTGGTTTGATTTGACAAGACAGGACTGTTCTAGTAACGGAATAATCTTATACACGGGCGGAAGGCACAAGGCATCCACCGAAAGAAGGTTGCGAGTATATCCCGTCTGAAATATTGCTTTAATTTACCAGCTTGTGCATTCGCATGACTCCATTATTCTATTCACAAGAGAAAATACTGTCTTTATTTGAACGTCTTTCTTCCTGGAATGTTTCTTGTGAGGTTTCATGAAATAAATGCTCTCTCTCTTCTAGTTCGCTCATGTACGCTATCATGTAATGAAGTTCAAACTGTATGGTTTCGAGTAATCAAAACCACCTTTCTGTAATCTTATCGATATCTTCGGTTACCAGAAAATAATGACTGCAATAAGTCATTACGAGGATTATCCTTTCTTACTCTGTTACGTTTCTAAAAGCATTAATTTAATTAAGAACCAATCAGCCCTCTTCATCGCTAGACATAAATTGCAATCCCTGTTAAGAAGTTAAGTTAGCCACAGACCTCTGCCCAATATTCAAAAGTGTTTGCAGTCTAATGAAAGAAAGATGTTTGAAAGATTAAGGAAAGTTAGGAAGTTAATGACGCGGCTTGCTTTAACAATAGAAGGACGCAGTCAGTGTTCAATACGTGTTAGGAAAATACACATCCTTACCGTTAACAAGTTTTAGTTAGGCCTACAGATAAGGTTTTGTTACCTAATAAATGCATTGTTTAAAAACCGAATCTTAGGCACTAAGATACTTTTAAAAAGGCAGGCTATAACAGATGCTAAAAGTCCTTGAAGTGGCGTAGCCAGAAAGTGATTACGAATGAATTTACATATAAAACACACTTTTGTTACTAAAGAAGTTAAGTAAATTTATACCACTTGGACACCCTTAGCGAAAAAGAAATTCTTTCTGAACTGGCATGCCCATCAAATTGCCCCTAGCAAATATGTACCACTTAAAAAGAAAGAAAGGAAAAATGTATTGCTACAAGACGAACTGCTATGGTGTTTACAATAAATCTGAATTAAAATGAACTATGAACACTTGGCGGAGATTCTCAAATAAAAATGATTGTCCGTTGTCTGAAAGTAACGATTTGTACATGGAAAAGCTCTTCTCCACCTTCACTGAAATATTACCTAAAAATATTACCTAAAAATATTACCTAAATATTACCTAAAACTTGCCATAAATGACATCTACTGATAATGACGAAAAATGCAAAATGAAGCAAAAAATGCAAAAACAAATTGCCCTTTTTTAATCAATTATATCATGATACACATTTATATAATATATTCGAGCTATCTTTTAACCTTCATATAAAAAATATGCAAAATCATCAAATGCCTTGCCCTACTTAATAATAATAATAATAATAATAATAATAATAAAATTATTATTATTATTATTACAATTAATATCACTGAGTCAATATCTAAGCATGCAGCAAACCGGCTACCATCAGCTACAACAATCCACTTGAAAACACTATACACAAGGTCTGAAGTGGGGTAAAGTGTCTATCTATATCCGTGGCTGGTCTAGACGCATTAGTTAGGGGCCATGGTTTCCGATCGTGTGTTGTCCCTAGAGGAAATCCTCTCCAGCCACTGTTACATTAGGAGGTTCAGCGGTTTCCATAAGCGTTATATGCTTGTCTGGGACTGAACCCTGATATCCACAGCTTGATCCTCAAAGCAAGACATCTGGAACCAAAAGCCAATCCTCCCTAGATATGCCTCGAGTTACGTATTATGTTAACTGGCATTGACTCCACAGGAATCAATTATATACTGACACCATGATATAGAAATTATATTCAATCCTTTACAACAGAAACTATGCTTCTATGTGCATAATTCAGTGAATTGAATACAAGCAAATAAATTAACTTAGCGGTTTATAAAACATTCCAATAATTCTCCTATTAATCTTTCACTGTCATAAAATACAAATGATGGAAGTGCTACGAGGTATTAGGTTCCTGGTGTTGATTCTAACAAATATTTAGATAGCAATGCCTTCACAGAGTTCTATCCGTCTTCATTACATTATGATGACAGGAGAAAATATTCTCTGACAAAGGGACTCAAAACCCGGGACCTTAGCTTACAGTGCTAATGCTCTGCAACTTAATGGTACTCTTCAAAATAATATTACCAAAGCAACAGATCACTATGTAAATCGGATGTCTCACAATTGGCTTCTAAAAAGTAATTCTTGTAGTTCGACCACCAAGGGAGATAGGCTATAGATATTCCATTTAGTACCGTGCCTTCTCTGTTGCTAGTTAATGACGCCGTAAGTTAAAGGACGCAGGTTCCAGTCCCAGACTGAGAGGAATTTTTCTCTTAACAACCATAAAGCTGACAAGTAGTGTGCTGTTAAGTTGTAGTTCCGAATAAATTAGGAAACAAAAGAAAAAAAAAATTCTAGCCACAGCACAATAATTACAAGGTATTTAAAAGTAATTTAAAGATCTACGTCAGGCAAAAATGAGCTTAATTGTAGTTTGCTGAAAACACTATTTGGCCATTACCTACGGTACGTTAAGTACTGCAGTATCACACCTTTAAATTTATCCACCGTCACTGTGCATCAAACTGCAAATTCGAATCAAACTGCATTAAACAAAGGGAGTTCACTGAATTTTGAGGACATGAGGAAACCATTACAGCAATTACAGATTTCATCAACTATTCATAACCTCAATATCGACAGATCGTAGCGCTGTGACATTTTAGAAAGCCAAGACACTTCACACTAAACGAAGCACAATTGACGCCTCGGTTAGATTAATAATAAAGATTTGTTTTGAACTACTGTTACAACGACAGCTAGGTAAAACATAAAGATATATTCTAGTACGTACTGTATTCTCAATTATAAAGATGTTTTTCTTCACACTACTAATGAATAAGTATTGGATTATTATATGGGTAGGCTACATCTTTACCTTGACAATCAAGTTTAAGAAACTGGTGAAATCACTTAGTTTGCTTTGGCCTCTGGGATAACCGTTTAGACCTTATTGTTAATATTTAAACTTAGTACGAGGAATCTGGATTAGAGCATTATATACGTTAATAAATTTATCTCATCTTACACCATAAAATATTTTTATTAAGTGAATTAAACTTTCAATGTCAGTTCTAAAATTTTAGTGGTTCGAAGCCTTGTTCCATATTTATTGGCTATAGGCTATATTTAGAAATGATAAAAAAAATTAATTAAAAAACACAAAAGTTAAAAAATAAAGAAAAATACATATACTGTACTTAGGTGGGCCCTATATCAAGGAATAAAACTGTTTGTTATAGACTTAGTTTAAACGAGACTTTTTGGGTTATCGATTGGTTTTGTTAGTAATATATATGGGTTTTGTTTATAAATATGTGAACTTACAATCGGTTGTCATGTTTTTAATACAATTTATGGATAAAACAAAATATGCCAGATAGAATTGAAAGTTTTATCTGGCAGTAGAGTTCAGCTCCTAAATGTAGTTTAAGATGCGTGTACGTTCTAAAATCATCGGGAAGATGGTGATTTTGTAGAGTTTCTAACATTGATTCCCCTACAAGCTGAGCTCTTGACGGGTAGACTAGACTTCTTGTAACTAACTTATTCAAAGTCACGTCTGCATCTTCACTTCGCATTTCCAAGTCTTATTTAGACCACGCTTGAATATTGCAGCATGTAATCTGACTAACTATAACTCCTTAGGTGCAAAGAGAAGAGTGGAGAGAAAAAAGCAGAAAAGCTGATTTCTCGGTGCAGTGCAATACAATCTTCCTTTCTTGCTATAGTTGTAACTCGAGTAAATAAAATAAATAGAGCACGAAAGAAGTCAATTTCACGATTCCATGCAGTTTTTCCCACCTCTGTGAGAGTAAATAATTGACATGTTTAACGAATAAGTTTTGTATTTCAGGTTTGCATGAAATACTTATCTGTGTGTTTATACTTATTTACAAGTGCCCGCGGCTTCGCCTGCCTTTATTAATTCAATCGCTAGCTAAATAATTTATTTAACAGCAATATAATTAGAATATAATTTACATTATTTTTAAATTGCATAAATTACAAAATTTTATTTTTAATTACATTGTTCGACGAAGTAAATAAATAATTAAAAAGTAATAGAACGAATGGTGTGCTGCAATTTGGGTATACAAATTCGCAATGAAATTAATAAAATGAATAACAGATTCATCAATTTTACCTTTACACGCAAATAATTCATAAGCAACTAAAACGATTAATAAGAAAAGTAAATAATATCGGCTTCAAGGTGCACTTCACGGTTAAAGTGTGCCAGAAGGGGGGAAACTCCCTTAGATTAGAGTTCACTAGCCAAATCCCCCCCCCCTCAAAAAATGTTTCGTCCAAATCGTTCAAAGCCTTCGCCTTTTAATTACGGCTGACAACCTTACCACCTTCATGTGCCGAATGTCCAAAATATGAAAGCCTCAACCTCCTGGAACCCTCTGGGCCTCCATGGCCTGTATAGGGATCACTTTACTTTTTTTTATCGTAAAAGTATAATGATATAATGAATATGGCTATAAAAATATTTTCGTACGTAGGTAGCTAGAAAATATGAAGCAAGAAGAACTAATTACAATAATTAGATGTAAAAGATATCACTGTGTATTATAAATGGTTTCAGTTTTTAAAAAAATCCTTAATAATTATGATCTTCCTTTGAGCTCGTTTAGAACTAATGACAAGGTTTTGCATACGAATTTGACCTGCAATACGCAGAATGACCAACACGCGCTGCTGGAATTCCCCATGGGACACGTCCAAGAGAACTGTTATTTCCTCTGTACATGACTCTGAATTTGCATACCTAATTTGTGAAACACCCTATATAAGGAAACGTTAGATGGATGCAGTTGAAGCTATCACAGATTTAGATTGAATAACAGTCTGCATCCAATATGGCTTTGAGACATGATGCGGAAATAGATTTAAATACTGTACATGGATGTAAAACAACATTCAAACTCAACTAGAACTTGCGTATTCATTTTCAAAGCCAGTTCCGCTACAAGAACTACACTGTCCCTTCCACAATTCTGTAGCTAATGTTCGCACTTCTGTTTCCGTAACGTAAGCAATAAATGTTTCCGTTAGTGTGGGTTTATGAACTGTTTATCAAGACCTCATTATCACCATTTGAAAACGGCGTAGCCACTAACTAGAGTGATTTTACAGTTCAGTACTTTCCAACCTTTAGGGGTCGTGACCCTTAAAAACTAATCCACATAATAGACAATATTTAGGCAATTAAATAGTCATTAACTAGAGTGATTTTACAGTTCAGCATTTTCCAACCTCTAGGGGTCGTGACCCATTAAAAACTAATCCACTTAATAGACAATATTTAGGCCAATAAGTTTTGCCTAACAAAACATAATTGCAAAATTGCGTATTTTATGTATTTTTTTGCATGTATGCCCACTCCTAGAAACTATACAGGCCTTGGATTTGGCACGTGAGAGTGGTGTTATTAAGTGCCAGTATGGTACTTTATGAGATTGTGTGGTGGACGAAAAACTGTCTGTCCGTCTGTCTGTCCGTCTGTCCGTCTGTCCGTGTGTCTGTACGCACCATAACTCATATACGCTTTTTCGGATTTTCATGAAACTTGGAAAACACATTTATAATGTCCATGGGAAGAACCCTATTGATATTGAACCAAATCGGTTCACCGGTACCGGAGTAATGCCCAATTTAGTGCCTATTTTAATAGATTATGGCGCCTTTCTAATAGAAAGGCGCCATCACTCAAATACGCTGTATCGGATTTCCATGAAACTTGGTATACCCATTTATGACGTCCATAAGAAGTGCCTTATTGAATTTGAACCTAATCTGTTGACCGGTACCGGAGTAAAACCCAATTTAGTGTATATTTTAAAGACGCGGTAACTCAAATACGCTTTACCGGATTTTTATGAAACTTGGTATACACATTTATAATGTCCATGGGAAGACGTCCATTCATAATGGATAAAATCGGTTGACCTGTTTCGGAGTAATGCTCAATTTAGTGTCTATTTTATGGTAATATACGTATTCGAAAGAATTTATAAAAAAAATGAAAATCAGTTATCTTGACAACATAGCCTATTGTTTTACTGTGATCGTATAAGGCCTTGGAAATTAAAATACAGGTAGCTATGACAAAAAACATATTGATTTACATGCGCTTATCCAACTATACCGTTAAAATGACCCAGGTGGCCGAGATGGTAGACCTTTCTTCTTCCATAAGCCCTGCTTAATGAATAAATCTGGAGCTTAACTTGGCAATCAATTAAAAAAAAAACACACATTCTGCATATCATAATTGCAGTCATAACTGATTAAAAAAAACATATTGGCACTTTGTTACATCAGTTTACCTGATTTTATTATGTTAGCACTACCTGGGCACACCACTCATAGACTACAGCCATTGGATGTATCGTTTTTCAAACCTTTATCCACGTGCTACATTGATGCCATCCACTAAATCTTGATGCCACAGAAACATTGTTAAAAGCTCACCAAGGGAGGTGTGCCAGATATCAGAATTGTTTGGTAGCCTATAGCGTACGGGAAAGCTGCAACAGTTGGTCTGCTGTAAACGGCTTCAGACGTTCTGGTGTTTGGCCAGTTGACCAAAACGTTTTTGAGGACCATCACTTTGTACCAGCCAGTATTCTACTGCCATGGTCGAGCGAGGATATCGCACCAGCCGAAAACATTTCTTCAGACCAGGATGTTGTTGCAAACGCTACGACGCGACGTCCGCAATCTCAGTGCAAGAAATATCGCGCCTTCCTAAAGCCGTGAACAATGTAGTAAAATCTAGATGTGGAAGAGGGACTCAGGGGGCTTTCATTATCACTGGTTCCCCACATAAAGCTCAATTGGAACAACCAAGTAAAAGAAAACTTTCCTTCAAAAGTAAGAAGACAACAAAGCAAACGTCTAAACCTAAAAAACCACAACAGGCCACTTCTGAAGAATCGTGGTTCTCTGAAATGTGTCAAAAGAGTGAAGCTGATAAAATAATTTGGGTGCATGCAGACTGCGCTGGTGTGAAAAAAAGTACCAAGCGGTACTTCTGTGCTAATGGTGTTTCCCTCTTCTAGGCAGTGGAAATTGTGTTTAATGTTCTAATATTTTTAATTTCTCATGATTATGGTTAAATGTTCCTGAAAAGTATGTTTGTGTCCTTATGTTTTTCCATAAGTCCATAAGACTTTGTTTATTTTCAACGAGTTTTCCAGAAATCCTGAACTTTGTTTATAATAATTAATGTGTGCACGATAGGATCTAATTTATGCATAAGTGTTGGCCTACTATTTATGATTCTTCTAATAAAAAAAATTAATAATATTTTAAATTTTAATGAAATAATAGTTCCGGTCCATTCGTGGAAACCAAGCGGTCCATTCATGGATACGGGTTCCAATGAATGGACCACTTCATGTGTTTTCACAAAATTGGAATTATTGCTAGTGAAAATTAATTTCGAATGTTAAATTAATATATGTTGTTAACCATGGGCATGTGCTTCGAATAACAATTTTATTCGGCCTATTGACCTTTATAATTAATTTATATATAATATTTTTTGTAAAGTGGTCCAACCATAGCAACCTTCTCCTAAATCTTAAAATATGCATGTTATATGGTCGGGTTAACATATTTCGGTATAGGCCTACCTATCATACTGCGCACGAATATAAAACATTTCAAACTGACTACCCAAACTTACAAATTTATCTGAAAGCCCGTTCCGCTACAAGAATTACTCTGTGCTGTCCAGAATTTCGCAGCTAATACAATTTGTTGTAATGCCACTTCTGTTTCTGTTTCTGCAACATCCATAATAAATTTTATTTCAATTTGCGTTGTCAAGCCTATTTATGCTTGTGAAGAACTCTACAGTTTCGTGTTTTGCACATTCACCTGATTTAACAACGCTTTTAACATTCACAGCTGCAATATTATGCACAAGCGCTCTTTTAAAAACAAAAACACGTTTCAACAGCACTTGAAAACGGAAACAGTTACCAACTGATGCGTGTTTTATTTCATCACTGCATTCACTGGTTAGAACCGCAAGGAAAGCAAAAACTGGAATGCAGCGAATATATTTTGCTTACATGAACAGTATGAGAAGAAAATGGTACGAGGAATTCCATGTTGTTTTATTGAAGCATTTAGTCAGGCCATATTGCTCAATGCCATAGCATGGATAATTGTACTGGGTGACCTATTTCCTTTTCTATATTAGGGTATGGGTTAAATTAATTTTTCATCTTACCAGAAGCTTTCTGATAATTTCGCCGAAGATACTGATATTTCAAAATATTAGGACTATTATATTTCTGTTGCAGATATTTAATTTTATAAATCTGTATGGAGAAATTGAGGACCATTTTGACAAAACTCAACATATGCCAAAACATAAATTGTTCAGGAGAAGGTTTTTTTCAGTTTTTATTAACATATAGAAGAAATCTTGCGTATTGAGGCTTCAAAATGAATGAATTATGTTGGCTTTTCTTATGTTCTTTTTTAACCATCTTAAAGATCTCATTTCAAAGCACCTAAAACCGTTAAAAAATTAATTTGGCCAAAACGGTCCTCAGTTCGGTATAGCACATATACCGCCTCCTTTAGTTCTTCCTATGAGGTGATCGATAACTTCTTATTCCATTTTTAGGTGGACCAAGAATTATGACAGTCCCACAGAGCGAGATTGGGGCTGCACGCAGGGTGGTCAAATACCGTGAATCCAATTTCACAGTTTGAATATTGTAAAGGCTTGCTACCCAGTCAAATACATTTTTCTGCGGGCATTCAGAAGCTAATGGAACGGTGGATCGAGTATTAATGATTTTCATTTTTTCCAGTAAGGGTGTATGAAGACGACAAAATCTTGACAAAATACACATCCTTATGCCTTGAACTTAGCTTGTCTGGGTCCAGTTCATATTTCAGATTCATAAATAAATAAAAATATAACACATATATAAACGACTTAGAAATAATGCAACAATCTTTTGTTTATCGCAAGTTAAAGAAGCTGAAGTTTTGTTCTACTACGATGGATTCTAGACGTGTAACATATTCTTAAGAATCATTCCGCACTTTCGGCATCTTCAGTACTATTGAGTTCTATTTCAGTTCTACAAACAGAATAATACTCTTGTCACAATCTGTATCAAGATAGGATAAGCTAAGGGTATAAATTTGTGCATTTTATCAAGATTTTAACGGCTTGATCAAGTGTACTGAAAAGCATGGAGACACTGTTGAAAAATAACACAATAATTGTAAGGCATCTGCTATTTAAAGAAATTATAAAAACTGTGTGCGGATAGTTATTTATACGCTCTCAAATATATGAACAAAAGAACAGTATTATTTAAAAACGCTATTATTGTATATTTATTTTGTGACTTTGCTAAAAACTACCCGGATCACATTAAATGCGCACACGCTCAGCGGTTACCTTTAGAATTACGTTAATTGCGCATAGGAAACGTATCTGTGAACACTAGAAAATCGCACAGATTACATTTCTGGGAACTCCTAAAATGAGCACAGGACAAATTAAATATTTTATGGAACGATCATTCTTTCATACTGGCCGTGTGTACGCTAAAGTGGAAAGGTAGAGAGTCAGACTAAAAAATTCAATTCCATAGCCGGGATTTGAACCAGGACCTAAATTTTTAATAATACTGAGAGTAACAGTTGTCGAAAAATGTAATACTGTAATAGTCTATTATTATTACTGAGATTAAGATCTGTCAAAACGTACATTAATTTTTAGCGCAGTGATACCCAACATCTTAAAATATCCCGATCTGCTTAATAAACCTAGTTCATTTTATTTCTCAAAGCCATGACGCGATCTTATTCAAACTAAACAGATATCTTGATTTTTTTTTAAATTCATAAAACTGTACGTGCCAACTTGAAAAAATTTAAGTGCATATAAGAATAAAATCAGGTAAATTGATGTAACAAAGTGCCAGTATGTTTTTGTTTAATCAGTTATGACTGCAATTATGATATGCAGAATATGTTTTTTTTTTTTTTAAATTGATTTCAAAGTTAAGCTCCAGATTTATTCATTAAGCAGGGCTTACGGAAGAAGAAAGGTCTACCATCTCGGCCACCTGGGTCATTTTAACGGTCTAGTTGGATAAGTGAATGTAAATCAATATGTTTTTTGTCATAGCTACTTGTATTTTAATTTCCAAGGCCTTATAAGATCACAGTAAAACAATAGGCTATGTTGTCAAGATAACTGATTTTCATTTTTTTTATAAATTCTTTCGAATACGTGTATTACCATAAAATAGGCACTAAATTGAGCATTACTCCGAAACAGGTCAACCGATTTTATCCATTATGAATAGATGTCTTCCCATGGACATTATAAATGTGTATACCAAATTTCATAAAAATCCGGTAAAGCGTATTTGAGTTACCGCGTCTTTAAAATATACACTAAATTGGGTTTTACTCCGGTACCGGTCTACCGATTTGGTCCAATATCAGTAGACGTCTTTCCACGTACATTATAAATGGGTATACAAAATTTCAGGAAAATCCAATAAAGCATATTTAAGTTATCGCGACTTCTTATATACTGTATTAACATAAAAACACTAAATTGGGCATTATTCCGGTACTGGCCAACCGATTTGATCCAATATCAATAAACGTCTTCCCATGGACATTATAAATGCGTATACGAAGTTTCATAAATATCCGATAAAGCGTATTTGAGTTATTGCGCCTTTAAAGTAGACACTAAATTGGGTTTTACTCCGGTACCGGTCAACAGATTAGGTTCAAATTCAATAGGGCACTTCTCATGGACGTCGTAAATGGGTATACCAAGTTTCATGGAAATCTGATACAGCGTATTTCTATTAGAAAGGCGCCATAATCTATTAAAATAGGCACTAAATTGGGCATTACTCCGGTACCGGTGAACCAATTTGGTTCAATATCAATAGGGTTCTTCCCATGGACATTATAAATGTGTTTTCCAAGTTTCATGAAAATCCGAAAAAGCGTATTTGAGTTATGGTGCGTACAGACACACGGACAGACGGGCAGACAGACGGACAGACATGTTTTCGTCCACCACACAATCTCATAAAGTACCATAAAAGTAAAGTGATCCCTATACAGGCCATGGAGGCCCAGAGGGTTCCAGGAGGTTGAGGCTCCCAGATTTTGGACATTCGGCAACTGGCACTTAATAAAAATGAGTGGATATGGAGCAATGAACATCATAGTAAAAATTGAATGGAAAGACTCTAAGGAATTTGTTGTTCTATCTGACGATGCTGTATCTGCGCAGTTAAAGTTGCCCCCTCACACACTGTGTGAACAATTCAAGGGTCTCTGGTGGCCGTAATAGTCATTTTCCTGACCGCTGTGCGCACTTAGAGATGCCCCGAACTACCTAGGTTTGGGTACGTTTAACTTCCATCTCCCATTTTCTTGAACAATTGTCATTTACATCCGGTATGTAACTCTTTCTGATTTAGATTCCGGTGAAGTACCTAAGCATGAAGTGCTTTTTGTACTTAATTATCTTGAACGTTACTATACAAGTTCTCTGTATAGTGAAAAAAGAATTTAGCGTGGGTGCATCTAAAAGGTTAAAATGTCAAAGTCATTAATTTGAAAGCACTTAATTGTTAGTCTGTCAGAGCGCTATCCATTTTACATATATTATAACTGCTTTACACATATCAGAAAAAAGTAACATCGATTACCATCAAACCTGTATCTAATTTTTCTTCACGAGCGCTGGTATATGCGGGGGTGGAGGGGGAGACCAGGTGTGGTATTATAGGGGCCCTGCCCATATTATCGCCTGAGATCTATAAATTTATTTTCTGCTTCGCACACGTGTTTCGATATCTAACTCTTGTTACTTGCATGACTTTTGATTCAGATAAACACTCTGTGCTTATATAGCGAGCAAGACTCTTAAAATATATAACTTGCATACGTTTGTTAAAAATATTAATAAAACAAATACATAGGGCTGATTTATTTTAATTGTTGCATTCACGGGCAATTTACTTTGTTGAGGTCAATAACACGTAGGCCTAAATATTTAATTGTAACGTTTTACTATTTCAGGTATATCAACGTTTTCAGCTAGGACTTAGGGGTTCAAATGAATATTTCGAATGCATCTGAGTTATAGGTACTGTACTAAAATATTTGTTTACCTGAATTTTCATAAACCAATCTTAAATTAATTTAAAAATAATTCCTTGCACAAGATATTTCCACCTAGATACATCCGTTTTTCGTAAATTCTCTAGAATACCTTACCTACAAGCATTTTTAAATCGACTTACACAAACTAAGAATAAGAAATGGAAATGTCCGAATATGTTTCAATTAATTTAAAAAAAAAAACAAATAATATAGAATATGAACAAACAAAATAAAATACCTATAACTTTTGTTCTATCAAACTTTTTCAGACCACCCTCAGACACTGTCAAAAAATAAGTAGGCCTATACAAAATTGCAAAAGAATATGGTAAAAATGTTGTAAGAAACAACCTGGACAAAATAATTACAGAACTCTTAAAAATAGCCCAAAGTTAAAGTATCAAAGTATTTGCATTATAACTTTCTTTATAAGAAAACATGCAATAATATCTGAAGAGAAATTTCAGTGGGTTCTTAATCTTGGAAGAAATTCTGCTTCTTTCCCATAATTTTTTTTTTAGTTCAGACTACACCCTTAAAGTTTGCAAATCAAACCTGAAAATGCAACATAACAAACAGATAAATGCACCAGATTGGTTGTAACATTTCCCCGAACAAGTACCATTCTGAAGGAATTGCTCGACCCACGGGCAATGCCTCCAAATTGCTCAGAAAACAGGTGTGATTGGACAGTTGACCCGACTCCAAGGAACCCTGCTAGATTCCTCACTACTGGGAGCGAGCAGAGCTAGTGATACAGATATTCTATTGACTTAGCAGGTCAGGTACTCGTGGCATTTACTCACCACTAGCCATCGTCAACAATGTCTAAAATAAATACCAATCCAAAAATGATTTTCTTGCTAATTATAGGGCAGTGAACCTTTCTGCGATATATGGGGGAGCATGTTACTTATATGAAGTTTAGTTTTTGTCTTGCGGCCCACTGTCTGAGAGTCGTTGCTGGCCGCTTGCATAACGTCTAGACAGGAAACGGATAGTGGAAAATCAGTGAGAGACGTATAAAGAATGTCAACAGCTCGAGCAAACAGGGCAATAAGTATCCGGGGTCTATATGTTTCGACATTGGTATGTATGAAGTTACCCGAGTCTGGGGAAGAGAAAATCACTGCCATACGAGATCTGTATGAAAAATTAGTAACTCTACACTACTGCTGCTGCTTTCCACATACATATTTCAGAACACACCATCTGTGGTCAGTCATGCACAGAAATATGAGAAGCCTCAACGCTATTTTTTAGGATTGCCGCTCCCCTCCTTTCTGAGAGTATGGGCCTATTGTTATTATTCGTACGGACATCTTAGATACCTCTCAAATACAATTCTTAGCTTCACACTTCAAACTCTTGTAGGCCTACCTCACCAAGGAAATTATTATAGCCTTCATGCCCAAACCTACCGTGAAATTTTGACGTCATGAAGCATATATCGTTAACGTTTGTTTTGAACTGAATTCTTTGTACAAGAGAGAATGTTCCAACTATAAGATTTGTTCTATAGTTAACAATAATAATTATCCTAGGCGCAATATATTATATATGTATTATATATGTATTATATATATATATATATATATATATATATATATATATATATATATATATATATATATATATATATATATATATATATATATATATATCAATAAATGAATTCCACCTACTGAAAATAACTTTGAAACTGTAGCAATAAAATTATTCCACAGCCTAGACTCCAAATTTATAAATAAACGTTTTAAGTTTACGATCAAAACTGCACTGACAAATAGTTCTTGACAATTAAAATACATTTAATTTCAACTGGCTATCTTTTTATTTACTCACACATTTTCCATACTATGGGTTGCCGACAAAGACAAAGAACAAGACAAAAACTAAATGAACACTCTAAATCGTAGGATAAGAATTTAAGAATTAAACAGTGTACAGCGCGCGCGCGTTAGAGCAAAGGAGAGATTTTAGAAAAGCACCCTGCTTCAAAATACTACACCCCTTAATCTTTGGCGCAAAAACTTGCACCGTGTTTGAATAGTAGTGTAAATACTTGTTGTACCGTGTTGAGATTGAATACAAAGTGAACTCTTTGTGGCCCATGAGGTTATAGGGGGTAACATTTCTGTAGTACTGTCCTTTCTAGCTTGTAGATCTATAATTTTAATGGAACGTATAAATTTGAATGTAGCTTTTTGAATGATGCAAGATTTCCATATGAACATTGGATAGGGTATTGATTAATCTCTGTGATTGGTGGACGGATGGCTGGATTCTAAATTAAGATTTTATTATTGGAGATCAACTGGGTGGATGAGGATTAGCGGCTCTGTCTCATACTGTAATTAAATTGTTAATGACTACGGCGACTGGTGTTATGTAATTCCTGTTTCGTCGACAGATCACATCACTCCCTTCTCCATCCCATACGAGTGTAATATTTTCCCTTTTTTTGTGTCCGTGCAGTTCTTTTAAGATCCTTACCTAAAAGGTTCAGAATTCAGATAAAAATTGCTTTCTTTCAGAGTGATCAACGAACGACTCGCGAGCCACATACGGCCTCAACAAGTTTTTAATTCTTATCGACTGCACTCACAGAAGGCAATAACTCCTTACGTTGTTACAAACTTTTAAATATTACACTGTAGATTAAACATAACACTAGACGAAATAAAACTAGTACATTAGTAGAATCTAAATGTTTCAATGTTTCACTTCTGCTGGTCTATCACATAGCACTAGTTTCGGTCCTCGTCTATATTAATTCTAAAATCACATTACATCCAGTTTTAGCCAAATGTAGTTATGGAGTTTTTAAATCTAAAATTAAAAAACCCATATAACTTAGATTCTCAGGTTTATATTTTGGTACTTACTACTATCATGATAATTTATTTTTCATTATTATAATTAATTTTATAAAAAATTGAGTCATGCCTTTACTCTCAGCTAATATTTTGTCTTCTTACTTTTAAGGTAATTTTAGGTGTTCCGTTATGTATTAGTTCGCAGTAAGTCATGCTTCTGTAATTCGTTTATAGCAGGCCTTGCTTGCTATCTTGTTTTTATTTATAATTGAACAAATGAATCTCAAATGTTTTTTATTTATGGCTATTGTAATATCAAATTATATTCTTTGTGTCTTGTATCCAATCAGAGACTGGATATCTTGTCCTATTGTTTTGATAGCCAATAAGGCTTTAGCTTCATTCTTCTTCATTATCAATTCAAAAACTGCTACTCATAAAGACATGAGTTTCTTCTGGGCTTATCAATGCCTATCTTTACCTACCAAATAGATCTGGTGGTTCATTTTCAATAGCTGAAGCAATCAGCTCTTCGATATAATATATTAAGGCTTCATATGCCTTATTTATTCTGATGACTACAAATGGTCTAAAATACTACAATCACCCATCGTGTGATTCATCGATTCTTCTTCCTTATGGTGTTGGCGTCGCAAGATCTCAAGCTAGCATCTTTAACAATTATCAAGAAGTGGTAATTATAATTAATTCAAAAGGTACGTCATTGTTACTACTTAATATATCTGAAGAACATTTTGGACGTAAGTTCATCATTGAACTAAGATACGTGTGGTTTTGATCGAACTGATTAAGCCATCTCAAGGATATTTCATGACCTTTAACTAAGGAAGTTGTATTAAACATTTGTGATATTTTACAATTTCATCAGTGTTTATAAATAATAATATATTATGCGTCCAAGGAATCCAGATTTTATAAACTGCGCATGAATTATGTAATGTTTTTTGTGACAATAAATTGTTACATACCAGAGTAATCTATCTAAAATGTATTGGGCAAGTTTGGCTTAATCTATTCATAGCTTAAGTCTCCATCTCAAGAATTGTATCGTCCTAGGAATTTCGTATACAGTCCGCTTGTTCTATGCTTGCCCGTACATTAGGTTAAGATTATATTTAAATAATGTAAAACATGTAAATATAAGCATGGAACTGCAAACATTTACAAACATAACTAAGTTACAAAATATTATACATTCTTATCACACACCCTATACAATATATTTCTAAAAATTTTGGCGTTAGCAGGAAACATTTCGTAGGTTTCTGCAGCAGGTAAGTCATTCCAATCCTGAATCCCTTTATTTAAAAAAGAAAATTTGGGAATATTTGTTCTCTGACATCTACCCCTGATTTTGTGTTTGTAATCCTTCCTACATGTAATCTGGTTCTTTAATTTTGCTGCGAAGCTCTACCCAAGCCGGTTGTTTCGTGCACACATAATTAGGGCCCGGATTTGAACGTTTTGACCTATTTTTACCCCAGCTTCCTAATTAGAACATTTTAACGTATTTTTCCGTTTCATGCCCCCTTGCTCCCGAATATATAGATCTTATAGAACCTAAAAAGGGCTAAATCGGACTGAAGGGCCTAAACGAGGACTTTTGCTGAATAACTAAGGGCTAAAGAGGACTTTTTCTGAAAACTAGGGGTTAAAGAGGACTTTTGCAGAAAGACACGATTTTTAAACAGATTTTCCAATTAATGCAAAGGAAATCAAATATGTGAATATGTGCATTTCAAGAAGACAATAAAAATAAATTTATACAACGCACTGAAATTAACAATGTAGGTTATATGTCGCTTTGTCACTTGTCTTTGTAACTCGAAAACGTGCCACCTCGCCGTCACAGGAAATGAAACTATAGGCCTATCTCAATGATTCTTTATGCTAATTTTAAAGTGCCGATATAAGGAATAGTCACTTATTTATTTTCTTTAAACTGTGTCAAAATTATAATACAATTTTCGGTGTTAATATTAGTGTTTTGTTAAAACGGCTAAAATCGTTTGTTTAAAATATAAAAAGAGCTAAAACACCTTCTATAAAATCCTAAAAATCCGGGCCCTACACATAAAACATACATTTTAATCCATTTACTTTCCTTCTAGATTCTAAAGATTTCCACCCTAGTGTTTTTACCATAGCCATATTCTAGTTATATTCTATTTCCGAACACACCCCTGGCAAACTAGGACATTAGGAGAGGATAGCCGCTTTGAAAATATCTCATACATGGAACATTACGCTGTAGTTAACCATATCTTGGTACCGTATGTGTAACATGTATCCTACACCTCAAAGACCGCGAAATTGCTTTAACACATATCTGCTCTTCGATACAGCCGATGCTGCTAATTTATACATTGCCTCAAAGGGAATAGGCGAACGTTACCGTTGATCTGACATGTTTGGTAAGTGCACTAAACACATATACACAGCTCTTAGCCCTACATACGCAATACCAGTTACAATTAATAAAACAGTACACGTAATGACGTAAATGGGTTATTTTGAAGAAAAGGAATCTG
This sequence comes from Ectobius pallidus, assembly GCA_964059195.1. Classification (NCBI taxonomy): domain Eukaryota; kingdom Metazoa; phylum Arthropoda; class Insecta; order Blattodea; family Ectobiidae; genus Ectobius; species Ectobius pallidus. The sequence goes on from CAXKWD010000007.1 coordinate 139,995,178, forward strand.
ATGGGAAGAGAATTATAGGAATGCTAAATTCAATCTTATGGAGTAAAAATATTTTACATAGAACTAAAAAATTAATATATCAGGCATTATTCCAAAGTACAACATTATATGGCGCTGAAACTTGGACCATAAGTAGACAAACAAGCTAACAAATTAATGGTATTAGAAATGGATTTTTGGAGGCGTTCAGCAAGAAAATCCAGGAAAGAAAAAATTCGGAATAATAGAAACGATTAGAAATCGCCACCTGGGAAAACGATCTCAGATTCGATTATGCAGTTCCAAAGATAACTGTGAACCACTGCCTTCTAGACTGTATAATTCTCGTTCGTAATTCTCGAGACGACGGTGGATAATACGTATCGTTTCTCAACTGTTTGTTGACAGATGAATGTGATGTGAATCTAATTTGATAAATTCAGTGTAATTTTCAGAAATTATATAATTTTTCAAGAGGAGGAGTGATTGATTTGGATTTTTACTGTCCGCGATACTTCGAAGATTAAAGTATCAATATATTAATCCTGATACCCGCGGCTTCACCCGCCATTATTAATTGACTCCAGGATTTTAAAGAAATTTACACTGGCAGTGTATTAAAAATGTTTGTGGTTCAGAGCTATGACAATTGTAAGTAAAAATAAAATTAGAAAATTTGTTCATTGTGTTCATTTCACCTAGGCCTTATACAATAAAGAAACGGTTTTACTAATTTTGTAGTCGTCATGAAAGTTTACACTGCGAGAGAAGAACATCTCCGAGTATACCCGATGTCTCACGAAGCGGGCGAGCGAGCAAGCACGCTATTTAGGGCCGTTGAATTGTTTATGAGTAGATACTGGCTCATAACTACCTTTCAGAGTATTTTTGCGAAAAAAAGTTTCAAATAGAAGATTTTACTGTTAGTATATATAAGAACTTCTTGCACCTCCTAAAAAATCCTTACGGCCATTTTCTAGAAAATCTCACAAAATGAAACTTTCTTCACGTTATGTAAGTAGGCCAAGAGAAAGGTCGCTGACAATCTTCACGTCAAACGACAGGGAATATTTATTAACTTTTACTTATTACAATTCACTAAATAAAACAAGAAACAAACAAAATCTTTAATCCTAAAAAAATAATAAATAATTTAAAGACAAAGGCAAAATTCCCTTTCATGCAAAATACAAATATTCCGGTATATTTTCTTGTTGCTTTTGTACGTGAATATTTACTATTATTTTTGCATTGATTTCCTTTAAATTTGCCCAGTTTAAAATTTAAGTTTATTAAGCCTATTTATTGGAACACAAAACGCACTATTAATACTTGAATCAGCTGTTGCTATTATTTAATCTTACGTATTTGCAGTAATGTAAGATAATATCAATGGATGAATTAGCTAAGATAATTCCTGTTAAACCACCAATAGTAAATAAGAATACAAATCTGAGATATCGTAAACATGGTGCCCAACTCAAATATTAAATTTCATTTGGACACGGTTTTTCATTCACGAACTATGATGTTCACAAACATCCCCGCAGGCCGCCAGTTGGACCACAAAGGACTACACTATATTTTTTACAGACTTTATTCTTTCTTCCTTTCTTTCTCGTAGTTTAACCTCTCCCATTTAGGATAAAAGCGACCCAAGCCGCCCGGGCCTTACAGGGCCACGACCTGTCGGGAGAGGGATTATCTTTGGATCACATACATACTTTTTTGACCAGACAAGGACATGGAGGGCCTCCCCGGATGAGTGATCAGCCCAATGCCGGGGCCACCTCCGAGACAACACGAACACATAGGACGAGACACACCATTCACACACACACTCACTCCAAACAAGGCGAGGACGGGATGAATATGATAATGACGGCCAGATGATATCTGGGGACCACAAGGGGCCTAAAGTTTCCCGACATTTGTCTCAAAGGTGAGGAAAAACCTCAGAAAAAAAAAAAAACCCACCTAGGTAACTTGTCCCGACCAGGAATCGAACCCGGGCCCGCTGCGTGAGAGGATTGAACGCATCCCCTGAGCCACAGCGGTGGATGTTTACAGACTTGATTTGAATTTAAATTACAAATTCGGAGATATTTGAACAAGACCGTATTGAAATAGTCGTAAAAAGTTTTTTAAAAAATGATCCCTTAATATGTGGGGAATACGAGTCCTTGGAAGTCATGGCATTCAACTTGATAAAAACACTCCATTCCTTCTCACATTATGAAGTGACAATGGAGTACCGTTGTAATTGAGGTGTTACAAAATATTTTCATCGCCCCATTGCAGAATTTTATTGTCCGTACAACAAGCGAGACCCACCTTCAAGTAGGGAGGGATTTCGTGATGTTTCCCATTCATTCGAGCGAACGGCTTCGTGCTGTTGCATAGGCTGTGAATGCTACGCGGATAGAAATGAAAAGAACCTGGGAATGGCTTTTTTTCTTCTTCACGGGGAGTAGACGTACACGTCTGAAAAGCTAAACAGGGAACTTTTATTGTTTGTATATGTGCTTCTCTCTCTCCCCTTCCTCCTATAAAGCGTGATTTAACATGCAGTGGCATGTACTCGAAATCATTGTAAATCTAAAGGCATAGACGTTGTAAACATTCTGAGCACAGTAATAAATAATTATCAGTTAGAGTCTGAGGCAAAAGACGTATTACATTTTAAAATCTTTATGAAATGTCAGTGTGGTAGGGAAATGCGAGAGAGTGGGTGGGGGGTAAAATGGGGTAGTGGCTAAAGCTTTCATCTCGATGAAAGTAAAATGGGAATATGATGGAAATTCGAGAGTGGTGAATAAATCAAAAGCCACTTTGTAGTATTGGGAACTTATTTTAACTTCCTCATTCGTTTGATAATTTTTAGGGGAATAAATTGGTAATTCCGAGAATTATTGTAACTAAAATACTTTTTTTACGGTTTCCCCCTACACAGAAACGAAAGAGAAATTTGTTTTATAACTTTACTGCCGAAGCTATAAATATTTATAAGAAAGTGATTAAATATTATCAAAGCTTTGTAGGCCTACATGTTTCCAATTCATTTGCAAGATTCAGAGTTACAGTGGGTTTCAAGTCAAAATTAACTATGGGGCTATACATTTTTAACAGATATAATCAGTGCCACTATATTTTAGTTATTATAACAAATAAAACTGTAATGACAAAACAGGCTGTATGCTTATAATTTCAGTACCTCGTTAGCAGAGAATTTCGATTACACGAGTTAATGTGAACGAGGACTAACTGTAAAACTGAAAACTCCGATAATAAATGGACGATTGCTATTTATTTAGTTGTATTAACGCAAATGATATTGCCTAAAGGCAAAAGCCTACTAAGTATTGCTATACATAAACCTGCATTGTTCCTTACTCTACCTAGTAAAGTTATTTCTGAGTAACATCCTATCGTATAGGCCTTCAGAATTTACAATAGTAATAAAGTAATGAAGCCTAAAAAACAGCAGGTAACACTTATTATTATGTCCGGGATCCTGCACCCTCTTTTCAATAATATCATTTCATCTAATATTTAGTTTTGCCTCTCTTAGGGGGAAAAAGCGCTATTGATGCAACCAACTAGGACTACGTATATAGATACACCAGTTCACCAAGAATAATATAAGACCTCTGTTAACAGAGGCCTCGATAACTGGAACTCTACTGTAACTAACTACTGCCATCTAATTATTATCTTCATTTCATTTTATTCTTATCTTCATTATGATGTTATACCTACCTTCATCAAGTTTATTATATATTTTATTTAGTCACTATTATATTATTATTTGTTAGCATTCTTGTCCTTAGCCCATAGGTTCATAGATCTTAATCCGGCTGAGAAACTTTTTTTTCAGGCATAGGCCTAAATATCCGTAGAATGCTTTAATTAAAGTGAAGCAAAATATGGTCTCAAGAAATGAAGTACTTCAACCCTAAAACAGGGTCACCGGGCAAAATTTCGGCCTCCCCTTCCTTTCTCTCTCGTTTTTCAAAAGACGATAGGAATACAGTACGGTACCGGTACTGTACAGTGGTATTAAACAGAGTTCAAGTTAAGAGTCAGCAGGAAACAGAAAAAGCAATTATCTGGAAGCCTTGTTGATTATTATTATTATTATTTCTATTATCATCATTAATGTTTTTTTCTTAAGTTATTATTATTCAATAGTTGTTCAGAGAGCTTCAGTTTTTGAGGTTAACGGAGTAACGTCTAAATTAGTCAGTTTCTGTGATTAAAACTTGTTAAAATCTTGAACAACTTCAGTACAAGATTGTTTGATAAGAAGGAAAATGATGAAATTACTTGAAAATAAAATAAATTATATAATAGCTTAATCTCAACCTTTCTTATTTATTTGGCCTAGATCTTTCCGATTTATATAACCATCATCACGGCATGTGTAATTACTAATTATATATATATATATATATATATATATATATATATATATATTTTGTGATCTGCAGTGGTTTAAAAAGTTTCAAGTTTACAACCTCTTGAGTACTTTAGCCTATATAAATATAAACTCGACACATTCTGTGACATTTGAATAACATAACTTTTTTATTTATGACATTACAATTTGTAGTTTTTTTTTTAATTTCACAGTACAATTTGTAGTTTTTAAACTTAGAAAAATTAAACATTTTTACATATAAGTTTACAAAACATAATGGAGTAAAATATTATCTCATGAAATGTAGATTTAAATGAAATACTTAATATAGGAAAACTTGAAACATTTATGAACTACTGTAGATCACGAAAACATATATTTGTAATTACAGGTGCACTGATGATGGTTGTATGAAACCGAAAGCCTAGCTTAAATAAATAAAAAAACTTGAGATTAAGGTTTTATATAATTATTTTAGTGATCGAGCTCAACGGAACAACCAACATGATTTTTAACACTTTAGATTGGAAAGACTTTATACGTGGCTTTCTCATTTGTCAGGTAATAGTTATGTATGCAATTCCATTTTATTGTCTCTGCCTGGCTGACTGGCAAAAGAGTTTTATGAGCCCGAAGCAAATGGAAGCTTTCGAGTTTGTTGCTCCATCAACACTGAAGGTAACAAGGGAGAAGAATGTTACGATGACTGTACTTGTAGAAGACAGAAGGAACAATTAAACTCATGGAACAGAATCTCCTTCAAGAACTAGTTTAAGTAGGCTAATTGCGATCACTTTTAGAAGGATTCTTTTATTTTGATCGATTCCACTATATTTGTAAATCTTATATTTTTTAATATAGAAGAACAAGTTGAACAATTAGCTTTAATGAACATTTTTTTGTGCCCACTCTTACCCCTTGGAGTGCCAAGCAATTAAGCCTATACCTCCGGTCAAACCAAATTTTGGTAACCATATGTGATGTGTGTATACCCATTGTGCCCTTATGTACATCCGTAGGGGATGTTGATGGTGTGATTTGTTTGGGCTGTGTACTTGTGTCTTTGTGTTTTAGCGCGGGATTGTCCTAAACGCGGATAGGTCTTATGTGCTATATTTTCGGAGTGTGTTTTTTTAGTGACTTGTACTTAAGTTTTCTAGGGATTTGTAGTGCATGTATCTGTTTGAGGGGATTATTGACCAGCCAGGCATTCGCCTTAGAACGAGTGAAACCCCTCAAAAACCTCGATCGGACTGAAGTAGTGGCCAAATGACCGTCTACTTTGGTGTGTTCATTTATTATAGACTTTTCGAGAAGTGCTGTTTCTGCAAAGGTTTTAAGTGCTTTACGCGTCCAGAACGTGGAGGTCCGACTGAATCTATCTCAAACACCTTACATTTACAATTTTACATTATTATATTTGCTGCATAACCGATACAATCCCCAATAAGCTACAGCTTACTGTCGGAAGTGCAATTAACAAACACATTAAAATGTTACAAAAAACTTTATCTAATTTGAAAATTTATGAACGCTTCGCTATTATTTTAAATATTTTGCTTGAAACTGAGTATCTCATAAATTATGCTTCTATTTTAAATAACTTATTATTTACCAATTAAAATTTTGGGTGTTAACATTCAGTATTAGACTGTGAAATTTATAAGGCACGCTGCACGAAGTGTCTAAAAATAGCAAATTCAGAAGAAAGTCTAGGTTTGTGTGTGTTCGAAGCTCCATACACATTCTTGTCAAGTGTTTGCTTCCGACTGATGTGCCATTGAATTGTTTTATTGTAATCTATTCCGAAAACAACCTGTTAAAATGTGCACATATCATCATGTGAAAAGCGTGCAGTGGATGTTAGAAAACTGTTGTACTAGTCACACAAATAAGAGAAGTTGCTTACACAGGATTCTATTGATGCATGGCAGACTCCCACTTTATTGATAACATATAGACTAGAGTTTGAAACACGATAGCTTTAATCTTTTCTTCTACTTCTGAATTGAGATATTCTGCAATGGTACCGTACCAGTCAATGCAGCTGTAGGAAAACACGCTACAAAGTAGTCCTACGAAAACTGACTAGAGATTAGGACTAGCTTGAGAAATCCTCAACCACGAGTGTTATATGTCGTACTTCTTTCTTGCCTCTGTGGTTAATGTAATAACTAGGACCGGGAAGTTTATGAAAAATCATATTTTTAATAATAATGCACTCTACTATAAGCTATGTTAAAGTGTGTACAAGACATGAAATAACATAAAATTGCTTCCATTTTGCATGTTTTTGCAATGCATAATATTTGTTTGATTTTAAAATATTTGTACATATTGCATTTGTCACACTTTTAACGCCATATTTCTGACAGATTTTAAATGAAAAAATAAGGGAGGAACTGAAAGTAGAATCTTTAAATGAGAAAGTAATGACTTACAGAAAAAAATGGATTGAGCACATGGATGGAATGAACTAAGAGATATACCCTCTGCTTGCAAAGAATTACCAAGCAAGAGGACGAAGAGATGTTGGACGACCCAGAAAGCGTTGGAAAGATGTTTTGTGAAGCCGGAACGGGCAATCGCCTAATCCTTGTAGTGATGATGATGATTATGATTTTAAATATTGTCCATAAACACTCAAGCATTTACAACATATTTGGCTATGTGAATGTTTTGTGAACTGACTGTACAATAATTAACAGTACATAGCTAATGTTTGCGGAACTGATTGTGTAATATTAAAGCGACGTTTAACTTCAATAATTTTCAATTTACTAAAAATTGTTGTAGTGACTTTGTTTTTTAGGGTTTGTAAAGTTCTTTTTAATGCAACTTTCATTATTTCATGTAATTTAGAATGTAATTCAGCTAAGAAGAGAACGTAAAGTATTAAAATTATTAAAATGATAGAGCATACTTAATGGGATCTAGAGAATATTTTACAAATTTTAGAGCATTATTGCAAGCATATTTCGTATTCTGATAGAGCATTAACTTCCTGGCCTTGGTTATAACTAATATTTCTCTGTTTATTTAATTTATGATTCAAGCTTTTAGGCTATACAGAATGACTGAAGAGTTCTGTACGTAACTTCAAGAAATAATAGCTGACATTACCATTAAAAAGATTTATAATAACATACAGTATGTCCTACTTCAAAAGGACAGAGTTTATAATCACTTTTAATTGCCTACAAGGTTATTTTATTTGTTTAAGATAGAATGGACAGTATAGGCATAGAGCCAATTACAATGTTTATGACCATACTAGCAATACCTGACATAGCTTATTAATAAGACTTTCCGATCATCCATGTTGCTGCCGGTATTTGATTTGACAGACCAGACAAATATCCGTGTTTCAGAGATAAATCTATATTTTGAAGACGAAATATTATTTAATAGTAGGTTGAAGAACTGAAAAGGGTGATCATTCTTCATTATTAAACGATATCCCGCTGTTTTTAATCAGTGTAGGGCTGCGCTGTTCATTTACAGGGGTAATGATTTATAAGGTGCTATAATATTTCAATCTCAGAGTTGCTGCTGGGAATTTTAATATCATCTAATTCAGAGCTTATAGATGTAAGAAGTTCAGTTGTTTGTAGGCAACGTGTCCTATTCTCAGACTTTAATATCACACAACATTAGCATTCAAAACATAGAATAATGTAAAATCCCCTACAATTTAAGGCTGTGAATTTTCAAAACTCTTTACGAAGAAGCTAAGTTACACACTTATAAAGAATAGCCTTTGCTCAGTTCATTATAGATCAGCGTTTCTCAACCATTGGTGGTCCGCGAAGATGGTGCAGATGGTCCTCAGACATAATTAAAAAATGTCATAAAGCAAGTGGATAGTAAAGAAGTAAAATTTTGTCACATATTTCATTATAATGACCTATACTTAATACCCCAAATATTAAGAATATAGGCCTTCTTTTAAAAATGGGATGTAAAATTAAGGGTCCGTAAATATTTTTAGACATTTTAGAGGTCCTCTGGTTCAAAAAGGTAGAGAAATGCTGTTTTATATCATCCAGCTACGGTACTAGAAAATAGCACAGTGCTTATAGGAACAATGAACTAAACTGGCTGATTCATGTACTGTGATGGCATTATACTAATTTTTAGTTTCGAAAGCAGAGTAAGCCTCTTTTATCTAATTAAAAGCATAGCAGTTATCCAGACAAGTGACGTCATTTTAACCAATAATCCAATATTTGTAAATCCAATCAACTGCTAAAATAATTTAGTTGAAGCAAAAATGCCTGAATCTTTGCCCCCAGGCAAGAAGATTATTGAAAACATATCGTCATGTTTCATGGATGGACAATAGTGTGGCTGCTTCTGCGGACTGTTTATGTCAGGGATGTCCAACTGGTGGCCCTCGACCTCTTTTTGTGGGGCTCGCGACAATGCTAATTTATAAAAGTTAAAACATTTATATTTTTATATTATGTATATCTTTGGCTGCGGATATCTGATGCTTCCATAATCAACTCAATGAGAGATTTACTTACTTCAGGGAAATGCGGCCACAGTTAAACTTATTTAATAATCCGTTGCAGTGTGGCATTTCAAGGCAGCAAGACAATTTCCAATTATAGCTTTGTGATATGCAAAGCAATCCACTTCTTCACAGTAGGCAGGAGACGGTCACTGACTTTTGGAAACTTGTAGGCCTACCACGTGAAAAACATCCGAGTGTGGTTAGCAGAGGAATTGCTTTCATATTTGAAAGCCCGTACTTGAGCTCATCCACATTTTCTGTTATAAAAGCAGTTCAATCTTCACAACAACAAACTTACCCATCTCAGGACTTGTTAAAAATATCCACATCTTTGGAAATTGTCTTTGGTGAACTTGTTACTTCCCATGAGCGTCCACAGTGCTCTCATTAATGTGTACTGAATTTTAACAAAAATAGTAATTTTATTGCATCCAAAAAAAGTGCTCTGTTAGGTGTTCTGAATTTTAATAATTAATTTTACTGCATCCAAAAAGTGCTTTCATCAATAAATAATAATTTCACTGCATTAAAAAAATATGCAGCCTCTGACGTCAACACACATAATATATTGGCTCTCGTGCGTAAAGAAGATGGCCAACCCTGCTTTATGTGATACTGTCCACTTGATCAACACGGAGAAGCGTACGGCACACACACTCTCAGAATTAGAATGAACTATTCCTATAATTAATAGTCTATGGTTAAAAAACTAAACTAAACTCCGTGGCGCTACATCCCTGGAGGGATTTCGCCTACCACCCGACCGATGCGTCATCTACCACAGTCTATGGTTAATCTACGTAAATTAATAATGAAGCGGTGGGGGCGATATCGTACCCTAAAACCGCATTCCGTAAGCACTCATTCGATTAACTACTGAACTGCATCTATCCATGCTGTAGTCTTTTTTGTAATCACTCTGTATATGAAATGGAAGCTGCAAGGTGGAGAAGGCAGGCAGGGAATTAATAGTCTATGGTTAAAAAACTAAACTAAACTCCGTGGCGCCACATCCCTGGAGGGATTTGGCTACCACCCGATGCGTCATCTACCACAGTTAATCGACGTAAATTAATAATGAAGCGGTGGGGCGAAATCGTACCCATTTTTTATATATATAAAATCGCATGCCGTAAGCCCTCATTCGATTAACTACCGAACTGCATCTATCCATGCTGTAGTCATTCTTTTGTGATCACTCTGTATATGAAATGGAAGCTGCAAGGTGGAATACGCAGGCAGAGATTTGAAATGCCGAGTCTATTTATTAGCATTACAAACAAGGTTTCGTGTTCTGTCTGAAGGGACCTCTGCGACCACAAGAAAACTTTCGCACGCTGGTTGGGAGTGTGGTCTTTGAACTTGACGCTTGCACCAGTTAATTATTTCCGCTGCAAATAAAACGAACCGCATGCATAACAGGTCCATAACATATACAAGACATTATCAACATTAAAACAATGAAATGTCTCTCAAGCTAGTATGGTTGCAGTTGTAGACTGGACACAGTAACTAATGAACATCCTTTTCCTCCTTTTTCCCCCTGACTTTTCTGACTCTATCGGTTTATTGCTTCCATTACTATTCAAGATTTAAGTGATTCTGGTGAGTAACTTTGTTACGCTAATAATTTAGAGCGTATAAAAGTTAGAGAAGAAGAAACAAAGGTATCACATGTCATAACACGATACCTGATGAAATACAAACAGTAGGCCTACAACAAACAGAGGTTATCAAACATGCTCTACAAATGGTTATTAAGAAATATTAAATATGTGGTAATCAAGTGCTGATACTCGTGCCTAAAAGCAATATAGTAAATAAAAATAAAAATAAAAATTCAGCTTGTGGAAAAAAATCAGCCCTGATGAGTGTTAACTATTAGACCTATTTATTATGTATTTATTATTATTTCCATTTCCATTCCATTTCATTTCATTTCGATTAATGATTTACGGTATGGACATACAAAAAGGATGTCAGAGGAGAGACTTCCACGGCGGATTATGGAACGGGAACTACCAGGAAGGAAGAAAAGAGGGAGACTGCCGACCATATGGATACAAGGAATTCAGGAATCAATTAGAAGAAGAAATAATGAAGATAATTTATGGACAGTTAGACAAAAATGGAGAAAGAAAATTAAATTATGTGTAATCTTGGTTTACCGGAAAATGTAAGCTGAAGTAGGCTACATTGTAAAACCGGATAATATTAATAATAATAAAATTATTATCATTATTAAAATCCATGGGGCTGTGATGTATTTTCCAGTATCATATTAGCTGCACTACCAATAGACCTATGTGCAATTTGCCAATTTCACACTCTGCTGATCGTAAAGAGTTCATACACGCTGAAGATTAATCAGTCGATAGACTCATAACGCCAGCTATAATACGAGGCTAATTAACAAAGTTTACATTCTGCTTCGCTCGCAAATTGCCTCAACAAGTAGTTCGAAGAAATTATTTTCTGATTGTATCCCTGAAAACAACAGTCCATGTAAATTTAATGGGTTAGAGATAATGGGCAGTGGTGGAATTAAAATACTTTAAGGTTCTAATTTATTATTTCCCAGGAAAATATTCAGGTAACTGACTGAAGAACTCCTTAAGATTTACACAGGATAGACCTGTTGAATGAATATTTAATAACTACAATCGAATTTCCACCCGCTGATAGATCCATGGGTATATGAACTAATTGCACAATAATAGGACTACTACTTAAATCTATTATTAAGTTGTATTTAGTGCCATTAATACACACATATATATATATATATATATATATATATATATATATATATATATATATATATATATATAATAGATTTCGACCTATAAATTAGTTTTGAGACTAAGTATTTAAAAATACAAATACAATACAAATTTTAAAAATATCTACAAGTTTCTGGTTCAACAAAAATGATTTACCCCGAAAGATCAAAATGCTTGGGCTCGGTGTATTTACAAATCTTACATAATTTTTTACTACTGGCCATATACGAAAGCTAACTTACAGTTGGTGCCATTTTAAGAAGGCTTCGTCCCAAAACAACGTCTTCTGCAAAAGAATATAGTAGCATCGTTCCCTAATCCGAAAATCTGCACCGACTTCAACACCGACAAAGAACTGGTGCTCTTGTGGTCGCGAGAATTTCCCCAGTGTTGCCGCTGTCGTTCACTACTTCTTAAGTGAATTAAGTGCTGTGGTACGTATTTGGCAACATTGTACTGGACTGCAGACAAGTGTGAATACGCCTAATTACCTTTCTATTCACTGATTGACAGGTCGAGGGGGATTAGGGTGGCAGCAGGTGAAAGCAGTTCTTGGAAAAAGTCTTTAAAAAGTGGCATCCACTCTATAGTCTAATATAATATAATAATAATAAGTTTTGTACAATTTAAAGGTAGACTGTAAATTTTACTAATTACGACAATTTTTTTCAGCCCGAATTTAGGCCTCCAGTCCTTAGAAGCTCTGTGGAGATTTTGTGGATGTATCTGGAGAGAAAAAGTTCTTAAGAGTACAACACTTCTGACAATTTACACAGCACTTGTGGTTAGTGAACATGGGACGAATATGAGTAGCCTAATAACCTAGTAACTAGGGATGGGTCGATACCAGACTTTCTCGATACTCGATACCGATAAGTTTACATGATTTTTTCCTCGATACTTCGATACTCGATACCTTCAACATTTCCAGTTTCAATAAATAGGTACATTGAAAATTAAAATGAGAGAACTGTGTAATACCAACTAAATTAAGTCTGCATATTTAATGAGACAAAATTTAATATCATCAGTAGCCTATAATTATTTTTAAACTCTACATTAAAACTAAAATTAGTTTTTTTAAACAGCCCACTTACAAGCTTTTGTTAAAAAATACTAGCATTTTCATTTAATTACAGAATTGCAAAATTACAAAAGTATCGAAAGAGTATCGAGCGAGTTTTCTGAAGTATCGTTCGATGCCGATACCATGCAAGTATCGAGAGTATCGAAAGTATCGAGGACTCACCCCTACTAGTAACTAATAAAACTAATACAGGAACCTGTGACACATATGATTGTGCTGGTGTGTATTGCAACAATTACGAAATAATTGATAAAAATTGCCTAAATTCAAAAATACAACTTAAAGTAAAGTTAATAATTATTTGGAGAAGCTATTTAAAATGGGGAATATTTTCAGTTAACCATAATCAGGTACTAGGACCCTAAATGTGCCTGAAATGTTTTGCGAGTCAAATCGATAGAACCAATTCCTACTGCCGTAAATATCTGAGAAATCACATAGTGGAAAACTTTAATGGGCGTCTCGTGGCAAAGAGAGAAGGCGTTCAAACTCTCGCTATCGAACCAACTCGGGTGGGATTTTTACAGCCATACATAACTAGTGGGATATAGCTCATTTCTAGGGACCGGATTCTTAGGTTTTTAAAAACACCGTTTTAGGTTTTCCATTAGGCGAAATAGTTTTTTTTAAGGTTTTTTGTCAAAAATATCGTTTTCGGGTAGAATAATTGGTTTAATGAATTTTAATGTGCTACACAGGATTCAATACATAATACTTGTAAAGTTTAACTTAACAAAATTGACTTAAATTTGTGTAAACTTGCTTTAGGACAATATTATAGACAATTGAAGAAAAAAAGCATGAACAATCAAAAGAAGCAGTAATAAACTCGATTTCATTTGTTTCGGCATAATTAATACATCTTAAACCTCACACTGTGACCACTCAGTATGAATAAGAGGGTAGTAAATAAAGGCCAACAAGCGCTTTAAAACACGGAAATCTATACCCTTGTTCATACACGGCAACAATGGTTGTCCGTACGAATATTTGAAAAGGAATACGCCGGTACTCTTACATTTTCTCTCTTGATACTGTCCATCCTAGACGACAATGGGTTGAACGAAACGCTGGTGGTATTAATTCCAACGCGACAAAAATTGTCTCCCCACAAAATATCGATTTCTCAACTGAGAAATTTAACAAAAAAGACAAAAGTAGCCTAAATTATATATTTTAGGTTATATATCCCGTTTAGGTATATTTAGGTTTTTATACCCCATTTAGGTATTTTTAGGTGCCACAAAATTAATGTGGGTGAATCCTATGGTCATGATTCGAAAAAGTGTATGAGCGCTTTTTGTTTTGGAAGTAAGGAAAAAAATAGGTAAAAACCTAAGAATCCGGTCCCTACTCATTTCCATTGATGTTGAAATCACTCTACGTGGAAGTGAGTACAGAGTTGCACCTTGTGTTAATTGAAAAAAAGTGCGACACTTTGTTGTTGTGTTTTTGTGCCAGTTCCTTGTATGTGTTACAAAGATAATGAGAGAACTAATTAGAAGAAGTGCAAATGAAGTTAGCTTGCTTTGCTTATTTTCCACAAAGCTTACACAGAACTCCGTTCATTGCACTTTGGTATACGAAGTTTCGTGGTATCTTCAACTCTCAGATTGTATAAATAGCTCTTAAGAGTCAGGAATTAAAATCCAAGTTAAATTTAATCCTATCGAAAAAAGAAAAAAAAAACTACAATAGTTAATAATAAAATCAGGTAAACTGATGTAACAAAGCGACAGAATGCTTTTGTTTTATCAGTGATAATTGCAATTATGAAATGCAGAAAATTAGTTATTTTTAAATCAATTTCAGAGTTAAGCTCCAGATCGATTTATTAAGCAAGGTTTACGGAAGAACAAAGGTCTATTTTGATAAGCACAAGCTGTATTGGAACTTCCAAAGCCGCATAAGAACACTGTATAACAATATGTTGTCATGAGAACTTATTTAATTTTTATAAATTCAGTCTAGTGCCTAGGTTCTACTTTACCCGAAATTAAGTGCAGCTCTTTCCAAAGTTCGTCCCATAGATAGCAGCTCCCGAAAGTCAGGTAGTTGGACATCCCTGATATATAACTCAAAATTGGTCAATAACTAATTTTATCAGTATTAGTGCATTTTCAAGCTCTAATAAAAAAATCAGTGTTGTTCCCGCTCCCACGGTAGCTCGCAGGCGAAATAGGGACACGGGGAAACCTCTCCGGTTTGAAGGATGCTACACTAAGTCAAGTTTAAATACATTTATTGAGCCCCTTGAAAGATACAAAGAGCACAATGGACAAAATGATAAATAGACCCTTTAAAATACAAGATGGAATTTTGTATCTTGCTTTACAAATAAATTCCTCTTCCTAGCGGTGCCGAAGAAGAAAAAATGTTGATGAAGTCAAGGGGAGACGACTTAGTAAGCTCCTTCTGGAAAATAAGGCATGTTTGCCTTATAAGACTGATGAATAGCTCGGAGGACCAGAGCAGAGCAATTTTTATAGTCGCGCTTGCTCGGACGACTGAGAAAGAATTTCACTATTCTTGAAGTGAATGCGCACTATCAGCAAATTATTTTAAGGTCGACTTGCTGCTTCGACCGAAAAGAAGAACCTTTAGATGTTGCTTCGACACTGCAACTAAAATTAAGCACTTTGAAATATTCACTTCACAGCAGTACTTACAGTAAATCCTTTTACTTAATGAGTTACGCATTCAAGTCCATACGGTTTGATCAGGGAAGTAAAAAACTTGGCTTCACACATTTGTAATTAAATCACAAATAAATTACTTTGATGAATGTACTAAATTGCGTCTCTGCAATAACTAGGGCTGGGAAACTTCAAATTCCCAGCTCGACAATAAAAACTAGATTCAGAATTCTGAACTGAAAACTAGCCTGGCGAAAACTTCGAACGAGTGAATAAGAATGAATAGCAAGAATGACAGACGTCACGACATGTGACGTAAAGCAAGAATCCCATTGGCCAAGAAAAACAATAAATAATTAATCTTGGAAATAAATCAATTAAGTTACATTAAAATACTAAAACATAAATAAGAGAATTAATAGCATTACTTCAAAACTGAATTGTTTCTTTAAAAACACAAAATTATGAATAAAATATACTAAAAAATAATCAGACTGAAACTTTGGGTTGGAGATTATAACATGACTATCCAAAAAATGAAAGATGCGACAGTCAAATGTTATTTCTTATGAGAATTGATGGGAGAAAGAACAAACAGATAAGTAAACATATTTAAAATTATATTGAAGACACAACAAGAAAAATAAAACAAACGAAGACACAAGCCTGTTGCCATAGCAACACGGCGAATGACCTCGCGAAACCAGCTAATGCCTCAAATCCGGCCAGACACGAATGCTGGACGGAACATATTGCCCGCGATAATTTCGCTCGTGAAATTATCTAACAGAATGTGACGTCAAGCAAATTCGTGAATGCAAGGATTCGAGGCCAAAACAACTATCAAGTCGCAATAAAGTCAAAATCGGTGGAGTGGGATGCGTCCGGCATCAGCACTCTGAATGAAAGCAGGTGTCACTGTCCCTCTTCACTGACAGGCAGAGGAGCCAACTTGATGAGGGGCCTCTTATAAGTGCCTGAGACAGTGCGCACAGTGACAACTCTGACAAGGCCGTCTGGGCCTGGGTGTACTTGGTGCACCAGACCAAGCACCCACCTATGAGGAGGTACATTGTCCTCGAGAACCAATACAGGGGTACCCAAAGGAACGTCTGGCAGTACCTTATGCCACCTTGCACGACGCTGTAGCGTGTGGAGATAATCCACGGACCACTTCTTCCAAATACAAGTGACCATCTGCTGAAGATGGTTCCAACGGGAACGCAGGCTGTACCCACCAGAGAGGTCAGGACTGGGCACCGACACAATGGGCTTGCCAATAAGAAAGTGGCCGGGAGACAAATATCCAAAGTCATCCACGTCCTCAGATAACGACATCAAAGGACGTGAATTCAAGAATGACTCAATTTGTGTGAGAACAGTAGACATCTCCTCGTAAGTGTACTTACAGGACGAGGACATCCTCTTCAAGTGGAACTTCAAAGAGCGTACTGCCGCCTCATGAAGTCCTCCCATGTGTGGAGAGTGAGGAGGCAAGAAACGCCAATGAATGTTCAAATGCGCAGTGGCGTCTTGCACTGCGGAGTGATGTTCTGATGACATCAAAAGCCTAGAGAGGTTCTGCAGGTCGGCGTGAGCTCCGACAAAGTTTCTACCATTATCACAAGTGATTGAACTTGGAATTCCACGACGACTTGTGAACCTTGACAATGCCGCCAGGAAGGCACGTGAGGTGAGCGAAGTCACTAGCTCAACGTGTACGGCCTTCGTGGACATGCAGACAAAAATAGCAACGTAGGCTTTAGTAGTCACCTTGGACCGCGGGCCACCAAACTTGAGAGAGAATGGACCGGCGTAGTCCACACTAGAGTTTGTGAAAGGAGGGAGAGGATTTACTCTCTCAGGAGGCAGATCAGCCATCTTTTGCTGAAAAGCCTGAGCCTCAAAGCGGAAGCAAACACTACAGCGCCTCCGTACACTGCGAACCAGCTTGCGAATGCAAGGGATCCAATACGACTCTCGCAAGTGCGAGATGACTAGCTGAGGTCCTGCATGACCTAGATGCAAGTGCACATGGAGAACTAACTGCCTGGTGAAAGCATGCTCTGCAGGAAGTAATATCTGATGCTTGTTGTCAAAGGGTAGGTTGGACCGACTTAGACGTCCACCTACACGCAGGATGTTATCCTGAATAAAGGGGCATAGTTGCCGGATCTTACTAGAAGAAGGCAAATCTTGCGAGGAAGACAATGCTTGAATTTCCTTTCTGAAAGCATTCCTTTGAATGATTCTAATGCAAGAATGCAAAGCTTCAGTAAGCTCTGACGGCAACAAAGGGCCATTGATAGGTGACTTGAGTTTCAAGTAATTATTGATGAAACGTCGCACATAAGCCATGACCCTGATTGTTTTCAAATGTGAAAACTTAGTCAGCCATGGGCTTAAGCTTGAGGTTTCGATAGTGACTAGCGCTGTTATCTTCACCTCTGGGAGAGACGAAGACTCGAGCTCAGTGGGCAAACTGGGCCACTGAGTGGAGTCGGCAGTAAGCCTAGAAGGGCCTGACCACCACAGAGAGTTGTTAAGTAGATCAGAAGGGGTGGCTCCCCTAGAGATGAGATCAGCGGGATTGTCCTTAGATGACACATGCGACCAAGATTCAATGGCAGTGAATTCTTGGACGTCCGCGACTCTGTTAGCCACGAAAGTCTTAAGTTTAGAAGGTGAATGGTTTAGGTCTGCAGTTAGGAAGGCTGAGTAATTGGAAGACATAGCCTCCGAGCATTCAGGCTCTTTTGGGCTTGCTTCAAGATAACGCTTAGCCGTGGATCGGCGTCGATGACCATTGGAAGTATGGCAACGCTGTGAAGGGAAAGGCGCAGAGGGCAGTTTCCCGGCGAAGTACCAACCAAGGTGCGAGTTCTGAATCGTAGGTAACTCACAGGTGGAAATTTGCCCTGGACACACAACTTGGGCGCAAATCTCCACTCCAAGAAGTAGATCGACACACTTAGGACGACTAAAGAATGGGTCAGCCAAGGGAAGATTCGGAGGAATGTTCCAATCTTTGGTCTCAATGAAAGAGTTCGGGAACCCTTTCTCCGAAATCTCCGGAACGACAATGGCCTGTGCATTGTAGCGCCATGAAGTCACTCGCGACTGAATCGTGATGCTGGTTAGCTTATGTGTGCTAACATTAGTGGACAAAATTCCCGCTAGCGTAGTCCGCTGCGCATGAGGAGCTAGTCCAAGACGCCTAAACAGCCTGTTGCTAATAAGATTGCAGTCTGAACCGCTATCCAGGAGGGCTGTGGCCTCAACAGGCGAGCCGTCTGAGTCCAGGATGCGGACAGTAGCAGTAGGAAGCAAGCAGCGCTGCTGGGTCTGACTAGAAGCCATAACACCTGCAGTGTTGGCAGCCTGGTGACTATCGCTAGTCGGGTCGTGGAGGAATGTGCTATGTCTCCCAGCACATCTCCTGCACTGAAAAGTCCTACAATTGTTGGCATGCCCTTGACTAAACAGGCATACGCGACACAGTTTGCGGTCTCTAACAAACTGGTCTCTTTGAGCGAAAGTCATGCTCCTGAAGTCGCTGCATGAAAACAGGTCATGCACAGCAGTACGACAACAGAGACATTTAGGCCTCGAAGAAGAAGACTTTGACTTGGAAGGAGCCGGAGAGCTCGGAACTGACTTAGCAGCCTGACCTTTCGTGGCAGCATCAGTCATCTGCAGTATGCGAACTCGGCTTTCCAAGAAGACAAATAACTCCTTGAGAGTAGGGAGCTTCCCTATTTTGACAGATGACTCCCATTCTCTGATGAGGTTCATCGGAAGCTTGTCGATGATAATTCTGGTAATAATCAGATCTGACAACTCCACTTCTGTATTAAGGGAATTAAGTGCATGTACCGTGCTTATAAAATGATCCAGGTATTTCTGCAGGGATTCTGCAGAATACCTCTCAATCTGAGGGGGAGAGAAGAGATTGTCCAGATGGGTGTTGGCGATTAGCCGGTCGTTATCAAACCTATCAATCAAAGTCTGCCACGCCACCTGGAAAGTCGCAGCAGAGACAGGAATATTCTGAATGACCGTACTAACCTCTGATGACAGGCAAGACTTCAAGTACTGATACTTGTCCATGTCCGAAATGTGCCTGTGTTGAATTACCAACGACGAGAAAGTGTCACGAAACTCGATCCACTCAGAGGGGTTCCCATTGAACTGAGGAAGACGGATTTCGGGGAGTTTCGGTAACAACGGCGTGACAGGGTCGAGCGAGGAGCGCTGACTGGCAGTCTGCGCCTGCTCGGGTTCATATAGCTGTTTCTTTTCAGCTATCATGGAGTCAAAGAAACTGATGACTTTATAATAATCAGATTCCACTGCGTGAAAGTCGAATTCATGATCCTGGTAGGCCTCGTCAATGGCCACCTGAGCATAATCTGACTTATAGGCCTTGAAGATCTCTACAAATTCAGAGCGGCGAATGCGCGCCTCATGAAGCGTAGTGAGATCTTCGATTTCGTACTCTCGCATAATCTGCATTTGACGCAGAAATTGCGATTGCAAGTACTCGAAGCGTCTTATTTTAGCCTTTTGGGCAGCTTCGGCCTGGGCGTGGGCTTCGGCTCTCTTAGCCTCAGCTTCCTCACGGGCCAGGGCGAGCTGGGCCTGGGCTTGCCTTTCTGCAAGGGCCTGCTGGGCCAGGGCCTCCGCTCTCTTAGCTTCGGCTTCCTCACGGGCCAGGGCGAGCTGGGCCTGAGCCTGCCTTTCTGCAAGGGCCTGCTGGGCCAGGGCCTCCGCTCTCTTAGCTTCGGCTTCCTCACGGGCCAGGGCGAGCTGGGCCTGAGCCTGCCTTTCTGCAAGGGCCTGCTGGGCCAGGACCTCCTTGTCAGATAAGGCCTGAAGAAATTTACACAACTGAGAGTTGCCTCTGGAAATGACGGCGTCGACTTCTGCCCTATAGGCTTCTTCAGCATCAGAATAATCCACACCGTCGATTTCAGTCTGCACATGGTCGAACTTAGCTGCAAGTTCGTCTAACTTAGACTCATACTTTTTGAGTTCAGGATATGTGACATCCTCAATGGCTAAATTACTAATGACATTAACCTGCCGCGTAATCTGGGCCTTAATGGGAACTCGCTTGGCTTTAAGAGCCGTCAAACCGTCTGGACTCGACATAGCGACTTGCTTATACAAATGTCTGAATTAAATAGGTTGCCCGCCTAGAGCCGGTGCAACAATGACAAATTAAGGTTTGTTTATAAGAATGGAGTGAGTTGCCCGCATAGGAGCATACGAGTAGACAAAGAAATAGTGTGTAGCTGTACAGGTGTAAGTACACAAATGTAAATGTTTACACTTTACAAGAAAGTACCAAAAACTTAATTGAAATCTGTCAGAGACCTCCCTCAAACGCAATGCGGAGGAGAACCACAGATACTTATAGCAACTGACTTTAAACTACTTATTACTGATGGCTACTGATGGTAGCGTCTCACACCGGCGGCAAACTATACCGGGAGAACAAGATTGATATATAAGAATGACTAGAATTGTGGCTAATCACTGAGGTCTCTGTAATAAGTGACCAAGACAAATTCAAACTGTTAATTGAATAGTTACTCTACGTTAATTATAGGTCACTAACTATCAATGCATCTTCAACCATAGGCCTCTGGGTCATATCCAGGCCCGGAGGAACCACAAAGAGATGTTCCCGCTCCCACGGTAGCTCGCAGGCGAAATAGGGACACGGGGAAACCTCTCCGGTTTGAAGGATGCTACACTAAGTCAAGTTTAAATACATTTATTGAGCCCCTTGAAAGATACAAAGAGCACAATGGACAAAATGATAAATAGACCCTTTAAAATACAAGATGGAATTTTGTATCTTGCTTTACAAATAAATTCCTCTTCCTAGCGGTGCCGAAGAAGAAAAAATGTTGATGAAGTCAAGGGGAGACGACTTAGTAAGCTCCTTCTGGAAAATAAGGCATGTTTGCCTTATAAGACTGATGAATAGCTCGGAGGACCAGAGCAGAGCAATTTTTATAGTCGCGCTTGCTCGGACGACTGAGAAAGAATTTCACTATTCTTGAAGTGAATGCGCACTATCAGCAAATTATTTTAAGGTCGACTTGCTGCTTCGACCGAAAAGAAGAACCTTTAGATGTTGCTTCGACACTGCAACTAAAATTAAGCACTTTGAAATATTCACTTCACAGCAGTACTTACAGTAAATCCTTTTACTTAATGAGTTACGCATTCAAGTCCATACGGTTTGATCAGGGAAGTAAAAAACTTGGCTTCACACATTTGTAATTAAATCACAAATAAATTACTTTGATGAATGTACTAAATTGCGTCTCTGCAATAACTAGGGCTGGGAAACTTCAAATTCCCAGCTCGACAATAAAAACTAGATTCAGAATTCTGAACTGAAAACTAGCCTGGCGAAAACTTCGAACGAGTGAATAAGAATGAATAGCAAGAATGACAGACGTCACGACATGTGACGTAAAGCAAGAATCCCATTGGCCAAGAAAAACAATAAATAATTAATCTTGGAAATAAATCAATTAAGTTACATTAAAATACTAAAACATAAATAAGAGAATTAATAGCATTACTTCAAAACTGAATTGTTTCTTTAAAAACACAAAATTATGAATAAAATATACTAAAAAATAATCAGACTGAAACTTTGGGTTGGAGATTATAACATGACTATCCAAAAAATGAAAGATGCGACAGTCAAATGTTATTTCTTATGAGAATTGATGGGAGAAAGAACAAACAGATAAGTAAACATATTTAAAATTATATTGAAGACACAACAAGAAAAATAAAACAAACGAAGACACAAGCCTGTTGCCATAGCAACACGGCGAATGACCTCGCGAAACCAGCTAATGCCTCAAATCCGGCCAGACACGAATGCTGGACGGAACAAGTGTTTTAATGTAAGTAGGCCTAAGTAAGTCTGTGTCTGCTACCAGTGTGTTGGTCTACACATTTCATTCCGTGTTTTCGTTTATCTGATTAAAACAAGAGGTAATTCGTCCCAAGAATCAATTATTTTAGAAAAATCTATGAAATTACTCATGGGTAAAATGAATCTAATCACATTATCCATGCTCTAGTAATCTCCCTCTAGATTATCAGAGAAATTTCAAATTTAATTTGAAATTACTTTTATAAATAGGCTTCTCTCCCTCCTCTCTTTCTTGACAATTATGAACTGTAAAGTAGGAGTGTCCCCAAAAGGAAGTGAGTAACATTCTTTACGGATGAGAAGCCTAGAGCATCGTTTCTCAATCAGTGGTCCGTGACAGTCATGCAGGTGTTCGGAAGGCTAAGTCGGTCGTCTGATTCTTCAAAACGTAGTTCATATTCGTGATTAATACAATGACTATTATTTATGTTATTGAAATAACTCATTTTCAACAGATAGGGTTATTTAATACACTATTCCACCTTTACCCTTAACATATAATATACAACTTATTATGAAAATGCATTTCAAATTTATAAGAACAGAAATAACATCCTTAATGAAAACATAATTGACCAAAATCATTTATTTGACTTGACTACAACGGTGACCTAGGTTACCAATTAACAAAATTTTATAAACAACATTATTTGAGAAGAATTGTGGTGTTCATTACATCTTATTTGAACTGAAGATGGCGCAGCATACGCCGAAATGCATTTTCATAATAAGTTGTATATTATATGTTAAGGGTAAAGGTGGAATAGTGTATTAAAGTGTTAAGTATTCATAATGTTATGCCTGTCGCTAGACAAATAATTTGAAATCAGTTTATTAAGTTTGTTTCATAAGATAATAATATTAATCATTTAATTATGTTGCACAATTACATCCGAATAATATATAATTCCCTAACTACGGGGTGACTGAAGACACTATCAGAACCATTAAGCACCCGAAGCAACAGACTAATTCACAAATGAACAACAAAATGTGATGGCAGAGATGGTAAATAAAACTCCAAAGAACAGGTTCATTCCATAAATAAACCTGCAATATGTTAGGGAAAGGTTTTGAGTGTGCCTAGAATACTGTTTTGGATCTAGATTAATATTGTGTATGAGGAAATATAATTATACCTAAATATTATAAAAGATGAACACAGATTTTCGCAAGATCTAAGGTTCTCTTTTATGTTTTCTGAGAGAAGCCCCATAGAGTTCCTTACCTCCTTCCCTGCAGTTCTGACGTTTTGTAAAGGATGTGCTTCTAATTTTGTTTGCATAAACTTCATAAGGACAAGAAAATGCTTTGTGCTAACATTTCCTCCCTGGGTTTCCCACATTCACCTTTACAGATATTTCGTAAACACGCTTTAAGCTACAAAGTCTATGTAAGTGCGAAGTATAATATTGCATTACCAATTTCATGTTCTTACATATTCAACTGATTTTAATGCTCGGTCAGGACTGTCATATTGCGATACAAGAGTGGCAAGGGCAACATTCCATATTCAAAAGCTAGAGGATCTGATATAATGAAGCAAGTGGGCTGCGCGAAGGAAAAATACACAGGTCGGTTACATTATCGGCACTTCAGGAAATTCAGGTATCCAGACATGGAAGCAGGGAAGAGAAATGAAGAAAGAAAGAAAAAAAAACACTAGGCTATCGTCGAAAAATTGTATTTTCAAACCTGACGTCTCAAACTTTTTAGGACCATGGTACGAGGATAGAAAACACACTCCTGATTTCTGCTTTACAAAGGCAGAAATTTAATTTTTAATTTAAGTTGTCTAAATAGAACATTTTTATGCACCCGGTTTCACATTACGTAATATTTATGTCAAAGCTATCATTTTTGTAAGTCAATAACAAACACCCCCAAGTTAACAATGCGGGTAATATAATAAACATATGCTGGTAAAAGATTCGGTTACATAGACAGACCTATACCGGTGGTTAACTTACGCCCTATTAATGCAATACCCTTAGGCCTAAACGGTACATTCTAGAATTATTCAATATTTATATACATATGGGGGAGATGACATAAATAATCTTGGGAATAACTGTCAAACGCATATCAGCTTTTGTAACAACGTGTAGTCAAGTGATACAGAACTTCAAGAGGAACTGATTAACGAGTAATTGAGTTTCGTGGTGTAACTGGCAATTGGTCACCATTATTTAGTCAATTTAGAGTCCTCGAGCACAGTAGCTGAATCATGGTCTGTATTTGTATAGAGAATTTAACAAGAACGTGAAGTCTTTTTACAGTCATATCACTGTGAAGTAATCACCGTGATATGCTAATCTGCCAAAGCAGATTAATCTCTGGTCTTGTAACAGCGTACGTGATTAACCAAACTCAACATTTATTTAGACCCTCTTCAGACTGTATCTCTGGGAGCTACAGACGAATGGTTAACATGTTTGTCATTCATTATATAAGGCTCGCAGGTTCAAAGTCAGCAGAGGGAATATATACTGTATTTTTAGACTGGATTACTTCCTTTGAAAATGATTGAAAACCATTGCCCAACTCGTTTAAAAATTATTCACTCTCACATAACACCATTCAAGGTGAGTTTCTATGAAAATTTACGGTGAATTCATTCTGGATATATCCTTCAAAGACAAAAGATCGATTCCTGTCGTCACTATAGGCCCAGATGGAATGAAAGAACTGTATAATTAGGCCTCCATGCTTCACGTCTGCTAGAAACTGAATTAGTTGTAAGGACCCATGTGCATAGGCCTATATATATATAGACTAATACTATGTTTTTAAATTAATTAAATTAACACACATAATTACATGCACGTTTGATAAATACCCGAATGACCAAAGCTCGAGATCGCGGCAGTTCAGTAATGATATAATTTAAAAAAGTATTAAATTAAATTAGAATATGAAAAATGGAAGAGTATAAAAACTGTAAAGGCCTACAATCTACAGCAGATCTGTTAAGATTAATGCATCTACATTTTTTTCTTGAATTTATTATCATAAGTTGCTAAACTCGGATTATTTGTAACAAATGAACTGTATAATCTTGGGCCAAAACTTGAGCGATATTTCACAGGTCAGCATTTTGGTTCGTGAAGAGAATTTCAATTATTTCGTTCCGTGTTACAACCAAGCAAGTTAGATATACATTTAATTTGGTTTTTATGAACATATTTTAACATACTACCTATTTTGTAAATTTGTACAATATTGAGTTCATGAAAAATTAAATTAGGTGAATAGTCTAAAGGCTTTGATAAACATATTATATAACTTTTTTGCAATCAAATCGAGATATTAAGAGGACTTTTTTAAGTTTGAGATTTTTAAAATTCTCCTCCTGTTTTCGCTAAAGAAAAACCGATCACAATGCTATTCAACTTTAAGTAGCATCAGTTAGAACCCATACCATCTTTTGAAACATGAGCTCAAATAATGATAAAATAATGGAGTAAATCGCTGTAAAAATAGGAATGTTCTTTGTGTCACCAATTTATATTTTAATTAAATTTCCTAAACGTGCATAATGATCAATATTAGGCGTACAATTGAATGTGCGTAACCTATTTACGCAAATGCAGATGGAATTAACTGGCCTAGTGACAGTTTTAAGCGATGTGACCTAGTGTAGTTTAACAGGTCACATCTTATTAATAGGCTAATGCTTATTCAGAACTTCTCACATTTATAAAGTATTTTTACGACGTAAAGGACACTTCAGTGACAAAAATGTCTCTTAAATTGGATTTTTTAAAAGCAAGCACTGACAGTACCAGCTCCTCTACAGTTATGAAAAATGTCCACTCTACGTGAAAATTAGAGTTCTCTAAGGGGTTGGAATGACTCTCAAGAACGAAGGGATGTCTGTGAAGGAGCTAAATTAAATTATAATTAAAGGCACGTAACATGCATGCCAGGCTTTAGAACTAAATAGAATACTCGCTTCAGTGTAATATTGGTGATTATAAAGGACGCTTCCCCCTTGCTTGTGGGAAATAAAAAGGAGATAGCAGATAGAAATTGGACATGACACGCGGAATAGAAATAGCTACCATTACGCCAGCCACACCGGAGATTCTAGGACTCGGGGACTTTTTTTTTTTAATTTCCTGGCGTCCTCTTCGAGGGAGGAAATGCACTTCAACATATATTGCAGCCCTGAGGGTCAGTTAATAAAACATTTCGTAAATGTCATTTCCACGAAGTCAAGAACAGGAAACTAGCCACAGATAGAAAAATACCCTCACTTGGTATCTAGGATAGAAAGCATCCTCCAACTTAAATTAGAATTCTATAGTGGCTCATGTTAATTATTATTCTTTCCTAGAAGGGGGCTGGAGGAATACTTCGGGCCTTAATCTGTGTTACAAGGACATGACCCATTGTTCTATATGGAAGCATTAAATAATAATAATAATAACAATAGTAATAATAATAATAATAACAATAGTAATAATAATAATAATAATAATAATAATAATAATAATAGTAATAATAATAATAATAACAGTAATAATAAACTAACGAAATAAATATAACATACATTGACATTGCAGTAATATCAACTTAATGGTATATGTTACATTGTTTTATTTTTTAATTTATATCATTTTAATTCATATTTTAGAACGTTTATTTAAAACAGATGTGTAGGGATGAGTGTGTACGGAGAGTGTGTAGGGATGAGACACAGGAGGGATGGGACATTCAATATAACACAAAAGCTACGTTTGAAATTCTTGCCAAAATGGTCTCAGAAGTTGGAAACAGCGATACTCTGCACATATTATTAGAAAGTTTGGTTGATGTTATCCTGTAACTTGAAAAGAAAACGAACTTCCTTAATTTTTGTCAAATTATAATTTTTCGGAAGTTCTATAGCCTATATAACCTTGCAATTTTTAAAATTGGAAAATTTATCATATTTTGTAACTGATGAAAACGTTTGACTTTTCAGTAATGTAGAGCAATTGAAAGCAAGGCTTAGAGGTCTGTTGACTTGGGTGTTCTAAGTTAAAGCATTTCATAAATACAATGCAGGAAGGATGGGAGACTTGAATGCAGGAAGGGACACTATTTTAATGAGAAACATTGCCTTCCATACTTCCTGCAAAACTGAATGTATTTTAAGATGTTTTTCTTCATCTTAAAGATGGGTTGATTTTCGGATATGAGGACTAGATTGAAAGACATACTGTATTTTGAAGTCGATCTTGCTTGCTTGAACATTTTTATGAGATACTTGTTGTTCTGAGTCACCTACTATAACTCTTTCATTGTTATGCTTTATTTAAATGCAATGAAAAAAGGCATTTTAAAACTTTATGAGGATTTCCAATGTTATTTACATGGACATTGAGGTTCAAAAATCCGTTCAATGAAACTTATGCTTATTAGTTAATCAAATAATTAATTACAGTCTTAGTATAAGTCATTCGTCTCTTATTCCTTAATTTGTTATTGATGTAAATATAACATTGTGTATTTTTTAACCTGGTTGAGTGGAAGAGAAAGCCTTATGCCCTTAACTTTGCCAGGCAAGATAAATAATTTACTACTACTGTACTACTATTTGTATTCGGTCTACATACATTGTAACAAAATAACATTACTTGCATTTATTTGTAATAAAATCCGGTAGTTTGTAAGTGAAGATTCTTAACACATCTGTATGTTGTCTAATGACAAATAAATATTAACACAGGGTAATCTGAATTAGAATTTTCAGAGATATTTTGCGTTAAAATCTCCTGAGTTATTTATAAACAAAATCTATTATTATTATTATTATTATTATTATTATTATTATTATTATTAAGTTTATTTAATTTCAGTACTGCTCGTTAACTTTGTTTTCCTCGTTCTAAACCACAATGGAAGAGAGAACAGGATAAGGAAGCAAATTTCAGTAAAATAAATGTTTTATGCCATTCGATTTTTGTTTTGGACATGTCAGAACTACCGTAAAGGGTTATACGATTCATTAGGTAGTAAATGTCAACTCGAGCTCCACTCAACAGATGGTTAAGAATAATTGACATATAAGCAACACGTAGGCGGAACCCCCATCCACCCTTGTTCATCCACCCATGCATGAGCCACGTTACAACCCACCTCACACGGAAGTATTCTACGTATACTGTATACAAGCTGGGCTCCATTTCAAGGGAAGAAGATACTGGGATGCTTTGTCTTTTATATGAACATTGATGAGGCGTAGATAAAAGTTTTATTTCCATGAAATATGCTTCAATGTGAATGGGAAGGACCTTCATACTCGGTTAAGTCCGTAATAAAAGTTTTATTTTTATATAACTCATTAAAGGAACGAAAGAAAGAAGGAAAGAAGAAAAAAGAGAAACACAGTCTTGTTGAGCTTTGTTCCTCGCCAAACATGTAGGCCTACTTTCAATAGAAGTTACTTAATAAAGCAAAAACATGCTGTAAATTCTGGACATGGGCAAGACCTCATGGAAGTCTTGTATGAGATCAACTAAACTGTATAGTAAGGACTATTAAAACAAGTTCTGATTTACTTAATAATAATATGACCTGTACCGAAATTTTAAGTAACTTAGTTCCTGCCAGAATCAGCTGCAAGTGGCACTAGACAAATCTGTTCGTAAGCAAACTACAATAAAGATTAAGGTCGAAAGTCGTAGAACATATCATTTGAAGTGATTTAATTTAATTACTTAAAGAGTTAGACAAATACAATTATTTTTTCATTAAGGCACCACCCAAATGAGCACAAACTCATTGTTCTGTAGTGATTTGTGACCGGGTTCCCACCTTGAATAAAGAGTACCTACCATACAAGACTGAGATATAATCGTGTTTCTACATATTTTGCCATCTATTTCTGTCCCAGTGCCAGGGAAATGTTATATTCTCTTATTCATGTAAGAAAATAAGAACATAGTATACTGTATCTCATGAATATGTATCTCATTACTGTTTGTCAAGCCTAGCCTAACCAGGGCTAGGATTTTGACGAACTATAAATTATCAAAAAATTCCCTAAAATAAGGCATTTATGACCTAAGGATTCTTAAAAGATGCCCTAAAATTACAATAAAATGAACTACAAAATATTATATTTTAAATTTACTTAGAGGAAAAAAGGCTGAAATTATTTAAAGTGATATTTCAAATGAATAAGGGAATTATTGCCGCTTCGGTCACGGATGCCATCATTATAGGCCGCGGGTGTCGGCATGCTGACCAGATGCCCCCAATACTGCCATCTGAGTATGGAAGATGATGCAGCGGTCGGATGGTAGGCCTAGTCCCTTCAGGGATGCAGTGTCACGGAGTTTAGTTTTAGTAATTGGATTACTGAACTCAAGCACCCTAACCATCATTGAACTACAGGTTTTTTTTTTAAATTTTTTAAATCTTATTCAGTATCCTATAATTTTTACTTTCTCTGTCCGTACCAAAGGTACTGTCGGTAGAGGATGTATTGTGTTCAATCCCAGAAATTCGAAGTTGATTTTAACATTAATAAACGTTTTGGGTCCCCTGGATCCAAAAATACAACAGTGTTTTCAGAAACGTATCTGTGTGTCTGTGTCTGTGAACAGCCTACCTCCAGAACAAAAAAATTATATGAAAACAAAATTTTATATTTGGGTTAGGTACCTTCTGGGGATGTGACAGGACTTTCTCTTGTATTTTTTTCCCTAAATGTTTTACATAAAATTATTTTGCGCTTAAAGTATTCGTTAATCACCGAAGATATTTTTTGTCTTTGATTTCCAGTTTAATTTTGAATTGCAATAAGCAATACGCAAAATTTAGACGGACAAAACTACTGTAAATCGTAGGGCTGGCTGGACCGGTCCATTTCCATTTACGTGAAGAAAAAAAAGAAAAGATCAAAATGTATACAAAAATGTATTTTAATCGTAGACTAGAATAATTTTAATGAATAGAGAAGCTATTAGAAGAAATGGGTTTCTGCACAAAATATAATTAAAATGCACTAAAAATGACAAAAAAAATGCTTTTAAGAGATTGAAATGCATAAATGCCCAAACAAATGTGTCTAAGGAGGTTGCATTTAACATAAAACATGCAAATACGAAAGCAGCTACGTTTCCGTGTTAGTAGAAAAAAGAGCAAATTCAGAAAGACCCTAGCTAGTTATAACTAGACCTGAGATTTTAGGCTCTAAAAAAATTAGTTTTAGGCACCTAAAATAGGCTTTTTAAACAAGTAAATAGGCTTTTAAAAGAGAAAATAGGCACTTAAAATATGCTTTAAATTGTGTAAATAGAAAATAGACTTTAAAATACTACAATATGCCCTTAAACTCTAACTTGATCATTTTTACTGTAAGAAATGTGGTATACCTATTCTTAATAGAAATAATTTCATAATTAAGACAGAATTAAAAATACATTTATCAAAAACAGTTTTGGTTTATATGAATAATTGACACAGTAGGGCCTATATCCCTTCTTACTATATACCTCCTACTTGTTGTTTTGAGCTAATCCTCTCCCGTCAGTCAGCACTCCTTTGGCGACAATTGTTTGGAAAAATCAAGTTTATGTGAAAAATCCACCCTCTGCTGTTCTGCTCTTCATTCAGGGATGTCCATTAAATGATTGTAAAAGTTACAGAAGTTGAAATTTATTTTAAGTGTACAAATAGGCATTTTAGGCACTAAAATATTAAAAATAGGCTCCAAAGGTTCAAATAGGCATTTTAGGGCACTAAAAAACTCTATAAATATAAGTGATTTATCATGAAATGTCAACATATTTAAACATTTTCAAGTTATTTCATAAGGGACAAAATAGGCATTTGCCTTAAAATCCCAGGTCTACTTATAACGTATTCTAGTATACAGTCGGCACTGGTGTACAGTATGTGTCTGGAAAACGGATTCCCAGACTTTACCGTTGTATGAGACACATCATGCTCCGAGAGGGAAGACCAAAACAGGTCTCAGTAACTCGTTTTCATGAGCAAGCTCACGACGTAAGATTCCCATATAGAGAAAATGTGACTGTTGTGGAAAACAGAGCACTGGGTTATATACACTTATCCGTGTTACTGTAATTATACGTTGTTAAATATTTCCGGTCATGCGCGATGCGGTGCGGTGCGCTACTTGGCTGCTGCGGAGATTCGCCTGAAATGGATCCCGACAGACCTTCCTTAATATCTTCATTTGCAGTAACCTCTTGCGTACTGACTAGCATTAATCAGGCAGCCTTCTCGGTGTTAAAGAAACGCGGCATCCTTTACTTTCCCTTAGGAGTAATAAGTTCACTTTTAAAGTACTAGGCCTCTTTTTCCGCATCGGCACGAACAAACCAATGGTTTTAATATTTTCAAAATACAGTATATAATATCGTAGAACGTTAACTTTTGTCATCACAATCACAACCACCTCTCGCAGCGGGCCAGGATTCGATTCCTGGACGGGACAAGTTTCCAAAATTGGCCCCGGGTAAAATCTGGAATGTGTGTGTGTGTGACTGGTGTGCATGGTCCTATGTATTAGTGTTGTCTCGGAAGGGGCCTCGGCAGTGGGCTGATCATTCATCCGGGGAGGCCTTCCAGGTCATTGTCTGGTCAAAAAAGTATGCATGTGTCCCACCTTCGTGACAAATTGTGTGGAAAATTATTCCAAATCCTAAGAGAATTAAAATATAAACTTCCGGATGTCCGAAAAAAAAAAACAGAATTAGTGTTGATGAAACGTAGGATCACCCACTGCTGCTGGATCAACATAGTAGAAACTCGGAACAACTCGCGGTCCTATAAGGCCCTGGTGGCATGGGCCGCATAAATGTACCTACAAGGAGGAGGTGAAACTCAGGGAATCAAGAAGAAGACACTTACGTTTTTTAACGAGTTCAAGGAATATTTGTGTAAAATTGGAAGGAAATCGCACTACGCAACACAAACTTTTACAAACACACGAAATGCCGAACGGTCGACTTACAACAGGACCTCGCTTGTCCCGGTCAATTATTTTATCCTGCAGTACTCCACTCCATTATTAAGTATTCATAACATAAGATCCATTTTCAAGGATGGAGAATTGCATATTCAGTTTCTTAATTTGCTGTTCTCTTTCATTGCAGAACGTGGAGAGGTAGAATGAAAGACGATTGGTTTATGCACCAAGGTTAAAATTTCACTTCAATTAACTGCAACAAGATGTGAATCAGAAATGACATCATGGGGCGTGCATTCGTGCTTTGTGCAATATAACAGTGTGATAGAATGCTCGTTAACTGATATTAAGTGGACTAATGTACTTTACCAATGGTCAATAGTACGTCAAGAATAGATTAATGTAAGGCTGTTTCATAGTGACAGCAATTTAAGTAGACAATTATTAAGACAAATAGTTCTTTTCCATAAAAATGTGCGAGAAAAGTATAATAGTAAATTATGCAACAGTATCCTCGTATCTCTCAAGTTGCTCGTTTCATAAAATTCATACGAGTATCCTAATTACTAGGGCAAGGCATTTAATGACCATAAAATAGTGAAAAAATGCAAAATAAGGAATGCATTTATGACCTAAAAATAGTGAAAAAAGATACGAAATAGAATAAAAAGTTACCATTAAATTTTCCATTATTACTTATATTTAGGAAATTACAACAGAAACAATAATCTGTGGTTCATGAATACTTACATATATCCTACTTATATTTAGTTTTTTTATGGCAATAGATTGCTAAAAGGAATTTGACGGATGATAGTGCGTTATAGATGAATTTACAATTCAAAACACACTTATTTTATTACTAAAAAAGTAAGTAAATCTATACTACTTGGACACCTTTAGTGGAAAAAAAATTCTTCTGAATTGGCATGCCCATCAAATTGCCACTATGAAATATATGCCATTTAAAAAGAAAGAAAAAAATAATTATTTATTGCTACAAGACAAACTGTTTTGGTTTTTACAATAAACCTGAATTAAAAGTAACTATGAACACTTGACGGAGATGGAAAAGCTCCTCTACCTCCACTGAAACATTACCTAAAATGCCCCCCCCCCCCAAAAGATCTAAAATGCCGAAAATGACCTAAAAATTGTCAAAAAATGATCTCTCTCTTGAAAATGACGAAAAATGCAAAAACAAATGCCCCTTTTTTAATCAACTATTTCATTATACACATTTATATATATTCCAGCTAGGCTATCTTTTAACTTTCATATAAAAAAAGATGCAAAATCATCATATGCCTCGCCCTATTAATCGCCATTATAGACAAGTTGCAGACTACTGTTTTTGATCGATCATAATTAGTCTAAATGATTAAATTTTGAGATTTTAGATACACTCAAACAGTTGTCTTCAGCGCGCTTCTCCTTCAGCTGGTTGTAGTTCTTGTCTTCTTATGACAGATGATAGCTCATGTCGTCGATCAAATCGAAGCTTCCTTTTGATAATTTTCTTGAAACCACCGGATTTTGAAAACATGAATTACTTTATATAAGTATGATTTTAAAATTAACACGAACAGAATTGATTTCATTAAAAATATTATGCAGATTGCAGCTGCTACCATCAAGGTCTCAAGAGCGTTTCGTTTTCGATAATAATCGATTTCACACCGTTAACGTAACAAAGATCAGTTTCGAAATTAGTATTATTGTGACACCGTTACGTCACACGTAAGTTAATAAGCGTTTTATACAGTGTATTTCACGTACGAGTTGGCCAATCATGCGGGTTTCTGCGTCGCGGCGGCCATATCTCTAACTCCCGAGCGATCGGGTGAAATATCTACGCAAGTAAAGCCACTAACGGTGTAATGATTTAGATTCCCACAATTACAGCTGAAATTACAATGAAAATAACCACGTACCTCATCACGTTATTTTTCGCCATCGTGGAGGAAGGAGTCGATAGCGCGACTGTTTCCAATCCGGTAGTCCGTATACCAATCCAAGTCGGGTCGGGAATTTATCAATTATTATGTTATGGCATCAATAAACACACAGTATGTTCATGCAGAAGTTAAAGTACACAAACAGTAGGCACAATATCGTTTGTGAACTGCATTTTAAACTGTCAGTAAAAGCATTTATCCAATAAATATATTAGAGCAGGCTTGACACATTAGAGCAGACACATTTCATTGTTTTATTACATTACTCACCTAATGTAGCCTACAACAAATCTCTGCACTCCATTTGAGTACTCCTCTGATCCACTTTATCATACGAAAGCAAACTCTTACCTGAAATTAGAGAAAGAAAACACTATTAGCAACCTATTAGTGCAATATTCATATGCCCATACTTCTCTTTATAGTCATATTCTGTATTCATTATACACTCGTTGCAAAATGACTATTTTAGAATATGAATAGGTAAACACATAATATTTCAAATCAATGAGAGAGATGATAGGTTTGTTTCTCTCCTGTAAAAAATGGTTTACTGAAATTACAAAGCTTATTTCCCAGCTTCGTTAATACGCTATCGTCACATGTGAAAGTACAGTATTCATAAACCAGCTATTTTTTTTTTTTCCTTTCTTTCCCCCCTCCCCCCTGACGAGATTAGGCGGATCCAATCCTGCCCCTCACTTTTACCTTGGAGTGCCAGGGGGGTCGAACTTGGGTCTCCACACACGTAAAGAGGAGGCCGTAATGTTTTATTAATAAAACCGAAAGCTCACTTCTGAACGTTGATGACCCCACGTCGTATAGGATAAACCGTGTCTGCTCTGCAAACAAAATGGCTAGATCCATAAATCACTGTGCTGGACCATTTTAAAACGACTTGCAATATGGATCATGATCTTTGTTTCTCGTCACGTACTACAAACGCCTACGCGAGGCTGAAACAAAAGACAAGCACGCACATTGGTCCATGTCATCAGGGTGACTCATGAGTCGGAGCAATCTCCAGGTGTCCCCAATCAACACTCTTCTCATATTGTAAGTGTATCAGCTCATGTTATGAGTGGTAACAACACTTGTGGGAATATTAAGTCAGCTATAATTTTATCAACTCTTAACAACGGAATTACGCCAACGGAACATTCTTAGTTCTTTCTGTTAATTCGTTAAGAAGAGAATAGGCACATGCCTAACATATGTATTTAAATATGAATTTCATTTGTAGTGACCAACTTTTTGTGAGCTGACTTTGGTCCCATGTAGGCGTGGCAAAAATAATTACATTGCCATAAAATGTGAACTTTATCGTAGTAAATTTTGCATACGAAGAAAAACACTCATAACTAGAAGTAGGCCTAAAAGTCGTTATCTTATACAGGATGAGAAGATGCAATAAAATGTATTTTGCGTTTGTGATTATGTTTATGGGTTTTGAAATAATTAGTTATGCAACAGTGCACTGCCAGTTAGCTTGTAGCGCGTGGCAGTGACCTCTATAATGCGTATAAAAACAAAGGGTGAGAAGTCCTTGCTCCCGTGTTTGCCTTATGAGTAATTAACCATTGTACTTAAATTACACGAAAAAAAACACTGATTGGAAAAACTCAAAAAGAAAATTTATTTTTCATTCTTTCCTCTACTAAGTGAAATAAAAAATTAGTATATGACTGATAATAGGCCTACTTGTCGAGTAAAGCAAACGTAAAGTTTAGGGATAAGATTATTTTTTCCTGAAAAAAGTACTCGCTTGGGACAAAAATTGTATTTTTAAGTGTTTAACTCAAAAAATATACCGCCAAGTGTTTCCAACTGGGAAAATGGCTATAATCCTTCTGCATCATTTTTATTTCAAAAACAGTTCATATTTTACTACATATTTTAAAAATTTTATCTCATATGTATGACTACAAATTCAACCCTGATTATTATGTTTAAACTAATACTATAAAATTTTAGCTGTTCGTTTCATTCAAACTGTCAAAGAACACAAACTATCAACTGAACAAGTTTCAAGGGTCCCAAGCAAACTGATTTGCTAAGCACCGCTGCGCTCTTTCACAAACCAGTTGAGTGAGCAAAATAAGAAAAATATCAAACTCGCAATCTATCCTCCCACACACATTAGCATTCTACCCAGGTGTACAACAGGATCATCAACAACAGCGATCGTTAAGCTTTGCAAGTGAGTGACCCCCCTAAGCGACGGACGATCACGTACTCGAAAGAGAGTTAGAGAGAGAGAGAGAGAGAGTTAGAGAGAGACAGACAGAGAGAGAGAGAAAAAGAGAGAGGGGAATAGGTCAGGCTAGGGTCATCCGCTCGGGTTCTTCCGCAGCGAAAACTTATCAAACTGTCATGGATGAGATTGAAGGTCAACCGAATAATAGCTGTCTTTATGATATCGGCATTTAGGAATGTTCGCAGTTGGATGGAGACCTAGATAAATGCCGGCATTGCTGTCGAACTTTGACAAAGTCAGTCAAATGATAACGTTTGTAACGGTCATCGAGGTCTAGCGGAATTCTATGTTGCCTTGTTTCGACAGTTTACATGCTTGTCTCTCATCCAAAAATCGCTTAATATTAATATCACAAAGCGCATAGTAGTTTTCAATGATGAACTGCATGTCCATCATCCATTATGTCAATTTTTCAAAAGTACTTGGTTACACTAGGAACAAGCAAAAGATAGAGAATTCCATATATATTATTTCAGCACATTTTAAGTTGTTTTAGATTTTCTAACAAACAAAAATTGTATATTTCCTCTGTTATAATTATGACATGGATTACATATCAGAAATTGCCAATAGGCTATATTTCTTTTCTTCTTTTTAAATAGTAGTTGTAGTTATTTTTGAAATTTGAAAATTTCAAAAGTTTTATTTTACTTGTATAAATATGTATTTGTATTTGATAAATATTATAAAATAAAATAAATAAATAAAATAAAAATATCAGCAACGGGAACAAATATGGTCTCTTGTTAAACGAGAGATGTACTGTTTACTCTAGATCTTAACCAGTCCGGAGAATGATAAGGGCACTTCATGGATAACGTTCGATGATACAGCATTGGCGTTCGTAGTAAAATGCCCCGAATTTGATTTCTGGAATTCTAAGTAAAATTTCGCTAGGGAATTTTTCAATTCTAAAACCTTTGAAATAATCCGATATTTCCAACAGCGCAGCGTTTTGTTTTCAATATAGGCTAATTTACATCCTAATTTATTACTCTAAAATTTTCGAAAAACTTCCTCCAAAGATAATCCAGCGATCACTTGTTCTAGACATAAGGCTTTCCTATTTTAAATGCTACCCATCCGATAGAAGGCGGTCACAAACGTTTATCGAACAAATAATATTTATTGAAAATTTTTCAATTAGCCTGGAAGCTGTAAAAGTAAGCAAAAGTATCCTCATAAAATCTATGTGTAAGGGTGACTTAGCAAATAGTATAAAGGGACTGAAAAAGTTTGAAACGAGCATAAAAACAATTTGAAATACATTCCTTCCCGTTCAATCTTACATGGAGGGTGCACATCTGAATATCTTAATCCTAACCATGTGAAGCTGAATTAGGGGACCGTGTATCTTTCTCCTCCGAGGTTAATAATTGTCGCCTTCTTTATCTGAGGGAGTGTCACAAGGGTCCAGATTCCTACACGGCAAATTTATTTCCTTTGCATCCGCGTAGTTCTTCGGGGCTTGAAGCAGACCCCACCCTTTCCTGCTTCCATTCTTAATACCTAACAGCAGTAGCCAGGCTGTTTGGTTCGAGTTTTGTTAATTAATGCCAACCTTCCCTGCACTTTACTTACCCTCTTTTAAACTTGGAAGGGAAATTATTTATTACGGCTACACCAGTGGCGGAACTTCTGGATGAAACCTATTTTTTAACTTTACGCTTATTTACTTAAATTTACGTTTACATGCATAACGACAATATTTCAGTACAAGAGCGAAAAGTAGAGCAATAGAACACAAGCGCCGAAAAGTTGTTGGGACCGGAGTATGGCCTATGGTCGAGGGCTCCGGGGGCGGTGGAGAAGAAGAAGAAAGAAAAAAAAGAAAGAAAGAAAAAAAGCCTAGTTTGCAAACAAATAACTAAAAAATATTGGCTGAACTATTACATACACTCAAATTTAAAATTTAATTGAAAGAACTGACATTAAGCCATAGAATAAATTTAATTAAACTTAGACCTGTCATTGGTGAACGATGAGAATAAAAGTTAAACTACATTCCCAGAGAGAGAAAGTCAACAAGGGACAGCTGCCCTAATTACTAGGAAACCACGAAGGTTCAGCCTACCAATAAATCAAGAAGGCCATTCTGTAAAAATTAGTAGGCTAACTTAATTTAATCTTACGAAAATACTAGTTGATATAAGTTACATAATCCGACTAGGCGAAATTGTATCCCTAGTTGATATAATAATCCGACTAGGCGAAATTGTATCCCTTCATCCATATTTTCCCTCACTTCAATTATTTTCAATGAAGATAAAATTGTTCAGGAAATATGACCCGACTTCCATAATATATTAATTGCTGTAGGTTTGATCACACAGGTTTGTAAGTGGCCCATCTTCATATATCCTGAATCAATGCCTATGAAAGAGGCTGACGAAAATACTGTATAGTGCAAGGGTAGTCTATTTCCAACGGAAGATCCCGAATCAGTATCCCCCCCCCCCCGATAGCTTTTAGGCTGTCTGCTCCAGATGTTAAAATATAATATTCCTAATACACGGCAATTGTCTAAACAGGTTAGGCACACAAATAGCCATACATAACCAAAACGACTCGGGTTCCTGCATCGGGTGAAATATCTACGCTAATAAAGCCGCGATCGGTGTAATGAATCAGGTACTCAGAAATAGTTAAAATTACACGTACCTCATCACAAAAGATGTTGGAAATGTTCTCCTCTTGCATCCACACAATACTGGCACCTTTTTAGGAAATTTTCTTTCACGCGCATAAGTTCAGCTTCCGAGATAGAGTTAATTTCTCTTGTGATATTGTCTTTAAGTTCTTCTAATGTATGGGAAATTGACCTATACACTTTTTTCAAGTTTCCCCATAAATAATAGTCACATACTGTTAGAAGAACTTAAATACAATATGACATAGGCCTATCGCAATATAAATTAGCTGTCTCGGAAGTTGAACTTATGCGTGTGAAAGAAAATTTCCTAAAAAGGTGCCAGTATTGTGTGGATTCAAGAAGAGAACATTTCCAACATCTCTTGTCATCAGGTAGGCCTACGTGGTTATGTTCATTGTAATTTTAACTGTAAATGTGAGAACCAGAATCATTACACCGATCGCAGCTTTATTAGCGTAGATATTTCACCCGATCGCTCGGGAGTTGGAGCTGTGCCCGCCGCTCCGCAGGAACCCGCGTCGTTGGCCAACTCTTGCGTGGAACTCACTGTATTATATAATATTAATTTAAAATATAAAAGATACCACACACACACACAACCTTTTCACTGAAATATGCTATAAATCTGATCTATCTATTTTATCACTGTGTAATCAATTAATAAATAGACATCCCAGTCCACACGGAACATACCCCAGGTGATCCGCCACTGATACTGGCCGAAGGAAAGAGGATCAATGGGGGACGGAAAAATCTAGTCTACATAATCCTGCCGGGGGCGTGTAGGACGCTGATCGGCTTGAGGCCTCCCCCAGGACACACAACCGGCGCTGGACACGGACTGCAAATTTAATAGACCGAAGCTGCAATAACTAACAAACTTACTCGCTTACGAAAATGTGCGTAGATAACGGCAGACTCCCTGATTAAACGTCCACGCATTCGCACCGAATCCACACATGGTGCGATAGTATGATGAGATTATGATTCAATTTGTACAGTTCGATTGGCTGTTCGGACAGAAGGATGAAATTTACTCGACACTATGTTCTACATAGAGGTTGTCTGTTTGTTTACGATACTTAATATTCCATAAATCTTAAACGCGTGAACAGCGCAAGCAAGGAGATATTTTACAGGGGTCCAGGGGATCCGGACCCCCAAAAGTATGAGATTTTTAAAGCATTAGAAAAAAATAATATTTTGTGTCTCTCAGGAAAGGACGATGTCAGTAATTTATGGTCAATACATTTTTCTGACTTCACATTATGCTATATAAAACATGAGACCATATAGCGCGTATTCAGAGTAGGTGGCTTATCAGATAATTTTTTCGAACAAAATGTTTCACATAAAAGTTTTAACTCTTACTATAAACCATGTATAAAGCCTTCATAAAGACTACGGCAAGATTGTCGAAACATCGGCAGACATCTTAAATATGACATGAGCCTGTCACATTCAAGCACACATAAATGCTATTAGCTGGGCCAGGATCGAACCAGCGACCTTGAGCACAGAAAGATTGGTCTACTCAGGCTGACCATACTGCTGGAATATTAACTCATTCGCACATCACATGAATTTCCAAACGGGGGAAAATGATACAGTAATTTTCTTCGTTTCATAATAAAGAATGAAGTCCTGATTTCTGTCACATACATGTCAGTAAGGAGACTATCTCGTTAATGGAATGAACAACTGTTGTCATTTCTACAGTCACTCTGCTGTAACGGATCGGCGAGGTTCATTAAACTTGACCTCCAGATAGCTAAGTTCGTTACTACAAAATAATATATTAAGATGTTTATTCATGTGGACAGCTTTATTACAACAAAGTCTGGAATCTTTTCATAAACAAAAAATTGTCGCAGAATTAATAGCAGTTGATAAAATAATGAGGCATTATGATTTGCTTATAAGTTAGATTTTATCATTTCATATTACCGGTACTCAATTTTTGTACTAACGTAAATAATATTAATGAGGCTTTTCATTATCATAATTTGGTAATATGTTAAGGTCAATGACTTGAGTAATGGTTATGGAATCTGGTAAGAAGCTTTCAGTGGTAAAGTCAGAGGTACAAGGTCGGCAGCAAGTTTTCCAGCTCAGCTGGAATAAACAGTCGAGTTTCCACAACTTGATATTCAAGTACGTAAATTCGTTTGAGAACCAGTTTCAGAATCCGTACGCAAGTTTACTATCACTGTCATCACAATATTATAATCAAGAGGATCACACTAGTATATATTACACAATATCACACCACACCGAATCGAAATCATCCCTGGGTTCAAGCATATCGTCATTCACAGAAGCTGAAATCACACCCAGCCCAGGTTCACGTGTTTTCGGATAAAGCAACAAATAATGCAGTTCCATCTTTCTTAGGTCCAAATGATAATATACCAGTCTTATTAAAGAACTTCAAGCCTTAATTAACTTAATCTTTAAAACTGCCTTAGATTTTAACCTTCACTTCATAACAAATAAATTTCAGCACCGACTGTCGTTTTGAGATGGGCCCAGGACAGTTTCACAGAACTTGCTAATAGGCCTAATGTTACATAGATAATTATCTATGTTATGGAACCCGAAGGTTCATTGCTTACCTGAGCCCGCCATTCAACCCTATTCTGTGCTAACTCTATTCAATCATCCCTCGAAAATCCTACTTCCCTTCTATCCTAATACTGTCCTCCCACCTACGTCTAGGTTTTCCACGTTGTCTTTTCCCTTCGGGTCTCCCAGTCAATTCTTTTGAGACATGTCTTTCTTCCCCCATGCGCACATCATGTTCAGCCCATTTCATCCTCCGTGATCTAATTACCCTTACTATATCCGGTGAAGAGTACACACATTTAAGATCACGAAATCTGAATTACATGGGTTTGAAAATAAGTTATTGGTCCAAAAACACAGAAAAACACCTAATATTATCAGTCAATTTTATTAGTTTTGCAGTCTTTGAAACAGTTTACTAGTAATAATAGCAATATTTACTAATAATTTAGTGCCATGAACTCATACCTAATATTATTAGCTAATATTCTTATGAAACAGAAGAATATTAATACTAACTGAAGTTATTATGTATTTGCTAATAATATGAGTGTAAAATTTCAGGGCCCAGAGGCATAAATACGCCTAGGTATACTAGGTACCTGGCGAAGGCGGAATTTTATAGGAGGCGGCTTCTAAGATGTCAAAAAATCAAGCTAATCATATTATAGAGGTTTTAACTCAACTGCTAGGAAAATTAGTGTATAAAACTGTT
The DNA here is from genome assembly GCA_964059195.1 of Ectobius pallidus. Taxonomy (NCBI): domain Eukaryota; kingdom Metazoa; phylum Arthropoda; class Insecta; order Blattodea; family Ectobiidae; genus Ectobius; species Ectobius pallidus. The sequence goes on from CAXKWD010000007.1 coordinate 140,037,651, forward strand.
TTTGATATTACGTACTTTACTTATAGGTAATTTACTCGTCCAACCCTAGTCTTCCATTAGCCAAACACATTTCTTTGAACAAATTTGAAGAAAATTAGCTCTCTGTATCGCACGATCTAGCAGGATTTAAAAAAATGCATGCATATTAAGTCGGCAGTTTTTTGCTTTCATCAAGTTATGTTAAGCGAGCAGAAAGAATAGGGAGGGATATAATAAAGCCCATTAATCTGGCAGTGTTTAACAGATTAAGAATCTTAGATAAAGTGCATAATTACAGTAATTTCAAACTTCAATATCTGTTGCTGATAATGGTATATGTGGTCCTGAAAGCCGATCGTTATGCAGCACGATATGAAAAAAGTACCAGGTGTATAGGCATTCCATCTCCTAATAACCACGTATCACGACATCGTATTTCTTTATACGGCAAAGTAATATACGACTGTACTGTACAAATGCACCTGGCAAGGATCTCTACAATCTAGTTGTCACTTACCTTACGTGTGCTTTGGTGTTTAAGCATGTGTCGGCGATTTACTCAACTGCTAGATGTTTTATTTAAATAATTTATTTAACATACAAAATGATAACACATTTATTAACACTTATATAATTACTTCCTCTGCCCGTACCATAGGTACTATAGTAGAGGAAGTATTGTTTTCGACCCTAAAATTCGAAGTTGAGTTTTTGGCATATATACACGTTTCAAGGCCCCCTGAATCCAAAAATACTATTTTTGGAAACATGTCTGTGTGTGTGTCTGTGTGTGTGTGTGTCTGTCTGTGTGGAAGTTTGTGAACAGGCTAGCTCCGAAACGGAGAATCGTATGAGAACAAAATTTCGTATTTGGGTCAGGTACCTTCTGAAGATGTGATTCGAAGATTGGCGACAAATTTATCTTATTTTTAAGGGGACTTTACATGAAGAAATTTTCGTTTTTCGCGATTTTCTCGAAAACGGCTCTAACGATTTTCTTTAAAATTTGCACATGTGTTCCTTTTACTGAGAGCTAAAACTTTTATTTGAAACTTTTTTTCGAAAAAATTCTCTGAGGGTAGTTACAGGCCACCCACTGTTCACCCACTGTTTGTAAAAATTTAGGTATTTATAGGATAATAATAGCGTAAAATTGTGTCTTGCGATTCTGTAAAAGGATATGTGAATACTGCTAACTTTTTTTTTGGGCAGAGGAAGTTATGTGACTTTCACATCAGATTTTTTTTACTTAAATTGCATGAATTAAATAATTCTATTCTATATTTTTTTTCCGTAACAAATAAATATAATTAAACGGATAGAACGAATCTTGAGCTTCCGTATGAGCATAAAGATCCTCTCATTTTTATAAACAAAATATTCCATCGATTTTATATCTCTACTTTTATGCAATTTTTAAGGTGACGATTGTATACGTCAGTAGCAGTGAAAGGTTGAAATATATTTAAAATATTTTTCATTTTTTCCGCTAAGAATTCATTGATTTTAAATAGACATTATATTATATTATATTATATTATACAGAATATTCATATAAATTTTCAAACTCATAATATCAAAACTATACAAGACTATTTAAGACAATCAAAAGTGTCGCAACTGAAATTACAATATAGAAATGAAAGATAAACATTTACATGATAGCCTACATAAAAGATGTTTTATTGAAACCTTATAAATTTAATTACGATTGTATTGTCACTTATAAGGAGCTGTAATGTCTTAAATTTAGCTGACTTAGGTTACATTTTTAATCAGCAAAACACAAAAAAATGGTTTTCAATATAAAATATTCAAATATTGAAACATGTCCCCGAAAAAGAAACAATGTTATTGCAATATAGATTCCAAATTATTATTATTACCAGGGCCCGGATTCTGATGACCTAAAATTGTTTAAAAAATGACCTATAAAATGACCCTAAATTTTAAAGAAAATGACTTAATAATTACAAAGAATGACCTAAAAACTCATATTTTATTTCTAAAAATTATTATTGTGCACACAAAGGTATAGACTAATTTGTACATAATTCTAAAAACTGTAAATGTAGAAAGGATATCGCAAGTCTGAAAGCTTTGTTCTTGAATGGAACATTTGAGAAGAAAAATAAGAAATTTTTTTTGAAAGTAGATTCTACAACAATGTTGCATTATAGTAACCTAGTCATATATTTAAAGTAAATGCATAAAAATGACAAAATAAGGAAGAAAATGACAAAATAATGACCTAAAAGTGAAATAAATGCCCTAAAAATATAAAATTCCATGAAATGACAAAAAATGACCTATAAAAATGCATTTCTATAATCTAGAGGCCATGAGTAGGATTTATCTACAAGTTGGCAATGTCTAGGCAGCATCAATAAAAAGATGACATGTCATTAGAATCCGGGCCCTGATTATTACCATTAATATCATCATTGTTATTACCAGATCCGGATTTTAATATGCCATCTTTTAACTGGAACACCATGAACGTTGTTCATTAGTGCAGATATTCTGATCAACACTCGTATATTATAAAAATGATAATTTTTTGGGTCTTTTTTGGTAATTTTCCCCATTTTTAATTTTCATGTAATTTTTAGGATGTAATTTCATTATTTGGTCATTTTTTGTTTGTTGTTTTACGATCTTCTCTTCCACATCACATATTTTTAGGTAATTTTTCAAAATATAACGTAATTATTTTCTTATTTTGTGTTGTTTCTCGCATTATATACAGTTTTTGAGCATTTACTCACATCGAATATTATCGGAACTCTAAATAAGCATAAACAAACATATCTTGTTATAAATTTAATTTAGATACAGAAAGACTGTGTTTACTGTTTGCATTTAACTAATTGCAAGGCTATAATTTGGGTCAGCAACATAAATGTAGAATATACTAGCATTTTTATACAAACTTTTGGGTCATTTTTGTTAGTTTCCGGGCAATTTTTTTGTATTTTTGTAGTCATTTTATAGCTCATACTTTAAGTATTTTTAGTCATCAAAATCCGGGCCTATTATTACTGTATTACTTTTATTATTACAATTATTATTTTACAATATAGCCAAATTTAATCCACAAAAAACAGAATACCTTTAGTAGTGCCTTCACCTTGCTTCGATGGTAGGTTCCAAAGCATGCAGCAGGTGTTACTGTTTTGCTGCAAACTAATCTCCAACCATTTCAATGCTAGTGGCTCTTATGAATCAAACCATACAATGTAAAACTGCCTGAACATAGAGATAAGGATATTGTTCAATGGCTATATAATGGCTAAGCGCATTAACTCCTTCAAAGACACGTACTGGATACAGAGTGTACTACATGAATCATTCTTGCAGTTTATGAACCATATAAATGGCTGAATTGCATTATATTACGCCAATGATCAAAGTAAACGGGCGTATTCTGCTCAATGCACCCATTTGGCTGCCCTTCCTCTGTGAGCCTTGGCCCCACAAAGCCAATTTATACAAGCAACAATTGAAAACAACCCCCTCCCCTTCGCCAGGGCAATAGCATTATCTACAAATGTAATTTGTCTGGACAAAAAAAAAGACATGGTAAATCTATTTTATGAAAGCATTTTAGAAAACTACTTTGTAGCAGGATGTAAAAGGAATACTTAGGATTATATCTGTCTCCATTAGTAATATCAGCAGGATTAGTTTAGTAGCTCTGCAAAAATAATCCGACTATTTTTCTCCGATGTGGCCATAATATTAAGATGTATGTAGGCCTATTCAGGGAAGTTAAGTTTTATTTTTAACGGCAATCTTTAGAGGGCTTTATTCCTCCCCTTAAATAACACAAATAAATTGCTAACTTGTTGGATTAAAATCCATGGTGTTGATGGCATAAAAACTGCCAACTTCATACTTAACAGACATATTAAATTATTATAACTATCCTCTTTCGATCTTCAGTACTTCGTCCATTAATTTTTGTATACAACATTGAAATGCCTATTTTATACACCGTACCTAAATACTCTGCACTAGATCTATTACACGGAGAAGGCCTACACTCATTATCAAGGACGATCAAAGCCGTGAATACATAATGAAATCGGAATTTGATCTCTGGATTTGCCAAGTTTAGCAATTTCTTTCGGCACATTTTCAGATGAATAAGCAAGCAATTTCTTTCGGCACATGTTCAGAAAATTCATAACGATTAGGCCTAAACAATCCATAAAATCATTAGAGAAATCCTTCATAGGCCGGTATAGGCTATATTTTTCCCTCCAATATATATTTTATTTTATATTTTAATCACAGAGAGATAATCAGAAGAAATTGATTTCTTGGGCTGTAGATCAATTAAGACCAAAATCAATATAATAATTGGCAATGAATTTTAGAAAAAGAAAGGTGGAAAGCTGGACAGACAGAGAGAGAGAGAGAGAGAGAGAGAGAGAGAGAGAGAGAGAGAGAGAGAGAGAGAGAAAAAGAGAAAGAGAGAGAAAAAGAGAGAGAGAGAGAAAGAGAGAAAACTATCGTAATTTTACGAACTTTGAAACATATTATTATCTATCATCTTACATCTATTAACACTAATAATTACTATATAATCATTATTAGTACTGTGGGCTTTCGAAAGAACTTGCACAATCACTCTCTAGATAATTATTACCGAAATGAATTGCAAAAGGCGATAAACACAGATTTAGAAAACTGGTGATAATGTAAACAATTTGCAATTAAACACTTCTGGAAGAATAAGTAATTTTTCAGTGTTACTCTTTGCTACTTTAGGAAGCTGTTCCGTTTCTGGCCATGAAAAGAGAGAGTTCTACAAACATAATATTACTGTATATTTTTTAAAACTTAATGAAGCAAGCTTTCCTTGGAATTTCGTAACACTAATAAAAGACAAATATTTACGACCCTGCTACCGGGCAAGCCACATTTTACTAGCCGTACTTTACACTGTCATTCACTCAGGGTTCAGACAGCCACTCCACAAATAACTATAATGAGCAGAGTGACAGACTGGCTTCTGATCTGGCGCCTCCATGCCAGACAGTATAAGACCGGAGACCGGATCATAACCTGTATTAAACACGTACACATACCTGTTTATCCAAATTGCTCGCATCTGTTACGCATGCATGAATAATATGTGTACGCAGGTTTTGTGAAGTTCATATTTCCACGTGTTTTTAAAGATTTGAATTTCAAAGTAAGTTACGATCTTAGGATCTAGTTGACAGTATGAAGATCTAGTTGACAGTATGAAGAATGGGAAAGAATTCTATTAGAACAGAATAGCAAAATGAATATGATTATCATAATGACTTCGGGGTTGTCCTTTTGATATCGTGAAGATCTAGTTGACAGTATGAAGAATGGGAAAGAATTCTATTAGAACAGAATAGCAAAATGAATATGATTGTCATAATGACTTCGGGGTTGTCCTTTTGATATCGTGAAGATTCTCTTGTGGAGAATCCACGCGCTGTTGCCAGATAGGCCCTATGTCCTTTTACAGAATATGACCACAGTGAAATAGAAATATGGAATTCTATACATTTTACGAAAAAAATTTAACATACATTTCATTCCATACATTAAAAAATACAGTAAAACTGAAACAACTGGGACGAAAAATATATCAATTATTAGTTTGTCTGTAGGCTACAGGCAATGGTGGTTCTTTCAGTTAACCAACATTTTAATTTTTTTTAAATTAGGTGACAGTATTTTTTATTTTTTGCACAGAAAACTATTTTTTATTCGCGTTCAAAAGTCCCCCGAACAATACATCCATGTATCCTCAATTTATTTCTGAGGTGATCAGCGCGCGATATAGGGAGACATAAGTGAACTATTGGGTTTACTGTGGCCCGCAGGACAAAAAAGAAAACTGTATAATATAATAGGCTAGACTACATTTGTAACATGTTAAACAGTGTTGAACAGAATAACAATGTTTACTCATTCAGTATGTTTTATTTACTAGAAATCATACAGTGTTCATCAAAACTTTGAAATTATTACAAACGTCTGGCATTACATTTAACTAACCTGGAAAAGGAATTTAGTGCCAGTATCGGATAAATCTGTACCACCATGCCAATTTACAAAGCAAGATAAGAAGACGTTTTCTTGCTTTGGTTCAAATATTAAGTTTGCTACTCTCATTTAACTCCACTATTTTCACATACTAACCAAATACATTTATCTAGATATCTTGATCTAAATTACCTACCCCCAGCTTTTCAAATACGATATAGGGGTTGCTACCTCCTTCCTCCAACCCTTTGGAGTCATCATTCCTTACCCAAGAAAACACTGAAGATCTCTGGTAAAAGAGCACTCGCAAACTTCATTTTATTAGAGGAAATACTCTGGCGGAATGCCAGGCTGAGTTAAGAAACGAAACTTCTTCCATAATAATATATAACAAAAGAAGAGAAAAATCCAAGGCCATCAAAACGTTGGGAGAACTAGCAGATAACAAGAGTCTAATGCGCCCTGGTCCATTGCCAGGGAGAATATTATACTCACACACACATAGACGTGATGTGGGGGGGGGGGTGGAATTGCGGTGGCAGCCATGATGTTTTGCCTGGGTGTACGATGCATTCAAACAAGTGTCCCCCTCCCCTTCCACAAACAAGTGAATAGTGTTGTTTGTTGTTGGTGGGCACTACACTTGTGGTATACAAATGAAGTACAGTTGAAATAAATGTTTACAAATTTATACGTGAAGCCTACGATAATTATTGTTAATGATGGAGAAGGTTTTCAGTTGCATTGGCAATGTGTTTTTATTTACAATTCAAACAACAAACAAAAAATGACAGGGAGTGTGTTTGTATACGGTAACTCGATTAACTTGATTAAAAGTTGGAATATTACCTTTGCAATATTTTCATTGCACAAAGCCTCATTACAGGCTTACAGGGTTATAATAAATTAATGTTTTATTTGAAAGGTTTGAGCACTTTTGACATCAGGACAATATGAACCAAACGGTTCACTCATAATTAGGGTCTGGATTTGAAGGTTTTAACCTATTTTTTCCCCAGATTCCTAATTGGAACCTTTTAACGAACTTTTCCGTTTCACGCCCCTTGCTTCCGAATATATGAATCTTATCGAACCTAAAAAGGGCTAAATCGGACTGAAGAACCTAAAAGGGGCTAAAGAGGACTTTGCTGAAAAACTAGGGGCCCAAGAGGACTTTTGCAGAAAAAATAGACCTATCAATCAGTGATAGAAAGGTAATTAGGCGTATTCACACTTGTCTGCAGTCCAGTACAATGTTGCCAAATACGTACCACAGCACCTTTACTTCACTTGAGAAGTGGTGAATGACAGCGGCAACACTGGGGAATCCACGCTACTACAAAAGCACCTGTTCTTTGTCGGTGTCGGTATCGGTGGAGATTTTCGGATTAGGGAACAATGCTATTATATTCTTTTGTAGATAGATGATGGTTTGGGACGAGGTCGTCTTAAAATGGCACGAGCAGTAAGCAGTTAGCTACTTGTATAACATTCTCAACCTGTTTGAAAGTATCAGTAGTTTGAAGTAGTAGTTTCTCCATGCCAATTTTGCCGACCAAAAATCTTATCTCTGCCTTCCTTTAATTCAAAACAATATGTAGGCCTATATAGCAATAATTCAAAACAATATGTATATATCAATAAATATTATAATAAAATCAGGTAAACTGGTGTAACAAAGTGAATGCTTTTGTTTTATCAGTGATAATTGCAATTATGATATGCAGAAAATAAATTACTTTTCAAATCGATTTCCGAGTTAAGCTCACAGATTGATTCATGAACCAGTGCTTAAAGAAGAACAAAGGTCTAGTTGGATAAACATATGTGAAGGAAGATGTGGGTAGTGATATTTGTAAAAGCTAAATGTATTGCAACTTTCAAAGTCGTAAATGAACTATGTATAACAAAATGTTCTCATGAAAACTAATTTGCATTTGATAAATTCTTTCTAATATAGTACCATAAAATAGGCACTAAATTGGGCATTTCTCCTGTACCGGACAACCGATTTGGTCCAATATCAATAGACTCCTCACCATGGACGTTATAAATGCGTATACCAAGTTTCATGAAAATCCGAGAAAGCTTATTTGAGTTATCCCGCGTACAGACACACATACAGACAGATGGACAGACATTTTCCCGTCCTCCCACACAATCTCATAAAGTACCATTGTGGCACTTAATAACAGTCTAGATTATAAAAACATTTATTCGTATTATTACTACAGCAGCAGATGTTCTATACTACATTGTACGTATTTAACGATATGGGAGTGATTGACTACTTATTTGCTTTTTAAATAACTTAATTTGTTATGCTAAATCTAGGCAAATTTCAGATAAAAATGCTGATCTTTTGCGGCGGTTGCTTGTCATGCGCCAGAAGATGTTGGAGCTCTTATTCACGCCTCCCAATACTCATAAGTATGGATGTCTGCTCCTTACTCTATCCTAGATCTAGTACCCTTAATCTGCATTGTACATAATATTCCTTATTCTGCGTTTCATTTGTATATTTTAGAATTTCAAAATGATCCCACAATTTCAAAAAATAAAAATAAAAACTGCCAGACTCATGCCCCCATTCTCCCGTATTATAATATTCAAGTGAAACTACAAGTGAAACAAAGCAACAAAAACCTGCTATGATGAACGGAAAGGTAGACCACCGGAACAATCCTATAATTCATTTATTTTACACCCATGGTCGCTTCAGTTCAAAACCTGGTCACAGAATTTAGCCATCCATTTAAATAATAAAAAATACCACCCTGAACCATTGAACCATAAAATAGAGCCTCTACACAAACGTGTAAACTAATCCATCGTATTGAGGGAATTTAAAACTCGTTAAGGCAGAGCTATTCCTTTCTATACTGCGGGGGAAAACTCATAAAATCAAATTAGTTGACCATAATAGACAGTTCATACTGGAAAAAAAAAACTGTCAAATTCGGTATTCAAATGCAGTCATCATTATGGTCTGTATTTAGAAACTAATCAATGCATCGGTAATTTTCACTACAATTTCCCTAGCAAAGCTATATATAAAGCGAAAATACGGTTGTATACAATATTTTTTGTTGTTAAAAACGGCGGTTGCGGAGATTGGAGGGGGACTTAAATCCACAAATTTCAATGATTACGTAAGCGAGGGGAGGAGGGTTAAAATCGTACTGAGCGAATGTAAAAAGCTTTTGCAGACTTCATCCATCCGACCTTTAATGCAGTTTTTTTTTGTCAGATTCCAATTATTATTCATTGGAATACAGATTATAAATCTATTTCGAATGTAAGTGCATTCCATTGAGTTAGGTCGCTGTATGTTCACAATGCATATTTTATAATGTACAAATGTACAGTGCCTGTTTGGAGTGATATATTATTTAAATTAATTCATCAAACTAATTAAAATGCAGAATTACATGCTAACTAGAGTGTCCACTGCAATTTACTTAACGGAATAATATAACTAATTGGAAATCCTATGACTAACCCACAACATTAAATAATTGTAGGCCTATATGCCTTTTTAATATAAGTCTGTTCAACAAAATGTTCATATTATTATTGTAAACTTTTTAATATCATCTTAAAATGTACCAAAAAAATTAAATACGACTATTATCTTAAATAATGTAAAAAAAATTAAATGTAACTTATATGGAAAAGAATATAAAATACTAGAATAATAATATGGTAGAAAGTTATAATTGTTGTATTTCTCTAAAACATACCTTCATTTTATTTTAAACTAGCTTAAAAGGCCCGGCGTCGCCCGGGTTTTGTATTTTTTTAATATGAAATTAACTTATGGAGGACTTTCGATGTTGAAACTCTAGGTCCTAATATAATATGTATGTAGAATTCGAAATGAGGAAGAACGACATATGACACTCAGACTATTCCCTCAGAAAACGCTAGATATAGCTTTTTATGGCTTTCAGAGGATATCGAATGTTGCAATCCATTGCTTCTACACACCATGCCTGGGAGGAGTGCAAATAAGAAGAAAAAGAAATTCCAGTTACATAAGATTGCATTGTCTTGACAGAAAATTGTATTTCTCACTCTCATATTACCATACAACCGTCTCGGGGCTGAAGAAATTCAATATCACTTTCGTACTTTCCTTCCCAAAAACCTGGGACATAATATACTGCGGGCGTAGGACTGAAAATGTTCCATCCCATTTTGTCAAGTTTTAGATGCTTAGGGCCTCTGATAAACATCCCTAGGCCTATTTCTCAACTAATACAAAGCCTACAGCTATGAGTGACGTATCAGAGGATAGGATTTGTTACCGACTTCCGATATAGCATACTCACTGGCACTCACTTAAGTTGTCCCTGCAATACGACCGCTTATTCTACATCAAAACGTGAAGTGATATAATTATATTTTCCATGTCGAGGGTAGAGAAAGTTATGTGACTCCTTTATTTTCGTGGATTTTATTCGTCAAGAATTATTTTCACAATTATGTATTAAATACTTCGACAGTATCAGCATTTATTAAAGCCCAGTATTATAATATAGTATCCAAAGCCCTATGTAAACATCGTAAACAATACTTTCGTTATGTAAACAATTGACATCAGAACTCTAACTTTGCCTCATTTCACATTTCCGACTTTTCCCGTGGATTTTCCAAAATTTTCTTTCACATAAACCTTGTCGTGACAATTACGAACACAACAAAAAAGAATCAGCCAAATCGGTCGAGCCGTTCTCAAGTGATGCGGCAACAACCCTTTTGTAAATTCATTTTTATTAATATAGATAAAGATAAATGATGAGTAGGCCTATAGATTGAGCCATAACTTAAAAACCTCGACTCACTGAGACCCGTGATGATTTTGCGGAATGGAATCACAATGAGTCCCTTCCTAACGAGGGTCACGTATTGTTCGGTAATCCCAGAGACAGTGTATCTAGGGAGTTGCGGATCGCGGATGATCAATTTTACACCTAGATCGGAAAAATAACATATTGTTATTATTACGGTTCGGATGTTTATGACATGTCATATTTTTATCCTGACCTCCATTCTCGCTGTAAACACAAATTAAACATGAATTTCACATTTGTTATCCTAATTGGACCATTTTTATTTTGCATACAAAGTAAAATTTTGGTCTTTTGTCATATTTTTGTCATATTTTTGTCATATTTGTAATTTAACGTCATATTTCAGTTATACATTTGGTAAAATAACAAAATTATGTAGTACGTGCACTAATCTGTAGGCTTTAGTTCACGGACAAATATTTATAATTCTATTTAGGACTGCACTGTATTTAATTAAACAACTTTTGACATGGACATTATGGGTTAAAATTAAATGTTAATAGCCTAAAAAAGGATAAATAATAAAATCATAGCTCTACATAGTATAACTTCTCTTTTCAGTTAACAGTACTTTAACGAAGGTTGTCTGGAACATCTCTGCTCCGAAGAGGTTATAGTTTTGTTTTGTTTTTTGTTTGTTTGTTTTTTTTTTTACTTCTCTATCTTACCTCTTCTTTAGGCCTATTTAACAAATACATACATATATATATATATATATATATATATATATATATACACATACCATTAAATTGATTACCTTTTTACACTATGAAAGTTATGTAGAACCCTTGGCATAAATAAAAATATATTTAAACAACCACCAGATTTTATCAAATTAATTTGATTTTAGCATAACAGTTGTACCAATGTTGCAAGGTAGCATACTGTGGGCAACATCAGCTAAGAAGTCTTTAAAATCTCGCATGCCTTTCCTGATAGTCATCTTTAATGAGGCAAGATGGCTACTGTGCTAAGTTATTTGGCCATGAACTACATTTGCCTCGAGAACCAGTAGTTGCAGAAGCGCTGCATCAGAAAAAAATCAAACACGTACAAGACATCCAGAGCTGGACAGGTCGTTGGTTTAGTATTCTGTACCGACTAAATCTAGTAGAATTAAAAGTTTTAAAAAGTATGCTAAGAAATATTTTCAGAAAGTTCGACTTCTTATCATGATAATTATTTGCTGCTAAATTTTGAGATGGCTGTTTCAAGACAAACTGACACACAGTGAAGTCGATATAGAAAATATTAAATTGCAAGTCCAGTCCAGAGTCAAAAAGTTTCATGGAAAAGACGTCCTTATAACGGTCTGGACAATCGAAAGGGTGGAAAAGGTAGTTTTTAAGAAAAATAAACACAAACAGTTTTACAGGTATGTGGACCGTTAGATCCGCTAAATAAAGCGACCTCGGAGCGAAAGTGTATTAAGCATAGTATATTTCTTATGTTGTGCACGACAGAGGTCAATGGCATCCGGAATAAGCTATCTGGAGGTGCGCTGTTGCCATTTCTGGTAACTTTAAGCCTAGTCGCGTAACAACTGAATAATATCAAAACTTGTTTGGCGTTTTAAACACTTTTAATATCTTGCTTAGCTGTTTTGCAACTCATGGCCAAACTTCCCCAGGTTAACTAGATATTTCTACAAACGTAGGATTAAAAGTTTTAAGGGGTATATACACGTCATACAAATGGCACATCAGTTTTCTCTGCTCAAAATACACACTGCAGGCGAAAAATTGGAAAGCCCTTACACTACCCTTCGTTTAATGATGTTACGTTTCAAAAAATGAGAAGAGCAGGGAAGGAAGAGTAGAACAAAATTTAAATTGAGTAATGTTCAATGAAATATGAAGACAATCTTATAATTGCAATCGAAAAAATGATTATGTTAGACTAAGACAGTCTTCAATCTTAAATCAGAAGCACACACACACACTATTCTTGAAAATCAAATTAAAATGCTCAATGCGTCCATTACTTCCTTCCTTTCCTCTTTCTTTTAAAGGCATCACAATTTCCTGAGCGCCATTAAAAAGACCTTTTCATTCAACCATAAAATCATTATCTTCTATTCCATTTTCTTTTTAATTTCAGTCTTAATCTACGAGACCTAAGCTTACAAATAAGATTTTCATTTCGCTGAATAACGAGGTCATAATCCTCTACTTCCGTCTCCTTTCTTTAAAAATGTCACATCTGTTGTGTTTGTTTCTTTCAAATTAACTCTTCAGGAAAGAAGAAGTTTTAATTTTTTCTCTTGGGGATAAAATAATTGTACATCAGGTATTCTCAATATTAAAAAATGTAACTTAGTTAAGACAGAGGGGAATACGTCATCCATAGGAGCACCCCGAGAAAACCTACTCCGACCCCACTTTGTCCTCCACAAATTCCACATGGATCCACCGAGATTCTATCCCGGGTCACAGCGGTGGACGGAGAGCGGTCTAACCACTCAACCATGGGGGCAGCCTCTATTTGAAATTACTTACCCACGTTTTAAAATATACATATGGAAAGGCCTCTTTTTCTGCTTTTTTTTCTGAGAAATTTACATGCATGCTTTTAATTTAATGTAATTTCAATACAAATTCATTTAATTAAAATCATGAGCTCTGGGAATTCCAGACGGAAGCAAAACACAGGAACTGTTTTAAAATAACACTTAGAGAGATGAGCTGTGGTTGATACTGAAATCAAAGCCACCGGGAAACAAAGCCACCTGAGGATCTATGAAATGAAACAACACCACCGACTTCCACAGAAATAGACTTTTACAGAAAATTATATAAATATATTAACCCCTTACCGCATAGTGGGTCAGATATGGCACATATTGGTTTATTGTTTATAAAATTTATTCATGAAGAATTTTTTCGAAACTGCATGGTGGGACAGATATGATACATTGCCAAGAGTAACTATAGAAGCAAGATGAGCCATCTGTTGAGTGAATGAGAAATTACATGTCAACAATCATTGCTTTGTGTTATTAGCTGCTTCTCTGAAATTTTTTTGTATAAACAGTTGTATAATCCAAAGTTCCAGTTGAATGTTTGTTTTCATATTATTCTTGTGGGAAGTTTGATATATCTACATACATATAAAGAGGTAAGTTTCAATATTTCTTTACTAGGGTAGATACAACCTTACGATATAGGTTTGGGACAGATATGGTACAATATGCGGTTACGTCTAGAGTAAACGTTCAACATAACTCTAGCCACTGAAAGTATGCTACATCAATGTGATGTCTTTGCTTTCAGTGAGGGTTCTGCAATGAATGTAAACAAGTTTTATGGTTCTTCAGCTTCAGTAGATATTATAGTGGATAGAAATGTCAGTGAGGGTCCCGATATGTCAGATGATGACACACTATATAGGCCTAACGTGCAACAAAAAAGTGTAATTTCTTATATAATTGGGTGTAGGCCTACCATGTAACTTGTAATTTTTTCATTTAGGCCTACATTTTTGTAAAGTAAAGTAAAGTGTTCCTATTACAGGCCATAGAGGTCCAGAGGGTTCCAGGAGGTTGAGGCTCCCAGATTTTTAGATATCGGCACATGATGGTGGTAAGGTTGTCAGCCTTACGCACCGGCTGCCTTTACCCCCAGAATTGCTCCTGGTACTCATTTCTGTTAGAGGCTGAGTCGACCCCAGGGCCATAGTGCCACCAGAAGGATTAGGCCAATTGGAAAACTCCAACGGCCTCATCGGGGATTGAACCCGCGATCTTCCGGTTTGTAGCGCAGCGCCTCAACCACTAACCTATGGTGTACCCCACATTTTTGTAAACCCTTTTGTAAGCCTCCATATTAAGAACTTACTTTATTTCCCCATTTGTAGTACCTTTCCTCCTAAAGCTGTCATCTTACAAGGATAACCGCTAATGCATGGTGTACCGTATATGGCACAAACCCTAAATGCGCAAATAAGTCCTATCGCATAATGTTTAGAATTTTTTAACTATTTTTTATGGATTCAGGACATCTTCATTCATATATGAGATTTTTTCAGAAAAATAAAAAAAAAGTCATGCAGTAAGGGGTTAAAAGCTTTTCTTTGGCCATATCAACACTATTTTTAAATACTGAAAATCATTAAGTAATTCAATGAAAAAGGATCTGTGATTATATGGATTTATAAATGTGGTTAATTCGGATGTAGATGGCAGTAATGAAGGATATAAGTGTTACTTTTATGCGGTTAAGTTGGTGACGTTTCTGCTACCTATTATAATCTTGTAGCCCATATTACAAAATGTCCTGGCCAATTTAACACCATCTTTTTACGCCATCCGCTTTTCTGCAACAGAATACAAGAATCCTCTTGTTGCGAATTCTATATTAATTCATTTTGTATGAGTGTTGGATTTTGAAGTGTGACCTCCCAATGTTACCTCACCTCACAGCTCGAAGTCGTGCATTGTCGTCGGGTACCAAACAAGGATCGGTCACTTTAATCTCAATTTATAACTTATAATTCCTGGACGAGGGGTTGTAGGAAACCTGTCAAACAATAGGCTAACGTTTTACAACGCTGCCGGCTTTGGTGTTGTCATTATATATGTATATATATATATATATAAACCTAATAGATGTACGACAGAATTTTCATGTCAAGACTTTTCCATTTTGAATTTTGGCGTTTCATATTAATTCCCAGTTACAGCATTATGAAAACGCTGGATTTTAAAAATTGCCAGTGAAAATATTGTGGGGTATAGGCAGTAAGTGATATGTTCAGGCACTGTAATTCACGCATGCGTTCTCACAAGAAAGCTCAGTAAAGTTAATTTACATAAAAGCCGTCTGGTTTCTATATGGGCGAATCATTCAGACATGTGGTATTTCTGGCACCTGATGTTGGAGGCAAGCAGGTTCAATGAAGTAATCACAAGCTGAACTTTCGCTTAAGGTCAGTTCCCACCGCCTTCTTTTATTTTTATTCAGCTTGGCATGTGCATTTGACTTCATTATCTTCCATATAACCATGACTAGCCGCTATCTCTATGTAAAGTTCATCGGTCTTGTGAGCTAACATTTTGCCCCAGGCATCTTCAATTATTCTACATAGGCCTATGTGAGACAAGAACAGATTGTTGTAAAGCGTCTGTCTACTTAAGTAAATCTCTTAAACGGCAAAATTTTCTTACAATTTGAGCCCGGATGTTTACGACGTGTCACATTTTATCTCAATCATCGCATTGATTTAACAAGAACTGGACGTTCCTTATTAATAGGGGGCGGATTTCTATGACATGTCATATTTTCCCCCCTTTGCATTATTTCAGGTTTCCGACTAATTTAAACCCGATTCCAAGCATCCTGATGAAAATGGAACGGCTTTTATTGTGCATATAACTGTATATTTAGGAAATTTTCAACTGTTGTAGCATATTTAGTATGAATATGCATATTTATATCATTTTTTGCATATTTGTGTGCATATTGAAGAAATTTTGAAGTTTCATATATTTTGTAAAGTTTGCATTATAATGATACTTTTTGAGAATTTACAGATATTTTAAATAATTAACATTATATTTTAATAAAATGAATTGTAATGGAACTTTAAAAAATATACACAGTGTGTAAGTGGTAAAGTCATATTTTAAATTTTATTCGTCATATTTTAATGTTTTTAGGTCATAAATGCATGCATATATCCTATTTTTTAGGTCACAGAAATCCGCCAACTACTTATTAAATTTAGATACATGTTAAAACTTAAAAGTCATATATTTGCATATTTACGTTTTTTGTTTGTTTGTTGGTTTTTTTTCAGTTTTGGTCATGTGCACATTTCCGCGATTTAAGATCAATGAACTACACTTACATTTTAATAACTGCTATAAGTAAATACTTAACGGATAATTAGTCTTTCATTTACGGTCTCATGAGAATGTAACTCATAGACAGTATAGTCCCGATTAACATCTGTTACATGAAGGATTTTTATGTTAATAGCAATAATTAATATTCAGTGAGAGTGTGCCACAATTGCCTAACATCAAAACGGATAGGAGACCTACATTTTGAATTGACATATTTTAATTTTTGAAAATATATTTTCACAGATACACGATGAAGCGAATGTACTGATATTAGTGCAGGAAAAGATGGAAATCACTGAGAGCGAGGTCCGGACTTTAAGGTGAATATTTAAACACCTCCCAGCCGAACTTCTGCAGGAGACTTGCTAGGAAGTGTTTAAACATCCAGCCTACAGCCCGAACTTCGCTCCCAGCGATTTCCATATTTTCTTACACCTTACGAAATGACACAGAATGACAGACAGGCGAAGGTGGTTGTCACACGGTGGTTCAAATCCCAGGCGGCACACTTCTACTTTACAGGTATTCAAAAGTTGGTGCCACGGTAAGACAAATGTTTCAATTGAACATGTCCAAGTAATTTTGTTTTTGTTTCTGTAAACGGCCTCAGGGAAACTTATTTCATGGACGCGCCTCGTACATATTCGATGTGATATGGGTTGCCTATACAAACAAGGTAGTTACAATATGGGACAACTTATTTAGTTCTTTACCTAGTAAACACCTTCTCTAATACAGCCAAAACAAAGCGACGTAAGAAGGTATTTTAAACCATTGGGGGCTAACATCTGTCCTATAACAACATTTTTAGCCCAAGCCAGACAGGCTGTGAACAGCTGGTACCAACAGTATCACCTAAGGCCCCAGGGTCCATTATTTAATGTGGCTATTCTGTTAATGAGTTTGAGTGTCCTAAAAAAAGAAACAGAAGACAGCGAATTGCCACAAGACATCTGACGATCTATAAACACGAAATTAAAAAGACGAAACACCAGTTGCAATTCTGTAATTAAAAACCCCAGACTCGTGTAATAATAATTATTATCAGCTTGGGTGGAGGAAAAATTACACATTATGCATGTATATGCATTGCGGTAAACCACAGCATATACGCCATACCGGCCACTTCATATTCATTAAAACTACGAAAGTTGTTCAGTGGAGTTTATGTGGAATTATATTACAGAGAGGATAGAAATAAAATTAGTCTACACTAAGCTGGATATGAACTCCAACTTCTAGACATGTTTTAAATCCACGAACAAACATTAAAAACTTTAAGTCATGTTTGGTTGTCCTCTTTTAAAATACCTTAGTTCATTAACTAGTATTCTACCTTTCCATGCAGACATATTACCACTGAACTATAATAATTACTAGACTTCAGATTTTAGGTAAAATCCTATATTAATCCTTAGAAGATATAAAAAAAATTGCATTTACGCTTTCATAGGCGACAATGCCTGAAAGTGGTGCTTTTTATTCTGATGTTAGAGCCGAATATTGCCTCTAAAAATATATATATTTATATATATATATACAGGGTTCCCACAAATGATCTTTCGCGTTTCGAAAATGTGTAACTTGTGTTTAAATAAACTTACAAACATGTAACTGGTACTAATGGAAAGAGAAACTCAAAAAGTTTTGATTATAGTACCTTACAGATGTTCAATGTGAGCTCCGTTGGTAACACGACTCACATCAAGCCTGTAGTCCATTTCCGCCCAGGCACGTTGTAACATGCCATGGTCAACTGTTCCAATGGCTGCTGTGATGCATTCTCTTAGATCAAGGATGGTCTGTGGAAGAGGTGGCTTGTACACAAGATCTTTGACATAACCCCACAAAAAGAAGTCAAGGGGTGTGAGGTCTGGCGAACGCGGAGGCCAAGGAAGAAGTTCTTCATCGTCATTACCAACACGGCCAATCCATCGGTTCGGTAGTCTGGTGTTGAGCTCCAATCTGACTTCATTATGACCTCCCCCCGGAAAATTTTAAATATTAAGATGCAAAACAACAAGTTTTAAGCTTCCGGGGGTCCTCCCCCTAAAATTTTAAAAACTAAGACGCAAAATAACGAGTTTTAAGCTTCACACGCTTATACAATTTTCCTTTTTTTAATCAATGGGGGGGGGGTTCAAACCCCCAAACCCCCCCCCTCGGTACGCCTATGTCTTCACATATGCTTAACAAACTTTAGACCTTTGTTCTTCCCTAGGCCCTGCTTAATGAATCAATCTGGAGATTAACTCGGAAATCGATTAAAAAATTACATCAGTGTACCTGCTTTTATTTAAGAGTAATTCGGGCACGGAAGAGTAACAGTGCATTTTAGAGTCTATTGTGGCGTACATTATTTTATTCAATACTACTCAATAATAAACGAAACTAATGAAGGAAATTTTTATTAATGTGAAATATACGTTTCATATATTTTTATTAATACTTTAGCATCACAACTTTATGATGGGAATTGTTACAAGTGTAAAGGCACGTTAAAAGTGAACGAGTTCGCTTTGTTTAACTGGAGCCATAACGTTTTCTCGCTACAATGTCGCATTCTCTCATGCTGTGGACGTCGTTTCACGGAGGCTTACAATATAAAAAGTAATCGGAAAAGTAAATGAAACAGAGACGTGACCGGACACAGTTCTTGCAGATTTTCACTTTCACACACACACACGCGTCTCTGCTGGGGTCAACGCTGGGTAATCCGATGTCGCTATTCATCACCTTTGAACTAAAGAACTACACCTCCCCTGCATTTAACTAATTAGATTTCGTGTACTGATATGCTAAAAAATCAGAGTGATATACCGTAGTAGAAATGTGGAGTCAAGAAAAATATATATGTGATACACTCACATAAATTCCCTCATTTCAAATAATGCTGAAGTTAGTATTGCAGGGAGATATTCAATTCAGCCTGATGCAAAGTTGTACTGTTCGCTACGAAAAAGTAAAGTCTGAGTTTGTTCAGAAAGATGGCTTTTAACTACCCATAAGATATTTTTCTTGCGAAATAAGTCTGAAATACTGTAAAATTTTACCAAAATATTTTATATGAACACCCAACGGTTCAAAAGTACCGTGAACAAAACTTAAATATTTTAAATAATCTAAAAATGTAGTATAATATAAGAATGAATGACTGATTATATGCAAATTCTATAACTGTAATCGAAATGCGAGGGGGAGTCCGAAAATAAGTTTCCCCTGGCGACTGTGTCCAGAGGTGAGGATGAAAGAGAAAATATACAATGAGACATTAAAGATAAGACGTACCTTTATTTTTCCACATAATTACCATGTACATTGAGACATTTGTCATTCTGCTTTAGAAGCTTCAAAAAGCCCACCAGGAAGAAATCAGAGCTCTGCATACGGAAGAAGCGTCGAACGGCTTGTGTGATGTCAGCAGTGCTCCCATAGCACCTTCCACCGAGAGTCTTCTTGAAAGCCGGAAACAGATGGAGGTAACTGGGTGCGAGATCAGGACTGTATGGTGGATGGGCTAGGCGCTCCCAACCCAGAGTTGCAATATGGTTTTGCGTTGCCGTCGCCGAGTGTGGTCTCGCATTGTCATCCAACAACAGAACGCTAGATTGGAGAATGCCAGGCCGCTTTTTCCGAGTCGCCTTCAATTTCTACTGAAGGGGTTTTTTTGAAGCTTCTAAAGCAGTATGACAAATGTCTCAATGTACGTAGTAATTATGTGGAAAAATAACAGTACTCATTTTCCACATCTCTGTACACAGTCGCCAGGGGAAACTTATTTTCGGACTCGCCCTCGCACATTCCTTGCATTTGTATTTAAATATTCCTTTTTACATGTTCCTCCGTATCTGTTCCTCTTATTGGACTGTACCTCTTATAGGCGTATTAAGTTATCTGCTTTATGCTACGTAACAAACAAATTTTTGTTAAAAAAAGATCAAATGCCGGTAAAACCTCAAAAATGTACTGGAACAAAGTTGTAAAACATTTTACCCTCAACAATTCATTAGACTTCAGAACTTTGTGGCATAAACCGTTTGGCTAGAATTGTTGAAAGAAGCTGAACATTACATGAAATGGAACCAGTAATAACGAATGTTTTGAAACGGAATAAAAAATAAAATATACTTACATACACGTAATTTTTAATTAGTTCAAGGAACATTCAAGACTAATTGGAAGTATGTGCAATTTATTGTAAAGACAAACAGGATAAATTATTATGAGAATCAGTATTTGTTTTTCGGATGAAGAAATTACGTATATTAACATGAAACTATTATAAAAAATCGTGACTGTACTTGTCTAGATTTCCTTTGTACAGAATAAAATATTTCAGTGTTATTCATTAAGACCCTAATCACATAGAAAAATATGAATTCCCAGCAGACAATGATAAAGCGATAGGTAGACAGAGGTGTCGAGCTCATATTACTTATATTAAGCTATTCTGTTCCCAGCCATCCCATTTAATATAATGTAACAAGCTTTCTAAATATCGTTATAAATGAGAGACATTTTTCATGCTGTGTTGTCATTATGAGGGACGTTCTTCCTAGTAAATAATGAAAACCAGAAATAATTGACAGGAGTTTAGAGAGAAAAAATGTGAACTGTACGCATTCATAATATATAAAAAATATATATTAAAAAAATCACATCCATCATGATATGTTATTCTAGGTCGTGTTACCTGACAGTTACCCCCTCCAGTAAACAATGCACGCCAATCATGATAACTATGCAGTAATGACTTCATATTTTGGTGGCACGTTTCCAATTAGAGATTAAAACATCCATGCCAATTGCTGAAAATATAGGTCACATAATGCAATGCTAATTGGAAGCATTTTTCTCGTTGGAAAATGAACAGTTCTATGGCAGGTTGGGTTGAATTCTAATTTGTTACTTCATTTTAGTTGTCATTCATACACTTAATTTGATTAAATCTTCTGCTAGGTCATTTTAATATATTTTTTTTATTTAGAATTAATACGGCAGGACAGCCTACTCCTCCCACGAAAACAAAGTGTGATTGATGGATGGGCTGAAAACTGTTAAAACAGATAACCTAAACGTTTTGAGCTTTGTAAATATCATGTACGCTATTAAACTTAGATAAAAACTTCGGTTTACTTAAGTATTACAAGGGTCTCAATTTTTCTCTAATTATTATTAATGAAGTCTGTGAGAAACTTACAAAAACCATACAACTGTTTTCTTGCAAAAAGATTAGAGTTTAATGCTAACTCCGAAATACACATCACCTTTTCGGCCAGATGATGCGTCTAGTGTGGAGGGCTTAAACCAAAATCCATTTGGGTTAAATTAAGAGAATCCGATTGTGATATTTTTAAAACACTGAAAAGGGATGGACACCTTCATGGATGTCCAAATAAATTATGTAGAAGAAAATTTGCCCTGCTAGGGAATGGAACGGGATTTAATACAAATCTCTTTAGTGAGATAAGGCTGAAAACCTATTAACCATTGAAATCGGTAAAAATGTCTTTGTTAACTTAAATCGCTAATAAATACATCCGAGTTAGATGTATTCTAGTTGATTTAATATATTATTTATAAAATTATAATCACGTAGCGAGATTGCTAGGGGTCTACAAGAATATCTGGAATGGTATTGAGTCCGATCCTTATGAGTCGGATAGTCTCTACATATAGTTGAAAGCCTGAGTTCAATTACCACCTAGGACAAATTTCCTCTACAGCATGTTTAATACAAATTTCTTCAGCGAAATAAGAGTGGAAACCTGTCAGACAATGTGCAATACAGGGCTATTTGTTTCCTCTCGAATGGAAGAGAAATAAAGAGTCTTATGACGCGTAGCTTTTCTCGCCAAAATTTTAAAGATACATTAGACAAGAAGACTTCCGACACTTTCCCTGTGAACATACACTGATACTTCTGGAGAAGGAACTCTAAATAATAATAATAATAATAATAATACAAAATTGTATGAAGTATAACTTCCTCTGCCCAAATAAAGTTTTGCTCCTTAGTATAGGCCTAAGATATTACGTGCAACATTATCTTCATCTACATATTAAGAATGAAGAGAATGTCGTTACCGCATCGTTTCGCATCCCCGAAGGATACACAACCACGAATAAAATACTGTATAAGTAATTCACTAACGTAACTTTCTTCACCCTAAGCATGGGCAATACACCTTTCTGACTTCACATTCTGGTAAAGAATATGAGGCTTTAATTGCAAAGAGCGCGTATTCTGTTGTTTCAACCTGATGCGAAGCTTTATTGTTCAGGTAAGACTGAGTTTCTACAAAAAGGTCAGGCTTATAACTACCCTTCAGAGAATCAATGTGTATTTTTTTTTTTTTTCAAATAAAAGTTTTAGCGCTTATGTACAAAATTTAAACAAAATAGTTAGAGTCGTTTTCGAGGAAATCGCGAAAAACTTTTTTTTTTTTTTTGTAAAGTGGCATTAAAAGCAAGAGCAAGTCGTCACCAATCTTCGAGTCACATATCCAGAAGGTACCTAGCCGAAATACAAAATTTTCTTTTCATACGGTTTTTCGTACTGCGCTTGGTTTTTTACAAACACACAGACACACACCCACACGCAGTATAGGCTAATATTAGTAACTTATCCCTTTATCTGGCAGTGTTGCTCTCAGCAATACCTATGAATACCTCCCTGAACCTGGCAAGCAACTTTTGCATTCGGACCACAAAAACACTTCCTACGGCCATCTAATTGTCAGAATAGGAACGAAATTGTTGGTGTGCCGAATAGGAGGTATAATTTCTGAGTAATAACCATTAGACTTGTGATATACCATGTTGCCTGAGAGCAACATTGCCTATCCAGTGGGTATAAATTTTCATTTTGTCTGCCAGATAAATATAAATAGTATTTAATATAGTATTTTGTATTCAAGGGGCTTACAAGGTGCTTTATGTAAAACTCAACTTCGAATTTCCGGGTCCGTCCCTATAGTACCTATGGGTAAGGGCAGAGGAAGTAAAAATACATTATGCAACTTACTAAATCAGTTGCATTTTATGCAAAGAGCGTCTATTGAAATGTATTCTTTAAGTACGATTTGAAACCAGCTGAATTACGATACACATTATTCTGTAATACAGCACAAGTGCCTTCATCCAACTCCCCCATTCTACTCTTTTCCACGCACCAATAAAAACAATTCTTCTCATTTCACGGCGCAAAAAAATATGTTAATAGAAAATTTATGGTTTCACTGAATTGTCCTTTGAAAAGTATATAATCAACACAAGCCATACAGATCAAAATGGTACTAGAGAATGAGCAACAGCACTGTACAAAACTCGTCTATTCATTTAAATTTATCTGGTATGTAATTTAAAGGTCGCGCGTTATTTAGTGTCCAAATCCTCGCACAACAGCATTGCTGTCCACAAAAGCATTCGATCGTTTACAACTGGCCATTTATTTCCTGCGATCTAATTGACTGCTAGTGTACTATAGTGAAGTTGACACTGCTAATTCTAAAGCGAAATGGTCCACTGACAATCCTTCACCAATTTATAAAATGAATTAAATTCTCGAACTTAATTGCACAGTGGCAGCATCACAAAAAAGAGATACTAGGATAAATATTTGATGCAGGAAAGCCATTAGACCTATTTGCTGATTCATCCACTTTAATCCCTAAGTTGTAAAAACTATAAAACCCAGTACTGTAGTAGTAAATCCAATAACAGTTTTACTTCTATTAATTTAAATTCAACCCTTGTCATGACCAGGGTTAGGATTATTAGGTGCACCCCTTTTTTGCTGGGCAAATTAGAGCTCCTGTCAAAGAAACCACCTGGAGGCAATTTTCTAGCTCACCTTTTTCCCCTTATTTCTCCAACGTACCCATAATCCCCCTTCCCCCCCCTTTGTATTCTACAGCAGCTTTTTAATAATCTTCTAAAGCGCATTTAATCATTTATAGCCTATGACTTTCAATCAACTTTACATCAGCTTGCAGTGAACGTGGGAATAGTGAACCGGTCTGCTTTCAGCAAACGCGGGACTGAAGGCACACCAGCAACAGTGAAAAGTAATCTAGACTACTAAATATTCAATTTGTTCCGTTTAATTTCACTGGAGTGAGTAACCTGCTGTTCGTGAATGTAAGTTTCTTACAAAAAAAGTTCGTCCTTATTAGGGCAAGGCATTTAATGACCATAAAATAGTGAAAAAAATGCAAAGTAAAAATGCATTTATGACCTAGAAATAGTGAAAAAAGACATAAAATGTTTAAAAAATGACCAATAAATTTTCCATCATTACTTATATTTAGTTTTTAAAAAGTAGTGATTTGCTAAAAGCAATTTAACGGATGATAGTGAATTTACAATACAAAAAACACTTACTTTGTTACTAAAAAAAGTAAGTACACTTATACTACTTGCGACACCGTTAGCGAAAAAATTCCTTCTGAACTGGCATGCCCATCAAATTGCCCCTAGGAAATATGTGCCATTTAAAAAAGAAAGAAAAATAATTCTTCATTGCTGCAAGATAAACTGCTATGGTGTTTACAATAAACCTGAGTTAAAATTTACTATGAACACTTGTACATGGAAAAGCTCTTCTCTACCTCCACTGAAACTTGACCTAAAATGTCGAAAAAGACCTACAAATGCCGAAAATCACCTAAAAATGCAGAAAATGGCCTAAAAATTGCCAAAAAAATTACCTATCTCTTGAAAATGACGAAAAATGCAAAATAAGCAAAAAATTCAAAAACAAATTGTCCTTACTTAATCCATTATATCATGATACATATTTATATATATTCGAGTTATCTTTTAACCTTCATATAAAAAAGATGCAAAATCATCAAATGCCTTGCCCTAGTCCTTATTTTGCCTTATTTTTAGTACCTTTCCCCTTTTTTCTATATAGAAATTGCACCTAAAAATCCTAAACATGATCGTGAGACATTTTCCCAACCAACCTACGGTGACAAATTCGTAAGATGCCATTCCTTTATTGTACTGTTATGTATTAGCTATTTTTACTTCCAATGGAATAGACAAGGGCGAAATTTCCATGTACTAATAGCCTATAGCACAATCGAACAAGTTTCACCTATTTAAAATGAATTCCGCACAACTGCTCTATACTAAATTGGTCCTAAACACCAAACAAATAATACTCATATTTTATACCAGGAATAGCAAATGGCACCATTTCCGAAAAAAAAAAAAAAAAAAAAAAAAAAAAAAAAAAAAACCATAACTGTGGAAAAGGGAAAGGCTACATTTTAACGCTTTTTATGTGGCAATTTTATAGGACACAGAGAGACAATACGTTCCAAACAAAAGAGAAAAGGAAACAGTGGCGAAATTTTCCAGCAACATATTTTTAGAAGGAATTCTCTGGTTACCATGGCTATGAGATAGCCGAAGCATGCGTGACATGATACACTTTTCAATATTGCATATGCATAGAGAGGGTATGTATGCTAAGCATTTTATAACAGAAAATAAAACCTGCTTCGACTGCAATCTAAATACTGACGAAATAGTTCATCGATCAGTAAAACTTCTAGATTCCCTTGTTTTAAAAAAGAGAATAAATTGTGACGTTTTTACAGTTACAGTTTGTTTGATATGGATTAGGTTTTCTATCCATATTTTGATCAATATCTTCAATTAAGCTTCTTTAAAATTCTTTTACAAAGAATACAGCCTTTCCGGTTGTACATTTTAGCACCTTGTTAACATGCTTCACATACCCAGCAAGTTAACACAAGGATAACAAAAATGTATTGCTTACGGATAGGGTTCGGATCTTTATGACATGTCATATTTTTACCCTGACTTCTGTCCTAGCCGCAAACACAAATTGAACACTAATTGTACCCTAGTCATCCTAATTGGACCGTTTTTATTTTACAAATAAAGTGAGAGAGGACTAGTATAGAAATGGCAACCAGGGGACACCATATTGGAACGAACACTCTTAAAGACCAGAAGTAATATAAATTAGAGCAATAATAAAATTTTGGGTAAGATGGGGGCGTTGATACAATCCGGCTTTCGCTATAATAGAACGAACTACTACAATCTAATTTAGTCCCTAATAAGTTTTTTCTTTTTTAAAAAAATAAATCTCACAGTAGGATATTTTTATGAAAATTTATTTTGGCGTGAATCGAATCTGGTTATTCAACTTTCACTTAATCGTTTAGTCTGCTGCAGACCTCCCTATAGAATTTAGCACAAGCCATTTACAGTGCATCGTGGGGGAATCTATGATACCGCACTTTTCAGGGTTTTAGGTGAATCAAATGATTATCGAAACCCGCCCAGAACAAATGTTACGCTAGATTGTGGTGCATCTATTTGGTGAGGTAAGAGTAAAAGCTTGTACGTAAGAATGTAACCATGAAGTCTTAGTTAGCTTAAAACTATAGCGAAGATTAGCATTATAATTTTGTGAATCTTTCCTACATTGTTGTGAATTCCTTAGGTCCTAGATGAGAATATGAAATTGACGCGGGACATTCTTGGGGAGCCGGCTTAATCTCGGCTTCAGCATACCTAGCCGAAAACCCAACTTCGATTCTCACCAGTATAAATTTGCCTCTGCATTCTCCGAGTAAGTTATCTTCGAGGATGGAAATTTTGTCTTCCATAAGTAGGACTCTGATGTTTATGACCTAAAAAAGTGGAAAATGACTGCAAACATGCCCTTAAAAATGACTAAATATGACCTAATAAAATAACTTTGAAAAATAAAGGTTCCAATTTAAAAGGTTAAGGACACTAAATTCACATGAATTCAATTAGATATTAACTTTTTCATAATTTCGATCATTTACAGTTTTACTTGTAATGAACTTCTATTTTTAAAGGATTTGCTTCTGTTTGCTCGTTCCATCAGCTCCAAATACTCGTAATATTTTTTAGATCTTGCATGCCCCTATAAAATATGAAATTTAAAATTTAAGTTACAATTGATTTGGCATAAACATTAAATTAATTAAATAAATTTCAAATATAACTCGAGTATGTAGTATATACACTGTATAATTGTGCTCCTTTACAGACTTTATAACTGAAATATGACGTTAAATTACAAATATGGCCCAACCCTCTGTAAAATATTTGAAGTAGCTCGACAACTGCGCTCAAAGAGCCCGTAAGTTATAATGATTATAGGAGTGTAGAAGGAATTTGCAATTCAGCGAATTCCAGGACGAGTGCCTTCGTTCCACCTTTTACACATGTGTTGTGAGTATAATATAAATTCTCTCCTAACCCCGTATATACATGTCTTTGGTACAATCAACTGTTTAAAAAGCAAGTTTATAAATGAATAACTTTTCCTGGCGTTTGGTCTAGGTCTAGGTCTAGGTCTACTGTCCTCGGGTTGCTATCCAGGTGAGTGATTGGAACAAACTGTGGAGATCCACCAGATGTCGCGCAAAGAAATTTCGGAGCTGGCCAATTTGAGTTCGCATGTTTAGGATTTTCTACCTGTAAATATCAAGGATGAAAATTATTTTTCCTATCATTTTGATATGATAATGTCTATCGTTTCGAAGAATGTCAGCTTCGTCTGGGAGCGATACTTCGAATTTACCACAGTTTTCACATGGCCCATTACCCCTGCAGCACAACGGGAGAAGATTGTGGCTTTCAGAACCTTGAAAGGGCATGTTTATTGAACTCTAGAATGTCCTATGAGAAGCCCTGCATACCAACGATCCCTTCATTAGGGGGGGTTTCCGTGTATTTTGAAGTCATGATCGATGGATTAGTCCCCATTCACCTCAGGTGAGAGCTTGTGAGTGCTATGAAAAGATAAATATGGAAAGAAAAAAACTATGACAGGCGGAAGGGAAGTATATCCTATATTCTTCTATTCTTAAATATCGTAGAAAATAGCAAAATATACCTTACATGATACATCTTTGGATTTTTCTGGCGTTGAAGTATAAAATTATATTTGAAAATGTCACATGCCTCCGTTGAAACATCGGAAATAAACCTTTCACCTGGCTAGAACCCAGAGAGAATAGTACACACAAAAATGCTATCGTTCTATAAACAATTTACCTGAGGCAATTGAGACTTAAAATCTTGTATTAACTTAACCCACTAAACTTGAACCTGCATTTCTTACTAAAAGAACTTACCATGTCCTAAACAAACTTGTACTTTACTATTTAAGACTATTTCATGACAAGTTAAGTTTGAAGTGAATGTATTTTTCTTGGTAGCAAGGAAAAAAGTAGGCTAACTGTAGAACATTCTACATTTTTCAGACGTATCCAATTAGAAGTATCGAACTGAATTTCCAGAAAAGTCTAAAAATTCGGATGAAAAATGGTATAGGCCTAAAGGAATTCTAACTTCATGATTTGAAAAATTACCATATTTTATGTTCAAAACAAAAATATTAATATCATATTACTAGGGATGGGCCCTCGATACTTTCGATACCTCGATACTCGCATCATCAAACGAAACTTCAGAAAACTCGCTCGATACTTTTTCGATAATTTTGTAATTCTGCAATTAAGTGAGAATGCTAGTATTTTTTAACAAAAACTTGTAAGTGGACTGTTTAAAAAACTAATTTTAGCTTTAATGTAGAGTTTAAAAATAATTATAGGCTACTGATGATATTAAATTTTGTCTCATTAAATATGCAGACTTAATTAATTTAGTTGGTATTACACAGTTCTCTCAAATTTTAATTTTTAATGTACCTATTTATTGAAACTGGAATTGTTGAAGGTATCGAGTATCGAGGACAAAATCATATATCGGTATCGAGTATCGAGAAAATCTGGTATCGACCCATCCCTACATATTACATTTTATTACTATTATTCTCGCATGCCGGTTAGGTATTGGTTTCGTGCCCATCTGTCTGTGTTCCAGTAAAGGTTTCACATCGTCAGGAACTAGACTAGACGTGTGCGTGTTGGTGTTCCCACGGCAATCCTGCTTCTTGGAAGAAAGACACATTCAGCGTCCCTGAATTGTATTATGTATGCTCTCGTGACTGATAAATTTCAGTTCGTGCTCTCTTTTCGCACGAATACTGTATCTTCCTAACTTACCTTATATCAGTAACAACCCCCAATACACTTTTCAATTGATTTTATATAGCACCACCAATAATTCAGCAATGACACATAGTATAAAATAGCCAAAACGAAAAAAATTCAGGTGTATTATACCCTTAGTTCTATATAAGTTACATGAAGACTTTACACAGGGTGACAGAAAATGTTGTAAGGATTTCAGAGCTAGTAGGGAAACCTTTGATAGCACTTACTCTAATTTCAAGTACATAATCGAAATGCATATTTTACAAACTGTCTTGTGAGGCTGAACTGACTTCATGTAACATTCTATTTCATTTCTGGATTAATATGACTGACATATAAAAATCCATAGCCGAGAGATGTTTTCTTTTATTGGAGGGAATTAGGTCAATCGCATTTCATTCACACTAGACTTTAGCGATGATGGAAGTTTCTTATTCACATACAGAAAGACCTCGGAAACACACAATTTTGTGGGATGTGCATGAGGTTTTAAATAGATTCTCATATTGACGAGAGTCCTAACCTTATTTAATGAAATCTGAAGAAGAAACCAAATGCAACAAGAAGATAAGCAACCTGAAAAACTCAAGTTTAAACCTTCTTTACAATACCGGCCCTTAAAGTCGCTCCACACTTTCTTTTGGGATATCGAAGAGAGAAGAGCCGCTTCAAATGATCATGGGAAATCAAGAATTAGAGAACGTGAACCAGTTCAAATACTTAGGAAGTGTACTGACGAAAGATGCCTATTGCACCAAGGAGATAAGATCAAGAATTGCCATGGCCAAGAAAGCATTTATGAAGAAGAGAACTCTGCTAACTACTAGTCTGAACCTAGAGCTACGTAAAAACCTGGTGAAGTGTTATATTTGGAGTATTGCTTTGTATGGATCAGAGACATGGACTTTGAGGAAATTAGAGAAGAATTATTTAGAAAGTTTTGAAATGTGGTGCTGGAGACAGATAGAAAATATAAAGTGGATGGACATGGTGACAAACGAAGAGGTTCTGAGTAGAGTGGGTGAGAAGAAGTCAATCACACACACAATTCTCAGAGGAAAGCAAACTGGGTTGGGAACATTCTCAGAAGGAACTGCTTATTACATGATGTCGTAGAAGGAAGATTGGAGGGTACAACTAGACTTGGAAGAAGAAGAATTCAGCTGTTGGACGATTTAAGGGAAAAGCGGAAATATTGGATGCTGAAGGAGGAAGCAGAGGATAGACAGTTTTGGAAAAAATTCGCGTACCAAGTTTCAAAACCTGCCGGAAGGCAGAATACTTACTACTACTACTACTATAGCTAAGCGGTAATAGGCTATACGGCAGTTTAGATACACGGTCTATCTCCGATATGGTGTCAGTTCAGCTCTGCCCCAGAACAAGTAACTTGTTCCACATTAGTACGAGTATATAACTTACATGCTAGGCCATAAAATTAAAAAAAAAAAAACGATGCACGAAATAACATTTTGATAGAAAACAGAAATGTTCCGTCATCACCAAATAAAAGAGCATAATTAATTCTTATGGGAATGTCTCCTAATGAGAGGGTAGCGAAAGACGAGCGAGGAAAAAAAATCCTTGCTTGGACGGACTCTGACAGTGATGAATTCCCTAAAGCTACAGGAATCTATAGGGACTTAAAATTCAGAATTTTAAAATTGGCAGCTTGTACATGTTAGGTTTAAAAAACAACTCGAAATGCATTATACAAATTCCGCTACTTTTTGTAGTGGACTGACGTATGCACACTATGTAACTACGGGTGTTTACAAATCCATAGGGGAAACGCTATGTTTGTCTAGCAAAATATTTGCACTCTAAAATATCTACCCCCCCCCCCAACCACTACCACCCTAGGACAGTTCCAGCCAAACAGATTTTTTCTCTGTTCGCACCGAAAATAGGCCTGTACAGTAGGTATAATAAACATGCAAATTTAAAACTGGAAACTGTAGAGACAGAGTTGTAACAGCATACTATTCCACTTGTTTTTGGTCCCATGTGTGTGTATTTAGCTTGTAGAAAAAACAATTGGTGTTTTTTCATTGATTTCAATACGCTCTCCTCTATTGATACAGACAGAAAGAAGTAATCAGGAATCCAATCGGACGTGAATCGAGTATGATAAGCTTTTCTACTTGTATCACTGCTATCTGAAAAAGTTACATTTTATTACTTTCAAATTTTACATAAACGGGAAGTCAATCTTCGATAGGCATATACTAGGGCTGTACCGATTAATTGATTAAACATTTAATCGTCGATCAATTATATTTTCCAATTAATCGGTTTAGTCGAATTCTGAAAAACGTTTTTCGAGAAATGGGTCAAATGACCAAACTCCTTTCTCTCGCTTCTCCGGCCTTGGCACATCAGCCTATTGTCCAAAATATTCCCGTTATTCAGAAATCTGAAGAGTAGTTTAGTTTTGCAAGTCTTGGCTGAAAAAGTAACAGGAAATGCAAGTTTTGTATGTATTTTTTCTCTAGTTAACTAATTATGGTATTCATTAATTCAGGATTTCTTCTGATTGTCTGTAGTGTAGTAGTTATTAAACGTATAAAACAATATTAAATGTACACTTTGGTTTCGTTTAAAATACCGACCTGTTTGTCGATTAATCGATTAAAGTCAAGCGTTAACTCGATTAGAAATTTTAATCGGTTTTCAGCCCTAGCATATACTGATTGTTAATTTACCCACAGGAAATTTTTCTCCTAACAAGGATACTTTCATTTAATGTCAACAAGTATATAAATCATCTGTGGAAAAAATGGTCACGGTATTTTAAGATACTGAAAAACTGAGGAAATACGAAGTCAGAGCCTGCAAATTTACAAGCATAGGCCCTACTGAACATTCTCTTATTTTTTAGTTTTTGTTTCTCTTGCACGCGAAACTACTCAAACGACGGAGCTGAAATTTCGCAAGAACATAGGCCTGGCTGTTTCGAAATTTTTTGCTGTATTAATGACTTGAGGTAACAGCCGATTCTGTTCCCATCTCGACATTAATTTTTCATGACCAAACTTAATTTTAAGACCACTGTCTTGTAATATTTAAATGTAAATTTTCTACAAAAAAGACCTATTAGTATTTTTCGATATCTCTTGACACTTATGTAAGCATGATTAATATTTTATTCAATTTAAAACAACAATATTTTGCAGGTTGTTGAGCTGATGGTTTTTAAGCTTTATACCTTCAGTTAATATTTTAACCTCTAAGGCCCGTTATTACCACCCAGTAAAATATTTACGGCTACTTTTACGGTTACTTTACATGCGCGAGACTCAATTTCTCACACGAATTATAAATCCTTGCCGGGCTGCAAAGAAAACTGTTATCAAAATGATTACACCCACAGTTTCTTTTTTGCACACTATTCTGTACAAGTTACATGAGTATTAAAATTTATTTCGAGGTATTTTATGTTATTTTATAACAAATTTAAGAGAAACTATTCGATACAATATGCATGCGTTTAAGGGCTAAGAGGGCCGTGATTTTTTTAAAAATCGATATTAATAAAGAGAAGTGTGTGTCTTTCCTTCTGTCTGTCCGCGATGCCCAGCGAAATATACTCAACGCAGAGATCTGAATTTTTAAACATAGATGGACTGAAGGGTCGGAAAATGCACCTCGAAACCGGAATTTTAATTTTCGCTTTCGTTCGTGAGTTATGAGTGAAAAACGGGCAAAAAACGTTCATTTTTTGCGTTTTCGAAGCATCAGTTTTCAGTTATACATTTCAATGTCAAATCAATTACAGTTGGCTTTGGCTATTTTCGTCATACCTTGGAAATAAAACTTTCGCGATCGCTTGAATGTTGTAAGCCCTAAATATGGTCAAACATTGTTTTATTTGCACGAAACTCACTATACAGGGGTTTCCTGGGCCAAGGAACTCGAATCTGAGGTCGCTTTTACCTAGCGACGCTATCTAATCGTGGTATGTGCTCCACGTGATTTAGGTGTTAATAAATATAATGATTTAACTATTATGCTCTTAATTTTTAATTTTTAAAATAATTATCGCGGGCACATGGTAGTATACATGTAATTATGACTGCAATGGACACAGCATTAAAGGTCAGTTTTCAAGTTCACTCAACCTTAGAACAAGCGAGATGTGTTATGCTACAACCTTCGAAACGCATCTGTGACCAATTACCGTTCAGTGACCAGAAGCTTTGATATTTCGCAGTACAAAGGTTCGGCTATGCGTACATAGCAGACCACACTCGAAGCTAGCTGAAATAATTATTATTTCCAGCGGAAACATGATGACATAACTTACATTCGAACTAATTGACCATTCTGTCCTCTGAATGGCTTTAATTCAAGTTTCCTTTGCATTTGCGATGGAGTGGGCCATGGTTACCTAATAATAGTAAACGTAAATGATCTCTGATCAATACTGAGGTACGCGAAGTGAAGCTAATACTACATGGAGAACACGTGCGATGTTAAATGTAGATACGTGGAATGCAAACAAAGGCAGTTTGCGTTCGGTTTTCAGATGAAGCGCGTTGCATGATTTGTTGAAGCTGCTGTGATAGTGTGTTTACTTAGAAGCTGCGAGGGACGGGTTTGATCCCTCTAGAAAATGTTCATGCTCCCTGTAACCGAGCCCTTGTAACGAAGGCGCAATACTGATTAATAGCGACATGCATTCATTTCTTCGGTTCGATCCCGGGCCTCAACCATCGAAGAATGCTCTTATTTTCCTTCACAATATAGTCTTAACTCCATCTTATATAAAATCTAATTTTAACCTAATTGTAATAGTCATTATTATTAGTTAGATTTAATTTTCTCTCTCTCTCTCTCTCTCTCTCTCTCTCTCTCTCTCTCTCTCTCTCTCTCTCTCTCTCTCATTACTTTAGTTTTACCTCTCCCTTTTTGGGGACAAGCGACCAACGCCGGCCGGGCCTTACAGGGCCGCGACCTCTCAGGAGAGGGATTATCTATGAATCGCATACTGTACATACTTTCTTGATGAGACAAGGACATGGAGGATCTCCCCGGATGAGTGATCAGTAGGGCCCGGATTCTTTGTAATTACTAGGGCCCGGATTTTTATGTAATATGAAAGTGCAAAATATGTACATAAAATGTAGTAAATATCAGGGAAATACGTAATAATAAAAATATATGTCGTTTAAAATTAATACTTTCAATGCATTAAATATACTAACATGTTCACACAAGCTTATACACGCTACCTATAATTTTGACAATTTACCAAAATAAAGCCATAGTAAAAATGCTTCAGGTTTTAAAAAATGTAATGCACTTAGAGAAATATGTGTTGTAGGGAATAGAATATGTAATTACGACCAGCCAAATGCCGGCGCCACCTCCGAGACAACATGAACACAAAGAACGAGATACAACATTCACACACAATTCACTCCGAACAAGGCGAGGATGGGATGAAGATAATGACGACCAGATGATATCCGGGGACCACAAGTAGATTTAATTTTATTTTGATTTATCAAGTTTGTAATTAAATCATTGTTACTTTTGCCTGTAACGTGTTTAATTTTAATTACTACACATTTATCAATTTTCTTATTGTTTGTATTTGGATATGTACAGTTTTACTGATGCACGGTGGAAACTACAAAATAAGATCTCTCACATTTAATGCGTTGTAGAAGTGTTATAGAACATGAAGTAAAAATTTCAAATTGTTGTGTGCAGTGGTTCTTGAGTTAATCGTACCGGAAAAGTCTCACTTTAACATTTGCTAAATGGCTGTTCCCACTCCCCTAGAGTAGCCTATGTATTATGTTATTTACATTATTGTCATGAGTAGCGCCCAGAAGTTAAGCAAAATGCCTTTCCTACTTGCGTGGATGTATTAATGAGTTAAACAGAGATAGCCATGTTTCCATACTTTTGGGATGGTAGGGTCAGTTTTTATTTTGTCTATTTTGGCTCCTTTTTAAGCTTGTTTTAAGGTTTAAAGTATTTTTTTACTGTTTTGGAACGTTATGGCTTTTTTGTAATTAAATACAAATTTTAAAAAGCACATCAAGAATTTTATTGTAAGAAAATGGAAAAATGTTACAAATAATCAAATGACACATTCATATTACACTTTTGTTGTTGAGGATCTTGTTCCCTAATAAATGCATTTATTTGTTTTCATATAGTCGAAAACTTACCTCCTCAAACGGTTCAATTAAGCTCTTTAAATAGAAGAACCTATGAAAGAAATGCAGGGTACGCATTTCAGACATAATGAATATCAGGAAGAGTATTTACTATAAGTGATATTTTATGACTGAGAAAAATAAATTATTAAGTAACTTAAATAGCTATTTTAACATTAATAAAGAGTGGGGTTACTCTCTGTTTTGACTTTTAATAAATGCCCATTTCAATTATATTGCTGCATATTTTCGGTACTTTAAGTGCATTCTTGCCTGCCTGTTTAAACCAAAATAAATGCCTGAACTTCCGGGCTATAGTCATGAGCATCCTAGGTGAGCTACAGATTGTAGTAGGCCTATAATATAACAAATAAACAAACAAAACATTTTCAGAGAAGGTTAATCACTCAACTCATAACTAATTTAGATCCTAAAACCCTGACTACATTTGACTGTGTATGAATATTTTATTTTTAAAACACTGAATCTGATTTCAAATAAAAGTTCCAGCAAACGTATTAATCCTCTGATGTTATTTCCGCGTTCGGAGAGATTCACAAACAAACAGTTCTAAACCTGTTTTATAAAATACAATCCCGAGTTTCTCACAAGTGACTGATAGCTAATGAGTACAGTTCCAGTTTGCACTCATCCTGCTCTTATTACCAGGTTCAAGCCTTTGTTCCTAGGAGTGCACGAGACACTCCACCGGGTATTGATTGCTCTGCTTGCTTCTTTCCATTCACGAAGGCAATAAAGACTCTTCACCACACTACAAATCTGATTTAGTACATGAAAAGCTCTCTCTGAATATTAAAGGTGATTTCATGCTGCAATGAGAAGTATAAAAACGGTTATAGAGTGTCTAATATTGCCACTTATGACATATACAAGTCAGTACATACAAGTTGCATCGAGACTATGTAATCACATTACTAACGCCATTGTCACGAAAGCTAAGAATATGTTAATGTGACTTTGACACAATTCATGATTCCTGACCGCTGTTTTCACATATGTTGACCTGCATGCAATGCATATCTCTTAAAATAAATAAAGCATAATTATCCAAATTAACATAGATTTAAATAATAAATCAGAAATCTGTAATACAAAACTCTTACACAAAATAAATTTGTATTTTCTGAGTTAGGTGGAAAAAAGATCTATGGATGATTCTTTCCATGCAGAGACTGCGGGATAGGGCCTATAATGTAATAACTCATGAACGTTCAAAGACTACCCAGACAATAATGATTTTCTTACACAGATAATTAGAAAACTAAAAATTAATTATTGACCTCTTATTTAGTCAAAATAGTGGTTCCAGATTTCAAAATTCCCAGTTTTGACTCTTCTATCACATGTATTTTTATACCGTATATGTTTGGGTCATACAATATGTCTACAAAGTTAGATCTGAAAGTGCGTTAGATGTTATAGTCTGAACAGTTTTAAGTAGTCAAAAATATGATTTTATAAACTACTTACTAAAACAGTATCAATTTATCTCTCCTTTGAGAATAAATTACATCTTTTCGAATCGATAAATCGATCAAGAAGCCGTCAGAGTAATGTTGGTTTTAAGTTAAAAGTGTTGTCTGTGATGTAATTTAATAGGGATCAATGTCGACTCTGAAACACGGGAAGCTTCGTGTTATATGGACTGATGAACTGATGACCGTCACTTCAGTTCGCTGACCGGACTCGCATTCCGGACATGTTTTGTAATTGCTCATAATAAGATCACAGATTGTAGAGCTTCCCTCCTTTCCTTCAGGTCTCAAGAGGGTGGCTAGATTCTTTCACGTGAGGTTCGAGGGCGAGTCGGAAGGGTTAGCACTTCATATACAGCTAGGGGACCACCGGAGTCTAAAGAACGTGTTAACTGCTATTCAATGAAGTGGACTTTATAGTACAGAGTGATTCAAAGAGCATGTAATGTAAAAGGACATTTAATTTGCATTGCCTTTCTAAGTACTCGGCTGCGGTCTAAGACCTTCAAAATCAGGCAGAGTTAAATTAGATTTTGTTTTTTTCTTCCACGATAGGGCTTCATAAACAAGAATCATTCTGATACTACAAAATACGGGCTAAAAAACCTTGCGATTTAAATTATTCAACATCTTTCTCAAAGATTTATCTACATAATGTTCCTAAATTCGAAATGTAATATACTGTGTATATCAAAAGGCATTATATAAATTGACGATTAACCCTTCCAGAGTTATACCCAAAAGTATCAGTGGGCTCTGAGGGAAATTACAGTAAAATATCTGTTTCCCAACTGGTGATAACCATAAAATAGAGAAAAAAATACTCACATTACAGCATATAAAGCATTATTCTGTTAATCTTATATATATGATTTTATGCGTTTTTAGGGTGCCGCATACATACGTCAGTAGCAGTGAAAAGGTTAAAGCAATTGCTTTGGATGCATACGGTGGTGCTCAATATTATATTAAAAAGTGTATTCAGTCACAGAAATCAAAACTTAATCATCTACAGTGCTCATATAAACCAAAGTTAAAGATAATTACAAAGGCAATATGTCAGGAGTTTAATAAAAAAGGGAATTGAGGCGATTGCATGAAAACCGTTAGGCGTACGTAAAGGTGTTTTCAGATGTTAATAATAAATGGTAACACTGTGTATTGTATCTTCAGAGTCAGGTAGCCCAAACATTAATAGAAAAATGTAGGCTTTTGTGTAATTATTTTATAGGCTTTTAAGCCAAACTCTTCAGAATTAAAATAAGTTTAAAAGAATAGGCCTACAGTAGTCTATGTTCTAATTTTGAAATGGTCCCAATAAGGTTTGAGAAAGAAAGGAAAGCTAAAGCTAAAGATACTGAGAGGTTTAACGGACTGAAGGATACAATATTCTGGAATTAAAAGTGGAAAATTTCTTTAGCTTACCTCTACTAAGAGTTCAAAATATTCACTGGAATCTGAAAGTTTATTAAAGCTATTGTGTTTGTAGGTGAATTTACAGATATTATGCCTCTTGTCCAGTTAAAATTAAAAGGCAGAAAACTGAAAACTCCATCAAGAGTACTGTGTGATCGCTGTCTATGTATTTATTTCAGCATTTTCGAGTTTACATTCGAATTCCCGCAACCTCTCTGCATAACATCATCCATGCTTTCAGTTGTAGTAGGACTAGTAGTTTTCATTTTTTTTTTCGAGGGAAAAAAAAGAGTGCTGTTACTATGTTGCAACACTCAGCTGAGATGTTTTCTACGAATGACTGTCTTTTGTTTACATTTTAGAAAATAACTGCGTGTACTGCTTAAGAACCACTTCGCTTTGCATTGAGGAGGAAGCAGATTACTTTATGCCTGAATGTGACGCATGAAAAATTTAAAAGATCCTTGGTTAGCTGAGTACATACGAGTACATCACACCAGCGTTGAAATAAATGTTCCCAGAAACACCAACCAATAAAAGAAAAATAACACGTTTACTATTCAAACGGAAGCTAAAAAGCCATAATACCTATAGTTTGGGAGATTTGCTCTTTTTAGACACCCTTTAGAGTACAACAGAACAGGTCTCGCACTTCTGTGCCCTCCTATTCCAAGTGGAAACAAGATTTCTGCGTCGTCCCTTGCGCACTTTACACAACGACAAATCAAATCATATTTCTTCTTCTCCACTCCTCCAGTACCCCCAATACTAAATGAATTGCTCCCTAGTCTCTCTTTTTATGGTACAACCATTTTTTTCACAATTCTTTAAAAACACCGTTCGTTCGCCAATTTCTTCTTCGCATGTGGACGTAGACTTAAGAAAGAATAAGGCAATTATTTATAGAAAAGACGTCTGATATCGAGTTATTGAAAAATCGAATATATTTTTTCCTTGCTAAAATTCAAATTGCATCGGGTTATTTCCATAGGACTAGCGCAAATTCATCCAATTTATTTTTTTACACCCCGATTAAGAAAGCTATGGCTTTCATATTTTAAAGCTCTGCAAGCGAAGCCTAGCGCCGGATTTATTGCCTATCACTTCAAGATGGCATGTCAGCCATATTTCTTTGCCTTTCTTCCTGGCTCTGGAATTATATTTTGCTCATCCTCTTTTTACAAGACATAAGATTTTAATTCATTTCGAAAAACAATATATAAATGTCACAATAATATACTCTTGAAATACTTCATTCTGTTGGCAGTTATAAGTAGAAATGGATTTGTGTTAGGGGACATTTATTGGAAAAAATGTAGGTCACCCGATTCCATGCGTAAGCTATCACATGGCGAAAAATAATGGACTCCCATTTTTATGCAGAGTGGTAAGTTGTAACTCCCATATGGTGTGACGGGCCTATAGAACAAGATTAATCTCATCTGCAAAAAATATAAGGCGTGACAGAGGTCTTCTTTATTGTAGTGGAGAAATAAAGGGAGATAAACTCCTTAAATTAACGGGAGAGTTAGGCTACATACAAAATGTAAAAAATAATAATTCTTTAAATGTAGTTATTAAAATACATGTTACAGACCGTAGAGTTCGATCAATTCAATAAAATGGCCTTGATACCAGCCAGGGGCGGATCCAGAGAGACATTTTTTTTTTGGGGGGGGGGGGAACCAAAGTAGAGAGGGGAGTTTTTACTCATAAAAATTAATTATTCCCAGTACACAATTGAAATCAAAATGAACATTTTAGCATTTTATTACAAATGTATTTCAAAATAATGAATGTCGTTGCTTTAATTTAAGTATTTGGGTTATGTTGTCTTTACAAAAGTATTAGAATAATACATTTTGAATAATTTGTGCTTAATGTTACAAATTTTTTTTTGGGGGGGGGGGAAATTTCCCCCATCCCCCCCCCCCGTGGATCCGCCCCTGATACCAGCAAATCAACAATAATTTATTTTAATATTTGTCTAGGACTTTCGGCGTATTTCCGCCATCTTCAAGGTATCTAAAATTACAATGTTTTGATTTTATAACAGTTTGTGAGTACGTTGACCTAATCAACATGTTTATACTTTTCAAATAATATATTCCAATATATCGTGTTTTACAAATATTACGTATCGTCGTAACATTTTAATTGTATAAACTGTTAAAAATTTCTAAAACTGGGAAGAAATGGAATACCGACTAGAACTATAGGTCTACTGGATATGATGTAAATCGATAACCTTTGCCTGGCAAAGACGACGTAAATCGTATTAGTATTCCCTTTTGCTCTTCTGAAAACACTTTAACTATACACGACGGACTTCTGCATCACAACATGGAAAAGCATAGAGTAGAAAATCCTCTTTTTATCCACTTCTTTCCAACATATCTCAACCAGATTTGCTTATTTCCTTAAAGGAACGGCAACAAAGAAAGTTGCGTTGAAAACAGCGTAATACTTTTTGGAGGCTTTGCAGTGAATTTCTGTTATATACAAATTTTCATAGCACCTGAAGACACGTTGTAAGCTGACGTTGTCGAAATTACTATTTATATTCTTTGCCAAGGCATGCAGAGGCCACGGCATTGCCAAGGGATATGAAAGAATGCGAGGATAACGTGGTATCGTACATGACAAGAATCCTGATGTGTTGTTTAGCGTTACAAAATAGTTTCTAACTTCCTCAATAGTAGCCTACGTATTTTCACACAAGAACGTCATTGAATTCTGTAATAATACGAAGACTTTGGAAATATAAGTATTTACAATATTAGGGTCCCTATTTTTTAAAAATATTTCTGAAATATTTCGTTACAGTGGAATTTTATGCTTCTCTTTGGTATAATTTTAAAAGTCTTGAAGACGCGAATTGGGCATAACAGCGTGAAATGAGGACTTAGATAGAAATATCATGATATAAGAAATAAACAAATGCGAAATTAACGAAATAAGTTGAGGAAATGTTTGAAAGGGATTAATTTCAGAGACCTGATTTGTGTGCTAATTTGGTCACATAAAATATCTCTAATTCTGAAACATTTACCTGTGATTTCTACTCTGAACAAAGTCTTGTTTAACTTACAAACATATTCAGAAACACAAGTTCAAGAAAATAAAAATGAATGGCGCATCTTAATGAGACATAATTGGTGGTATAAATAAGACCAAGCCGCGGCTCAAAACTCACTAATTCATAGCAGCTGCTTGGTTTGGTATAAATAAAAGGCGGCTTCCTCAACCACCTGCCTAGCCGTTGCTCAACGACCTTGACAGCTCAGCCGCTGCTTAGGATTTGGTATAAATAAAACTAAGCCGCGGCTCTCTGTTGGTAGCAGCGGCTTGCTTTTTTCTGAGGCACCTCATTTGCGGACTCAGCTTGCTCAAGTGAAGTTTTTAATCGTATTGGCGGGGTTCATGGGGGTGATTTTTTAACCAATATGAGTAATTTATAAGGAACGTAAGGATTATGATGTGCACAGATGTAAAGAACCGGTTGTACAATAAAATTGTAAAACATGTGTAACTTAACTTTGTTACTTTTCTTTATTATTATAATAATAATAATAATCATGAAATAATACATCATTATAAGTCTAACACATTCTCATATTTTACCGTTATCAATATGAACTAAAATATTTCAAACGTGAATAATTCTTTTAACACTATTTCAAATTGTAATGCTGTAAACTAAATAACTTCAAATCTATTATGTAGCAAGTAGATTCAAAACGAACGTATTTTATGAATTAATTATGGAAAATAATTAAATATTAATAAAAGAACTACATATATATGTAGACCTACCTTCTTTACTAATAGCAAAACATATTGAAATAAAAATGGAAACTCCATCCTCTTACAAAGCTATTTTATGTGGGACAAAATAAGCTGATCTGAACAAATCTCACACCCTTAAAAGCTTATCCGGGTTTGTTTGTCTTGCTATCAATTTGACTATGCCCCCTCTTCAAACAAACATAAATACTTGGAGGGAATGAAAGAAACGGGGTAGAGCACCAGCTTTTAGACTCTTCAGTTGTACAGTTTGCACAAGAGCAAACTATTAAAACTGCTAAGATTATAAAATATCCTAATTATTTACCTAATAGGTACTAAGTATACTTGTGATTTTAGGACAATTGCCTACTCTGTTAAGTATTATTTAAAATGTTAAACTATAATACGTTTCTATGACGGTACAAGTAAGCAAAATATCGAAATGTGCTTATTAGTAAATGTTAACTTTTGTTTATTAAAATTAAGTAAAATTATATCTGTCTACTGTTTTAGTTAAATGCTTAATTCATTAATTTACAAGCCTAAACATAATTTTTAGTGCCCTAAAATCAAGGTTTTCTAATAAAACATGAATACTAGAGAATACTGTAGGATAAAAATTCCTCTGACACTGGGGCTTGAACCCAGGACCTTTTAATACTAGGCCTAGAGATGTAAAAACTACGAGGACATGTTCACACTCTCTTGTCTCTTTCCTTTCT
Source organism: Ectobius pallidus (assembly GCA_964059195.1). Taxonomy (NCBI): domain Eukaryota; kingdom Metazoa; phylum Arthropoda; class Insecta; order Blattodea; family Ectobiidae; genus Ectobius; species Ectobius pallidus. Next base: position 140,081,051 of record CAXKWD010000007.1, read on the forward strand.
CCCAAAGTAGCTTTTCTTTCTTTAAATTCAATACTTTTATACATTTAATGTATATAAATATATAAAGTATATAAATTTTATATACTGAACTTTAAATTTTAAATCGGACACAGACAGTCAAGTGGCATGTTTATTTACACAGCTGCATGTGCCGAGCGGTATCAGGGATGCAGGTGTTCAAGCACTTGCTACCAGTAGCCTGAGCCGCGGCTATGCAAGGAGGGGAAATTTTTATTTATTTGAAACAGCCAGCCGTTGCTAGATTCTCAACCTTCTCATAAGCAACGGCTATGTAGCAGTGGCTTTCTTTTATTTATATCACTCATTATGGCAACTTTTCTAAAATTGTAGTACACAATTAACACACACATGTACAACATTTTCAGTGTGAGATCATATTTAATGTCATTGTCTCTAAGGGTTCTGCAAGTTTTTCGGCTCGGCAGAAGGTCATCATATCACTACATGTGATATAGATTTCAGTAAATATTTCGAATAATAATAATAATAATAATAATAATAATAATAATAATAATAATGTATGTATGTATGTATGTATGTATGTATGTATGTATGTATCCACAAAAAAGATTGATTGGTTTATTTATTTTTGCTAAACAATCTGAACTAACAGGGAGAACATGTGATGTCCATCAGATTAATTTTCCTCTAAATATAATGTAAATATGCAGTGCTCTATTTATGTAAAGAATTAAGCTTCACTAATGTGAAAAAGAGGAAAGTGCTGAAATTATTTTTAAGTTATTATTTGTAGAACAAAGATAGGCCATTTAGCAAATATGAATCGAATATGAATAATAATATTGAAAGGTCAGTACAAAATACACTGGTGGGCAAACGCAAGCCAAGATAAATAAATAAGTAAAATAAATAAAGGGAGAAAGAAAGAAAATAGAAAGTAAAATAATGAACGAATGAAACAACGCTTCAGTTTATCTGAAAGAAATAATGAAATGACTGAATTTTAGTACGTGCTTATAAGCTGCTCAGGGACATTTAGTATTTTATAGGTAAGATTCATTTTTGGGGCATAAAGAGAGAAGCAGTATAACTTTCTTGGCTCATAACTACATATACCATCACGAAAAGTGTAAACCTGACAAACAACGTCTTCAAAGTTTGCAGCAAGTAACCATATAACAATTATTACACCGCTCTCACACACCCCGAGGCGTGAATCTGCTTCCTTGCCGAAAACCAGCCTCCCAAGTTTTGGTAAGAAGAACCTTCCCGGCGTCTGTCAACCTACTCCTCTACACTTTACTTCTATAAATTTTGACATAATTACAAAGAAAACACGTTGCCTAGAAACGTTTATCGGGTCAGAAATGGGTTGTGGAAGGATTCCTGACAGGACTTAAGCCTATTAATGGGTATTTATAGTATAGTACAGTAATTTATTTAAATTTCGTTGATTTTTCCACTGACTGTGAGTGAAGATTTTCATAGTACTGTAATGATACTGGTACGATACTCACATATTTTGTCCGATGTGCAGAGATCTGGATTCTGCTATGTACATAAAAAATTATTTACTTCGATTTTGGTGTATATACCGTACCAATTCCAGTAAATATTTCGTTATAATAATAATAATATTAATACTAATAATAATAACGCGAAAATTTCATTCTTTTAAATTAAGCCACTTTCCGTTAAAATAAAGCTATTTCATTTCTGTGTCTACATTTAAAAACAAAGAACACTTAACTGAAGAAATGAATTAATACACCTGTACTAAGACCCCATTTTGCAAAAAGTTCCAAAAATTCTTTCCTACATATACAGTAGATTATTTATTAACCAATCAGCATCTGATTAATATTACTAGCGATTTAATTAACACTGGTATTTAGCATCACACGAAGCAAGTTTTAAAATAAAAACAACTTACAATAGCTTATTTTTTGGAGCGATTTCGGGCGTTTCTGGCCGTATTTTCTTTCAGTAATATGCAGAATGGTTATTACCTGAAACAGAAAAAGAAAATAAACGTTACTTCTGGTGACTATTACATTTCGTTTTTTGCTTGAAGTGTAAAGTCACATGTTGAAAGAGTTTTGATTGAAATATTGGAAATCGGTCAATGACAAACAACGTAGCGCCACGTAGTGAAGTGTTTATTTATCACATATCAAATGTCAGTACTAAAGCATAAGTTACATACATACTGTTACATATATACTGATAACAAGAGAAACTTAAGCAAATAAAAATCATCATAAACATATCCTTTTACAGAGTAATAACCATAGCAACCCAAAAGCAAAATACAAAAAGCGTAACAGGGATGTACACATGTGGTTGCTATAAAGTCCAGTTACTCATTGCATACCCAGGCGGCTTCCTTTCGTTAGGAGGAAAAGTTTGCCGACAGCTCAAGCCAAGTTCTTTGTTTTACCGCACCAATCAGCTAGTTACCCCAGCCAATCAAAATCTAAGAATGTCCTGTGGCGATTTTGACAGCTACTCGTCTACTCCGCGTGGAGTGAATGCGTTGTTGCAAGATCAAGTTACAGTAAACAATAACACGTGTGACTTGAATAAAGCGAAGGAAGAACTGAGGTCAGTGATAACAATGAGAGAATATTGCAACGTTGCTTTTGTTTTGGATAGCGGAAGCCCAAGACCGATTTAGTCAGATCAATTAACATAAAGAAACACCGAAACCTTTGAAGCCGACTGGCCATCCAATGAGTAACTGCACTATACCCCGAACATGATTTTGGGGGTCTAAGGTTCTACATAAAATAAGTTTTAAGCACAATACAGCATACTTTTAAAAATAAAACATAAAAGCACACCATATAATATAAAGCAAAATTTCTTAGAAAAATAACTGCCTGTTTAAAATCCAAATAGATTCAGTGAGAAATTAAAAATATATGGTCAGGACACAATTTGAATCAGAGCAGTTCACATCTATTAAAATTGCTGTAAAAATACATTTCAAAGGGTTCGTGAGTTTCCTACAAATTATTTTGTGGCTTAACAGAGGAAACTAATGAACTTTATGTTCAGAGTGCATTAATTTTGACTCAGGCTATAAACACTTACTCATAATAGGAATATAGGCTAATGCCATCTTGGGCTTGACGTGATTGGTATCCACGATTCTAGTAGCCTAATGTTTATAAATCATAATTTTAAAACAATACATAAAGAAAATAAAGCCTAAATAAATTTAGCATTCAGCATTTTAAACAGATGGTTCAGAATATAGGCCTACTATGGAAAATTTTTAACTCTTAGTATGAGAATCTACAAATCTCTAGTTATGGGTTTGTGTTGATAAATATATTGGATATTGGTCTGTAGAGAAGAAGAGGAAGAAGTTATTTTACTATTTACTATGTTTCTATCATCTGAATTCTATGAAAATCATATCACAATCCGGAGGAGGTGATAGAGATAGCGATCAGAGGAAGAATAAATGAAATAGAAAGTGGAAGGTGGGAGGGAGAAAGAGAGAGGAGAGAGGGGGGGGAGAGAGAGAGAGAGAGAGAGAGAGAGAGAGAGAGAGAGAGAGAGAAAGAGCGACAAAGACTAACATAACAGCGACTAGAGGAGATCCATGCAAAGCTTGAAAATCTCATATCCGGATTCAAGTATCCTCTAAACAGGACACACACACACATACACTTACATGCATCAGTCAGTCTGAGTTAAGTGGTAAGTGACGTCATTTTAGCTTGTGCTGGAAAACAAATCGCTGCACTGTGTATTTATTTTTTATCTCCTGGTTTAATGTTACCTCCGAAGTAGCTTCATCTCGATTACAGACATCAATGTCTGTTTTTATGCTCTTGGTTCGCTTCAGTTACCGCTATTGCGAAAACACGCGACTTTAATGGTACATGCAAATAACACTGACATGGTAAAGATTAAACTAAATTCCGTGGTGCTAAAGCCCTGGTGGGCCTGGGGCCCAGGCCCTACCATCCTTCGGTTGCATCCTCTATCATGTACAGATGGCAGGATCCCTGGCCGTTATTGGTTTCGTGACCGGAATCGCTATTTTTTTTATCAAGTTCCACAAAACACTACGGTTTCAATCAACATGATTTTAACAGTCTTTATAACAGAGAAACTAAAGTAGGCTGCACAGCATACTGGAAATGATAAGAAGGTTTTTAATAACTACGTTTTAATTAATACATTAATTTTGTATTTATTACCGTAAAGCAGAATTTTCTACTTTCTTTAAAGTAAATAACTGCAAGATACATATATGCATATGCATTCATGTACCACAGATTATTGTCTCTGTTGGACAGTACATGATAATATTATAGGAGAAAAAAAGCCAAAGGTCCTGGATTGAAGTCCCAGTGTCAGAGGAATTTTTGTCCTATAATAATATTATAAAACTGCAAATTTTCTGAAAATGTTTGTTCCTCTTTTGACCCTCTCTATAGCCCGAGCTGTAGTTTCTTGGCTTTTGTTCACCATTACAACTTATTCTTCACAACTGTACACTTACGCCCGTTTGTGCATAATCATTAATCAGGTTAATAACCTGTCTTCGGGTTATGACCTGTTGCAATTTCCTCTACATAGTACTTAGTTTATCCTGAACTCGAAATGCATCATGAACATTTCACGAATTCGATTAATATAAACTCACATCAAAGAAAGTCATCTAACTGGCAAGAAATGTGGAAAGAGTGGATACTAGAATACTGGTAGCTCACTCTTCACCTACATAGTCGTGAGTTCCACTTTTCAAGTGACAGGGGAGTGCAAAACGGCGAAAGAAATAAAATTAAGAAAAAAATAAAAATTAGTTCTCGCTTCACGAATTTGGCGAACATAAACTCAACTGAAATAACGTCACCAACCCGACTCAAGGCAACCAACATGAACCGAATGCGTACTAAAAATGTTGGCCTGCTTTTTATCAATATAGTCATGAATGAGTTTTGCGCTTAAGTTAATGGGGGAAAGCAAAACACAGAAAGAAACAAAGAAAAAAGGAATACAGAAAATGACAGAGCGATGGTGAAGAGGGGGAGAGACAGAGAGAGCAATTAGCAGTGGGAGACGTGTCAACAGCTTCAGCCTATAGCCTATAAGCTTACGGTATCTCACATAGAAGCGCTGTATTTCGTAACCAGAATTTGCATATTAGGCTATGTGCAGTTTCATCAAAACTAGAGAGTTTTAGGGCTAGCGGCTAGCCGCGCGCGATGTACAAACACGCGATTTACTACATACGACAAGGCGCGACAAGGATCTTCAGTATCAAAATGGAGGTTGAAGTGATAGCAGCTTTGTTATTCAGGTACGTTCGTCGATGCAAAAAACAAGCTCTACGGTTCTGGATAGGCTACACCCCATGTTAATGGAACGTTCAACAAAAGGCGCATTCAATTTGCTTTATTATGATTTACGTAAACATGATAGTAAGTTATTCAACTACACAAGGATTCACTTCCTCTCCTCCAAATTTCTGTACTATTTCTTCCCGCATAGCCTTTACTCCTTTGACGTGCTGTTCCAAAGTGCAGGTCGTTCTTCAATTTCCAAAATGAACAACTCTGTATCAAACTGCTCGGATTGCGCCATATCGACATCTACTATACAACTTCTGTTACCCACGCGCGACTGGCCGCGTCAGTGAGTGTTGTTTGCAGGGATTAAGTTACTTTTCTCCCCGCGCGCGACAAGTCAGTCGCCTGTGCAACGCTCTTCATAAGTTAGCCGCGAGCGACATGGCAGTCGCGCCGCGTTAGTGGGTGTTGAGTCTGTATAAAATAATACTAATAATGAACATGCGCGTCTAAGCGCGGCTAGCCGCTAGCGACTAGTCGCGTCAGTGGGTTATGGCCCTTATGCTGACGGACACTAGAGTGATGTAGGCGTTGATCATGACCTGTAATGCAATCTGTAGCAGTAAAATCAGTGTTGCCAACATAGCGGAGTTCCCGTTAAATTTGGTGGATTTTTAACGTTTTCAACGGGGAAAAATATGGTTTTAGCGGATAGCGGATTTTTTAGTGGATATCGTGTTTTGACGGAATATTAACAGAAAATCTAATATAATGCCATATTTTAAAATTTCTTTATTAAATTTCAGCGTTCGAGGCTGACGAAATTACCAATAATGCCTTCGGCTAAAGAGATGAGGTTTCCAGACGATGCAATGACAGAAACTTCAGTAGTTGAAACTCACAACTGTGGATTGGAAATAAAAAGGAAATATAAATTAATTTTGGAATTAATGAGAATCTATATACAAGTTCTTTTAACCCTTTCAAATAAATTTCGGAATTGCCCTTATGCTTTTATCGTTGCCATCAAATAATTAACATAATTTAGCGGATTTTGAACACTGTTTTAACGGAACAAATTTTTAGGAGTTGGCAACAGTGAGTAAAATTCAGTCAGTAAACCTTGCGGTGTGAACGAACCCTCGCTGAAATACGTGCAAGTACTGAATTTGCACTGTAATTCTCCTGAGATAACGTCTGATGGGAGGGACCGAGTTCACGTATTATGACCTGTTATGTCTACCGTAGTGCCAGTAAAATATCGCGTGATATTAATGACCTAATTTCCAAATCGTAAATATTTTAAACTCTAATGACACTTTTGGATTAGAAGGCAAATTAATAATGCATTGCATAATTAGGGGGCTGTGGGATTCCACGTTGCATGGCAAGTCAAATTCATAGAGTCGCCATTTTTAATAGTCTGCTCTTTTTCAGGTCTCTTTAGGCAGAAGCATGTGCATTTGTGTAGTTAATTCTGCTTTCCTAAGAGGGAAAAATCTTACACATAATATTTAATATCATTGCATGTTAACCCCTAAATTAATAACGTACCCAATGGGCTACAGTAGTTAGTCTTAAATTTGTAATAAAATGGAGGAAACTAAATTGAAAGAAAAATGTAAATTTCATGTAAAATTATTGAATAAGTTACAAGAAATAAGCTTTGTTCCTAATCACTGTGTTAACTGTTTTCTTTGCAGTCCGGCATGGGTTTGTATATTGTGTGAGAATTATGTCTCTAGCATTTAAGAATTGAGGTTTCATATATCCCCTGTATATCTACGTACCTTGGTTTCATATATCCCCTGTATTCCACACGTTTAATGCATGGAGAGAAATAAAGTGTGTAATGTTTTTTGAGCGAAACTAAATAGCCTACAGTAACTTATTGTATTGGCTTACGTTTGTGCTTTGTAAAAAAACTATCTACTTTATAGACCGAAGTCTCAAAGATGAAATAGGCCTAGCTATTTATATTTTGAATTTAAGCGATTAATAGATTACACGATAATAGTGGTAGCAGTAGTGGTTAAAACGAAGGAAATTGATAATAATTTATTTCTACGAAAGGAAAGAGAACAACAGTGACATCTGCTGATATTCTAAATAATCGCTTTAACTTGCTAGCACTTTTTCTTTACGGGCTTACAAGGACAGAGAGAGTTCTGTTTAACAATGTTGAATCAAAATGGCATAAGAACTATATTTTATATGTACAATAATTTAAGTGTTGTTTGTTGCCAACACTATATTCAACGTATAGGCTACGGATAATGGTTAATAAACAAAACACTACGTAGAAGGAATGGAAGATTTAAAGTAGGAAGTCGCATCAATATTAAAATAACAAAGTAGGGAGATTGTTACGTTTTTTATATTTTATTTGAAAACTTATTTATATTGTCATGGCAACCATGGCCTACATTATCCTCAGGCCTCCAACAAAGATGATGTGTTATTTATGGTAAAAACTAAAGAATACGTGAGTAAAACGTACGAAAAAGGTATCAGTTGTAGAATAGCATTTCCAAAAAAGCACATAAATAAATGCTGACGAAAGGCGTGAGTATAGTTAAGTGAAAGTGATTTGCAACTAGACTTGTCGAATGTAAAATTACCGGGATTTTAATCTAATATAGGAAATAATCACGGGAATATGATTCACTACCTCAGTATATCTCTATATATATATAAAAGGCTTTGTCCTGACTGACTGAATGAATGAATGACTGACTGAATGACAGGAATCAACGTACAGCCTAAACTATAACAGGTAGAGACTTGGAATTTTGACAGTACCTTCGTTGCATAATGTAGGTGCTCACTAAGAAAGGATTTTGAAAAATTCTGATTCTAAATGCCAAAAATTAAATGTTTTTGAAAATACTTAATCCCTTTTTACATAGAATTATCAATTCCAAATCACAGAATATATTGTTGCCAAATGGTATCAGGTGGGCTTGGAAAAAACAAATGAAATGCACTTTTGACAAATAAGAGAAGTTATCAAAATAATTCATGTTATAAATAAATATTACAGAATGAAATCCACTAAAATAATGGAATCACATAACTTTCTCTACCCTGGACATAGAGAAAACAAAACGAGGTATGGTAATGTGTACATTATTAGTCTATATTATGTCGCAGGTTTTTGGAGAGAAAAGTATGAAAGTGATAATGCTTTCTGTTTAATTTCATCTCCAAAACGGTTTTATGGTAACATAAGAGTGGGAAATTTCCCGCCTCGATATTACAATTTTATGTTACTGGAATTTCTGTTTCTTGTTATTTAAACATCTACCAGGCTTGCTGTGCACTGTACAAGCGATGGGATGCAAAATTCTAGATCCTCTATGAGCCATAAAAAACTATATCAAGCGTTTTCTGAGGGAATAGTTTGAGTGTAATAAGTCGTTCTTCCTATTTCGTGGGCCTACACACGATACACAAAAAGAATATTTGATAATCCTCGTTAAATGTGGCAGTAGAGCAGAACACACACTGCCATCACATAAAGTAAATATTGCCTTTGATAAAAAAAAAAAAAAACACACACACACACACACATTCAACAGCCATATGGTTTTATTGCATGGTCCAGTCAAAATTCAACCTAAATGCCACTCTTAATTTACTTCTTATTTATTCACATACCTATAGCCTACATTTTTTTAACCGTCTCTTTCAGTCATAGCCAACGGCAAAAACTTTTTGGTTCAAGCATATACGCTTATACGCTTATACGCATATACGCTTATGCATATACCATTTTGCATAACTAAGTTGAAATACGCAGAATTTGATTTAAACTAAAGCAGGGCATGTTAAAGTTTCAATTGCAATTAGCAGTTAATTTAAAACTACACTAATTAGTGGAATGAAGTTTTTAATTAGAAGATCTCACTATGGGCAATGTGTGTATTACAACACCTTTCACGAATAGCCTACAGAGCTAAAGGTGGATTGCTAAGAGTTTCCAACGTAGAATTTCGCAATAAAATCTACTCGTCTTCTTCCTTCTCTGCAAGCGCCGCCAGAATTTTACAGACCTATCGGGTGAGGGAGCTCCTACGTGTCACATACATAGGCTACTCTTAGACTAGACAATGGCATGGAGGGCCGCCCCGGGCGAATGCTCAGCTCAATGTCGGGGCTGCCTCAGAGAAAACACATGTAACACGAGTCACACCAGCCGCACACAAACTCATGCCTATTAAGGTAGGGATGGAATGAAGGTGATAATGACGGTCAGATGATACCCGGGGACAACAAGGGAATAAAGTTTCCGACATTCTCTGACAGGTGAGTAAAAATCCCAGAGAAAATCCACCTATTAAACTTGTCTCGACCACCAATCGAACCTGGGCTTGCTGCTTAAGGAAAGCGAACGGTTCCCCTACGCCACAGCGGTGGACGCTCATTAATTCTTATGAAAATATTCTAAGTTACTAAGCTACATATTTCAGTCACTAATGTTAAAAGTAGTGACTTTAAGATAAAAAAAAAGTCAGAGAAACTAATTGCTAAACTATTACGAGTAACTCATTAAAACTAGCTTTATTCACCTAGGCCTCCTACACAAATTAGAATAGATTTAATTTACCCCTATATAAAAGCATTTACAAACACACTCTAATAAGAACTTCTAGATAATCCTAAGGACACTAAGAAAGTACCAATAAGAAAAATATTGTAGTGAAACTCTGCTTAGGTACCCTCTCTTTCGATGCAAGCTATATGGTCCGAAAACAAGCAGAAGTCGCCACAGGCATTAAAATAGTGAAGCGTTGAATGTACGTTGAAGCAAAACTCTATAAATTATTTTCTGCTAGCCAATACAATTCTACTGTCACCAGTCGTTATCAGCTTACTGATAAGTGATATGGGATATGTATTTGTATTGCTTCAACAGGTAGGCCTTCAGAGTCGATCCCACGTAATAAATAAAAAAGCCTTGTTTAAGTTAAGTAGTTTTTTTCCCCCTCAAAAGACAATTGGCAATTTATTTTAGTGTAAGGCAGTCTGTATGTTTTGCTTTATTGTGATGTATGCTTAACTTCTTCTTACTGCTTCTGTAGATCAAAGAACACAGGGAACTACAATAAATAACTTAAATACTGCACAATCTTAGCTTATCAGTATAGGTGAAAACATATTCAACGTTGAACAACGATAAAATACCACAGAAGGTGTATTAAAGCTGTTTACGTTGGCCTGGGCACCACTCTTGCATTCAAGAATTTCTTTCTTACTTCCTTTAAAGCAACATATTCATGTTTTCAAATAACGAAATAAAATTAATTCTCCAAATGTAAGTTAGGGATGTCAAAGGATTAAGCTAAAAAAAAGTTCTATTTATTCACGATTTCAAATTAAAAACGTTAGAATTAAATAGGTTCGACTGTACAAAGAGACGAAGGAGTTGGGAAGACATAAATACATTCCCCAAAAAGCGTGATTAATTTGACAAGGGCCAAATTGCTTGAAGCAAAAAGAACAAGAAGTATTGCCAACGTAAATGGAACAAAACCTGAAAGAAAAAATTGCAACATGCCCCGTGGAAGCTTCAGCAACGAGGCGATAATTCCAAAGCTGAAGCATTTTACTATAGCATTGAGAATTGCACGTATGTGCGCACACGTTGCATTCACATGGAAATTTCATTAATGAAGCGTGTGCAAAAAAATATACGAGAACTTCACATGGATACAGCCGCTAGTGAACTGCTAATCGCGAAAAATAAATAACGATGAATGACACATGGCGGATGGAGTTGGTGCAATAATGGCTGCCGTCACACCCACTTGGATCTGTTGTGGAATCTCCAGCAGGTGAATCATTATCTACCTGCCTATTGCAGGTAATTCATTTATCGGGTTCTGCTCTGCTTAACCCACAATATTTTTTTTCAACTTATTCTAAAAATTTATTTTTTTCTTTCAGGTTAAGGTATTCAAAGAACATCGGAAAGGAAAAAACCTAAAAGCATTAAAGAAGTCGAGTTAAAGTTTCATGCTAAACTCTAAACTCTTAAAAAGTTTAAAGATAATTAAATGAAGTTAACTCTATTGCGCTAGATCCAGATTTGGACAAGGCCTACCATCCGACCGCTGCGTCACCTGCCACGGGGGCATGTGATAAAGCATGTCAACGTACGGCCGTTAATGGTGGTTTCCTTATCCGGAGCCTCTACTTCTTAATTAAGTAGCTCCTCGGATGTTTTCATAAGGCTGAGAGCACCCCGTTCCAGACCACCCTAACTCAGACCAGCATTTTAGGTACCGGTGATCGAATCTTGGCTTGCGACGCAAACGGACTAATTAAATGAAACAGTTTAAAAATAAGCTGTAAAAAAGTCTCGAAAAAAATTAAGTTTCATACAAACGGTCACCGTTCTAAAATGCAGAACAAAATGTATACAGAAAAAAATCGCGGAAACCCAGAATGTGACCCTTTGTTGTTTATATCTTCGAGTGGATACCCTGGTGATGTCATCAGGATAGGCATACAAAAATTAAACATAGGAGCCTATGATTTTAGTGATTTATTTACTTATTATTATTATTATTATTATTATTATTATTATTATTATTATTATTATTATTATTATTATTAGGAACATACAGACCAATCTCTCGAATTTAGAATTCTAAGATCACAAAATATGAATTTCCGTGAAATCTGAAATTAGGGTTCAATATAATTCTTGTCCTTCACAGAGCTACATGAGAACATAAAAAAAAATATATATATATTTTCAGGCATTTTGAACCCGCTAGTAGGTTACACCTTATTCAATGTGCAATAAAAATCCACATAGAGTGAGCTTAAATAATAACTTCTAAATTTACCTGGATCGAGTTGTGAAAATGAAATATATTATGCGACACATAGCTTTAGAACTAGCTATTTTCTCGTTTCTCGATTTTATAAATTTATTTTCTCGTGTAAAGTAGAGTAAAAGAAAATCGCCCATAGTCTATACTAACTTTTCTCCCATCCCAGGGATATTTTACACCAAATAGCCCATGCACCTTCGTCTTTATACATAACGATAATGTATGCTGAAAAATCGAAATCCGTTTTTAGGACAGAATACAATAGGTCTACTCCCTCTACCCATAGTACGGGTAGAAAAAGGATTAACATAGAACCTTCACCCGGGATTTCTGGATAGGCAATACCTGAAATTCATTATTTTATTTAATTGGGACAGCGTAGGGCCGTAAAACAAACATGAACTAAATACGATTTAACCTAAATAACTTAAGTCCTAACTTGTCACCGCTGTTTCAGTTTTCACTGTTTTAAATTTTAAGTTTATACTTTGTGCAAGTAAATACTTATCTTTTGTCAGGTATGCCTACTTGTACGCTATGTTCGCCATAGAGTGAAATTACATAAAAGGTGACAGAAACGAGACCAGTGAAAAATCTGTGAGAGAGAAAGAGAGAAATAGAGAGAAGAGAGAGAACAAGAAAATGACGTATTATACTTGGACGCTGTTCCCCTTGTTGAAATTCTTTTGTCATTGTTCAAAGTTTCCGTTCCACATTTCTGTAAAAACAAAGTAATTTACTACTCTGCTTCTTATTTTCGTCTTCTAAAATATTCAAACGACCACATATTTATTTAAATCAAGCCAGCTTGATTACGTATGCTTAGCCACATCTTACTAGTGCATGGCGTTTTGCAGAAAAATTCCTTTCTTCCTGTTAGCGATTCTTGGAACTATTCGTCTGAAAAATCCGGTCCAGTTTTGTTTGCTTATTTACTAAACTTGATGGCATAATGTGTTCTCTGCTGCAGAAATGGTATCTTTGTTCGACACAGCTGTACGCATCCAAATACAGTACAACCCTTTTTGTCCTTCGATTCAGCTGTTTCTTGAAATGTACATAAAAGGTGGCATTGTTCGTTTCTCTGCGGTTGAGAGTATGGCTTCGCCAATAACTATTTTTCAAGAGTGGTTACAGGGAAGCACTCAATTTCCATACTCTGAATGAGTAAAAAAGAAGGGAATATTAAATTCAGTTATTATTTTACCATTATGGTTTGAGTACACTAAGTGTCACATTTTTACCTATAGGCCTATGGGTTGCCTGACTTAACATATGCTTAGAAAATAATTGTTTATATGCTTTTCTAAAGTTAATTTCTCTAGTAACATCTAATCGTACTAGTTAATTAATATTAATACCTATTTCTGAAATAATTATTCTATCAACCGTCTTCTCATTTCATAATTATCAAAATCACTACTGGAAATTAATTTCATTGTTATTCCAAGGGGAAAATTCCCCAATACATCAGAATGAGAACTAATTATATACAGTATTATATAACTAAAAGGAAGAGAAGGGAAACGAAAATATTTTGCAGGAGAAACAAAGCGAGCAGACAAGAAGAAGACAGGAAAAAATAATGGTGTTGGAAAGACCAGGAAGGTAGCAAAATATGAACACGATGATGATTATGAATATGACCATAATAATAATAATTTTATTTTTTTCCTAACGGAATTAAGGCCATAAGGTCTCTTTCACTCACCTAGGTTTAAGCCACTATACAGAAGAAAGGAAAGAAAACAGTTAGTGTAAAAAATAAGTGGCTACTCAATACGGGATAAAAGATAGAAGGTATAACAAAGAAGGTAAAGCGATACATGAAAGGAAAATACAATTCGCCTAGGCATAAAAACGGGCAACAAAATTTATCACTATATTAGACATAATATAAGAGTAGAGCTGTCGTTATACATAAAAATGGACTGATAAATTTGAGAATTTAACACCTTTTTTAAATGTCACTGTTTCATTGCATTGGCGCCTGCATGGAATAGGGAAAACTGGCAACGTCAGACATCTGTCTGGAAGAACAATAGGGAGTCATCTGCTGAAAATGCACTTCAGTAGTTTTGCACTCAGTTTTCCTTGTACGAATTCCTGGCCCATACAAACAGGTAACCTCCAGTCACGCCAATTATTTGTACCTGCCTACAAGAAAAAGGTTAGCCGCAGACGGTTAAGTTATTTGGGCGTCCAAAGCAATTTGTGCTACATTTATTCCTTGGGAACAGTCTGGAAGAAAGTTTTGAAGACATCCGGCCATGTGAAATGCTGGTGTTTAGTACTGTTAAGTGTTTTGAGTTATCATTGAGATTTTAAGAGGAACGGACGGGTTTTAATTTTCATTACTCCCCTATTCAATTTTGAAAGACATGGATTTTTACACAACTTGTGAACCTAGAAATCTAGAAATATTCCACGTTTGGAGAGGGCGGTCAAAATCGATATCATAACGAGAGTTTAATAAAATAGATAATTTGTATTAATAATGTAGACTTGTAGACAATTCCATTGGAAAGCTAGTAAGAGTGGAAACTTGTTTAGTTGCTACGTAAAGGAGCAAATCTGAACACAGTTTTCCATGAGACAGGCATCTGAGTGCCTACTTCCGTAAAATGGCCCTTTGAATGTGATGCGAAAAAAATTCAATACTCATGCTAAGGGTACACTGTTCCACATTATATTTGATTCTTTGTTTTATAATCCTTCTGTTGGAGATAATCAAGTTAACTACAATAAATAACAACCTATTTACTATTGTTACAACCTATCAACATGGCTTATTCTGTGAACTATATTTCGTTAGTATGTTTATAACATACAGCTATTATTATATTGTTATACTCTTTGCACTTTATACCTCCCGATCGGCAACTGCTATCTCGTCTGATATGATCTCATAAACTACGTATGAAAAAGCTATGAAAAGCACGTTAAACCGAGCCTCTGTGTGTGTATGTGTGTCATAAATCGCAAGTAACCCACCCATTTCTCTGGAAATTGCAGAAACGCCTAGAGCCTTACATTACCTTGCATAAATTGTAGAGAACCCTGAATATCTTTTCATGCCAGGTAAAATGTCTTGCTCCATGAATTTTATATAAATTTACATTACTCTTTATTTTGAATCGTGGAACGCAGAACACAAGTAGTTAAATATTACACTGCACGCTTTTAGTCTTTTCTTAGGCCGGGCGCAAGTTGAGACGCAGTTTGGTGACGTGAGGTAGAGGTTACTCACCGTAAGTTTAACATAGAGTTAAATACAACAACGAAGGTTCGCACGCAGGGTGAAGTGAAGCAGATTCAACGAGTCACGAGCTGCGGACGTTTGTGATCGTGCCACAGTTTCTCACTAGTGACTTCTCACTGCGCGTGAAAAGTTGTTTGTCCACCATGGACATTGAGAAGAAATTAATTGAGGATAAATTAATTATGGCAGGTCGAGGGAGAAAAAATTGTACGACACGTCAAATTAAAATTTCAGATTTGGGAAGAAATTGCGAAGGGCATTGGAAAGAAATGTGATAAAGTTGTTTATAATGTTTGTATACTGAAATAAGATGGATTTATTTGAAGGGAACAAGGGAAAAGCTATAGTAGTGTCCGTTTTTATGGACTTTGAGATAATAATGCCTTCTAATAGTGAATTTGGAATTTTGGAATTAGTTTAGGCAGAAAGCGGTAATATTATAGGGGAAAAAGGATCGTACTCCATGCAGTTTGAAAGATTGATGTCCGCTCTGAAAGTAAACAAACCCTCTTCAACTCTTCATATTTATTGTTTATCAGTTTGTTGCTATGCTCTTTTCAATCAAAAGCGTTTCTTGAATTAATTTCTATACAATGTGTTCAATTTTTTATCCTTTTTCGTTTTCCGCTGTACCCTTCATTTGTTTTAGATAACATTTTATATGCAGTAGATTTTCGACGAAAAGAAAAAGTTGCATAAGCAGGCATAAAAGTGTATATTTTCTATACAGATGTATATCATAACTAGTATAAACCATAAGAATTAATTAGTTGGGAAGTTTCAGATTTGTAATTAAAAATAAAATGAAGGAGTCATCTTGAAATTTATTTTCAACTTACTTTCATAAATGTTTTATAATTATGTACAGTAAAATTGCTCCATGTTCCTTAACAAACGTTTCTGAAATGAAACATTTTCTCAAAATGATTTTACCAATTAGTTCCGTTTCGCTTTATAATGTTTTCCCGTTCAGAGTTAAACTTAGTATCTCACCGGAATTTGAAAAGTAACCTTAATTTAAATTGAATTGAATGATTGAGTGTTATAGTGACATTAAAAATAAGAAATTAAAGGGTATTATATTTATTAAAAATTATATATTTATTATGTCTTAATGATGAATTTTCGTATCATAATTATTAATTATATGTTTTTATGATCGCTGAATGTAAGTATTCGCAACATTACATTAAAAAAAATTAAATTTGTAGGAAATTAATACATTCTTCCCAGTGTCGACTCGTAGCTAAAATTAGTGCGATTGCTGCTTCATAAAATGTTTAGCCTTCGTTTTGAATATTGTGCAAAAGGAAATATACATATTTAAAAAGAAAATTGATTCAGAAACTTGAAAAGATCCTAAAAGAACAAAATCAAACTTTTTTACTTACTGTAATTTAAATTGTTACAGCTCAAGCATGATCTATTCGTTTAAAAATTAAATCGATTATTCTTGTTTTAATTTCCGCGAAAAGATCAATAATTTTCTCATTATTATTGATAAACTTCATTATGCAGCTTAGTGTATGAATTCAACTAGTATAAGATAATTCAAGTTTTGGTAAGAAATTCAACCTGTATACTAGTAGTCTTAATAAACACCATATATTGTTTCGAATCCGATTGTGAATAAAAATTTTGGATTATATAAGTTACATTCATTTTATTAAAGTATGTCTATATACAATTGTCAAATAGGCTACTAAGTTGATTTTATTTATTATACACATGAACATTTATTGAACATTGTATCTCTTTTTGTTTGTCAGTTGGTAATATTTGATAATTCTTTGTATAATAATAATAATAATAATGACACCTTAATTAAAATTTGACTTCTTTTCTTGCAGTATTGTTATTTGACGTATTGAAAAGTAATAAGTTAGGTTAGAAGTCACTCTGCGTCACCTCACGTCACCAAACTGCGTCTCAACTTGCGCCCGGCCTTACAGTTGATTTTTGCACCATCCACTCTGGAGCAAGCAGTTCTGGCCTGAGAAATTTGTAGCTCTACAACCAAACTATCCACACTGCACATTAATTACGTAAGACACTTTAGAGCATTCTAATCCGATGCTTGGCTTTTGCTAAGTAGCCTATAAACATTTAAGAATCGTAGTGTTTTAATAGAAGACCTAGTAACTACACCTACATTCTTGTGAAATCGAACTAAAATGATAAAATGGAAACTTACGTACTAAAACTAAAATCCCCCCTCCAAAAAAAGGCGTAAAACAATATTTCATTCTGGAAGTGTTGAAGCAAAATAATTCCACGTTATTAATGCTAAACACAATTCGTGAATCATTCACTCACGAAAACTAGTTATCTTTAGTTGTGCTAGGTTTTTAGTGATAAACTGATAACGCTGAAAAGCATGTCGAGAGATTTGTGATTTTAAGAGACTTTGGGATTTTTTAAATATTTTTTACAGTGTTAGAACACTCATAAGAAAACAATCATAGCCAGGTGTTAGAATGTTTTCCAATAAGTACATGCACTGTCCCTTATGGGACATTCCTATGACCTCCCGAGAAATAATTTCTTACACAAGGGCAGTTTTGGCTATACTTATGGGTGCAAGTTGTTAAAGACTTTTTTTCAAGAACTTTCCCTACCTGCTGCCATCCTAATCCTCTTCAACCTGTCAATCAATGAATAGACTTGTCTGCAGTCCAGTTAGTCCAGTCATTTGGTAGTTTTACCTGGAAAGTTTTCCGGGAGTTTTGAAAATTGGTGATTTTATAGATTTCGACGTGCTCTTTTCGAATTTTCACTTTGCTACCTCGTATCTTTGCCGCTCGCGCCGCCATATTGGAAAAATGGCGCGCAAAAACAGTTTTTTCACAATATCTCCATTCCGACTCATTTTACGATGAAAATAGTTATGTAATAAATTAAACTAGAGAAAATTTCCTATAATTTATGTAGTAACGATTTTTTTGTAAAATGAATAGTTTCAGCGTACGAGCGCCGCGAAATCTACTCCGACACGCGTTTTGGCCAAAGCCACGGAAGATGCGGATACGCCACTGCCTGCATCATTTTGCGGTAAAGCATTTAATGAGCGATTTTAACTAAATAAGGTCTCCTGATTTCAAAAATGTCATTATTTTTGTTGTTTCACATCTACTTTTCGTGTTTGCTGTTATGGCGGACGCCATTTTAAGGTCTGTGTAGACTTTTTTGGGGGGCTTATAGTAGCTAAACGGTAAGTCGTATAAAAAAAACCTGTTGCAGAAGCAGTAACGGATTTTTAGAGATCTACAAGTTTGGTCTTATGACTTTTCGACGTATCTTCATCGGTTATCCCTTTGATTGAGTTAGATTTTTTTTATTTTAAATCAATTCTGTATATTTTTCTCACATTATGTAATATTGGCACACATGGTCTGAAAGATAGAATCATACAATTTGGTAGGAATTTGGGCACATAAGCGTGCTAAATTTGGTGTTTCTAGCTGCCCCATAAGTATAGAAAAACTTGCTGGATATCCGTGACATCATTCACATCTACGACAGTCTAATCTTCCACTTATTAACATTGATGTTTATTCACTTCCAGATGAGCTAGAAACTTGAAATTTGACTAACTTATAGATTTTAGATTTATTAAAATGCATGTTCAAAACCGTTCAGCTCGATCAATGTAATAAGATAAATAAGATACCATTTGCTCAACTAAAATATATTTTATAGATTTTAGCTTATAACCAATGTAAAAATTCCCAAAAGTTCAAATCATTTCCCCCTCCAAACAAACTTAGATTTTTTTGTCACTGAGCATTTGTACGGCATCAGATGATTTGGCAAAAATAAATTTATTTGATCTGCACTCACAAAAAGTACTGGAATACATACGTCTTGGACTGTTTGAAAATAACTTATTATTTGATTTTTCCCCTAAAACTATTATCAAAATTATCCTAATTTTTAAGAATTTTTTATCCTGTAAGCTAGTCTAAGCAATAACTTATATCTCTCGTTGTGAAGTACCTATTGCAAGAAAACATGACATGTTACGTAGAAACGGTCAACGGATTCATGTTCAGTGATCCAAAATTGGTTAAGATCACCTATCACACCACTTACCGCAAAGGAAAAAGTTTCAAAATCCAGCATCAAAGCTGCATACAGTTATTTTACTATACAAAATGTCAAAATAATATTTTTCACAAATGTCAATTAACCAGATGTGATAGAGAAAAACGAAATGCATTTTCGAATTAAGCACAGCGAATTTAATCAAACACGCCTATTTTTGTTTTTACCGCAGAAATTTTCGTCTTTTTTCTAGGCTGATATAATCAATACGGCAATCAGCATTTCATCTACATTTGATTCCGTAATAGTTGTCGGCGAAGATGTAGATCTTCTTATTCTTTTGACGGCTCTATCTACGCGTTCAAACATAGCCTATATAATCTCAAACCAGGAATAGGAAAAATTTCGCAACGAATATATTCAACTCCATACCACTGCTGAACCTGGTGATAGGTTTGGAACGAATGTTGTCGTTCTACTGCTTCCGTCGGTGGCAGCGATGCAATATTAAATTTATTTTCATATGCTGATTTTGTGAAGCATGTATATCTATAGTTGTTTAACAACACACTTTTCACGGCACTGTAACCATACAATGCAAGGAGGAAGCTTCAGCAATGATCTTTGGATCTGCATTTTGGTTTTTGAATACCTGGACAAGCTCGTTTAATTCTGTTTTTTTAAATACATTAGCACATTTAATTTTTTTTGTTTAAAGAGTGCTGATGTTGTATCACAGCCACTGAAGGCGTGCAGAAATAATATTATGTTATCTGCGGCTGTTTTATCTACGATACCTTTTGTTGAATATATTCGTTGCGAAATTTTCCCTTTTCCTGGTTTGAGAATATATATATATATATGTATGTGTGTGTGTGTTTGTGTGTGTGTGTCTGAACGCGTAGATAGAGCCGTCAAAAGAATAAGAAGATCTACATCTTTGCCGACAACTATTACGGAATCAAATGTAGATGAAGTGTTGATTGCCGTATTGATTGTTATTAGCGTATCCGCATCTTCCGTGGCTTCGGCCAAAACGCGTGTCGGAGTAGACTTTGCGGCGCTCGTACGCTGAAACTATCCATTTTACAAAAAAATCGTTGGGACTTAAATTATAGGAAATTTTCTCTAGTTTAATTTATTACATAACTATTTTCATCGTAAAATGAGCCGTAAAGGAGATATTGTGAAAAAACTGTTTTTGCGCGCCATTTTTCCAATATGGCGGCGCGAGCGGCAAAGATACGAGGTAGCAAAGTGAAAATTCGAAAAGAGCACGTCGAAATCTATAAAATCACCAATTTTCAAAACTCCCGGAAAACTTTCCAGGTAACCCCATTTTTGAGCACCAAATGACTGGACTAAGTACAATGTTGCCAAACACGTACCACAGCACGGTTACTTCACTTGAAGAGTGGTGAACGACAGCGGCAACACTGGGGAAATCCATGCGACTACAAGAGCACCTGTTCCTTGTCGGTGTTGGTGTCGGTGCATATTTTCGAATTAGGGAACAATGCTATTATATTCTTTTGTAGATAGACGATGGTTTGGGACGAGGTCTTCTTAAAATGGCACGAACAATATAATACACTCTTTAGGCAATACAGTAATAATCCCAAAAATTCGCAGTGAACGTAAGTTTGTTAATCAGACCAACATAATCATCAAGAGATGTAAAGGAAGAGCCCTTGAGTATATTCAATGTGCTAGGCTAGCACTGGGAACTGTTTGTTTTGTTTGCCACATTATCAAGTCGGAATCCTGGATTCCCTCTGTCATTCCAGATCCCATGTGTTTCTCCTGCAATAAATTCCAAGCGGAACCGGGTTAATGTGTCCTGGCCGGGAGAGAACAAATTTAAACGTAAATGTCCACATAAGTACGATGGATGGGAGTTGCCACGATAGTACATGCTGAATCAGCTGGAAATGAAGTCAAGTCTTGCAGACTATAATAAGAGTATCACAATCCTATAAAAAAGACAGGAAGAAGCGAAGGGGTTACAGTCGAGCCAGTATGAAAAAGACAACTTTTACGACAAAATTGCTGTTTTAATGTTGAATGTAATTCACGTATGCAAAATTTTATCACGAGAAAAGAGACAGTGGATGTTCATCAAACGTTTAATAAGTTAATGACCAATATATTCATGTTCTATTCGTAGTAAGTTACCAGTAATACTATTTAACGGTAGTTACACGTTTTTCAATTCTGTTATCTCTTTTGTTCTATCGTCATTGTGTCACATTTCAAGAAACGTGTTACATTATACAATAATCATTTATAGTTTTCTTCCACATGGCTAAATTTTAAAATTGCAGGCTCATTATCATAAGCAATGCTAAGAGTGGCTTAGAAATCGCTGATAAATTCATGAGTAATAATTTATTTACGGTAGGGGAGTTCCAAATTACGAGTTACATTTATAAAGATTATTTAACGAATAATATGTTATAAATAATTTTAAATTTGAATTATCTGAATAGCATCTTAGATAGAGACAATGAAAAAGTAAAAAGTGATCCCTATACAGGCTTTGGAGGCCCAGAAGGTTCCAGGAGGTTGAGGTTCCCAGATTTTGAACATTCGGCCGCCTTTACCTCCAAAATTGCTCCTCGTACTCATTTCTGTTAGAGGCTGAGTCGACCCCAAGGCCATTGTGCCACCAGAATTGAACAATCTCAACGACCTCATCGGGAATCGAACCCGCGACCTTCCGGTTTGTAGCGCAGCGCTTCAACCACTACGCTACGGCGTACCCCCCAGACAGCGACAATAGCCTACCATTAAAAGGCACTCGTGACATAATAATCAATGTAACTGTTTTTTTATGAACAAAACATGATCGTAGGAACAGACGTTGTTCATTCATGCTTTGACGTTACAATGTTTACAGACGATCAGTGGCGGACACAGTGGGGGGATTGGGGAGATATATCCCCCCACCCCGAAATACGAAAAAGGGCTATATATATGCAATGTAAGTTGCCAGTTTTATACACTAATTATATATGTAAGTTAGAAATTTTTTTTAGTATTCATTCTACCTATTCAAATCCCCCCCCTGAAAAAATTCTGTGTCCGCCACTGCAAACGATTAAAATTAGGCTAAAAGTCAACGTTGCTGAACTATTGAATTTATTTCCCGTAAAATATTATAATGCTCATTCCTGAACGAATGTAAGAATAATTTACGTTATTTCCAGAATAGATCTTTATGCACCGCGACAATGGTGATGTATAGTGGGCGGATTTCTATGACATGTCAGGTTTCCGACTAATTTAAACCAGATTCCAAGCATCCTGGTGAAAATGGAACGGCTTTTATTGTGCATATAACTGCATATTTAGGAAATGTCCAACTACTGTAGCATATTTAGTATGAATATGCATATTTAGGTCATAATTTTGGTATATTTGTGTGCATATTGAAGAAATTTTGCAGTTCCATATAATATTTTTTAAATTTTGCATTATAGGCCTAATGATACTTTTTGAGAATTTACAAATATTTAAAATAATTAACACTATATCTTAATAAAATGTATTGTAATGAGAATTTTTAAAAAAGTATGCACAATGTGTAAGTGGTAAAGTCATGTTTAAATTTTATTGGTCATATTTTAATGCTTTTAGGTCATACATGCATGCATATATCCTATTTTTTAGGTCATAGAAATCCGCTCCCTAGTGATGTATACATTAAGTCACTGCCCGGAGAATTTTCCACCTGTATTTGTTACTTTATAGGAAATGATACAGATTAAGTTAATCTGCTCTGTAATCCTTATTGTGTATTCAAACACACCCTTATTATGTTAACTGCCCAAATGAATTTCACAGATTACTGATGATATTTTGCCTGCTCCAGTTGTCAAATACTGAGTTGAATCATGAAATATTAATATCGATAACGAAAGTGTAATACGTAACAGTTATAAAGCATGAGGTAAGCAAACAAAGATAAACTTCCAGGTATCTTATCTAGGCAGGACGCAGTAATCTTTGCTGACTCTCTGAACCGACCTGTACGATTTTCCTGGAGCTTCTTTTAAGCAGTAACAGAATAATTTCCAACAATCAGCAAAGTATCACAACTATTACACAATTTATTTCAGAAATATCTTTTTAAAAATATCTGAGCAAAATAACTTTCAGCTTTGAATTCTTTACAACATATAAATAAATGGTGCAAAACAAGTTGAGCAAACTATCTCACATAAATGTGTTATAATTTACGGTAAGGTTTTTAGGTAGGGTTTATCGGGTCTCGAGATTTGCGAAAAACCAGTCTGCTAAAGTGTCCGAACTCTAGTAGCAATGGTAGGAGTGGAGATATAACTTGGGTACAAAGGTGAAACCTGCATAGAACTAGCTTACTGCTCTGTAGATCAGGGCAACAGTGGCATATGATGCTCTCGAAACCCACCCCTAGTTTGTGTGCATTGCACCATGGGTATATTACATTTTACAATTCTATTAATAGTAGCTTTCTTGTTACTTCAACTTCATAAATTAAAGAACACCGTATTGTGAAAAGAAATCTTCTGATATTGTGCATAAAACCATAATTAGTTGAATAGGCAATAAAATCGCGAATGTAGGGTCTATCTAAGTAAAGTAGCTACCCCCTAAGTAAATTTTTGTAGGAAACGAATATACCTGCTTTTTAAGCAAAGTTAAAAGTTTATAATTTAAATTTTTATCAAAATCGTTAGGACAATTTAAAAACAAAACTTTGAAAAAAAAAGGATGAAAACTAAAACAAAACTTTGAAAAAAAAAGTATGAAAACTACCCTTATTTTTTAGAAATAGAATCCGGTTACTATAATGCACAAAAAAGTTCTTCATCCAGAAATAAAATCAAGTACTGTTTTCCCCTGCATAGAAACACATTCCGAAATAACTATTTATGTATCAAGTGGGCTACGCAATATAACGCTTCAGCGGACGAATCTACGCCTCGGCCGAAATACATAACGAGTCCGCTAATCTTCTGCGTACGTGATGCATACAATATTTGTTATTAAAAGCTCTGTAAATTACCTGAAATGAAATAAAAATACCGTATAATTAATAAGGATAGTCAGTCATTTGTAGATGCCATATTCTCACAGTCGCCTGAATTCTGTGCTATGGACCAATCAGAAATGCTGACGACTTTACCGGCTTAGGCCGGAGGTATTTCGGTTTGTCACAGTCACTTCTCTTTCTCTAAACTATGCATATCCAAGAAAAGTAAATGGATAGTTATTATACCAGCTCAAAATACGAAGGAGACCAGTGTACTAATCTATTTTCGGATCATTCCTGGCTCTTAATATTTTTAAAAAATTGTTCAGGCACGAAGAATGTTAGACTACTTTAATTACTTAACAGAAAAATTAACAATTATTTTCTTCCTATCCCAACAAATGTAACGAGACCTAATTTTGCAGACTCGTGTATCTCACGTCACATAAGCTTACTTTACATGAACAAAGGAGCTAAAGAGCTTTGTTACAAAACCAGAGATATAATGTTGCATTATTTTGCCATG
Source organism: Ectobius pallidus (assembly GCA_964059195.1). Taxonomy (NCBI): domain Eukaryota; kingdom Metazoa; phylum Arthropoda; class Insecta; order Blattodea; family Ectobiidae; genus Ectobius; species Ectobius pallidus. The sequence goes on from CAXKWD010000007.1 coordinate 140,106,039, forward strand.
GTTTTTTAATTACCTAACTAAATGGGTTTACACTCCTACAATGAATTTCTAAGTGGAATCCGTTCTCACAAACATTCCAACTTTTCACTAAATGAAAACAAACACTAAAAGCACGACCACAAATGAAACATAACTTAACATATTAAGTATGTCTATGTTTTAAATTGTAAAAACGAACAAAATTGTCAATAACAGACTCTTTTTACTATGCAAATCTGCAAAACATTGGACTAATGGAAACATTTAAAATGTACGCGGAATAAATGAAGCTTGAGTGCACAGTTTTAATGTTATTACGGCATCGTAAAAAAGAAAAAGTCGATGAATTGTATCAGATTTGTCGAGCACATCATCTTCAGTGAACGATATTTTCGAGAGGTTTTATGCAATGCTCTCAAACTACGGCTACAGAGGAATACGAACAGTCAAAAAGGTCATCGGAAAATTAAACTTAAACAAATTTCCTCGTATTCACTTCAAAATTATACCCAGGAGTTCATTGGCGGGCCCCACAATTCTCTGGGAATAAAATTAGGCAAATTGTAAAGAACGAGCTGAAAATAAAGTAAAAATAAGATGTTACGTTGTTTCTTTTTCAAGATCTTTCCAAAGAGTCTTGAAGTAGGCCTAATCTTATTTTGCTTGGGCTATATCCTGTAGCCTGTAGCCCAGTATTTTAAAAAAACCTGAGTTAGATACTTGAACTTTAATCTATTTGAGTTTCTGGAATTAGACAATAAAAACAATGGAATTTCAAATTAAAATTATATAATTAAAATCTGTTTCAATAAACCTGAGTAGCTACTGTACTTAATGCTATAATCAAAACAGTAGAAAAAGAATTCACCATACAATTAAACATTCTCACAGTTTTCAGTATTTCTGTGTGAATATTGGGTTAGAATAATAAAGCCACTGAAACATCCTACATGTGTCCTATGTAAAATTATTTACTCATATTTTATGTATTACCGCGACTGCTGGCACATAATTTACCAATATATTCAACAATTACAAATAAAAATTTCTTAAATTATTAGTATCGAATGCTGCGATCAATAGAAGTCTTCTTTTCATCAAGAATATTAAACATAATATACAAACATTTTACATACAAAACATGCCTCAACCAAATTGCGGGGCCCATTTATACAGAAATGCAGATGAGAATATTTGAAAAAATTGTCAAGTCAACCTATTGGC